>OX465593.1:22793874-23993874 GCA_950022655.1 Alentia gelatinosa
AATCCGTACTTCTGATCAGTATAAATGAGATATTCGCACATGAATGAATAATTATACACCTAATTTTCATTGAATTTTCCCAGGCACTGTCAGACACTGACAAACTCTTAGATAAAAAAATCCAACTGGGGTATAGATAACTGGTGTGACTGGTACTAATAAGATTCAAATGGAGTTCCCTACCCCCCACCCCGCATCCCCGACAGTACTAACGACGAAACTCGATGAGGTTGGCCTCATTAATGAAACTCGGCCTCACGACCTCCTGCGGTAAATCCCGCCCAGCTGCATCTCGTCTTGTGAAATGTACGACCATAGATTCAGGTCCACCAGACGACATTTGTCGCTGGTAAGTCAGACGTGTGGATAATTTGGCGGCGCGCCCAGCGGCCATGCTGGATCACGTGGTGTGTCTAGCGTCTCTAAGCCTCGTTTTGGTTATCGTCTGACTGGACTGGGACCATGTTTTATTCACCGCCGTGTTAGCACTAATCAATGGAGCACACTAGGCCGAAGGCGTAGTCAATATACCTTTTTGTTTACAGGCCGATCACCAAGTCTTCTCTCATTAACCTTTCTCAAATTAGGCTCACTTGGCACACGAGGACAATAAAGAGAAATTAACAATTTTGATATATCTAATCATGGTGCATTATATATCAGAGAGATATGGTTGGAGAGACTGAGAGATACTTAGTGATTGGGTTTTATATTTGGCAAGGATAGTTTCTAGGGGAAGTGTCCCAAGCAATCAAATCTCTTTAGATCCATTTCGTCTGTTGTTTTACTTTTGTTTGTTTGATTTTACGCCCGGTCGACCATTACAGGTTTCCGAGACTTTCTCATCGTTTGAACTTTATCAGATCATGGATTTCTTCATGCTCTCCGTGGAAGGTTCTGATCACAGAACTTTCTCTTCTGATAGTTTTCATTGCTTTTCGAAAATTTGGGGGTTTCCCGAAGCGTCCAAAATATCCTCGTAGTTGACGACGTAATATCCTCGCTAATGGCTCGCATATTACTACGCGTCAACTACTCGGAGATTACGGCCACTCGTAATCAAAACCAGTCATTATTGTGTATATATTCAAACTATTGAATATATTATATCGGAAATGGTCGACAGATATAGCTATTTATATTCTTTCCTCTTGCTATCTAGTTATTGTAAACATAGATCATTCAAAGTCTAAGTTCTTGAACCTACGAAAGTAAGTCTCATGTGTCTAGTTCCTAGTTTGTATCCTCATTTATAATATGGTTATTTTTTGTCATGTGTCTATTTCATAGTTGATAGCCTTGTTTATAGATTATTTTCCTTTGAGTCAGAATGTGTTTTTAAACCCACCGAGGCGTAGTCCTGGCTTATTCCGAGACCAGTTAATTGGACGGAATGATACAAATTAAAGCCAAACACACCACAGAGATTAAAGATAGTCTCAGATCCAACTCACTTCAAAGTTCATTTCAGATAAAAGTACACAAGAGAGACTGACACTGAACCAAACATATTAAGAATTCAACGTACTTCCACTCTAGTATTCACCCCATAAGAAAACAGCCATCTCTAACTTAATCGATTCTGCTTCTTCTGGCAATTCCCATCAGTGGCAGTGTAAATCTTTACTTGTGTGACTGTAGTTGCAGATATACTGATTTACCTGACAGGTTTACAGGTAAAATGAAATAATGGAATGTATCAGCCAGCAGTAAATGTAATTATGAGTCTTTGTTATAACAGGGGTTTGGAATAGTTTCCATCAATAATGATATCTTCCCTGTTTTGTACATTGTAAGTGATTTGATGTGTTTGAGGTATATAGGTATATAGGAAAATTCTTTTTATCTCACTGGTTTTACGCCATAGGGTTGCAGTCAAATATATGAGATGAATCCCGGTAGGAATCCAGTCACTACAAATTTACTGATGTAAGGTTTCCTTTACTTCCAATACCACACAGCCAGAGTATGAGAAGGCCTTTGATACAACCACAATATCAACCTGTTCCTGATACTAGTGGATATATACTACGCTTGCTGACGGGTAGTAATATTAGGAAACGTCCTTACTGTGGACGAAATGGTTCCTGTTCGAGGTCAGTCGTCGATTTCATACTGCCTGACGCCATAGGTGGAAGGCAGTATGAAAACGATGACTGGCCGAGAACGAGAACCATTTCGTCTACAGTGAGGACGTTTGCTTATTATTATATGTTTTTAATTGATGAAAAAAACCGCCATTTTAATGACATTCAAAGTCGCATTCACAGCGGGCATGAACATTATTATTACTGCACCCCTAGCAGCGGGCAGTATTTAATAGACATTCGGACATAGGTATGTAATAATATTTAAACATGAGCGAGGATATTGTATAGTCAACCACTACGATGGTACGCACAGTAGTATCAGAAACAGGTTGATATCATTCGGCATTGAAAATGTATAGGTTGGGAAAGACAAAATAGCCATTGTTCTCTCATACACTACTTTGCATGATAAGTCTTCTTTTAAAGACTTTTTCATTATACTACTAGAAGGTCTGTATCCTCCCCGGTAGTGATAACGCAAGCCCATACGTTTTATAGAGACACTTTGTATCAGGAGGATAATAAGTAAACAATAACCGGTGGTTTTGTAGGCAGGCGAGCGTAAAGTAGTTTATAGAGGCAGGAAAGTAGTATATAGAGATATGGTTAGGGTGCCTGAATGAAATCAGTTCCGAGTTGGTTTGGTCGGAAATATTCATCGAGTTCGAAGAAAGAGGTCAATTTTATTGACCAAAACAACAAGGAACACATGCAATTCAAACACACTAACCATATTTCCCTATCACAATATAACTGGAAATAATTAGAAATGCCATTTCATAACAAGTCACGTGGTACGGTTTGCACGAACTATTAGTTCATTTACAGTGTGCAGAATAAGATCCGTAAAGATGACAAACCTGCAATACTACCATTCAAAATCATTTATCATTATACATTTTTCTCCTTTTAAGTCTAGATATGTATCTAGCGTGTGTTGCAACTGGTTACAATAGAATTTTATATTGGTAGGTGTTAGATGATATAGCTAGATACTAGTGGCTTAATAGAGAGCAGTTCTATGTGGCTGGACACCAATGGCTTAGCCTATCCAGATAGAACCTAGTTACCATACCTCCCGTATATGGCCTATACAAATTAAGATGAATTGAATTGTTCTAGACATCATCCCATTCATCTCATTACCTCGTACTAATATGAATGCTCTGTTATTAGTGTATTATATAGTGTTTTTAATCCCATACATTCACTGTACTGTAAAACTGAAACCAAGAGGGACCGAATGGCAGAACGGCTACTAGCCGAGTTTGGATACTTCATTTATCTTAGTCCGGTATGAACGCCCATAGGCTCAACATTAGGAACTCGTACTCAACAGGCTTGCGAATATGGTAACTCATACTCAATGGGCGATAAATTGATCAATGTTTCCAGGCTAAGATCAAATCAGGCTAAGATAAAACATATTCCTATATACCTATGGCTGTACACTCTATGCTTACACCACGCTCTGGGGGGTGGAGTAACTATCTGATACTACCCAAGGTTGGTATACTACCCAAGGTTGCCGTATACTACCCAAGGTTGACATTTAGACCAATCAGATTGTCTCTTATTAAACCACATTTGAAGGTATATAGGAATAGGGAAACCAAGTACCAGTGAAAGGAAGTCAAAATTACTCGGTAAGGCTTGGAAAAATTACTGCCCGCGGCCAGGGCCTTGGGCAGTAATTTTTCCAAGCCTTACCTCGTAACTTCGACTTCCTTTCACCGGAACATAGTTTCCCTCTATTCATGTTTGGTCTGAGTCCCTGTTCGCCATCTCGTTTGGAGAGTTTTGGAATATTTACTCGGCTATCGCCTCGTTCATATCACTGCCCGCGCCAAACTCGATGGGGAACGGAGACACAGACACTCATCCGTTTTCTTCATAGGCTGTTAAAGACACTAATAAAAGTTCCATTAAAATGACAATAATTCCCACCTCTCTTGCGGCGTTCCCGCCTCTCCAAGTCTTTCTTCCACTGCTGATACATGGTCGTTCCAAAATGTCGTCTGCTGAGCAACTCTCGCTAAACCACGCGCGTTGCCAAGCGACCAGTCCCCTTGTAGATATCGGGTGAAATGAACCAGCGTGTCTATTTCAGAGTCACGTGGCCGGAAGTGATTCAGTTGAAATAGCGTCAATTGCCTGTCCCCAAGCAGCGAATGCCGGACGAAGTTTGGGTTTCCCGGATGAATCAAACTTTTTCATAGGGTCTTTAAAACCAATTCTGGAGTATTTATCTTCTGGTTTCCGCTATTTGAATCTCATCTCCGTTTGGGAGGATTGAAACGTTGATTAATCCCGAGGAGTAGTATCATCGGCGCTCGCGTAGAGGTCAATCAGCGGTGACCTTTAAAAGTCGTCTGCTCGCTGGAAAGTGGCCGTAAAACAGGCGGCAAACTGAAATCAAGGACGATCCTCCTCACAGACTGCAAGCTGCCAATTCTCAGTCCCACATCTGGGAATCTAGGACTGTGTTTTTCCCAGGATCGAGTTTCGTCTGGAGTTAATTTCCTGGTGACAAGTTTCGGTTGTTTACAGTCAGTACGTTTCTGAAGCCAACCCTCTCTGGTAGAGATAAAAGCTAGGATTGAAACGTCACTCAGTACATCCGCTACACTCATTTGATAATTCCGGATGCATTACGGAATATAGAAATCCACTCTACATTTACTGAAATCCACCAAACATTAATAAAAAAATTCCCAAATGTCAAGGTCGACATGGATTCCAGAACTTCATTCCACTGTGCTTGCCTTGTTTTATCCTTCCTCCTTTTTTCCCTTCACATTTACCAAAATGTCAATTAAAAGTCCGTTGACTGTTTAAAAAGCCTGTTGCTTGTGTTCTGCATAATCCCCCAATGAGAGTCTAGATGCTGGTTGATGGAGTCTTTCCTGTATAACTTGTTCAGAGGTGAACTGAGCTTTGTTTGCTTACTATACTCCCGTCTGCAGATAACTTCTAAGTCTCTGCTGTGTGTCGGTGTGGTCCTCTACACTCTCCCCCAGAGGTGTGGCTAAATCGGGTTTTTTGTTTCATAACCTCATTGATCTCCGAGCGTATATCTGACTGGATTAAGCGTACACCTTGTATCGACACAGCGGAGTCTTAAGTGCGATGCATCGACGTGAACGTAATCAGTCATTTGACCGGCGGTGTCTTTGGAGTCAGTGATTATTTGCCCATCTGTGAGGCGCCATTTAGTTACTGGCAGTCTCCCTCAGATGTGTCAATCCTCTCCATTTCCTCTGGATTCAGGGATATGTTTATCGAGCCCCACTATGAGTATAGGTAATACTAATGTGAAATACATTCGAAAGAAATATTATCTGAATTGAGTTATAAATTTCTATTTTGTTTTTCTAGATAATAAATAGAATGTTACCCTATATAACTAGTATTTCCTCTATATATAGTACATATTTTGAGCCAATTTTTATCATTCTTGCATATGATTTTCTTCTGTTAAGGAATTAACTAAAAACCCTATTTTCTAAAATTCATGTTCATAGATATAAACAAGACTAGCACTTCAAAGCAGGACGTCTGAATTGAATAGATTCAGACCGTTTACGCTTTGAGAGATCTTCCCTTTCCCTTTCCCTGCCCTTTTGTGCGCAGACCAGAGCAGAGTGGAATTCCCGGATTAAACTCCCGTGTGTGGTCGTATTTAGCCGCGGGGCTGGAACTGATCCTTGGCTACTGAGCAGGTGTTGATCTCCACTCCGCCCGCCCACCCGCCCGCCCGCCCGCTCGCCCGCCCGCTCGCCCGCCCGCCCGCACGCCCGCCCGCCCGCCCGCCCGCGCCGGCCGAGTCAGGTGTCGGCCGTGCTGACACTTTACCGTCTCCAATCACCCTTCTCGTAAGAAGCGGGCGATTCAGAAATAACATGAAATCCAGGAAAACAGTGCCTGGGGTTCAGTGACCTGTATTTTTTAATTATTCTAAGTGAATCTCTGGCGTCAACCGAGAGATAAAATGGAAGTCTTGTTTTTGATAAGTGAAACAGTGTCTGGGGTTCAGTAACTTGTATTTCTGATTATTCTAAGTGAATCTCTGGCGTCAACCGGAGATAAAATGACATTTTTTTAAATTAGATTAATTCATTTTCTCCTCGGATTTACATTAATCTCGAGAATTACCCTTGGGCCCTAAAAGACTGGGGGAATTATTTTCTTGTCTTGCCTGCACTATAAACTCCAAATAAAACGTAACAATATTTATTGAACTAAATAGCATATGTATTTAGCACTGTGTGATTTGTAATATACACTTCACATGGTGCCTTTCCTTGCGTAACATGCAGTAACGCCGAGTAGAGCGAATGTTGCGTTGGGATCTAGAATTAAAGAAAATCCGCCACATCCACTGACGTTTGTCTTACTACGAGCCTAGGGACTGAGCCTAGCAGCTAATGTTGTATCCATTTCCAATGGAGGAGCGCGGCCATATCATAAATCACCCCTCACACTGAACCAGCTCTATTTTCAGCATCCACCTCAGCAGTAGGGAAGAGAGTTCTTGGTCAACATCAAGTGACATCAGATACTCCCCCTGTCACTCTCCGAGCATAGATTCCAGACTGCTAGTTTACACTACAGCTACAAAGGATCTGCTAGGAGACTGCAATATTGTGGACCTACAAGTCAATATGCTTGGTTCCTGCAAATCTAACCAATGGTATTCCTGACCCAGAGAAAAAAATTTGCGATTCTCTATTCTACTCCATCTAAGTCTATTGCAACGTATCTGAACACATAACCACGCTCAGAAACCACTAAGTTGGTATGTAGTTTGCGATAATTGTATCTCTCCCTATATTTAAATTATGCCCAATCTCTGGCTAATCGTTAAGGTTAAGAGATCGTGTGTAAATGCGGTGCATGCCTTGCAGCTGTTAAGTGAATCCTGCAACATTTATTTCATTAGAAGAATGTCCATAATTGAACAGGAAACGTCCATAAACGTACTTTCCAAGCCGCCATTACCATTGAAGTCACAGTTCCCCTGCTCGCAACTCAATTTGAATCAGTTCCCATCAGGAATGCACCAAACAAATAAAAAATGAATTCAATAATCAATGAGTTGTGTAATTTGTTACCTAATTAATGATTAGAATCCTAATGGGAGACTAATTAAACTGACTAGAGATATTGATTAATTTGGCCCTATTATATCCGTTGCGTGTTCTTAGCTATAGCCCAAACTAGACACGTGATTTCACTAGATGAACGCGACTCTTCCTAACAAAGGATTCTCTTCACTGAAAAACGCTGTTTTGTGATTTTGTGATATAATAGATGTTCATGATGCAGGACTTGTTAAAGTTTCAAAAGTTTAAATTTTTCCCAACCAGGATAAAATTTATCCAGGAACGACAAAAATTAAACACAAAGTTTCAAAGGTTTGTATGCGTGTTTAGATAGCCATACCTCTATAAGAATACACCCTCTGTGTAAACTCCTATGCCTACGTTATTGTAATCCCTGTGTAAACAAATCTACAATCAACATTACATACCATCAGTGCTCTAACGCCTACACCAAGACCTTGATACCCTTGTGTATACCCTTAGTATATATTCTTTCTTCATAGTACATACCCCATGTAGGCCAAAACACTGAGGAAGGAGGTCTCACAATGTGTACAAGGCCGCACTCTACTTGCCTCGCAATTAAACACTAAATTCTTCTCCACGCGCTTTATCCGTCGCCCACCTTGCCTCGTACGTCGCCCCTACACACACCTACTTATACAACATGCCCCACGACCGAGGTTTGCCCACGCCCAATCTGAGACTGAAGGTCGCGTCGCTTTGTGTCGCTTTGTGTCGCTTTGTGTCGCTTTGTGTCGCTTTGTGTCGTGGAGAATCGCGTCGCGTTGACCTCCCTCCAAGCACCAGGTGGCGCGAACGGCGTCCCTTTGCCGGTCACGTGACCTCGGGTATAGTGGGCGATAATAGGTGCACTGGAGTGTGTATATGGGGCGGAGGTGGTGGTTGATATAGCACGAGCACCGAGGTCACCAAGGTCTTGGGTTCTGTGCTGGTGACAAGTGGCCTTTATACGGCAGCAGAACCTGGGGTTCGGGTTCGGTGAGTGCAACTGAAGATTGATCAAGCGTCTCTGAGTTTGATCTTCTACCACAAGGGGCACTCGCTGTCCTGGCTGTAGTCGTCTCGTACAGCAGTGATCCTTTATTTCATATACCCGAGATATGTGGACTGGTATACTTTGCTAACATAACAGGCCTCAGATAATACTGAAATATCGCCAGCCTGAAATATCCTGAAATTATAGTGATAGTCAGATTACACCAGGGTATTCTCAGATAACCTTACGATAGAGTCAGATTAGAGTACGGTATCCTCCTATTATAATATGGTATCCTCAGATAACATGTTACCCTCAGATTAAAATAGGGTATCCACAGATTTCAAACGGTATCCTCAGAATAGAAACGGTATCCACAGATTACAAACGGTATCCACAGATTACACCATATCCACAGATTTCAAAACGATATCCTCAGATTAATCCAATATCTTCTGACAACACATATATCCTCATAGCACCCTGTGTTATCCCTTGTGTTAGAGTTCTATGACTAATAACGGAAGACAACTGTCCATGTCTTTGTATACAAGCTTTGCGTCAGAAGTCTATGTATAGCCAGTGATGTACAAAGCTCACCGCGTTCTACCGTGTCATGTAGACTATAAGTCTACTCCACCTCTCTCCACGTACACCCCATGATGCGTATGAGTGGGCGATATTACCATGTCGGAGTGACTAATTTTAGCTGGGTTTTAACCGCTGAGAGTTCTGTCTAGGATTCAGTCTATATTTATACATGTCTATATTAAGTTAGGTATGGGTGGAGTCGAGTATCTAGGCCCTCTCTGTATGACTGTCACGTTAAAGTGATATCCGCGTATTTATCAGCGTACAACAAGGTAATTGTCATGTGTACTTGAGAATCTATGTCTAGGGTTCCGTGTTGACTGACGCCCCTCCTTTGATCACATCGAGGGACTCACCTTGAAACCCGCCTATAATAGAGCTACTCACTCAATACGCGAGCTATTATCGTTTATGAGACATCATTTGAAAGATGTGGGGAGCCTGTGTCAAGTGCTAGAATATCTGTAATCAAGTGATGACTTATTTCTGTTCTTTTTTGTCCTTTTGTCAAGTGATGAATTATACAAGAGTTAAATGACGACTTCTCTTGTTGTCAAGTGATGACTTAGACCTGTTGTCAAGTGTTGAGTTATTTCAGTGTCAAGTGATGACTTATTCCTGTTGTCAGGTGGAGAGATATTCACTTTGAAATTAGTTATTTCCATTGTTAACTAAAAACCTATTCCTGTTGTCAGGTGGTGAGATTTCCTTTTCGAAAGGAGTTCATCCATTGTCAAGTGATGACTCAATCCTGTTGTCAGGTGTTGATTCACTCCTACAATGTGGTGAGTCACTCATTCACTTCACAGTCTGTATTTAGGTTTGAACTTCAAGTCGGTCACTCATCTTACCCTACAACAAAGTCACTCCTGGTTTTCCATAAGTTTCCCAGGCACTATAGATATACAATTAAAATATGAACCATGCTGGTGTAAAATCCGTGTGTGTCACGTGATAACAACAACGGAAGTACACGTGACATGATGCTGGTCTCACTCTCCCAGCGTATGGTCCCTCGCTGTGGTCTCTCTCTGCCTACTTTGTCACACTCTCCCAGCAGATGGTCTTTCACTGTAATCTCCACCTACCGGAGAGTCTCCCTTTGACAACTCAGTCTCACTCTTCCAGCAGATGGTCTCTCGCTGTGGTCTCCATCTACCAAAGAGTCTCACTCTCCCAGCACAGGCTCTGGCTTCAGTTTCCAGCCCATGGAGAGTCTCTCTAACGACCCTCTCCCAGAAGTCTCTGCCTGTGGCTATCACCCCACAGTCTCTCTCTCTCTCTCTCACTTGACGGTCTCACTCTCCCTGTAGATAGTCCCTACTTGTGGTCTCCACCCCACAGAGAGTTTCTGTCTCACGTGACTGAATCGTTCCGCGGACGCCCGTTGCTAGGGCGTTGTCGGACGCTGCCGCTTGGAGGCGCTACGGGCGAGCGGCGAGTCGGAGGCCGAGATTGCCACATACCCTAGTGGGAGGAATGCGTACTACGACCACAGTACCTCGCAAAAGTTATGGTCTACCTGAATGGGGTTTGGTGAATGGAGAGGCTGTACAGCCATAGGTATTACTAAAGTTCTGGGACTAGTTCAAGGCAATGATAGATATAGATATAAACAGAGATAGATAGGGACAGAAGAGTGAAACAAACGGAGAAATATACAGAGATTGAAAACGAGACAGAGCAAAAATAGGTGTGCGAATAGTTCACAATTGTTCTGAACCTGTAACATAAAGTTAACAAATGAATATAAGCGTGGAGCATAAATTAGAATAATGAGAACGGTTGAGAGATGACAGTGACCAGAAATATCTCTATTCGTTACGTCATAATCGATTTCGCAACCCAGATACACTCCTAAAACACCTTACTGATATATGAGGTCTGTCATTATAAAATCAAACTAAATCTAAATCCATTGACTTCGGTTCATCAACATGAACACATACGATTAAACATCCCCTTTTCTCTTGCTCACAATAATTAGATGAAGAATCAGTCAGGGCACCAGTCGGAGGATATCTATCATAGCTGACGTGCGTCCCGCTAGGTGGCGTCTTATGCGTTAATGGAGGCTCCGCATGCGTGGTAAGGTCGATAATCGACGCTGGTCAGTCAGCAGCGGCCACTTAGATGGATTTCAGATTTCCCTCGGTATCTCTCGCGAGAAGGAGACGCCAGCAACGAGAGCCAACATCCGGGACCCCGTCAGAAGAGTTGATCACGTGATTCACGTATCTCATCCATCACATTGGTTTATCTGTCCAGCATGAGATTTCCGATCACCGTGCATCTTGTTGCTCTTTTTCTATACTGACATCTGTGTATTGGGCTCGATATTTTCGTTTCTGCTCCAAATTAATTTATTGGTAATTTGGATGTTTACATTTACACTGATCTACTCATTTGCAAAAGGTGAGATTCAACAAAAGCATTCATTTGAAATTCTACAATAGCTAACCTGCTAAATAAGATATGCCTTCTGATTTGAAAAGTCTATCTAAATGATTACGTGTCATATAGTATTCATAACTTGGGAGACTGAATTAAACATGTACCTCCACAGTAGCCAAGGTATCGATTAGTTTAATGGTTTCTTGGAATAAGACAGTTATAATTGCAACTATGGTTATTTCTAGAACCTGAGGTCCATAAGTGAGTGATCGAATGTCCAACAACAGTTCTATAGATAAAAGTTGGACCCATAACTCTCTGCTGGATCCATGCATAAGCAGGAAAACAAATAATTCTCAATGAGATCAGTTCAACACTGTATCTATTTGTATATGTATATTTTGTGATTCTTCTTTCATGGTGATGTGTCAAGATATTGTATCATTTATTAACAAGCATACTCCTTATAGTTAAAAATGAAAGAATTGTAACAACCCCCAAACTTGACAAGTGAACTCAAACGCCAGAATCACGGTTTCAATTGATCCATGCGGACTTCTATATTTGAAGAACTTAGCCGACGTTTCGGGACGTACATCCCATCTTCAGGGCTTCAAATTACAAAGTTATAGTTAAGTGGCAATTATCATATATCGAGTTTACTCTATTTCGTGTTTGATGTATATCTAAGAAATGTGATTTTTTTTTCATCAAAGGAGGAGACTTCAAAACCTTACTCAGCTTTACCCCACAAGGGACCTGAACACGCAACACTATTTAAAGGGATGTCATTCGGGGTCAGATTATTTTTCAAGCGGTATTTGCCGCCTCGGAGAGAATGGGAAAACAAAGAAAACCTGTAGTAGTTGGCAATGTCGTGGGGCTGAGGGTCTATCGGGAGGCTCAGATCCGTTAACTGTTTTATTGGTGAGAATGAGGCTCAATGAATATTATCTTTGTTTCACATAAGGAAAAATAAATTTATATACTGAGAAAATAAAGTGGATGCACGCTAGAAAAAGTTAATAGTTAAGATGAATGATTGAAGTGAGGCCCACTAACTCCTACTGCAGAGAAGGACTGCAGAAAACCAAAAATCCACATTTTGACTTGATTCTTTTGTTAGGAAATGAAGACAGGCGTGTTCCGAGTCCCAGTAACTTTCTTGAAATCCAAGGAAGTCAGACTCGCATGCTGACAACCAGTGACGCTGAGAAAATTTTGGAAATTATCTTAGATTCTTTTATTAGCCTTAATTAAGATGAACTACCAGACAAAACCCGTTATGCACGACGAAAAATACAGAATAATCTTTTGAAGGCAGATACCAAGTATACGGAACAAAGATAGTGATAGACTTAACATTTGGAACTCAAACGCCAATTAAGTGTTTAGGGAAAATATCCAATGGGGGATTATGTGATAAATGTTAGCCTTTTACTTAATGTGAGGGATTAAATAGACTCAGAAACTTTTTCAAGTTTATGGTCAGAGCTCGATCCCATCTTGTTTGAATCGCTACGTAATTAATGCGGCTTCGCGTTGTGAATTATTACGCGATTCAAACTCGATGGGATACCGGCTCTGGTCTAAACTTTCATAGGTAAATATGATAGATGACAAAACCACTCAAGCAAGACCAAAAAATCCAGAATTATCGTTTGAAGGCAGATACCAAGAATATAGAATACATATTGCGATGTTATATATTTATCCTACCCCTAATATAAAATCCCATAAGCTTAACATTGAGTTTCCGTATGCCACGCTGACTAGCATACGGAGTTTTATATGCCACTAGTGGCATACAGAATTGTTATCACGTAATATTCCAAAATCGAGGAGACAGGGTAGGATAAAATCAAAACCTGATTCGTTTTAATCTTGGCCACCGCATGCCACTCCTGGAGTTTTGGCTCCGGACTTCACCCGGCTTTGCCTCATGAAGTCACTATGCCAAACTCCAGTCGTGGCATACGGTGGTCAAGATTAAAACTCATCCAGTTTTACGATAATATCCCTCGGTGTGTCCTGGCAGGGACCCCGGTCGAAGACGCCCATTCATATATTAACACACTATGGAGGATGGTACTGGAAGCCTGTCAAGGCAGACAAGCCGCCCGCCTACACAGGGCACCAGGCCAACGGATTAATTCTGCCGCATCAACCTCCGCGCCCTCATCCGCGAGACTCATCCCTGACCATTATCAAATTAACCAATAATCAGGTCTATAAGAGGTACACGAACCCAAATCCCCGATGAGAGGCACGTTCTGATTGGTCGATATTCTGTTATGATGATAGTGAACGTCGCAGATGTATGTGTGGGTTTTTGTGGATGAGCTTCTAGGCAGTGATAATTATCAGCGGAGATTTAATGCATGTGAAGAGGATAGAAAACGTTGTGATCCTTTACGTAATTAGGTTTATTTGTTGGTTGTTTAACGTTCCCGGTGGCCCTGAAAATATCGGGCATATAGCTATTGTCTTATTGCGGTAGCTATTTTGCCCCTGATCCCAAAAAAATATAGCATGGAGCAATGGAAGAAGAATCATAAGGAAGGGATGAAATTTTACTATAGAAATTTATTAATTACCATAATGGTAGGAATGGTGTGAAGAGTGATTAAAGCAAACTACGCAATTGAATACGAAATGGTGACGTGTAATTTAGTTGTACAGGTGTTTTCATAGTAGTATCCAAAAGTGATGATGTACACATATAAGTGACTAGTTCAGGAGATGAGGGGGTGATTTTGTCGCAAATGAGTATGAAAGGTTTGATGGTTGTTTCTAAAGCAGAAAATCATTTCAAAAACCCATTTCTTACTCGCTGCAGCCCGTGGGATGAGCCTGTAAATTGACGTTACCTATCAAAAGTTGGAAAATAATAAAAAATGATAATATATGAATAAGTGTTGGAATTCGATGTCCTGTAACACATATTCTGTTTTAGAGCGGTTTTAACTTGTATTCTTTTTATCCGACCGCTCCCCCGATACCCTAACCATCAGTACCGGATCATTCATAGCAAAATATCCCTATACACTAAACTTAAGTAGTGTTGTCTGGACGTATCTAGTACTTAGAACTGCGAGGCAATGTGGGGACGATACTTTTACGAGGTAGTGTAGGCGTGAAGGGTGAAATGGAGCCTGCGAAAGGTGAAACGTGTTTGTATCTTATAACTAAGTCTGTATCAATGTTTAAGCGGTGTTGGCAGGGACGGCCGTTACCTAGACGCGGCATTACACACTCAGTTAAGACATAGAGCCACGATAAACAGCGACCATTACGGTGAAAAAAACCACTCAGACACAGACTGAGTGTGGAATAACAACATTAAAATACCCCGATACAGACTGAGTGTGAAATAGCAACATTAAAATACCTCAATACAGACTGAGTGTAGAATAACATTAAAATACCCCGATACTGACTGAGTGTTGAATAACAACATTAAAATACCCCGATACTGACTGAGTGTTGAATAACAACATTAAAATACCCCGATACTGACTGAGTGTGGAATAACAACATTAAAATACCCCGATACTGACTGAGTGTGTAATAACACATTAAAATACCCCGATACAGACTGAGTGTGGAATAACAATTTAAGATACCCCGATACAGACTGAGTGTGGAATAACACATTAAGATACGCCCATATAGACTGAGTGTGGAATAACGACATTAAAATACCCCGATATACACTGAGTGTGAAATAGCAACATTAAAATACCCCGATACAGACTGAGTGTGGAATAACAACATTAAAATACCCCGATACAGACTGAGTGTGAAATAGCAACATTAAAATACCCCAATACAGACTGAGTGTGGAATAACGACATTAAAATACCCCGATATACACTGAGTGTGAAATAGCAACATCAAAATACTCCCAATACAGACTGAGTGTGGAATAAGGTTGAAATACTCCAATACACACTGGCATTAAAATGTGTAACATTAGAATATGGCGATACGCACCGTATGTGTAAGAGCAACGGAAAAATATGCCAATACAGACTGAATTTGGAATAACATTAAAATACTCCAATACACCTGAGTGTGGAATAACATTAAGATATGCCAATACACACCATATGTGGAATAACACCAGAAAAATACACCGATACACACCGAGTGTGGAATAACAGATTAGAATATGCCGATACAGACTGAGTGTGGAATAACACACCATTAAAATACCCCAATACACACTGAGCGTGGAATAACAACATTAGAATACCCCGATACACACTGAGTGTGGAATAACAATATTAAAATACCCCAATACACACTAAGTGGGGAATAATAATATTGAAATACCGCGATACACACCGAGTGTGGAATAAACAACACAAAAATGTGCTTAGTCAAAACCTATCCGAAGTAAGACATAATGGATGAACACCATGATCGAAACACCATACGTAAAGTATTTTTACATTGCGAGGAGACACCACAGGGTGTTAAGTCTAAATATCAGGTCTCTGATAAGTGCTGACTCTAAGTCTACAATGAGGTTTTCCTTGTAATCTTTTTCAAAAATCTTGCTATGTATGGGGTATCAGGTACAGAGTATATATTCGTAGCAGAGAGAAGAGCGCAGTATTGGATTGGGGAACACAACTTTCTTGTACACAATACAACCACCAAACCAACCATTCTGCAGTGTGACACTACTACTCATTCCCTAGGCTCTATCTCAGTTTGGTGTGACTAATCTGGTAGCTGCTACAGCATGAAATATCACCACCCAATTAAGACCCTGATGAACACTGAGTGTAAAGTATGACTATCAATAAATTAATTACCAAGTGTAAAATGTCACAACTAAGGAGCTAAATAACCATTAACCATCGGCTATTTGATTCACTCCTACTATCATGGTGCGAACACATATCAAAACGATACGTTGAATATCGTAGATGAGACCGATAATATTTACAGAGACTTTTAGGCATAAAATCTAAAATATAAATCTATTGACTCTAAAACTCAATTATACCCAGTAAATTACACAAAAGAAACACTAACTGGAAATGGTTTGCACTATTATGGATAACTTTTTATGGATAAACCTGAATGATCTATAGCTAGGTATTGTTTTCAATGATGAAATTTCAGTTTAACACTGCTACACTAGTGTTTTAATGGGTAATAGTAGATTTTATTCTACTACGATGTCACATGAATATCATATTAGGACAGTAAGAGACCTCAGTGGCTGTGCGCTAGCCTACGAATGACTGTTGGAGGCGCAGCTATGCCCTT
Source organism: Alentia gelatinosa (assembly GCA_950022655.1). Taxonomy (NCBI): domain Eukaryota; kingdom Metazoa; phylum Annelida; class Polychaeta; order Phyllodocida; family Polynoidae; genus Alentia; species Alentia gelatinosa. The sequence goes on from OX465593.1 coordinate 22,810,341, forward strand.
GTGTTTCCTGCTTGCCTGTTATGTTTATCTTATCGATTCAGCCTCCCTGTGATTGAAAACTGACTGAGCCTTAAACATCAGATCCCATGATTCTCAGGCCAACACACTACTGACTGAGCCTTTAACATCAGATCCCATGATTCTCAGGCCATCACACTACTGACTGAACCTTTAACATCAGATCCCATGATTCTCAGGCCATCACACTACTGACTGAGCCTTTAACATCAGATCCCATGATTCTCAGGCCAGCACACTACTGACTGGGCCTTTAACATCAGATCCCATGATTCTCAGGTAAGCACACAACTGACTGAGCCTTTAACATCAGATCCCATGATTCTCAGGCCATCACACTACTGACTGAGCCTTAAACATCAGATCCCATGATTCTCAGGCCATCACACTACTGACTGAGCCTTAAACATCAGATCCCATGATTCTCAGGCCATCACACTACTGACTGAGCCTTTAACATCAGATCCCATGATTCTCAGGTAAGCACACTACTGACTGAGCCTTAAACATCAGATCCCATGATTCTCAGGCCATCACACTACTGACTGAGCCTTAAACATCAGATCCCATGATTCTCAGGCCATCACACTACTGACTGAACCTTTAACATCAGATCCCATGATTTTCAGGTCATCACACTACTGACTGAGCCTTAAACATCAGATCCCATGATTCTCAGGCCAGCACACTACTGACTGAGCCTTTAACATCAGATCCCATGATTCTCAGGCCATCACACTACTGTCTGAACCTTTAACATCAGATCCCATGATTCTCAGGCCATCACACTACTGACTGAGCCTTTAACATCAGATCCCATGATTCTCAGGCCAGCACACTACTGACTGAGCCTTAAACATCAGATCCCATGATTCTCAGGCCATCACACTACTGACTGAGCCTTAAACATCAGATCCCATGATTCTCAGGCCATCACACTACTGTCTGAACCTTTAACATCAGATCCCATGATTTTCAGGCCAGCACAATACTGACTGAGCCTTTAACATCAGATCCCATGATTCTCAGGCCATCACACTACTGACTGGGCCTTGAACATCAGATCCCATGTCAAAAATGTACTACAGCTGGAATTAGCTACCCATTGGCTAAAATACTATTTTGTATTATCATCTTTATTTTACGCAAGGAATAAATATTTTCAAATACTTAAAATGAAAATGTGGATTTCCATGGAAAAATGGAAAGCTGCCAACTACGATTAACTGAAGCCACCATCCATAAAACAAAGAGGTGGGGTGTGATTTTACCTGTGCTGGCAGGATGCTGACCTAAGGACAGGGACAGGTATTCAGGTGAAATCCCTGATGCCTTTGTCTCAGCTGACATGAATAGACGGATTCAAAACAAAGCGTGCTAAAAGGTACAACGCACAACAGACACCTTATACACCCCAGGTATTCTTAAAAGTATTCAATGTACCTTTCTGAAGGTTAAACTAGAATATTGACAACTGTTTTGCTGAGTTGGTGTAATATGAATACAAGTCACTCGAGATGTAAATAGATTGAGACTTATGGAACACAAGTCTACTCCATGCTCCTCGAAACTTATTGAACAGGACCCAAGGTCACTGCAGAGTACTGAAAATACGTCCATTCCAAGAAAATATAGCCACTGATTTATAAAGATAATGTTATCACTACTACCTCCATACAATCCCACACAAATCATTTTGTAAGGGGAAATTATGACTAAAGTACATAATTTAAAAAAAACACAGAAATTAGGGAATATGTCCTGATAACAAATAATTGTTTGGTTTACATAATCTCCTGAATAGATATTCTAGCGCAAGATTCATTTAAAAAAAGGTTGAGTAGCAGCGTATGAATATAACACCTAGAGACCTAAGTAATGATCAGTTACAGGGGTAATCAAAGGGCTCTAAAGATAATGAAGCTAATACGAATTCTCGTAATTAGTGAAGAGTACTGAGCTCTGTGGTAGCTGAGGGAAGTTATAGCTAAGATACATTTGAAGGGGGCAAAGTCGTAGGAGAAGGAAGTATGATATCTAATTAATGTCTCTGTAATAGGGCTGAATAACAGGGGGAGATGTGATAATCAAGTAATCGTTTAGTGACAGGCCTATCAAAGTAACTGAAATAAGATAAGGGAAGAGTATAGTAATCAAGTAACGTCTGAGTAATGGGATAAGTAACAGGAACAAGAGATGGGAAGAGTATGATAATCAGGTAATGGCTCAGTAATGGGCTAAGTAACAGGAACAAGAGATGGGAAGAGTATGATAATCAGGTAATGGCTCAGTAATGGGCTAAGTAACAGGAAAATCAAGAAAAGGGAAGAGTATGATAATCAAGTAATGGCTCAGTAATGGGCTAAGTAACAGGAAAAGCAAATCAAGGGAAGAGTATAATAATCAAGTAATGGCTGGGTAATGGGCTATGTAACAGGAAAACCAAGAGAAGGGCAGAGTATGATAATCAAGTGATTGCTCGGTAATGGGCTAAGTAACAGGAAAATCATGAGAAGGGAAGAGTATGATAATCAAGTAACGGCTCGGTAATGGGCTAAGTAACAGGAAAATCAAGAGAAGGGAAGAGTATGATAATCAAGTAATGGCTGGGTAATGGGCTAAGTAACAGGAAAATCAAGAAAAGAGAAGAGTATGATAATCAAGTAATGGGTTGGTAATGGGCTAAGTAACAGGAACAAGAGATGGGAAGAGTAGGATAATCAAGTAACGGCTCAGTAATGGGTTAAGTAACAGGAAAATCAAGAAAAGGGAAGAGTATGATAATCAAGTAACGGCTCAGTAATGGGCTAAGTAACAGGAAAATCAAGAAAAGGGAAGAGTATGATAATCAAGTAACCTCTCGGTAATGGAGTAAATAACAGAGCGATACAGTACATGATGGAGTGATGTGCACAGGGGAGAGAGCAGCTGAGAGGCACTCACCGTCCGTACTCTGCGTCCTGCTCGCCTCACCTCGTCTTGGGACAACTTTCTTCTGGCCAGGCGAGGCCTCACTCTGCCCGCTTTGTTTACTAATCTAATCTTAGCTGGCATTAACATCATAATCACAACTAAAAAAAACACACCTCACACCTCCCAAAAGTAAAATTCTGCCAAATCAAATTCAGCTCAGGAGGCGCTCACTTTCGCTCATCGGGGAAAGGGGCTTATGTTTGTGTTTCCTTAAATTCACCCTTGTTAGTGAAACAGAAAAGTGGACACGGAGATTGTTCATGATGATTTTGTAGATGTTTTTTTTCAGCAGAAAGTGGGAGGGGGAGGGGTTATGGGGAACCTGGATGCGACACAGAATTTAGCTTCTCGTGAATATATCCACGTGGCAGTTCGTGGGTCGCTCGCCAGGCGGCACCACCTTCATTAAAGCTGGTTTTTGGCAGGCTGACATTTAGAGGCAGGCCGTGGGGAGCAGATCCGGCTCCTCTCAAAACGAGGCCACTTAGCCAGCCTAGACTTGCACCACGTCCCCGCCCTTATTATTTCTTTTCCCATATCTATCGGCAATCTCAGCTTATCTTCCAGGAATAATGCAAGATGGATAATAGGAAACTGTGTTTCTTTTTCGGCCCACCTAAGCACATTTAAATGTTTTCTTGTGTTTTCTCTTCTATATTAATTCTAGTTTGTCATTTCTTTGAAGGTAATGAATCTTGGAAACGGCCCCAAGAATAAATAAAACTTTTTCTATTTTCAGTTTCTTAGGGTGTCTGTCTCAGCGCTGTTATTTTATGTGCGCTGATATATAAATACCTGTTTTGTTGAAAGTTGTAACTTTGTGGATAATTCTGAAGCAGAAGTTATTGATGGTTCTAAACCCATTACATTGTGTATACATCAGCTGCTGTTAAATCATAGATTACGTGTCAAATTGGATACAACTAGATACAGGGGGTAATTAATTGAAGCCTTTACTGAAAGGCCAACAAGCAGTCCTTAGAGACTTCCTGAAATGAATCTTAATAATCCTTACAAAAATAACACTGACTTTTTAAAAGATGCCATGAGCTTACTGTTTTGTCTCTCCGAATTATTTCTCTTCAAGATAGTCTGTCCTAGAAAAAGGTTTCGATTTGCGGAGCCTCTCCTTGGTTCTTGCAACCAAAACCCTACAAGTTATAATATATTTAGCTTTCTGTATTTTCCCTCTCCCTTCCAGACGAATGGTTTTATTGTTTGATCTCAACCCCTGCAAATCAGAAATCTTTCTCGAGGGCTTCCACAAAGATCTAGATCTAGATCTATATAAAATTCAACCCCCTAATAATATATTCGCCATGAAAAGTCTATACCTTCAGAAAGTACATTGATCTATAGATGTGGATATATACATCCAGGTTTCAAGGCTAGTTATTACCCAAAGCTACTTATGAACGAAAGTTATATAATGCCTAAAAACAAAAGTGAAGTCAAGAGTACATTGTTCCTATTAGGATGTTACTTCAAGCGGGCAATTATAGTATACAGATATACACGAGAGGAAACCGAAGATATATGCCACATGGTTAAAATCTACCATAATCAATCGACACCACTTCAGAGAAAAGGAAAATAACGCCAACAGAGTAGTTTGAAGTAATGTCCCGGCATCGTTTGACCTCTAAATTAATGAATCGTCAGATTTCATCCAATTTTTTTCAGTTTTGTTATTGACCATTTGGTCACATTGAAGAGAATTGGGCATGGGACACTTGGCACGTCTACACTGAACACAGTGGCGATCGACAAATCGGAAGCCATCTTCCTCACGACCAGCTCCCAGCGTTAACTCTGAGACAAACGTATACGCTCCAAGCGGAGTCCTTGAGCGACGCTTAAAGCACTCTCGGCGAACTTCTGACAGATACTTCGACTCATTAAGAACAGCTCTGTAGGATTGGTATAGGTGCAGAGAACCTGGGGTTCGTTTCCTAAACTTTGTACGATCATATGAAATATTGTCCTAGGGTTAATGTCGTTACATATGTTTTTTGTGTCGTACAGCTACGACCTTCATACCATACGATTAAATGGAATGCCTCATTCCCTCAGATCTAAAAATGAAATCTATAATTTGGATGTGCATGTCATGTTTTGTATCTGTTCCGGAATATGGACAAAAGAAGGAAATAGAACAAAAATCTGAATATGTACAAAAGATTATCGGTAATATCAGAAATAAACCAGATATAAGAAATAAATGAGACTTAAACCAGTGTTATAAAGTGGCTATAAAACAACTGCCCTGAACAGTAATATTGGACTATGGGAGCTATCAATGTAACTGAGGTGCCTTGTCTCAGCCTTGTCTCTGTTTCTAGCATTTTCCCCCATCAATACAATATAATAGACCAAACTTTTAAAATGTTTCGCTAAGGGCTTCGCCCTCTGGACTCTCTGTGATTGGAGCAATGTCGAGAGGTTCAAATCGTGAATCTGTGTTTCAGTTCAAGGGAATACTACTTGGGCTCTGGCGAATAGGACTGGGACTACAGTTTGAATTCCGCTGATACACTAAGTGCCTGTAGCTGGTAACCTACTATTGATAGCCTATGTAATTTCGGACTGAGGTGAGCAGATAACCAGGAAAAAAGGCTGCACTCACGTAGAATGTTGTTTTCGGCATGGCTAGAAGTGAATCACACAATAAAAAGTACTTCTGAGTGTAGACATAAAAATGTATTAGCAGGTTTGATTTTCTTTCTTTTCTAGACGAGAATTTTTCTCTGATTCTATTTTATTCGCCATGCCTAGGTCTCGTGCAGTATGTCTCTGTTCGGGTGTGACTCCAGGGGGATCCTGCTAGAACGGTCCCTTTTTACATGGCCTATGGAACTAAAAGAAAACACATAAACACACCCAGTAACACCTGCCAATGTGTATGTTGGTTTCCCAATCTTCCAATAGTCTTCAGCCAGCATCAGACATGCAAAAATGGTGGCCAATATGTGTCCATGCTTATAGGTCAGGATTGTAGGAAGGTGGCAGATCACCACATACGACAGTCACCGTCGACTGGTTCCCTGCCCAATGAAATATGGGAGAGGTAAAGATTAACAGATTTCGCTACGCCCTGTAGCGAGTAAACCAGCTTTGAAATGGTGAATGTTACCCATGATGCACCAGAAAAATGGCATGCGTTACCTGGCCTAGTCTGTGAGTGAGCACATAGGCCAGGCTTCCAGGCTACAGACACTCCAGCCGCACACGGCGCCGGCGTCTAAATGTCGTCTGCTCAGAACGGAAAGTCAATCAACAACAGGTTCAGAGACGCCGCAAACCAGCGAGCTCTACAGAAGTCGTGGCACCATCTGGCGGGCTACCCAGGAACCACGGGAACCTGTCCAGTCCTGTTACAGATATATATGCACGTGTTTCTATGATTAAAGAAAGGAACATATACATATCCCCTAGAAAGATCAACTCTTTGGAAAGGACAAAAAAATAACTGGGATATTGCTCTTTCCGAGAGGGATGTATAACATTATCATTCGTATGGATTTATTCGGATGTGCTGTGATTCATGTGATTTTTCAAGAAACAGCAAAGGAAGAGATAATATTTACCAAAACGAAGCTACCTAAAAGTTGATAATTGTCTGATATACTATATCGATGTATATATGTTAGAGGTCATAGGTTGGCGTATCGTCACCCTTGCAAGTATAACGAAAGATTGTGAAAAGGCAACCAAAATGATCATCCCATGTTTCCTCTAAGATACATCGGTCAACCCGTAATTCTATTCAGCAGTAGGGTATGATATAAATGGCCTGCTCCACCAGACACACGACTAGTTAAAACGCCGGCCGTACGGGGCTCTTGTGCAGTCAACGGCTGGCTAGCAGCTATAGATATCGGTGTGGTGGAACAGTACACTCTCAACAGCGGCGCAACAATCAACGACTGCTGAAACCTTATAATAATACTATATTTTGTCGGATGCCAGCATACGGCGGCCACACAATCACCATGCGTTGATTTCCACGCATGGGCCAGTGAATGTGTACACTATAAACATGTTTGGCAGACATCCGACTGCAGCACAGCTGGGGAGGCTCTTACAAACAAGGTAGCATCTCTTGCAGCAATACTTGACGAGAAAAATAGGGAGAATATGCATACAAAACAATACAGTGGTCAATCGAGTCAGCTTCAAAGAACTCGTATCAAAGTACTGCCTGCCTTATATCTTCTCAATGAATGAAGGACCAGAGAGAATAAGAGAGTGGTGCGTTTGATCATCCTAGTCGATTTTTCGGTAGAATAACTACGCTTCTAATCTTTCAAAGCTGTAGAGGGTGGGGTGAGGAGGGGTAATTAAAAGAGCCTGTCTAACGGGTCAGTGTACAGAGGTCTCTATACTAGACGATACATCAGAGGGGATACATCAGAGGTCTCCATAATACTATCGTAAAACTGGATGAGGTTTAATCTTGGCCACCGTATTCCACGACTGGAGTTTGGCAAAGTGATTTCATGAGGCGCAGCCGAGTGAAGTCCGGAGCCAAAACTTCAGGAGTGGAATGCGGTGGCCAAGATTAAAACAAATCAAGTTTTGATTTTATCCTACCCTATCTCCTCGATTTTGGAATATTACGTGATAATAATGCTGTATGCCACTAGTGGCATATAAAACTCTGTATGCCAGTCAGCGTGGCATACGGAAACCCAATGTTAAGCCTATGGGATTTTATATTAGGGGTAGGATAAATGATACTATAGAGGAAACCTATGATACTATTGAGGAAACCTAAGACACTATACCTATGAGGATACATATGATATTATAGACGAAACCTATGAGGAATCGCTATGTAATTCACGCGGCTTTGCCCAGTGAATTGCTACGCGATTCAAACTGGATGAGATACGAGCTCTGATCATAAACTTGAATGGGTTTCTGAATCTATCTCACCCCTCACATTGACTAGTTAGCTAACCTTTGTGACATAATCCCGCATTTAATGTTTTTTTCTAAACACTCAATGGGCATTGGACGAAAGTTCCCAATTTTAAATCTATGGGGATATATATACCAGGGGTGCGATAAATCAGAGGTCTCTATACCAGACGATACATCAAAGGTCTCCATAATGCATGATACATAAGAAGTCTCTATACTAGACGATACATCTGTTATTCATTATCCTGCAATTACCTAGCTCTAAATTCTATGGACTGTGTGATGCTCTCAAAGTATATTTATTTCAGAAAATTAATAACATTATAATGTTTTATGTTTCACTCATTTTTTATTGGAATAAGTCAAAAGTACCCGGATTTAATTGATTATTGTCAATATTTGAAAATCACCAGGTGTCACCATTCTGCATCGTAGGATATGCCTTTAAGACGTTTAACATGCCTGCCCACATATAAATGTGTACATTTAAAATTCATTGCGATTTATACCCAACTTATGTCAGACAGGTATAGATATATACAAACATCAAACGAATGAAAAACACAGGTACACCAACTCATATATGACCCGTTGCCATGGAGACATACAAACAGACGTATATCGACCAGCAAGACACCTCAGCGAAGGTTGAGATAAAGTAAAGAATTCTCTGTATGATTGCAGACACCGAGAGAAACTAGAGAAAGAAAGAGTTCGATCGCATTCAGTGTTTTTACGCATTAGCAACAGTTTGGGCGGTGACATATCACGGTGGGATTGAAATTATGAGACTACCAAACTTGGAAACCTCCCATTTGAAATACTTGATTCGCCCCTGTTCAAGGTAGTGTAGGAGCCACAAACTACGAAAATTACACAATGATACTAAGAACATACACATTTACAATTAACACACTTGTACCTTAATGGTGTGGAAGTTATTCTAATAAGTTACTCACAGGGTCATACAGAGAGTTGTATCTACCTGAGACCGGTCCTTCCACTCCTCACATACTGAGTAACTCACAGGGTCATACAGAGAGTTGTATCTACCTGAGACCGGTCCTTCCACTCCTCACATACTGAGTAACTCACAGGGTCATACAGAGAGTCGTATCTACCTGAGACTGGTCCTTCCACTCCTACTCCTCACACACTGAGTAACTCGCAGGGTCATACAGAGAGTCCTATCTACCTGAGACCGGTCCTTCCACTCCTCACATACTGAGTAACTCACAGGGTCATACAGAGAGTCGTATCTACCTGAGACCGGTCCTTCCACTCCTCACATACTGAGTAACTCACAGGGTCATACAGAGAGTCGTATCTACCTGAGTCCGGTCCTTCCACTCCTCACATACTGAGTAACTCACAGGGTCATACAGAGAGTCGTATCTACCTGAGACCGGTCCTTCCACTCCTCACATACTGAGTAACTCACAGGGTCATACAGAGAGTCGTATCTACCTGAGACCGGTCCTTCCACTCCTCACATACTGAGTAACTCACAGGGTCATACAGAGAGTCCTATCTACCTGAGACTGGTCCTTCTACTCCTCACATACTGAGTAACTCACAGGGTCATACACAGAGTCGTATCTATTTGAGACTGTCCCTTCCACTTTTCACATACTGAGTAACTAACAGGGCATTACAGAGAGTCCTATCTACCTGAGACCGGTCCTTCCACTCCTCACACACTGAGTAACTCGCAGGGTCATACAGAGAGTCCTATCTACCTGAGACCGGTCCTTCCACTCCTCACATACTGAGTAACTCACAGGGTCATACAGAGAGTCCTATCTACCTGAGACTGGTCCTTCCACTCCTCACACAATGAGTAACTCACAGGGTCATACAGAGTCGTATCTACCTGAGACTGTCCCTTCCACTCCACACATACTGAGTAACTCACAGGGTCATACAGAGAGTTGTATCTACCTGAGACCGGTCCTTCCACTCCTCACATACTGAGTAACTCACAGGGTCATACAGAGAGTTTTATCTACCTTAGACTGGTCCTTCCACTCCTCACAGGTCGCTGTTGCCAGGTGCACGTGTCGTCAAGGTGTGTGGAGCCACCCTTTCACGTGCACCACACGACTGCCGCACCCAGCACCTCCCACCTGCCCCTCCTCATCACCCTCCCACCCTCACACCCTCCCCACCCCGCCACCCACCCACACCCCTCCCACCCTCCCCACCTCACCTCCCACCCAACAACCCCTCCCTCCCTACCCGGCCACCCACCCACACCCCTCCCACCCTCCCCACCTCACCTCCCACCCAACAACCCCTCCCTCCCTACCCGGCCACCCACCCACACCCCTCCCACCCTCCCCACCTCACCTCCCACCCAACAACCCCTCCCTCCCTACCTGACACCCACCCTTTTGCCTGCCCATACATCCCTCTATCTCACACACACTTCACACCATCTCACCTACCACCAGCCCTACCACTTGACCTTCCTCCTTACCCTGTCACCCACCCTTCACCTGTGCCCACCCCTCTGTACCCTCGCCTGCCAGCTCACCCCCACCCGCTCGCCCGCCCGCCCGCTCGCCCGCCCGCCCGCTCGCCCGCCCGCCCGCCCGCCCGCCCGCCCGCCCGCCCGCCCGCCCGCCCGCCCGCCCGCCCGCCCGCCCGCCCGCCCGCCTCCCACCCACCTACTGAGGGTCGCAGCCCGTCATGCGTACCAGCTCCCGTGTAGCGACACATCACACGCTCACCTCTTCACATCTCTTGCCACCCCCTGGTCTGACATCTGAGCCTCAGTACGACGCCCGAGGGTGGTGTGTGTGTGTCGGGTGGGGGGTGAGTGTAACCTGACTCCATACCGCTTGTTTCGTGGTGGTTATACTGTGTGTAGTGTGGTTACATGACTGTATCTACTCACATGAACTCATCAAATAGTGTGTAACTTAGAGATATCAACCGATCGTTATGCTTAATAATACCTCAGAAAATGTAAGAATTATGAGTATAATTAATTGTTGTTGTTGTTTTTCTAATTAAACAAGTGATGTCAGTTTCGAGTTAAAAAAAGATATGGAAATATTTGTCTTGCTGTCTTAGAGAGGTTGGGGAAAATGTTGGTGTCAGCCACGACCTTGCTCTTATGGTCTGTGGAGTCCATTGATTTACTGGGGTGAATGAGGCTCAATTCATATTTTCTTTGTTTTGCACAAAGAATACACATTTCTTTCATTGTACAACAACACAACTCAACTGTGCAGGGATGCCAGTTGGAGTCAGAAAAAAACATTGAAATATTTTGTAAGGCAATACAGGGAGAATGGGAGTTGCTGATTCCTAGGCCAACAAGATCCCCCCCCCCCCCCTCCCCGAGATAAGTTTTATACATTCCGATGTATCTACGCATTTCGCGGCGTTTTTCAACGTCCCCTATTATCGCTCACTGTCTCTATGTGGAAAATTATGGTGAATTCAACAATAAAAACACTTCATTAGTTACAAGATATGTGTGATAAGATATGTGTGATAATTACCTACATTATTCAGCTGAAACTGATTATATACCATCTTTAGAGAATTGCCATGTCTGCAGTTCCTCTGTCTGCTAATCCAAGATGGCGACCTCCATAACAAGCACCACATGGGTCGGTGTCAGCAGTTAATTATTCAAATTTAGAAATATAAAAGACTCTTTTTCAGAAATTTTAATCATGAAACTCTGAATGGTTTATTAATTACAAAATGTATAATATTTTACACACAAAGTGGGGTTAAGTTAGGCCTACCATTGAATAAACCTTGTGACTGAATTTTGACCAATCAGAGCCATTGTCTGTTTTCAATCCCTGAGTCCCATTGAACTGCTGCTCACAGGGGACTGGGAGATGGGAGAACCTTGAAAACAGCAACGGCGTGGGGCTGAGGGTATGAGGGGGGGGGGGGGGGCTCAGTGAGTGAGGATTTCAAGGCATCAGGGGAAAGATTTTAATTTCTACATGGATATGTGGGCATGTTCAGTGTTGGAAACATGGCCTTTGGTTGACTTGGGTAATTTAGAATTTTATTGTCAATATTATTCAAGGAAAACGACTTTTTATTCACTGAAAACGAAAACATGAATTTCAATGGAAACATTGAAAACTGGCATCCCTGACTGTGTGTGGGTCAAGAATCTAAGACTCATTCTCTAGTCTGCACTACGCGCTTGTCCGAGATTGTGTTATTCTTTTATTTAAATTAACATCAGATAGAGATGGTGGAAGCACATGAATGTTCAGTAGCAGAATGTAAACAGGAGGAAGCTTCTAGAGCACCCCGCTTGTATAAGGGTGATGTAAGCAGCGGAGGATTACACCTTCGCTGCAACTGCCGCAGGCAGCACTGTGGTACAAGGAGTAAGATCTAGCTGAGCTACGAAAGCCTGCTCCGCTGGAGTAGGTTTAGGCGCCGGAGACTTCATCCTATGAGGAGTGGAGTCGCCTACTATAGACATTTAATGTGTGGATTCCATGTTCTGTGAGATACTTACAAACCGATGTGTGAGTAACGTCAGTGGAGAGAACACAGAAGGCGTGGACTGAACTTATAACACCTACCCAGGAACACTAGGACTCACGACTAAATCCAGCTAAAATATAGGAACTGAAGTGAACAACTGCAAGGATGATGTGAACTATGAACGATTGAGTTGAAACAGAACTTTATGGACATTAAGCTGAAATTATTGTATGTTTTGTACAACATGGAACATGGTCAACAAGACTAAAACATCGCACTGGATAATATTGCCTGTAACTGTATAACACAGATTGCTCTCAGGAGATTAAACTTTAATTGCGTTGTTCGTCGTTCCTCCTCTCAGATCATCGAGATGTGAGGTCACAGTGTTTGATGACTCCGCTAAGCAAGTAGTTCTATCCCTTAAAACTTTCTATGCAATTAAGAAGACAGAAGAATATAAGATAATGAACTAGCTACCTCAACAACTACTAAAGGGTCAATAATTACACCCCCACTACGGTGCAAGTCATTGAAATGCATATCGTTAACAGTCTTAGATTAAGAGCTCAATAGTAATTTAGTTTGATATTTACTAGAGACGCTCATTGTATCGCATAATTGATAGTAGTGACTGAGAGCCCAAATCATTTTTACAGACTGAACAAAAATTGCAACATATTTGAGCGGGTAACCGTGCTCAAATCATATACAACCGCAGCTAAATGGTAGCGCTGGCCTTGTGTTCTGATTGGCCCTGAGTTGTCTCATAACGAGCTAATTGGTGGTACCAAGTGACCCCGTGGTAATGAGGACGACCTTGGTTACATATATCACCGCAAGGTGGCGATGATGTGCATAAATAGAAATTTCAGAGTGAGTGCGCCCACCAGTTCCTTATGATATAAACCCTCGCCATCAATCAAAATATGATTAGCACAAACATGTATACCCTGTATGTGTTTGCTTGATAACGTTTGTTCGTTAAATATTTTCATTTTGGTCATTTTAGTATCATGCCTTGTTTTCAGATTTTCATACATGACACGTTTTAACCATGTTACAAAATCGATCATATATCATACATATAAGGTCTCAAAAACGGTGCTACAGTACGCATCCACAATATGATTTTTTGCTAGTATGAGAGAGCATTCCCAAAAGTAGATAGCATTTTTATCTATAATTTTTCTTGTTTTTCTTAGATTCGATGGTACCAGAACTTGCTCTTCCATCATCGCATTTTACAACCAGTTGAGTGCAGTTCACACTAGTTCAGATAGATGGTGGATATCCAAGTTGTGGTCTATTATAAGTATTTACTTAGTTTACAATAGTTTCATTATGATATCCAATATAGAAAACAAGATATAAAGCATGAAAAACGACGAAATAATAAGTACATAAACCTCAGATCATAGTAAATAATTACCTTACAAGATGGACGTTACAATTTTACATAGGACCAAGGTATCTAATTTCTGAATAGCGTTTTCTGCTCTTAACGTTGATATCCTCTGACCAGTAATTTGTTCTACTTGATAGCTCCACGGTAGAATGGGCCTTTTTCAACAGTTCTGTCTTTGGCCTTGGGAGACTAATGATGGACTTAATGGCCGATCGGGTTACGGGACCCATAATAGGTAGCGTGTTGTGTACAGCAGAACATGAACACTTATTGCGCCACCTTTTTAGAAGGGTAAAGGTCTATTTCTACCAGGACAATAGATTTGCCCTATTTTATCCTGGCATGTCTTGTTATATCTTACAGTAGCGCAATGTCTTAACTCTTTCGTCGCAATACGTTGTGCGCGATGATGTGCATATATTTTCCCGTGATATTGTGTGTATGTTTTGATACTCCACCACCTCACACTCTATTGCCCGACGTTATGTGATGTATCACAAAAAGAAAAAAAAACAAGGTCCTTAATCAAACTGATGCTTCGTGGGGAAGAATGTACATCATTATTCAAAACCTTGCAAGACTTATCAAGTCAACCCAATTGTAACACATCTCGCTATATCTTGCGTGCTGGTGGAAGACCCCCTTACATCCCTTCACCTCTTTAGTAGATGTGTTTGGACCAAGGAATGCAGCTCCTGGACAGTGTTCACCCTGGGACCCACCTGGAGACAGACCCTCAGTCCGTGATTGTGTATGCGTTGTTATCTATTGAGGAATCTCTTGGTGGAACAGTTATGAAGCAAGGAGGCATGATCCAATTATGGGGTGATCCTTTGCTTGTAAATTTTGATCGCAGTGCTGTGAGTCAGTTGATGTCTGGTTTTGCCAAATAAGAATATCTTGCTATTGATCTTTTTGATTGGGCATTTAACATTCTTTTCTAGTCCCAGAGTCCCATCAATGGCTACTCCAAGATGCAGTCCTTAACTCTGGATAAACTCTCTAACCCTACAAACAATTGTGGTAGATGATCCATACCAAGCTTCTGTTTCATATCGAACCAGGCCAATTTTGCTTTTTCTGATATTAACAGTTGAAAAGGGCTTCAGTGGCCAGTGGAATAGTTAAAAAATCTAGCCCATTTAGAATTGTTTATTGTATAGTGTCTCCCTCTGATATCGGTAACTCTCAGCATTCTCATCCAGTAGCCTATATCATGTCTTCAAGCTGTTTACAAAGATATATCTACTTCCTATATAGTGTCTGACTCTCATATCGGTATTCAAACCAACAGGTAAGAGAGGAACATCGAAAAAATGCAATCAGGGATGGTTGCCATACACTGTTATACAAAGACAGTGGTTGCATGGAGACTGTTTGCCAGCACCAGGTAGAACTGAAAGAAAACTGTCTGTTCTTTACAAAGGTAGAAGGGGATGTGATACAAGGCTGGAGGAAGCCTGTCCATAACAGAGTGAGTGTATGTGTAGAAACGACACTGACATCTCAAGACGCGACAGGCTTCAACAATCAATAGAATCACACCTTTGACTCTCGCCTGTCATAAACACTCTGAGAATTCAGAGAGAAATGAGGTATTGACATTTAGAAACTTCTATGGGGACACACTCATGACAACCCTCCGTTCTCTCCAGACAACAGACAGCAAGAGTGACTGAACTGCACCAAATGACCTCTCCTTTCCCGCGCAAGGCTCACTCTTCAAGGATATCCTCCGTTTACTTCAACAGAAATCTGCCTCAGCCAAAACTCTGTATGGAGAGTGCGTCGGTTTCTTAGAAGAGCAGATGAGGAGCGGCGCGGCCAATTAACGTCGTTCTCTCTAAGAACCAATCAGTGAGCGTGTCTCATCCATCATGGGGCTTGGTGGCCTGACGTCAGTCGTTTTGACGTACGGTGTCAGCTTGGATGGTTTTGTTACACGCGCAGATTGTGATGAGATGCTCTCCGAACAGAGGAGCTTGTCTTCATGTGCTGTGAGCTGTGTGGGATGTCACAATGATTACTGACCCAACTCTAGGGACCTGTTTCAGTAGGCTCGTGACATTAGGCCTAGAGAGACATCAACAGCAGCACCAACAGTGCAAGCAACAGCGGGAAAAGACTAGCAAATATCAGAAAATCGGAGCGCCCAATCTTCTTCATATTTGGAACTATCATAGGTTATATGTATCTCCTACTCATGTTAAAGTATCATTGCTTAATTCCTACGATAAGTGAGTGAAACTCCGCGTGTCATCGATTGCAATCTTGTGATCTGTCCGTATGGTGTCACAGACGCAATCTAGACATGTCACGAAACTACTGAAACAGGTCCCAGTTGAGGGTGGGTCATACACTGCCTAATTAGAGTGGTCACATAGACTTTGATCTTGCTGCAAAAGATGTATCATTCACTATCTGAATGCTAATACTTCGACATTAGGAAAGGAGTAGAGGACCAGTGTCTCAGTGTCTTAGAGGCATGTCCAACTCACCATGGCCAATCACCAGAGACTGAAACACCTCATTGACCCACTGGGGCTTGCTATATTTGGATCCTAGACAGGTTCTGGTAAAGGGGTCTTCCATAAGGATTGTACATACACACTGAGGGGGGTGGGGTCTGCTGGGGTGGACAGCAATTACCAATCTGTTCACCCTCTTGGTCGCCTCACCTTCTCATGGTGCAGACCAGATATGCTTGCATGCAAGCATAACTAAAGCGACCGGGGTGGGGAGTTAGCTCAGTGGTAAAGAGCATGGGACTTTGTTGATTCAGGTCCCACAGCAGCCACTTTTCTCATTCACCCCTTACCAGTGGTAGATTTTCTGCTATATCAAAGGCCAATCCTTCTCATACCATGTCTATGTGGTGTGGGAAGTAAGAACTCTCACCTCGGTAAATGTGTAGGGTTGAAATTTCTACCTACATTCATCTTATAGATTCGGTCAAACCCAAAGTAAGTCTAATTAAACAAATTGGACATTAAACTACCCAAACAAACAAACAAAGAGGGGGGTAGGGAAGACAAAAATTTTGGAAATTTTGCATAAGTAAGTTTACTGGGGCAAGTGGTTTACAGAAAATGACCCCATAAACTGAATATAACCTAAACCTTTTAATTGTTAATTATCTGTAACTCCACGATCTTTCATCAATGAAGAACAAACCATTTGCTCCTAATTTTTGTATGCACATGCCAAAAGAATTGTGTCCAGTACCACATCCCAGGCCCCGAACAATGTTACCATGGTCATATGATACAGATCCAGATGGGCTTGACCTTATTTACGGAACGAGGTTGTGAGGCAATACTCGTCCACTATGCAGAAAATAGTGGTCCACGCACATCAAAATCATGCTGATAGTTTGTATGTATCATGTGCCTGGAATGATTGTGGGGAAAAAAAAATTTGTCAAATATTGCAATTATTTTTTAATTCCATGGAAAAAACAGACCTCCTTAAAAACCCCAAGGGTACCGTAAGGGTCCCCCAAAAACTTCTTTGAAACAATTTCTAAAACACAAATATTGTAATCAAGTCAGAATCAGGCAAATTGTAGCTATGAGAACGATAATTAGTTATGAAACACATCTTAATGTATGAAAAATGACCAGCGGAGGATAACTTGACCATGTATTGAGTGACTTGTTCAGATAAAATATGTTATACGTAGTACAACGCTGTGTCTGCTATCACTCCCCACAGACGTTGTACTTAAAGACATAAGCTTTGGGATTCTTTGCGAACCAAACTGGTTCGCACAATAACGTTTGCAAAGGAAGTGTCATGAAACAAGCAATAGTTGAATTCAACAACTTACATCACAATCTTCAATCTCATATAACATATAGCATCAGATATTATCTTTTTCTTTATCAAATCCTCCTTTAAATCCCTGAATCGGGAGCTCCTCGATAAACGATCCGCCATCTTTAATCTTTGATTTTTTTAATTGAGCTGGTTACCAGCGAGCATGTGAGTCTCAAACTTTGCTTATGACATCAAGTTCGACTCTAGTGAGGAACGAACAGAGTCTGACTACGTCTGACTAGATAAAATATGTTCAATCTCTGAAGAGATGGCGCCTGTAATAATACATAAAGGATTCCAGTCATATTGCAAGGATCCTCGGTCAGTGAAAATGATTGCAGACACAACAGAGTCTCAGTCCGGGCACTGTCTCTTTACTAATTAGTCTTTATTAATCAGTCAGAGACGTTAACCTTCAAAAACAGGTGTCAGTCTAGCCTTGATTAAGGGAATAATTAAATTGGCCAAATATAAAGAGTGACCATCGTTAAAATAGTCAATACTTGTTATTTCCTTTGTTTTGAAACAGCAGCTCGAAAATGAATTCTGTCTCCAGGGACAAGACTTAGTGGCCGTATGATGCAGCGCTTTCTATATCTATATATAAAAAATAATTCTGATAAAATGTAGTCAGCATGTGCTGTTTTCCTTACACAGCGCTTGGATCTAGACCTGCTTGAGGCTATAACTAGGTAGAAACTACGTAACGCGTATTATTATATACCTATGCCGAATGTCTATTAAATACTGCCCGCTGCTAGGGGTGCAGTAATGATAATGTTCGTGTCCGCTGTGACTGCGACTTTGTATGTCATTAAAATGGTGTTTTTTTCACCAATTAGAGGTATATAATAATAAGCAAACATCCTTACTGTAGACGAAATGGTTCTCGTTCTCGGTCAGTCGTCGATTTCATACTGCCTTCCGCCTTTGACATCAGGCAGTATGAAATCGACGACTGACCTCGAACAGGAACCGTTTCGTCCAAAGTAAGGACGTTTCCTAATATTCCGATTACAAAAATAGTGAAGTAATGGTTCGTTCATTAATTAATACGTCACCTATGGTTAAGGGCCTCTCGCAATGAATTATCATTATCAGAAATCCTGGTTAAAACCCCATAAATGGCAAGGGCACCTCTGAAGTAAAGAACACGTAAAGAAGATGAGGCAATAAAAAACACACCAAAAAAACAATGAATTAAAGAACTCTACTCATTAGACCAGTATAAAGTCTCCTGGTCCATATGGCGAACGAACCTCCATTTCCTATACGTCCATCAAAAGAACAATAATACGCATCTATCTAGGACCACACCCAGAGACCCGGGTGTCTGGGTCGGGGCAGGGGTCGGGGAGTGCAGCGCACAGAAAACGTGCACAATTCCGCTTTCAGTATTTCAGGAACCGATATAATCAGAATATATATTATTAGTTGACATGTCGACGAAAACCTCCATGATAAAGAAGCAGACGACTCCGATCGGCTGGGGGGGGGGGGGGGTATACAATTATAATGGACTCTAATCCAAGATGCAAAAGCTAAGGGCCCGTACATTAAGAATGTACGCAAAATATATGAAAAATGAGTAAATTTAATGATTCAACGAGTACCTCAGTATAACAATCAGTGACAGATTAACCTACATTAAATTGCCTACATTAAATTGCCTACATTAAATTCATACCAAAGTGGTTGTGCTGTTTTATCTTTTATAATATATGAACATTATTGGACCCTTTTTCTTTACTCCACCCCCCCCCCCCCCCCTCTCCCAAGACACACACACAAACGTGCTTTACCTCTCACCCAAGTCTGTGCCTCTATGGACATGATACGAATAACTGTTCATTGGTTGTGGTGCTACCTGGTGTAAAATCCAGGTACTACTCTTTCGATGCTGTTTAGTGTCAACGATTCATTTTAAAACATGAACAAAGATGTTCGTGCTTTGTCCTTGTCTGTCATACCACTCTAGGTATATTAAGGAACCCCTCCTTATCATCTGATATTTATTGCGGTTCGTGTTGTTTTATCACTAGGTTGTCTACGATGTGGCATGGTAACCGAGAAAATGAGCCAAATTGTAATGATACGTTTTGTCTGAGCTTCACAGAATTATTTTAGTTGATAAAATATTGCCACATTCATCCTACATCTTATGTGCCCTTCACCAAAAGAATCCTAAAGTACATGCTTCAAATGACACCAGACATAGGACTAGTATAATTATTTAGACTAATACTGATTGGATTGGGATCAACTTTAGGTGCTGAACCGAAATTCGTTAAAAAATGTAAATACTACTAGAAATCAGAGGAACAGTTGCATGATCGTATGTGATAGACTATATGTATATAGTGTACGTACTATCCTGTGAGTCTGAGAAATGTAAAATCAAAATACCAGTGGGCCATTTGTTGAGTGTAAGCAGAAAACTCAATACAGAGTCGCACACAATTATTTTTCAATTATTTGCTTGGATGCGAAATAATCTGGACGTCTTTCAAAGATCTAGTTTCATTGCTATACATACACAGGGAATCAGATGAAATAATGTTTGGACCAAATGACCTTGCTGTTACTTTAAAAAAAAAAAAAATCTGAAAACAGAATTTGTCACATATTTACTTTTGTGTTACTCTACCATTTATGAGATTTATTCCTTTAATGTCTGTTTCACTTAAGAATATATCAAAGGCTTTCCACATTACTTTCTATTCACAACCGTCTGGATATAATATGTATAATTTCTATTGTACCATCAATGTGTTTTTAATCATAGCAAGTATATATATCGCATGTCACCTGCCTAAAGAATCCTACTCTACATAGCTTTGCAATCAGAACAATATCCCCCTCTCCCTTTATTTTGATATTCACATTACATCCTCCTCCCCCTTCTACACCCCGCCCTATTAAGAAAGAGAATGATATTCACTTTGTCTGGTTTTCTTGATACCCCCCCCCCCCCCCCCCACAAACAGTACTGTACATTATACACATGTCACATGTTATTACCCCGTATGTAGAATTACACCGGTTACAATGGGAAAGGTTTGTACGTAATTATAATAAAACATTGACTCTCTTATTTCACATGCAGTTTTGGTTCTATACTATTAGTTACATCTTGGGGTACCAGGTACTTAAACATGGGGATTACTCCGAATCAGCATTGATAGAAAAATCATCAAAGGTGTTTTCATCTGTTTTATTTCTGAGATTAACTGTCCTTATAGAAGGAAGTAACCCCCCCCCCCCCCCCCCCCCGAATCCAACAGAATAATAGTATTAATACCGCCCCAGATTCCCCAGTGGCAGTGGTCTCTATTGATTATTATATTTAAGTTAATAATATGAGTGAAATTAAAAGATACTCGTTGTGGTAACCGTTGTATTTGCCCTGAAACAGATTGTTTACGAAACGGTATCGTTGGAGTGAACTAGATCTAATAATTACTATAGACTAGTAGTACGGTACTACTACTAGTGTCAATACTAGTGGTGACTTGTACCAACGTTGACACTGAGGGTGACACCTATAACTTAGTATAAGTATACCTTGAGTCTGTCTTCTGTACTGTGGCAGTAATCATTTCGCAGAGATCTGGATATCTACCCTGTTTTGTGTCGTTGACATGCTATATGATTACATAAACAAATGGCTCACCTTCGCGTAGTTTGACGAGTTTCTCAAAGTACATGGTGCCGAACGCGTAGATATCGCTGGGCTGTGATCGGAGGACTTCCCTCGCCAGGCCCTCCAGCAAATTCTGGAAGCCCTTTGGGACTCGGAGTTTCGTGTTAGAGAAGGGAACAGCCATGATGATGGTGAAGTGAAGACGTGTGGAGAGAATCTGTGAAATTCTGCTAAATCTCAGAGACCGTGCAGTTGTAGTCGCGAGTCCACGCTGAGTCTTAGACGGGCGCTGTTGTGGTTGCTAAGCGACCCGCTAACTGGGTCGTCACTACCGGTCGGTCAGGCCACAACTTGTCGGTGTCAACACAGGACTGCTACTGATTATTGTCCAGTAGAAATAGCACAGAAACCGTTCGGGATATGTCCTTCCTAAAGAACATCTCCATAATATACTGGCATAGAACGCTCCTTATTTTGACATGTTTAGATTTGGTCTGGCTTCACAATTATCTGAGCCGATCGAGTAAGCCCGGCGGGGTTAGGCCGAACAAATCAAGACACGCACCTGTCAAACGCTGTTTTGAGACTTTTTTAGGACACAAGATAGTTCAAATTGAGACTTACATAACACCAATATAAATTTGTATTTGTTTATTACCATCCCGAATTATATTAACGGCAAAATAAGTGATACAAGCATCACAGTCATAACGTTACAACTGTATTGTTTGATTTCCTTCATTATCACTCACAACAAAGTCCGGAGCTGCTATCGTAGCTGGTTGTCGGCGGATACAATTTATATTATTAAAAAAATTACTGTTTTAAATATTGCATCTAGTACTAATTAAGTATTAACAAATGTTTTATAAGAATATATTTAAATGTGATTCATATGATTGATATTTGTTTTATGCGATTGTTGGCGGAACCATATTCTCTGCGGAGTATATAAATAAAGCCAACGTGAGCGAAACGAAGAGAAATCACAAGGAAGGCAGCAATATCACTGCATTATTGCATGTAACGAAATAAGTAGTGATGGAGGAGAGCTGTCAGTTGTAAGATCTTTTCATTCATTTATTACCTGGATATATGACATGAGTTAGGCACTCCACAATTAAGTTATATTAGTGAAATCATTGGCAGTCCACGGTGAAATCTACTGTCTCACGACTCTCACAGTCTCAGTCTAAGTACTACAGACTGTACCTATTTTTATAGTCATACACAATATTGACTGGTTTCAGATAAAAGTGGCCGTATGCTCCTAGGAGTTGACGCGTAGTAATATCCGAACTAATGCGAGGATATTGCACAGAGTCAACCCCGAGGAGCATACGGCCGCTTTTATCTGAAACCAGTCTATATATTGTATTTATTATCCACATTTTCTGGACAAGTAGCATGTCGATATCAGTTCATTTTAGTTATGCACTATTTTTCCATATGCATTATTTTTCCGTATGCGCCACCCGGAGCATACAACATATCTGTATGCGCCGGGTATGTCCATACAAACTCATTATGTGTTTTCTATGGACACTTTGTATTAGATGGATAATAAAGACGAGTTCGACCTAGACTGGCACCAGTCCCTGCATCCTATGGCTACTCTCCTCGTTGGGATACCACCAGCCTGGAACCTGAAATCACAAAACACTAAGAATAGCTCAACATGTTCCTAATGACCGAAGGGATGCTACAATATGGCCATATAGAGAAAAAACTGCATATGAAAAGGTTATATTCTTTAAATTATTTAAGAAACAAATATGTGGAAAATTGCAAATGTGGACATTAAATTGATTAATAGTACACAAATGAAAACGGCTGCTGTAGTCTACTAAGAAGACATATTTTGATTCTGTTTGCTGTACTGAGTCCACAAAGGACGAGCCCCATTCCAAAGTTTAATCTTATGAGTCATTGTAATACTTAAAACAACACAAAAACAGAACCAAGTAATGATTTTCAGCACTCCAAATTATCTATGCATTCAGGCATTTTGAAGGTAGGTCTCCTCAACAGCTATTGTCATGGTAATCTGACCACTTGCCCGAGCGACAACAAGTGGAAATGTTAACTAGAAGGATGGATCTACAAGATAAAACAATAATACAAATGTTTCCAGAGGTGGGGGGGGGGGGGGGGGGCAACTCCTTAAATACCGGTAAGCCCCTTTTCCAGATTGACCCAGGGGTACTTCTGCAAGTTCTGGCACTGATCGAATCCCACTGATCTGAACCTAGATTTAGTCCAAGAAACGTTTGCCTGTCTGTCAAACACCACTCAGAGCTTCTTGGACTATGAACAATATGAAACATTTTTCATTATTGTTCCCCTCTTTTGTAACCTAGTGGAAAATTGTTATTGTCAATAACTTGTTCATTGGAAGAACTGTATCTTTAAAACTTAAAGAATTGAATAAACACATAATAATGTAGTACGGCGGACAATTACAGGTATCCAGTTGGAATGACTGCAGATGCAGGGCCCCAAACCCCCCTATACTTCTTTTCCAGATTTATTTTTCCTATTTCCAAATTCTATGCTTGATTCTACCAAGACATTAAATTTTCATCGCAGGCATGAGATTATCTAGTCCGAGAAACTTTGACTGCCTAGCGCACACCGCTTGACAGTCGAGGCCTCTTGAACTACAGATTATCTAGATTTCCGGATTTCTTTTTATATCCCAAGGGCGTTTTTCGAGATGACTGTAAATCCAAGGATACTATTTTTTGAAGTGAGGGAGTTCAAAATGAATACATGAAAGATGACATGATATTTGCACAATTTCCCATTTTTGCTCCTAGCCGAGCCCAGGAATTAAGTCGAAGTGCAGGAGGTCCAAGGGGTTTTGTCCCCTGGACTCCAACCCAGAGTGCTATCCCTAGATTTTACCCAGCCCCCAAACCCCTGCCGATTTTTTCCAGATTTTCTTTTTTATAGATAATATCGTAAAACTGGATGAGTTTTAATCATGGCCACTGTATACCACGACTGGAGTTTGGCATAGTGACTCCATGAGGCGAAGCCAAGTGAAATCCAGAACCAAAACTCCAGGAGTGGCATGCGGTGGCCAAGATTAAAACGAATCAGGTTTTGATTTTATCCTACCCTGTCTCCTCGATTTTGGAATATTATGTGATAACAATTCTGTATGCCGCTAGTGGCATATAAAACTCTGTATGCCAGTCAGCATGGCATACCGAAACTCAATGTTAAGCCTATGGGATTCTATATTAGGGGTAGGATAAATATTTGAGCTTAGCTCTCTTTATTTCAGAGATGTCAGTTTTCCATTTTTCTGTGGAAATTCACTTGTTCATATTCAGCATGTGTAATTACTCTTTCTTGTGTTAAACAATGATAATATTGATTTAGCCTCATTTCCTCCAAAAAAAAGACAGTGGTTTAAACTTCACCACATACCCTTAGCCCCATGCCTGGCTGTCAAGGACATATTATCCTCTCTTTTTTTTGTGTCTCTGAGACAGAAAATCTACATAAAAAATATTTTCACTTTTTTCCCTGACATGCCTGTCCAATTGTTTCTCTTCCGAAAATCGTGTCATACATGTGACCTCCCCTCGTAGTTTACATGTGACTTTCTCTCATAGATAAAATGTGTCGATCCCATATTGTTTATACCTGAAATAATCCAATAAGGATTTCTATATATGCCTCGATATTTCAGTTGATATAGGGAAGTCTAGATGAGTTTTCAATATGATGATAACCTAAGATTGCATTCTATCATCGTCAATCTTTTAACTGATAACGATTTGATATGGATTACATGATTACCTTACTCTTAATGTATGAGCTTGCTCTCTTTTTTGTAATATTTTGGGGTTTGATAGTTAATAGAAACTGAACAAGAGTTAGAAGTGTTAAAATATATTGCATGACGGGTAGGTAATGTATTACTGCGCAAGGCATTAGACCAGACAGGTTTGCGATAAACACTAACAGTCAAGTTCAGTTTAGTATTTAACGTACCCCGTCTCCAATTATTAATTTGTTACCCTTGTGCAATAAATAACACTTTACTGCATTCTCACCAAGATACAGTCAGCCAATGTTAAGCCTATGGTGTTTTTATTAGGGGTAGGATAGGAAACTTTTAAAACGGAAACCTACAGACGTAGCATTCAATACAAAACAGCAAAATTATGGAATACCCTCCCAACTGAAGCAAAACTAATCGCCACTTATAAAGCCTTTAAAGAAGACAACAAAGCAAATCTCCTTGCCAGACAACTTGAGTACTAAGAAAATGCATGATTATGAATCAGTCATATCATAGACAGGAAGCATGAGCGATACTCCAACCCAGACCCTACCCACATTGAAACAACTAAGTAACTTATAATTATATCAGTGTATATACCATACATAGCATGACTAGTCGTTACTCATACATAATGATGTGATAATTTGCATATTCATAATTCATACTACTAGAAATCATCTAGATGTATATATTTACAAACATAGTAACCTGTTTATCATGGCAAACATAAATGGCCCTGGAGTCTACTGAAAATAGGACGGTCAGGTCCTAGTAGCTACACTCCAGAATAAATATTATCCTAAAAAAAAAATATATAGCGTGATGGTTGAGAGACTGGTGTTTCTGATTCAGATGTCACCGCCAGGAGGCGCGCTACACGTGCCCGCGCTGTCACGTGAGGTACTGCTCGGTCGCCTGTTACCGGTGTCGCGAACACGAGTCCTGTTCAGAGACCTTCTACAGAGAATGCTTTATGGAGGGCCTCAATGATTTCAACAGCACGTAAGTACGCTTCAGCTTACTTTCTATCTATATTTCTTTTGTAAAAGTTTCTTGATTTACCAGTTGAACCCTAGTATAACAAATTTTTTTTTTTTTTTTTTTTTTTTTTTTTTAGCGTTTGTGGTGGACAGTCAGGCTTTGCCTCGTACCCTCAATTTCTATAACAAAAATTAGGCTATTATATAGAACAACTCAGAGTCTTGACATAGTAGGAAGTTAAAAAATTGCTAAGCAGTTCAATGTTTGATGTTATACAGAAACAGGGTCACTGTAGTTGTATGACAAAAATACATTGTATAATTGGCAATTAGATTATCCAGATGCAAAAGGCAGAGGCATAATCATATCGACAAATATTTACATTATTTCATAACGGATTCATATCATTCTATTCCTCTAAGTGGTAAAACTTTACCTTCTATTGATATCGATTGACTAAATATGATACCCAGGAAGAACTGAGTAGCTTGCTGTACCGTTAAAGTTCTCGTAGTTTGGAACCTCCATTTCCAAGGTGATGAGTAGTGTTTACATGATGAAGTAACTTGAGTTGATGTATTCAGGGAGGATGACAAGCAGAAGGTGGTGGAGATGTTGAAACGATTAGACGAGGATGTTCAGGAGCCGGAGGACTCGGACGACGACGGTAAGAAACTACACAACACTCTCACTGAAATTAGTACCTGGAATCTACAACCTAGCTTAACCTAGAACACAAAACCAGACTCTGGCCACTTCAGGTACAATATCTTTATCGAAACCTGCGTATCTACAGTAGCTTAACACAGATGTGTTAATGAGGCTCCACTTGCAACCTGGTTGAATAAACTTAGATAAGAGCACCTGCCACCCCAGTGAAAAACCTTATATAATGCAGAAAGATTTACGTGAGTGTTTAAGATGTTCATCATGTTTTGCAGACGAACCTGATTTGGAGGAGAGAATGGCGGGACTGGACCTGGGTGAGTCTGACGCTGTTTTCTTTTTTAAGTTTTCTTTTAATGTCTATTATATGATAATAACATATTTTTGTTAATATCATAGTTTATTGACAATGTATCATATAAGATCAGATGTTTCCCATCTTAGCAGTCAACTACTAAAAACATATATAAACATGAAAGAGAAAGTCTGAGGTTGGTTTAATTAAGTCAATCCATAAAGTACATGTATACGCAAAAATTCTAAAAGTTTTCGGATTTATTCTACTGAAATAATCTATGGATGATCCCAAACCAAATTCAAAGTCTCCTTGACTGTCCACAAAATAATACCGCCTTGTTTAAATGAGGAGATCTAGGCCGTGATATTTATATAATTCAAGTAAGTGTAAAAACGCCACAAGCCCAAGTCAGTTTTGTTTCGCTTAGATTCTTTATTGTTAGATAATGATTGATCGCAATAAAGGCATCAAGTTCTCTGGACCCCTCTTGGTATCATTCCTACGAATCTGTATAAGTTTGGTTTCCATGACGTGGATATTTGGATATGAAAATTATAAGATTTAAAGCTCAGTACATAAACATTTGCACTCGATATAGAGATTACAGCTTTCCATATTTCCATGGAAATCCACTTTTTCAGTTTCAGCATAGATAATTCTTTTCTTTTGTGAAATACAAAAAGGATATTAATAGATGAGTGACAGTCGCTTCAGTGTGGCCTCGTACAATTTTGTGATGTTTCATGATAGTATGATACTATGATTAAACATCATAAGATTTCGTATGATTGTTTATATGGCATGAGTTGTCTTCGCGGCATGATATCACGAAGCGGAGCTGAGTGATATCTGTAGCGGAAGACAACGAATGGCATGTAAACAATTATGTGAAATTGAGCGATGTTTAGATTTCATCCTACCCTGTTACATGTTTTTAACTTCATATATCACCAGTGGCATATAAATATTTTATGCCATAACCGTGGCATACAGGAGCACCATGTTAAGTCTATGGAGATTTATATGAGGGGTAGGATAGTAGACCGTTACTGACAGAGGGCTACCTTTGTGATTGACAGACACTGACACTCACCTGGTGTGGCAGCGCCTGACAGACCGGGAGAAGACAGAGTTCACTAAGATGGTCGACGACGGACGACTCAGCGCTATGGTCCCACTGTGGGAGCCCTGGTGGAAATTCAAGGTCAGTTCTCTCTCGATTCTCTAGTTGCGTATGAGCGTGACTGTGAGTAATACCTCAAGGCCAGATATTCCATGATTTACAAAATCATTGGGTTTCTTTTGTAATATTATTAAGATAGAAGAAAAATATTCCCACTAACTCGGTTCTGGGTAGTTTCCGTTTACAATTAATAACAAGGTAGTCAATTGTTTTTAAATTACCGACATGTTTCGGGCCGTTTGGCCCTTCATCAGGGTGTACTTTATTGCTTGAAGGCTGGAGGTAATATTAATTTCAGAGCGGTTTTGGGAGCTATGATTATCTGGTAACTTGGTAACGATTCTATGGTAATGGTAGTTATGCTGGCGATTATTAAGTAAAGTTAGTTCATGACTTCTGGTCAGTTATTTTTGCATTCAGGAATTCCTTGGTTAAATATAAGTAAAGTTAAAAAATTTAATGTTGGAATACTGTCTCTGAGGTTAACGATTTTATCCCATATTATTTGGTCGATGGCATCGGTGATTAGACACTACATTGTTTAGAATGTTCACTGGATCAATACGGTCTTCAAGATTGTCTTCATCATCTGAGAGGATCATTTCTCTCAATAATTCCCTGGTTAGTTCATCACTTAGAGTCGTCCCCCAGTTATGAGGGTCCAAGGGCTGCGGGTTATACTGGTGTGGTTTTTCAGAGAGTCCCATATAAGTGTCTTGGTTTTCAGAGATCGAGGGGATAGGAGCAGAGGGGTCATTGAACTGATCCAATGACACCAGAGGGTTTTCTTCAATTGGGGTGGGGATGTTGGTCCACCCTCTATAATTAGAATCCATGTCCATAGAAGGTTGTGGGGCTACTGAGCGAAAACACATTGGTATGTTACATCTATTGGAATGAGTTTATATTCTCCAACATATGATGGGAGAGTTGTAGTTTCTTCTTCCACACTATCCCCTTCAAGGATGGTGTGATTATTGGCAAATGCTGTCGGAAACATTGATTCAAAATTCAAAGGCATACTGTTGTATGACTTAGGAACAGTCTTACTTGGTTGACTACGAGGGTCACTGGTTACTTCAACTCATCGAGGAATGTCTCCTAAAATTCAATTATTATAGATATATCATTGCTTTTTTCAACGATTATAATCTAGCTAATCAATGATTCAATTTGTGGATAAAAGTTTTTTCATTTTATTTGTTATTATTTCGGTTTGACCTATAGGTCAAGACCGAAATATATTAGGGGAGACGGGGAACGGTTTTTGCAGCTTACATTATAATACATTAAAGTAATGTATTCTGAATAATTAGAGTCTCGATACCATCGATACCGGTCCGCACCCGGCGACTGTAGTGTATTTTTATATATTGTATGGGCACATGTTGCGGTTCAGTGTATTTATATATATTGCAACAGGCTTCCACCTCCCTCCCTCCCTCCCTCCCTCCCTCCCTCCCTCCCTCCCTCCCTCCCTCCCTCCCTCCCTCCCTCCCTCCCTCCCTCCCTCCCTCCCTCCCTCCCTCCCTCCCTCCCTCCCTCCCTCAATCTGAAAGCTCTAGACACGGGTGCGGGCGCCGATATCAGGGGCCTGTTTCATATATTATACCTATAAGACACCGACATGTAGACTCTTCCCGACGACACCTCCTCCTTTTATAACCTCCTAAATTACGAGTTAAGATCAAAGTTAAGATCAAAGAGAGCCGCCAGGAGCCAAGCCGGGGTGAGCCAAGGGCCGCTGGTGTAGAAATTAATTTAAAGTTTGATAACTTCAAACCCAAGTAGATTAAGAAACGGGCCCCAGACGCGTTGGGTGGAATCAGGTCAAATAGGTCACCAGCGCACCCGTTGCGGTTCAATGAATCCCTCCCTCCCTTCCTCCCTCCCTCCCTCAATACCGGGTCCGCACCCGGCGACTGTAGTGTATTTTTATATATTGTGTCGGCGCCCGTTGCAGTTCAATGAATACTTACTAGCGGTCGGAGACCCAACAGGTCAGATGTGGTCCGCCGGCGACAGTAGTGTATTTATATATATATTGCAACAGGCTTCCACCTCCCTCCCTCCCTCCCTCCCTTTTATTTCTTAAAACATGTATACATTACTTGTTGAAACCGAAAACATGGCAATGCCATGCCTACTATCAATCCTTGTTAACATTACTTTGTGTATTTATAGATTATTTTAGTCGAAGCTGTTTAAATGTTAAGGATGTTGTTAGATTCACAAACCAAGCGATACTCATAATTTGTTGAGATCTTGTTCATTTATTGTTTATGGAAAGTTGTACAGCTATTCATCACTTTTTTGTTTGCTTAACGCTGAAATATTATATGATTTCCCATTATTGCTACGAAAAGTGAATTTTAAGTATCCAAATTTCGTCAAATTTGTACTGTATGTATTCTGCGCACAAGTTTTAAAAGCCACTTTATCCATCGCCAGGACAAGAAGGTAGAGGAAGTTGGTGCATCAGAGGCGACCCCTCGCGTCAGTCGACCGACACTACACCACGCACCAGACTTGGCTTCTCTGACTAAGGTGAGGCGAACATGAACCCCAGGGATGATACAGCTCAGGGAAATCCCCGAAATGAGAGATTATTATAAAACACAGAAATATCATTCAGTATTTCAAAGCTTTAACAGAACCTTTGTATGTCAACCCTATATTACATCTAGAACCCCATAAACCCTGTAAATGTGTCCATTATTACTTCCATGAACTTCATGGTTTTCCCTGAGATTGGCCGACAACTCTGTCTCGATTCTGTTCCGACTAAGAGGTTGGTGTGGTCGAGTCCAGGCCTTGTCCATCAATTCTCACTCCCGAACCAAATAATTTTGTCCAATAGTTAGGTTTTGAGAGCTGAAATACTCACAAAGAAATATTCATAGCTCACACAATTTATGATAAAGTCTAGTTTTATTGTCATTTTATTTAAAATACACACAGAATGAAATGAAAACAAGGAAAATGGCTTCAAGACTATGAAGTGGCACACTCTCCAAACATAGGCTCAGGTCTTACGAAAGATCTACAGGGAGGCTGAAAAACACTTGCTCTAGTTGATCAAGGTGGTCACGGATTTAACCACACGATTTCTTTCTTTTATTTTTTTTACAATTTCTTTAATTATCTGCAAACACTAAATCCTCTTTATGGCACACTGTGTATTTCTGTACATCTACTTGTTTTTCTGAAGGTAGGCATGGGATTCCCCGGATGTTTCCGGAATTCCGAATGTTTTAGGACCCATGGGTAATCTTTGAGATGAAGGTAAATCCAAGGAGAAATAGGTTAATATATTAGGCCAGTTCGAGCCAGATATTCACTAAGCATAGCTACAGATACAGGCCCCGAACCCCGGCATCTAGTTCAGACTTCAGATTCAGAAATCAAACAAATTCAGAAATAAAGAAATCCAAATCCCATACCTGTGAATGTATTCTGTATATTTTCGGGATTCTCTATTTGTATCGTTTGAGTTGACTCTATGATGATGTTGGAGTTGCAGGGCCAGGTATCAGCGAGCATCCCGTTTAACATAATCAACATCGTGTACGGCTACGTGTACGTGGCCCGCCTTCACAACGGCAGTCACGGCGACACGCCCCTACAAGCCATGAAGGTGAGAAACGTATAACAACCTATATCCTACCCCTAATAAAAAACGCCACAGGCTTAACATGGGATTTGTTTATTTCACGGGTGTGACATAAAGTGTTGTTGATGCCACTACTTTCTGTTACTCAAAAAATATGAAAACGGGGAAGGATAAAATCTAGACGCCACTCGTTTGAGTTTGAGCTTATTTATGCCACTCATTTTGTTGGCCGCGTAATGTCACTTGTCTTCGACTCGTGAAATTATGGAGCCAACAAAATGCGTGGCATAAATAAACTCAGACTCAAACTCGTGACGTCTCTCGAGAATATCATCCACCTAATACAAAGTGTCCATAGAAAAGGCATAGGGTGTGTGTATGGATATACCCGGAGCATACAGGTATGGTGTATGCTCCGAGTAGATTACGGAGCCAACAATGCGTGACATAAATAAACTCAAACGTTTCTTGGTATTACGTAAGAAACACGCCTCTTTGATAGTTTATGTCCAGCATATCCTGCTGAACTGTAAAAGGGTACAAGAGAATAGAAGAAAGTACTTGAAAAATAGTAACAACATGAAAATGTTGTTTGAAACTATTCCAAAGAAAGATATCATCAGGTTTTTGAAAGAGACAAATCTCTTTGATTGTTTATAAAATATTTGAAAACATTGAAAAGAAGTGACTGACATAAGTCTACGAAAGTGAAAAGCTAAATCATTGATAGTCCCTATATACCCTCAGGGTCCCCTGGGACGTTTAACCACAAACAAACAAACAGACCAGAGAGGGCAGTTTTACACTTACAAGGAAATCCTTTTTTCAGTTTATAGAAGTCCTTTTTCTTGTGTAAAATAAAAATGGTATAGATGGAGCCTTATTCACACCAATAAAACAGTGGTTTGAACCACCCCACACACCCCAGCCCCATTCTATGGTCAGCCACGATGTGATTTCCTATTTTACTATTAATGCAACTAATTTTAGTTATTGATGAGGTCTTCTGTCTCGGTTGTGCTATTAATGCGGCCTGATGTACTCCTTTGAACTACTAATGCAGACTTCTGTCCCGGTTGTGCTATTAATGCGGCCTGATGTACTCCTTTGAACTATCAATGCAGACTTCTGTCCCGGTTGTGCTATTAATGCGGCCTGATGTACTAGTTTGAACTATTAATGGAGACTTCTGTCCTAGTTGTGCTATTAATGCAGTCTGATGTACTAGTTTGAACTATTAATGCAGACTTCTGTCCTAGTTGTGCTATTAATGCAGTCTGATGTAGTAGTTTGAACTATTAATGCAGACTTCTGTCCCGGTTGTGCTATTAATGCAGTGTGATGTACTAATGTTAACTATTAATGTAGACTTCTGTCTTAGTTGTGCTATTAATGCGGCCTGATGTACTACTTTGAACTATTAATGCAGATTTCTGTCCTGGTTCTGTTATTAATGCGGTTTGCTGTTTTTTCGTTGTAGGAGATGGGGAGTATCTCGGAGTCTCTCGCGTCTCGGAGTTTTGAGGACGTGCCTTCAGCGATCCACGCCTGTCTTCACAACCTGCAGCACACAGTGAGTGTTATACACTCCCTATCAGAAGACTACCAAGTTCACCACAGAAATTCACCTTGTCCTACCTCAACCCCCCCTACCCCTCCCCCTGAAGACTGGCCTCAGTCCCTGTGTCATACCCCTCCCTTACCCTCCCCCTGTAGACTGGCCTCAGTCCCTGTGTCATACCCCTCCCTTAGCCCTCCCCCTGTAGACTGGCCTCAGTCCCTGTGTCATACCCCTCCCTTACCCTCCTCCTGTAGACTGGCCTCAGTCCCTGTGTCATACCCCTCCCTTACCCTCCCCCTGTAGACTGGCCTCAGTCCCTGTGTCATACCGCTCCCTTACCCTCCCCCTGTAGACTGGCCTCAGTCCCTGTGTCATACCCCTCCCTTAGCCCTCCCCCTGTAGACTGGCCTCAGTCCCTGTGTCATACCCCTCCCTTAGCCCTCCCCCTGTAGACTGGCCTCAGTCCCTGTGTCATACCGCTCCCTTACCCTCCCCCTGTAGACTGGCCTCAGTCCCTGTGTCATACCCCTCCCTTACCCTCCCCCTGTAGACTGGCCTCAGTCCCTGTGTCATACCCTTCCCTTACCCTCCCCCTGAAGACTGGCCTCAGTCCCTGTGTCATACCCCTCCCTTAGCCCTCCCCCTCTAGACTGGCCTCAGTCCCTGTGTCATACCCTTCCCTTACCCTCCCCCTGTAGACTGGCCTCAGTCCCTGTGTCATACCGCTCCCTTACCCTCCCCCTGTAGACTGGCCTCAGTCCCTGTGTCATACCCCTCCCTTACCCTCCCCCTCTAGACTGGCCTCAGTCCCTGTGTCATACCGCTCCCTTACCCTCCCCCTGTAGACTGGCCTCAGTCCCTGTGTCATACCGCTCCCTTACCCTCCCCCTGTAGACTGGCCTCAGTCTCTGTGTCATACCCCTCCCTTACCCTCCCCCTGTAGACTGGCCTCAGTCTCTGTGTCATACCCCTCCCTTACCCTCCCCCTGTAGACTGGCCTCAGTCTCTGTGTCATACCCCTCCCTTACCCTCCCCCTGTAGACTGGCCTCAGTCCCTGTGTCCTACCGCTCCCTTAGCCCTCCCCCTGTAGACTGGCCTCAGTCCCTGTGTCATACCCCTCCCTTACCCTCCCCCTGTAGACTGGCCTCAGTCCCTGTGTCATACCCCTCCCTTACCCTCCCCCTGTAGACTGGCCTCAGTCCCTGTGTCATACTGCTCCCTTACCCTCCCCCTCTAGACTGGCCTCAGTCCCTGTGTCCTACCGCTTCCTTACCCTCCCCCTGTAGACTGGCCTTAGTCCCTAGGTTTCCCTACACACCACCCCAGTCATGACACAGGGCCAGTCAAGGGGAAGGTTGCAAACTCTCATGTGGCAGTTTTTCTATTTTACAAGGAAATCCTTGTTTTCATCTTTGGTATATAATTCTTTTTTTCTTGTGTGAAAAAAAGAGAGAATGACCACCAATGAGCAGTGGCTCGATCCTCCCCACACACCCAGCCCCATTCCATGGCCAATAACGATGTGTTTCTAAAGGTTTTCTCAGTCTCTTTGACAAAATAAATTCCAGTTGAAAAATATTTCACCCTTTCTCCTTTCATGATCCTAACTGACATCACTGTGAGCAAGTCTAGTAGGATGGTCGCTATTGAAAGCATTCCTTGTGGTGTGAGACTGTGTGTCGGAATTGTCTGCTGTAGAAAAATAATTAATACTTGTAAAATATAACCACTGATATTTATAATCTCTAAAGGGTGAAAGACTGATAGAGCATATTGGAGGTTAAACCTCCCAAACAACCAACACAGGGGCGAGGAGTTAGCTCAGTGGTTAAGAGCATTGAATTTGTAATGTAAAAGGTTGTAGGACTTTGTGGGCTCGAGTCCCACTGTAGCAACTTTTCTCTTCATCCCCAGGGACCTGTTTCAATAGGCTCGTGACATTAGGCCTAGACAGACATCAACAGCGGCACCAACAGTGCAAGCAACAGCGGAAAAAGACTAGCAAATATCAGAAAATTGGATTGCCCAATCTTCTTCATATTTGGAACGATTATAGGTTATATGTATCCCCTACTCATGTTAAAGTGTCATTGCTTAATTTCTACGAGAAGTGAGTGAAACTCCGCGTGTCATCGATTGCAGTCTTGTGATCTGTCCGTATGGTGTCACAGACGCCATCTAGACATGTCACGAAACTACTGAAACAGGTCCCATCAGTGGTAGACTTAATGCTATATGAAAGGCCATTCCATCTCATACCTTGTCTATGTAGTGTTGGAAGTAAAAGTACTCTCACCTCGGTAGATGTGTAGGGGTGAGATTTCTACCTGACTTCACAACATAGATTCGATCACCACCCTCATGGTGTAAAAGAATCTTGAGAAACTCTCAAAAGGACCTGTAATGGTTAACTGGACTCTAAACCAAACCAGCAAACAATCATAATCTCTCACTAACGCAGTTCTTTCTTCGTACGAATAGGCCAAGT
The DNA here is from genome assembly GCA_950022655.1 of Alentia gelatinosa. Taxonomy (NCBI): domain Eukaryota; kingdom Metazoa; phylum Annelida; class Polychaeta; order Phyllodocida; family Polynoidae; genus Alentia; species Alentia gelatinosa. The sequence goes on from OX465593.1 coordinate 22,846,197, forward strand.
CGAGTTTCGTCTCGCGAGATTTCCAGGTGGGCACCTTGACAGACGTACGAGAGATACTGCAGGGAGCCAGCTGCCGCGCGTCGGTACAGTCACTCATGACAGCCCTGTCTGACATTCACCACCTGGCCAGGGGTGCGGCCAAACTCACCGCCAGAGGTAAGACACGCTTTTACTCTCCTCACCACGCAAAGAACATGGCAGCTCTCCACTTCACCCTGAAAATGAACGTATTCATTTTCAGTATATAAGATGTATTTTTTCCTTGGATAAAAAAGATACTAATTGAGCCTCATGCATATTTATATAGGTTTGTTTGACCTCTTCAGTCATTCAGAGGCTGACATTTAGTGGTTGTATTCGGAGTGCCCCAGGGGTCAATATTGGGACCAGTTTTTTTTTTTGTTGTTTTTTTTTATTTAGTAATTGCAATTTCTCGCAAGGCGAGCTTTTCAGTTACAATATATATGCGATACAAGTTCATCTGATGGATGAAGGTCAAACAATATCAGGATTAAAAAATATGTTACATTGACGATGTAGTAAATATCCTGGACGACGTGTAATGTGTGCTGTATGCAATCCATCTGGTCATGTTTAGTTCAGGATCACGCCAAGATTTTATTCTAAGAAATTCCAGACAGCCTTAGACACCTAAGTGGTGCCTATACAATAGTTTAACTATCAACAATTCCAAAGACTAAGTACTGTTGGTACCTATCTTCAAACCAAGTAAACAAATTAGTTAACTTGTAGTTATTTTATTGACCCTTTTAATAGAGCTTACCAGAGTAAACCCATATCCGTATTCGGGAGTAGAGATTGATAGCAATCTTTACCTCGAGAAGCGTGAAAGATAACTAATTAAAAAGGTAGAACAAATACTCTCCATCTTTGGGAAAGAAAGGGAATTGATGCCGAAAGACGTAGCAGACAAACAGTTGCCCCATTATTTGAATGTTGGACGGAAAAGGGCACCTAGCTATGTTGGCTGTAGGCTATGGAATAGCCAACCTGAGGAGCTGAGAAGATCAGCAACTAAACAAATCTTTAGGAAGAAGCTTAAAAAGATTACAAACCTGTTGGAGAATTGACCAACAAAGAAATCATCAATATCAAATGGTTCAGATTTATCTCATTTTTACATAACAGACTTGAAGAGGTCTGGTCCTTACTCAAAGTGTTAATAGGTGATAACTCATTACTACTTCTACATAACAGAATTAAAAGGGCCTAGCCTGGCTCAAAGTGTTAATAGGTAATAACTCAGTACTATTTATATATGACAGACTTGAAGAGGGCTGAGCCTGGCTCAAGTGTTAATAGGTAATAACTCAGTACCCTTTCTACATAACAGACATGAAGAGGACTGAGCCCAGCTCAGATCGCCACACTCAGCTTGCAGAGTCCAAAAAGCGCTGGTTTTCAATTCGAAAGAAGATGGAGTTCCTGCTGAGCTGGTGTCACAAGTTTGGACTTCAACTACCAGAACTAGCCCCGCTAGTCGACCTCGAGTTCTGTAAGTAATAACCACAACAAGTATTCAAATATATTTGTTTAAAGATTTAAAGAAAGAGACACATAGCGCAGACCATGGACAGTATAGGGTAGATAGATAATTTTCCCTGGGCGGCGCTATTTTGCCTACGAGTAGGTATTCTGCACCACTGGAGGTAGAAAGTAGGGGTTCTTTATTACTGAAGGTGTAAATGTAAGTGAGTGATAATAGGCCACTGTAACAACACTAGGCTTTCGTGCATATGTGAATGGAGCCTTCCATGTCTGGACTAACATGTCCTGGACTTCATATGACAAACACAAAACTGCCCAATGGAATAGATGGAAGATAGGTACCTTCTGTATATCTTCTTCTGAAACCGTTGCTCCAGATTCTTTGCGGATTGCATCATAACTATGTCGCCATCTATATTCAATTAAGAATCTAATCAACCTTTCACCTATGTCACTGAAAATGTGGTGTTGTAAAATTTAGCAATGCAACGTAAACATAACGATACCACGCCACACGATCCAATATAACTGGAGCAACGCTTTTCCTACCTTTCTAGGAGCAGCGAACCCCTGAGTAAATTCTACATGAAAATAATTTCCTATGTTTTTTATGACCTCAACTGACCTGGCTGATTTCCGGCAGGTGCCCTGTCGACGGAGATGGCGCGGCACCAGGACGACCGGAAGACGCTGGAGGCGGCCTGGGGCGGACGCCGGCCTCCCAAGATGCACCGCTTCATCGAGGAAATCACAGACAGATGACGACATCCCACTACCACTCGGTGTTAATCTTTGTTAACCGTGGGGTTAGGGGCCGTCTAGAAATGACGTCATCCAGCAGGGGGGGGGACTAGTCTCAACGAGCAAGGACAATAAGGGTTTTATGACAAGAGATGACAACGGGGATCGGGAGGGGTCAAATATGGTCAAAATTAACATGGCGTCATTTAAGGACAGCCCCTTATAGATCTGTGAAGTAAATATGAATGTACAGCACATATCTATGTATACATGAGAGATACAGGTTTAAAGGAGAATATAAAAAAAACCTTACCAGTTACATTGGAAAGGTGAGATTCGTTTATGAAATGAAATACATCAAAGCTTCAAACGCGTATCTGTGTATTCTCTGTATCCTGAATGCCCATGTACCTCGTAACTTCAGGAGTTCTGCTTGTTGGACTGGAATGGGGACTGTGTTTCTCGCCATTCACACCAGGTGTCAGGCCTTTCCTGTAAATGATAACCTAGTTTCTTCTAATCTCCACCGACGTCAGGTCTGTGCTGTGATTTGTCAGTCTCATATCAGAGGTCGGGTTCCCCACAGTGCATATTGCAGGGCAGTTCTCTGTTTGAAGCATATAGTTCTTGCCTTTTACAAATGTGATTCACTTATGTACCTTAACTGTCCCCTTATTCTCTCTTAAAAGAAATAGCATGAAACATGTCTACTTAACAAGATAAAGTAAAATGTCAAGATGAATAGACTGATTTATTGTGTTTTTATACCCCAAAATAACACTGAAGTTGTGTAGTAGTAATTATTGGTTAATAGGCCTTTTTCCATAGGCCGGTGTCGCACGTTATTTGCGTGGTTACGCAATGCATGCAGCCAAACATACCCCTGGCAACGTATACTTCAGCATTGGATTACTGAATGTATGAGAGTAATACATTTATAATACCTATGTACATCATTCCCATAGAGATAAAAGTGAATGCACTGTATTATATGGTATTACAGCTCTGATTTGATATGTCATACATGCATATCAACTCAATAATACTTTAGATATAGCTTAGATAACACAGGTATATCCAAACTGTATGCACAATAATACATTGGCAGACCTAGCTATAACATGCTTATCTTTCTCCAAGTTTAAACCAAAACAATTATCAACTATAAAGTTTAGACAGCTCAGACTTGTTGATACAATACTCTAGTTCCAGCAATTCAATCTGTCAAAAAACAACTCTCCTGCAATCACACCCACCGTTCACACTTTAGGTGTGATTGCTGTATGTCTCTACATGAATACAGCTGGACTCGTAGTGTTTGTCCGAGCGGCAGCGTAACTAGACAGTGGGCCGTCAGGCGGCGCTGATGGGCAACACCTGTATTAAGCAGTCTAATGCCCATATATTGGAATGAAAGATACCTCTTTGGATGTGATTTATGATACCAAACTTGGGAGTCGCTTGCAGAAACTCAATTACTACAGTCTTCAGATTGAGAGAGAAAGTAGCAGGGCTCCATACGAAGAGCAAAGAGGTTGCTTGAATGGGCCTTTCTTGTTACTCAATAATAACTCATTGCAGTTGCTCTTTCAGCCGAGTATTATGTCTCCTTTTGTTCAATTTAGAAGACTGATACAGAGAACACTCTTCTTTCACATGACGAACAGTAGTAGCATATTTGTTGATTGACACTCGGTACAAATAATATGTCCATCTTAGATGAATGAGCAACGACTTCCAAAAGTAATCAATTGACGCGTGTTATTGAATTACTGCTGTAGCCCACTTAGCACCGAGCTAACCAATCAGTCTACACCCTTTCTCTCAGCCAGCCATAGTAACCTACCCCACCACACTCCCTAACTTTCATCACTTATCGGTACTCGATCCACCTAATACAAAGTGTCCATTGAAAACACAAAGGGAGTTTGTATGCACATACCCGGCGCATACAGATATGTTGTATGCTCCGGGTGCCGCATACGGAAAAATAGTGCGTCCGTAAAAATAGTGCATAACCAAAACGAACTGATATCGACATGCCATTTGTCCAGAAAGGTTGGATGATAAATACAATATAGACTGGTTTCAGATAAAAGCGGTTGTATGCTCCTCAGAGTTGACCCTGCGCAATATCCTCGCATACGCTCGGATATTGCTACGCGTCAACTCTGAGGAGCATACGGCCGCTTGTATCTGAAACCAGTCAATATTATAGAAAGACATGGTTAGTGTGACTGAATGGAATCTGTTCAGAGATATTTTGATCAAAAATACTCACCGAATTCGAAGAATGAGGTGAGTATTTTTGATCAAAATATCGAGGAACAGATGTAATTCAGACACACTCACTATGTCTTTTTATTACTATATGCCGAAATTCGATTAAAATGCCATTTATGTACTTCAGTTATCAACCTATTTCAACCTCCGAAATAAGCAAGGCAGGTATGAATCACCGAACATTCACCTTGATGGATAGTTCACGGGTGATCACGTGGTACGGTGTGGCGTAAAAATATTTTACGCCACGGTGCGGCCGAACGGTATCTTTTTTTTTTCCTATTGCGTAAAAGTGAGACATTCGTGCACCGGTATATAGTAATGTGTATTTCTCTCTATCTATCTATCTATCTCTATCTCAACCAACATTACTCCTACGACACTGGTCCGAGTAAATAGGCTGCCAGCCCGTCGCCCCAATACTGACCACACATGTGATATAAAAAACTAACCGGATGTATTTTCAAAGTGACGATAAGGAGCTTACTTGATGTTATTGATTATGACAAACTAGATTAGGGAGCTTTCAGCTTTCTGTTATCTCACTTTTTTACCCTGGGCGGTCGGTCGGCCACCTGTTTCCATGCTTCACAGTTAGAGGTGTGTAAATTAATTCTATCCTTGAGATGATTGATATCGAAGATAACAATGACAGTAGCCCCGGCCCACGCACCTTTCATGGCTGTTATCAGAGGCAAGATTTTACAAGTAATCCCAGGGGGCCAGTGCCGATAAAGGTTACTACCTGCATTGAATGGAAACAGATTTCTTGTCGAACTTCAAAGAATCTACACCTAAAACAGGGGGATTAACCTGTAAATGGGATAGAGAGCAGAGATTACATACAACGGTCCTGCCAACTGGGCCCAGAGAAGACCGCATCATTACCACCTGAAGGTATGTTTCTGTAATTAGGCGGCATTTACATATATACCTATTTACCACATAGAATATCATAATGCTCTGATGTTGATGACATTACCTATGCTCGGGTCTTCCCCCATTCGTTATTGCTAGATTGTGTTTAACATAAGGTCTGGAGGAGGAATAGACGACATAATATGAAGAGACGTCACGAGTTTGAGTCTGAGTTTATTTATGCCACGCATTTTGTTGGCTCCATAATTTCACGAGTCGAAGACGAGTCACATTACGGAGCCAACAAAATGAGTGGCATAAATAAGCTCAAACTCAAACGAGTGGCGTCTAGATTTTATCCCACCCCATTTCCATATTTTTCAGCATCAGAAAGTAGTGGCATAAACAGCACTTTATGTCACACCCGTGACATAAACAAATCCCATGTTAAGCCTATGGCGTTTTTTATTAGGGGTAGGATATAGTATACTATGAAGACATTTATTCCAGGTAATGTTGTGTTTTGTTTTTTGCGGTGAGCAAATTCATATTTGATTCACATTTTTCAAAAACAAGTGTTCAGTTTTACAATTTTCCTACATTTATTTACTACACATTATATTTACTAAACGAGGCTGGAGTATTTACTACACATTAGTGTGTCGTATCATACACAAGCATATCATGTCTCCAGGTAGTGGGTTTGCAGTTGTTGCTGGTAGGTATGTAGGCTGGATTGACCTCCGATGGTTGGAAACCAGTCTCCTTATATACAGAGTCTGCGGCTATGCTGCAGCCAGTCTGTCTTGCTTTGTTTGGGGAGGGATGCGCCGATCTGCGTTCACTTCCGCCACGTCACTGTGGGCACAGAGGGGGAACCTGTGTGAAGTATATAGCTTACTGGATACATAACGAGAGGACTAGCTTATGAATATTGTGAGGGTAGTATTATGCGAAGAATTGGGGGCTTATGCTTGGTACGAGAGTTTGTAACTGAATATTCGCTCTTACGCATCTGTAGGATTCCCCACATTGTTAGTTTAATGACACTATGATCCTAAAGCCGGAAGAAAATAGCATATTCTATATGAAAAAAAAGTCAATGCCTTATCTTAATGTCAAGCTAATCACCGGAGTACTGAAGACAGGACGCATATCTGTAGACATGCTGCGCATTCATGTCATGTATAATATTTGTATGTGACATGTTTTGTCTTGCTATGGCCCCTCTATAGATCTTTAATTCAATAAAGCACATATTTTCCATGAATGAAAGTATATATTCCAAAGCTTAAAATGAGAGGAAATTACTAGTAGCATGGAATTATGTGGTTTTGAGGTACAAGAATATTTGTATTGTTTTATGCTTCCCCTTTTCGGCGAATTATTTAGTCTGCAAAAATATAAAATCCAAGAAGAAAATAATATCAAGAGACGTCACGAGTTTGAGTCTGAGTTTATTTATGCCACGCATTTTGTTGGCTCTGTAATTTCACGAGGCAAAGACGAGTGACATCACGGAGTCAACAAAATGAGTGACATAAATAAACTCAAACTCAAACCAGTGACGTCCAGCTCTGGCATGCACTGACACCTGAGTTGTGAGGGACATGAGTGGCCCTGCTGGCATGTGCGACAGACCGGAACAGAGTTCACAAGCTTACCCAGAACTCAGATGCCACCTGCTGTATGTATATAAGTGGATGTTTTAAGTTGGATTAAACAGTTAAGTTCTTGACTCATAGTAGTGCATAGTACCTCTGTGTTTGAGCTCTTACTCCCTTCTTCATAAGATCTATACCTAGCTAGTCTGGGCCTCTTGACCTTACAACCTGATGAAGTTAATTCAACATCAGCGAAACGTCAGAGCAGTCTTGATACAACTATTATTCATTGTACAACTGGGTTCAATAACAACACCGACAAAATGTGTCAGGTTTTTCCCCTCCTGATTTTCCCTTTCTAAATCTTTTTTTTTTTTTTTTTGGTAGCAAATATTATTTTTCTATCAATACATGTTATATCACTCTGCTCTTAACATATATCTCAAAGTTTTCATACAATAGCAATACATCCATACATTCATTCCGTGGTATGTGCATGTTCCAAATATTTTTTGTGTTTTTTAATAAAAAGTATAGCAGGGAGATATCCCCTAAGATTTTCCTAACTAGCTTCCTTTCTTGAGGTAAGTTGCCACCCATATTATGGTCTTTCTACTTTAACATCTAATATGTCTTTAGTTCATATCTCTCTATAGTATGCATATAAACCGTTGATTGTTTCAGAGAAACTCCATCCAAAATGAATCTTTCAGTTCTGGGTGCTGTAAACGGAATATGAAAACAGGACATGGACAGTGAAATACCATTACAAAACATGGACAATACATAACATATTGACCATTTAACCAGAAATAAGGATACTGCACCTTTCTAAATCTTAAGTCTTTTACCTTCCAGCTATTGTGACATAGACATGGACCGAAGACTGCCCTGCAGGAGCATCATTAGATGCTTAACCTTAATGATGTGTCTTCTCCGTCAATACCACGCGGGATTTATCCTTTATCCGGAAAATGCTGCCGTTGTTGCAGATAATCCAGTGTTATTCAAATGCCAGCCAGGTGGTGTCGATGTGTCCAAATTAATGTGGTTGTACCAGGGAACGGACGGCATCGTCGACATCCTTACAGTGGGTGAAAATGAAATACAACCTGGTATTGAACTGCTATATAATTCAAATCCTCTACAGTATGACTTGAGACTTGTTCGTAGAAGTCGTAGTGAGCCACAGTTGTATAGCTGTAAGGATGTATCAGTTGGTGGTATGACAGGTTATGCTGAACTCATTGTCCTGCATGAGAACCCTTCCTGTCAAGTCACAGAAAATGTGACTGATCTTATAGAAGGCCAGTCGTTTACAGTCTACTGTACTGCAAACTATATGGCTAGAGGCAACTGGAGCCCTGTGATAGAGTGTCAAGATGACTACACCCATGAAAACATGGTAATCCATTACAATGGGAGTGTTAATGGGTCTCTGCTACAAGCATCCTTCACAGTCGCCTCTGTAGGCATCAATTTACAAAACCACACTTATAAATGTGAGATAAGTTTTCCCGCTCCACCTCCCGAGTTGATACCAGATGTGAAACCTACTGATAACCTAAGATACAGTACAGCTGCCCCGACCTACAGGTTCTCATACCAAACGGATAAACTGAAAGTACAGTTTCCTGCCCGGAATGTCAGCATCCTAGACATCAAACAGGAGTACACTGTAGGTGAGCAGGTGACATGTTCGGCAACGGGGTGCCCGTGTCCTAGCTTCCGGTGGATCAACGTGGTGACTAATAAGGTGTTGTCCGAGGATAGAATTCTACTCATCGTGGAGGAAATGGTAGGAGAAGGCCACTTTAGCTGCGAAGCCTGGAATGTTATACAAGGAAATGAGTATAAAACAAAAAAATCCATGCATATCCTTGTTATCATGCCGTCTACAACAACAATAACAACGGTATCAATAACAACAATAAATACAACAACAACCGATCAAAATCCCGAAGCATCGTCTGACCAAGACGGTCTCAGTAATGAGGCCATTGCTGGTATCATTGTTGGCATTACGGCAGCCATTGTGCTTATTCTTATTATTCTCCTGCTCACACAGTTTCGGAAGAAACAAGGTCGGAAAGGTGAGGATAAAACTAAAGGTAAACAACAGATTAATAAAGCTTATGCGATTGAAGAGTCTAGTGCCAAACAGGGAATTCATAACAGTTATGCTGCTGAGGATAAGCTTTTTTCAGATTTCATGGAAAAAAAGTTATATCTTGATAACCCTGAGTTCGGTGAAATTCTTCAGAACAATAATCCGGGGTCACGTAAGCCTGTCTATGCACTGGAGACTGAGAGTCATATGTGATATAAATCGAGGCACACAGCTTTGGAACAATTTAAAATTAGAAACCCAAACGTTGCCTACTCAAAAAGCCTTTAAATGGGTTATCAAGAAAGAACTTAAAAAAATAGATGGGTCGCACTCCTAGCAATGGTGTCAAACGTCTTCCCAAAACTGAATAAGTCTAGTAATCTCATATGAATCTTACTTCTTATGAAAATTCACTTACATCTCATTTTATCCATCTCATTTTTTCACAAACATGTTCCTTGTAACGAAATAGATACTTATGTGCGGGGTATGTCACCATCCATGGAAGAACTGTCCCATGACAGAACTGGGTGTCTGATAAAAAAAAAATTTAAAAAAAGGATTATGTATACAACTCCACAGTTATCAATCAGATAGAAATTCAGTTCAGTTGGCCCTTTTCTAAATTTATCAACTACAACCAATTATAACATTTATTTCTCATTTTGCTACGTCAAGTCATTGAGTAGGTTTTTGCAAACGCGACATCTAGAAGATAGACATTGGTCGAATAGGTTCTTAGGTTTTGTTGAATGAAACATTTGATTATGGCCAAATATTTTTCTTTGCAACCGTGTGTCCTGTTGTCCACCTGTATACTTGTGTTTTTTATGCTTGATGTCATATCTTATGCATGAGCGGTAATGTATTATCTTACATCATAATATCAGAAATAAAACTATATTCTAAAACATGATGCAGAGTTAAAACAGTGAAATTATTGTGGCCGATCTACCACACACACAGGGCCGGGTACTAGTGTCAATGTGTACAGCTATGGGTGGGTTCTCTATTTTGTTGCACATGATGTTACATTCTGTGTGAGTTTCATGTTTATTGATTAATTATATTTTTGGATATCACTAACAACCCACCAAGAAGGATACAGGATAACACCATTAGGAAACAAGACTGTTCCTGTGAACTAACACCACCTGCACCATGATGGTAATTTTATCTGAAGACCAATTACAATATCTTAGATACATTTAACGACTTATCTATTATTATATACCTGTGTCCGAATGCTTAGTAGAAACCAAACGAGAGTTAGCCTTGTCAATGTTTATGCCACGATGGGCAGGTCGTGTATTACTACACGAGGCGTTAGCCGAGTTTAGTGAGTAGCAGACCTGACCAGAGTGGTATAAACATTGACAAGGCTAACTAGAGTTCGGTTTCGTATTTATCCTACCCCATCTCACCAATATACAGAGAATATTTGTAATTATCCATGTTAGTAGTTATCAATGCTGCCGGATCTACTTTCGTTATCTCGTCCCTGATTGGTCCGTTTTTTTATTCACCTCGGTGCATAAATAACACTTTATCCAACGCTATGTCAAATACACTGAGTCAATGTTAAACCTATGGCGTTTTTTATTAGGGGTAGGATAACTATCATATACTGCCCGCTGCTAGGGGTGCAGTAATGATAATGTTCGTTCCCGCTGTGAGAGTGACTTAATAAGTCATTAAAACGTCGTTTTTTCATCGATTTAATGTATATAATAATAAGCAAACGTCCTGACTGTGGATGAAACGATTCTCGTTCTCAGTCAGTTGTCGTTTTCATACTGCCTTCCGCCTATGGCGTCAGGCAGTATGATATCGACGACTGACCTCGAACAGGAACCGCTTCGTCCACAGTAAGGTCGTTTCCTAATAGTATTTAAACCCAAATGAGTAAACTTAATGACTCGAGGGAAACCTCAGTATAACAGTCAGTGACAGATTAACTTTGATGAAGACTATGTAATAGTCGAAACATCGGTTCTAGTATCTGTAATACATGCCTACATTAATTTCATGCTAAAGCTCTTGTTGTACTCCATACAATATTAGCTATTTGATTATAAAAATAACCCAAGGATTTTGTAAATCAAGGAAACTGACATTTATTCATATGTAACCTTTATGTACCTATTGTATGAAAGAACGCCAATAGGCGAATGTAATATGTCGTGAAATTAATGACTGAATAAAGAGAAATGCATCAAGGCATTACCCGCTGAGAAAGGGTAAAAGGTATATTTTGAATAATTTGAAAAAAAATCATTTGTGTAAGTAAAGCAAGCTCTGTCTCTAAACAAAGAAAAAGTGGCATGAAATGAGTTCGCAATATTATGCTTATGGGCCAAAAATACCAGGGGTGAGATAATACTTTAATACGACAGTTACGAAAATATGCGATATCAGCTGTGGTTGAAAATAGTTTGTTGAAACATTCAAGGGAGACCTTCAGATAACTTTGTCAACTTCTTGAGTGCATAGTCCGTTTCATTCGCCTTATCTGGAATAGAACCTTAGGTGCGAGAATTTTGATCAAAAGCTGATAAACAAATTCAGGTGAGAGGCCCTTCAGTATAATAGGCTATATGATATACTCTAAAGACTTGAAGGCTACTCTGTATGGTACTAGTCCCTTGGAATGCTAAAGATCATTGGGTGAAATGATACCTTATCATAAGCAAACTCCTGCAATTCCTATCAGGCAGTGTGATATGGATTTATCTCAGTAGAGAAAATCTATTCTCAAACATGTGTGGTGCAAGGAGGACAGAGGACACGGAAACGTAATTTGTTTCAATTGACATGCATGGTCTATATACCAATATGATGTATAATCTGTGTATATAATCTATCAGTTGTTTATTTAATCATCATACATGTACGTGTTTGTTTTAGATAGATGAAAGATCTAATCATGGGAACTAAGGATTAGCCCCCCCCCCCTTTAATAGGCAAGGGTCACAAATTACTAGAATCTGACGATATTTCTCATAGAAATTAAAGTCTGGCAAGATTAAGGTTAGTAACTCTAAGAACTAGAATTGAGTCGAGAATGGTGTGGTAGAAGTATGTTAAGTACAACATAGGACTCAGGGGTGGTAACGACTTAAAAACACATGCACAGCATGGGATTGGTACATGTAATAATACCAAGATTTTAACATAGCAATAAATACAGCTCATCGTACAAAAGAGAAATAAGGAGGGGCAGACAGCCCGGCAGCAGAATTAAGGGCCACAGGAAACTCTTCCGTGGATCTACCGCTAATATCCTGTGGTGATATTTTAGAGTCCTGTTGACTTTACAGTAGGCCTGTTCGTTATTACTTTGGATACCAGAGCTACAATATGTTAGGTATGGTGTAGTTAAATCGGGGGCCACCTTGACCCACAAGCTGTCACTGTCTGTCACTCTCCCTGCAGATGTTTTGTACAACTTGAAGAGTGTCATTCCGTACTCTTGAAGCCGTTTTTCATTGTTTTTATTTCATTCTGTGTGTATTTTCAATAGAATGACGATAAAGCTAGTCTTTATCATGAATGTTATGATCTATCAAGTATTTAGGCTCTCAGAACCCATGTATAACCAATTTACCTGGTCTGAGATTGTTATTCATGGACTGGACGAATATTCATATTCCTGGGCTCAACCACACCAACCTCCTAGTCGGAAAGAGTGGAGTCAGAGGTAGGGGGCAATTCCATTCATCACCACATGCTTAGTGGGCCACAATCTAAGTGAATTTGCATGTGCAGTAATCCTTCACCAGGTGACTTTAAGGCCTGGCGTCCACCTACTACGATAGAAATGTAGACCTACCGATATGGCACCGATAGAAAAAGCAAATATCAGAGACGTATAGGGAAGGTGCAAAATCGTAGACAAATGTCAAGAGATGCCAATCCACCATGCATCGTAATGGGTATTTTTCAGTGGCTAATCGCAGAAACGTGGTCAACTAGGCCACCCCGATATTAGGTGGCCTTCCGACGCGATTTTGATTTTTTATCAGAAGGTGCATCGTAGACCATATTGGAGCCATATCGTAGTAGGTGGACGCCGAGCCTTACTTGTTGACTTGTATGCTGGTGCCACCTGGTGTAAAAGCTAATCTCCTGTTTGTTTTATAATGATTCTGATAAATATCATCGTTTGAATTGTATCTTTTTATAAGCATAGCTTTTATTGATCCATATTTGTTGCAATGTGGTTTACATATTTTAATATATTATGTATTTTGAGATGATCCACATTTGAAATCTGACTAATAGAGATGGATAGGTATATTATCTTTTAGATTTTTTTTTCTAATACTTTGCGGTCTCAATCTCAAAAGAGAAACATATTGTAAAAGCGTGAGGGGGGCTCAAGTGGTCTTGTGCCGCTACTTTTGTATGCATTGCTGTTCCAGTAATAGATATATATATATATATATATATATATATATATATATATATATATATATATATATATATATATATATATATATATATATATATATATATACATATCTAAATAATTGAGTTATTTCACCTCTGTGTAAACAATGAAACATTCTAACAACAGAAGAAAATGATCAAATAAATATGGAAATAAGCCTGGCTATTGTTCATACACTTTACCATGAAGTTGTTCTCGAAGTGAGAAAGGTCTCCTGCAATGTTTACCTAGAAACGGGAAGACACCTCCAGCAACTGGATCAATTTTCAGCCCCGCTGAAAACAACATGGCATTGAAGCATGATGCAGGAAATTTAACCACCCATGACCTCCCAAACCTCCCCCAACCCCCTCCCTCCAGCCAGCCGTATCGATCTCCACGCATGATTGGCACAGCTCCACGCTCTCCAAACCGAGTCTTTATCCCTTAACAAAGCACGGAGAATGCTAGACTGAGGAATGTGATTGGAGACAGTGGCTAATCACGCAGTGCCGGGTTAAGTGGGTGTCTGGCATGCCAGAGTTTCTGAAACTCCTAAATATGATCGGAGAAGCTTGAAAGATGAGATTATGAACGATTAGGACCTGGGCTTGTAATAATTGATTTGGCAGCTTGTCTTGGCTCTGTAGAGGTGGTTTAGTTCTCACAGCAGTGTGTTCTGAGATGATGAGTCAGCAGCGGGTGTGGGTGTGTTGTAAATATGTGTACGCCAAGCGCCAGAGAGACAAACAGCACCACGAACAACCTGAGGCAGTCTTACTTCATCGGCTGAAACTGACCACACCCGCTACAAACAAGTACATTTGGACACAGTCAGAAAATATCCATGGAGGTATAAGCTTGAGAGGAATAGTCAAAGGATTCTTCCATTATAGGAATATTTATTAGTTTACCCCCAAAACACTCTACAATATGATTGGATGATGAAGTACTGTGGAATCGGAGCTATATACTGCCATGGTGATTCCACTAAATACGGAGGTAAGAAAGTTACATCTCGACGCGTCTCGTGAGTTCTCGAGAGACCTCGCGGGATTGACTGAGGCTCCCTCTGACGGGTGGATGGTTTGTTACAAACACGTTGGATACTATTTATGCATCATACACAGAGGCCTATTTATTGGCAGCTTCGTCAACCAGCCTTTGTTGTGAACCACATGACCTGCCGTTGTGAAATTCACAAGGATCATCTGGCCATACGTTGTTGTTGTTCGTATTACATAGAAAACATCAGCACTAGGCACACATATGAATTCCACAGAGAGAAACTGACTGACTGCAATCATGGCTGGAACCAAGATAGCAACAGAGAGACCTTCAAAATTACCAAAATTTGTAGGAAGTGGTAATATAGGAAAGAATAACAGTATAAAGGTCAAAATACAGGCAGCTGTCAACAAAAAGAACGTCAGCCCAGAGCAGAAGGAATTTATCAATGGATCTGGATTAAAGGTGGGTGAACAGACAGAAAATTGTGATAAGAATATCTTCACAAAGGAAGCCCCGATTCACATAAAGATCTATGAACCAGATGGAGGTCATTTACTGAATGATGGCCCTACGGATTCAGCATTACAGGAACATACATGTAACGAGAGTAACTCTTTGAGTAAGTCAAGTACAGGTGCACCTGACTGGTGGGACGCTGACATAGAAACTCTCATACTGGAAGATGAAGGTGGGGAGAGTCTTGTAGATTCTGATGAGGAAGACTACAGAACTGTTATACAGGAGTCTCATACTGACAAAGATGCATTGTACTCCAATGAGGATAAATGCAATTATAGTAATGGTGATAGTTATGAAACCGATCCCTTCTCTCACTCCATACAGGCGTGGAGTGACATTGTGGATCCTTTGAATCTCAAAGGGAGCTCGGGATCTTTGCTGAGACCAAGGAGTGTGAGTCTCGGGGAGTGCTCCGCCTCTGCTGACCGTACTGGGAGGGGTGAGAGGGCTGGGTCGGCGGGTGGACCTGTCAGACACTCACAGCCACACACCGCCAATGACTGCCGACAACAATCCTCACCCAATCACGGTGACTTGAAAGCGAGCAGATCGAAGGAGAACGTAGACCGTGGGTTGCTGCACCCCGATATGGTGTACGCATCCATCGCGGATAAAGTCATCGAGAAGTATCGAAATCGAGCAAACAGCGACTCGAGTGCGACCACCCAACGAATGGCGGAAAGGGCCGAGTCCTTCCGGAAGGATTACGAGGCGAAGATGGCCGAGCGAAGACGATCTCTGCCACAGGTGCCTCGTAGACTGCACCCTCTGAACCTGACCCAACAAACTGTGCCTCAGCCCACACTGAGGAGGAGAGAAAACAGCCTCGAGGATATACCCCGACATATCCAACCCATTATGACATCCTCGAAATCCTTCAGTTGTCTCAATATTGAAACCCAGTCACATGGTCTTAGATGTGGATCCGCTGAAGGTATTTCAGGTGTGGTTTCTGTTAAGGGTGTAGTATCCCCAGAGAAACATCGAGGGTCGCCAGGAAAAGTGAAGAAATCTCCACCGAATAAGGAGTTGGTAAAGAAGGACAGTAAAGGTGAATTGTTTAGTTTATCACCTTTAAGTTCACCCAAAGTATCGCGGTCGCCTGGAGTGGTAAAGAGAAAGTTACCTCCACAAGCGAAACGAGCTACTGCTGTAACACACACGAATGGCAAGAACCTTTCTAATGTAGTTCTCAGATAGCCCTTTGTTATGGTAGAACAGCGAATACATGGAAACAGAGTTATGGTGGTTGAATGGAATCTGTTCGGAGGTGTGTTGGTGCGTTTAGACATCCCAAGTTCGAGGAACGAGATATAGTAAAATGCCGCTTCTAGGACACCTTGCTTAAAGGGACACCCCACTTAAGGGAAAAATTTGCTAGTTTATTTCAATCCCACTTAAGGGGACACCCTCCTAAGGGGACACTTTGCACGATGCGGAGGGTGTCCCCTTAAGCGGGGTTTTACTGTATGTCTAAACACACCATGCAGGTCACGTGGTACAGAGTGACAAAATATATTCACTCGTCACTGTCCTGGATGACCATGTGAGACTTGGGTGAATTAACAGGTAAATGATGACATCTGTTATCAGTACAGAAGGAACGGGAAATCCCATGGACAAGTGGCATTTAAAAAGAAAGTGGGTGACTTTATCTGATGTAATATCTGGTAGATGTGGAAGGTTCGATAATGTATCATATTGATATCAAGAGAAAACGTGGTTACTGAGCCCGAAGGGATGACCGTTCAAGGTCTTTTGATGCCATAAATATGTCCCGACACCACAGACGGAGGGACGTATTTATGGCATCAAAAGGCCGAGAATGGCATCCCTACAGGCTCATTTACTACGTTTTCTTATTATTACATACCTTAACATATACCCGTAATTGTATACACTTATTTAATGCAGTTATTAACTTGATATATTCACTTTGGCACAGTGCGCCCGAACATTATTTATACTGTACCCCTAGTAACGGGTAGTATATCATAGACGTTCGGCCATAGGTATGTAATAATATGGGTGTTGTAATCGTATATCTTAAAAACGATGAATATATAAACTATTCACACTAGCTTCTGTAAATACAGATTATCTATTGATTCCCATATATTGTATTGAGCTTAATGAAAAGGCTTAGACTAGAATAGCATTATCGACATTGAGACTGTGAGAAGAACCGGTGGTTGCACATCACCAACCGTGTCCCACATCATTATTACGATGGATTATTGGATATCAGCTTTAGTGTAGACGAGAAACTCAAAACAAAATAGACGTCAGAACGCTCCCACAAAAACGTTTCTTAAGTTATGTGATGTTTATCATTTCCTATTTGGTACTCTATGATATAATTACATGCGATAAAAATATCTGGAGTATATGGGAGTTTTAGACAAGCTCAGGAAATCCTATTTAATCAAATTTCATCGGTAACCTGACTTTTTATCCTAAAATTCAGCAAATGGGTAGTATCACATATGATAAGCTGTAAACTGAAGTTCTTGATCATACTTGTAGCATCATACATGTTTCCTGCTTATATGTAAGACTTTTCTATTGTTTTGAAATCATGACTGTTAACTTTTGTATAATACATAAGATGCTTAACTAATCTCTGATGACTAATGACCTACTTATTGGTTTAAAATACAATGTTAAGATGGCATTCTTATGTATAAATATTATCTTTTACACGTACTCAACACCGTTGTGCTTGCATGGTTCAATAAGCTTGATTCAGGCGTTAAGCAGTCCATTACCTTCCTCATACTACATTGCCAACATTCTTAACCGAATTCTGGCAGCTTTGTAACATTCCTAATTGCAACTGGCCCTAGAAATTTGTACTCATACATATCTTATATGCCCAGCATGTAACCTTCTCATGGAATATTAGGATAGGCTTAACAACAATAAATTTTATCCAAGCTACAGAAACAATGGAACATTGAAGCAATATAAAAATTGTCTCTTAGATTTATTTTACATGGTGAAGACTGGATTATGTTACAAGTTCACGTTTAACAAGGAACAAATGTTATGTTCATCTTTGATGAATGAACATTGAATTCAGAATGTGAATAATCAAAAGGTTTGGTGTTATCCGTTCAGTGGGGCATTTTCTGTGATCTCTTTGATGCCAGGCAAACCAGGCAGTTTAACACCTGCCCTTTTAGGGTCCAAATATATCAAGCACCAGTGGGTAAATAAGGTACTTTGGTTTGTAGTGATTGGTCATGGTCAGCTCGGCACTCATCTAAGACACCAATGCACTGGGTCTCTTAACCGCACCAATGCCACAGAGCTCGCACACATATAATGAAGAGTTAGTGTGTGCTGAACGCGGAAAGCGTCTGTAACCACTATCCAAACTTGGCAGCGTATTTCAGCGTGCTCCGTGCTCAATAATAGGTCGTATCTGTAATAGATTAGTGGTAAATTCAAATTTTAGCTCACTTCTTTGCTCATATGACACAACCTCAACGCATGCAAACCACCTTGTATCGTCAGATATATCCATGTATTCAGTCACAACTGCTGCTGATAAGAATTTCGTCGAATTCAGTCATTGTGAAATATAAAGATTACGGTGGACGTTTACCCATTCAGGGCGGATAATGCCTTGAGGCATTCCCCAGTGTAGACCTGATAATGCCTTGAGGCATTCCCCAGTGTAGACCTGATATTGTCTTGAGGCATTCCCAGTGTAGACCTGATATTGTCTTCAGGCATTCCCCAGTGTAGACCTTATATTGTCTTGAGGCATTCCCCAGTGTAGACCCCATATTGTCTTGAGTCATTCCCCAGTGTAGACCAGATAATGCCATGAGGCATTCCCAGTGTAGACCTGATATTGTCTTCAGGCATTCCCCAGCATAGACCAGATGTTGCCTTGATTTATTCCCCAGTGTACACTGGATGATACCTTGGTTCATTCCCAGTGTAGACCAGATAATGCCTTGATTTATTCCCCAGCATAGACCCGAAGATGCCTTGATTTATTCCCAAGTGTTGACAGGATGTTGCCTTGCCTCATTCCCCAGTGTAAATCGGATAATTCCTTGATGCATTCCCTGGCATAGACCGGATAATGCCTTGGTTTATTCACCAACGTAAACTGGATGATACCTTGAGGTATTCCCCAGTATAGGCTGTATGATGCCTTGGCTCATTCCCTATTCTAGACCAGGTAATGCCTTAAAGCATTCCTCTGTGTAGACCTGATAATCCATTGAGGCATTTCCCAGCGTTGACCAGATGATGCCTTGGTTCATTCCCTAGTGTAGACCGATAATGCCCTGAGGCATTCCCAACATAGCCCAGATAATGCCTTGAGCCATTCCTAGCATAGACTGGATAATGCCTCAAGTTAATGGTATACATGAATATATCGATGCCATCAAAAATGATGAAATTTGCAGAAAATAATTTAATAGAATATAAGGGCAACTTGTCATATCACATCATCAAACTATTGAATATGGTATCAGAGGAAAATCGGCTCCTCCGCTATCATTATACCCGTTCCTAGTGCACGGTCCGACCAACATGGCTCTGCCACAGACCCCTCATGCAAAGAGTTAGATACAATACTACACACACGATTAAATATTTTTGTTTGTTTTATAACCACCACCGAAAGCTACCTTTCAACAGGAATCCATTTGGTGCTGAGCCAATTGAAAATGAGCCCTCTAAATGTTCTTTCCTGCAGATCTTTTACAGACAAGCTTTTCTTTCACTAATTATATTGGCATGCTGTACACTTTTTTTTTTCATCAGTAGTATCTAAACTGAATAAGTCATTATTGAAGTGTTTAAAGGAGGTGTTCCACTGGACCGACGTTGGCCGATTTGGTAGCCAGACACTCGCCGATCCTTATCGGATACCCTAGAGTTTCTCAAGCCTTTGATAAAGGACAATTATTAAACTATCACTATCAGAATTGAATGCATTACAATATGCGACCTTCCTCTTAAAGGCCCAGGAACAATTGATCGGGTGAGAATTCGGCCTGGTGCAGCACCCCCTTAACTCAGATGTCGTTGAATCCCCAGCAACTCTTCTTTTCTACATTATTTTCTCATCTATACCGGTTTCTTCGAGCATTCATAGACAATACTTGTACAATCTGTATCTCCCCTATGTCTGACAGCCCCTCCCACCCAAAAAAAGAGAAAAAAATATATTAAAAAATAGATAAATGAATTTTTGAACGGGAATATGAACCTTCTCACAATACACGAAGAGAGATCATGGTTCAGTTTTACCGAATAAAAATCGAACCAACCATGTCTGTCAGCCAATTTTCTAGTTACCGACTTTTCTTACCGTTAAAGTTGTCAGAAGCAACTGACCAACTTTTTAGATTTTTAACTAAATATTCATGTTGAAAAAATAGAGCAATTGTACTGATTTCTGGCATTCCTAAAAATGATCGGCAGGCAGAAAGTCGGCAAGTGGAAACTGATCACGAACAAGGAGCATCACCAATCGAACCTATTTTCTGGCGCTCACATCACCCATCGACTTATGTGGCGTGTTCACCTACCGATTATGGCATTTAGCGCAGCTAACCAATTTTGTAACACTTTTGGTGCAATAATTGTAAGATGGAAACAGAAAGGGTCAACGATTTCTTCTCAAACTTTACATGATATAAGCACCACCAACCGACCTTTTATTCCATCGACGAAACCATATTAGGTTGAATTCATTAGAGCCAGAATGAACCTGAGGATAAAAAAAATCGGTCGGCGACTACCTCAATTTCAAGCGGAAAATAGCACTTCTGTTATGTACACATGTCATTAGAAGCACATATTTAAGGTGATTGATGCGAATGTTGTTTAAAGACAAATGCGGGTAGGTATCGCACTGCCCCCTGGTTTAACACTGGTGCTTCCATCTGGTGTCATGAAAATATAGCAGTTTCCCATAGACAACAATTTATTAGCACTTACCCTGTTCAGATGGCCTTCCCATAGAAATTAGCATGGTGACATAGTATTTTTTAAATTATTTCTCATTTATACATGTTCCCCACTATCAAAATCCAGAATTATTTGAAAATAGCAATAGAACATCAGTGTCATTTAGCAACAAAGTCAGAATATTGCATTTTCCCATAGACACCAATAGATACGCACTTACATTTTCAGATGGCCCTCCATAGAAGTTAGCATGGTGACATGCCATTTCGTTTGCATTTTTTATATGCTAATATATAGAACTTATATTATCCTGAGTTATTTGTAAAACTCAATAGAATTTAGAAATCACCAAAGTACCAGCATTTGTCTTTAAGCGTTTTTCATGATGAACCACTAATGCCTACCAACCATGTATGGAGAGAAGTCTTCTTTGATTTTGAATGTCTATCAACTATGTTACAATCATGGGTCCTGAATGGAATCATATGGAATAATAAAGAATGTTGGAGAAGAATCTTTGCTTACTCAAATCAGGGCAGCATAGTGGTGCTCCTTTTACTGTAGTGACAAGCAATAAACACAAGAGCTGTTCAGACTACAAGAGGTAATTTGACAACAGGGACACGGGTAGAAAAGAAACAATGTATCATGTGCCTTACTAGAAGGTGATATATCTAATATAACACTCTGTAGAAGTCTATTATAGCAGATGATGGCACGAAACTAAGGGTAAGTCCTAAGGAAAACTAACATTCTGACATACTAAAACATCACGCCCAAATATCAAATTTCATTTGTGAATGTTTTTCTCCAACTATTTGAAAGGTCAGGCAGCCTTTCAATAGAGAGGGATATTAAACATGCAGAATGTCTAGGCTGAGAAGGAGGTTATACACCTTTCTGATAACACATTCAACAAATGCCACCTTTCCATCCTGTCATGTTCATCGCATAGATTCAGTCTCTCCGATGTTGTTAGCGCAGAATACTAAAGACATTTGTCAACAAGTGTGCTTTTCAGAAACCAGTGTAGGTACCAGAGGTTCTGCTCGTAAAATCATTTTTCTTCCGACAATTTGATCATTTGCTTAGATAGTTAAATGTATTATTCTTTTTTATGCTATTATTTCAGGAACAGCCTCAATATATAACTTTCAAAGGCGAGATAGACTTGGTTTAAAATAATAAATGATAGCTTCATACTATTCATATAGCATATTATCACCTAAAATCACATTTGATATATCATATCTTACATATTACAGAAATTGCTGATGGATTGACTGTCAATAAAGAAAGGTTCTAACAAAACAAAAAGGTACTGATTTATAAATGGCATGCAAACCCCAGAACAGAAATAAGCAGTTATGTTAACTCCACTGAGCCTTCACAGGACCAGATGACGTCCTAGAAACAAAATATTAGCTTTCATACACTTTGTCCTTGTGCACCAAAATTTACCCAAAATAAGATAAATCATGTTTATAATATACATGTACTATAATTGATTCTTTGCCTTGAGAAAACATGTTTATTTCTTTATTTCTTTAACTGATGACCATGTGGCGAAGTGTGGAAACAAATCATCCGAGCGATATTGAGAGAATCCACAGTACACATCGTTAGGACAATAATACACGGAAACAGAGCTTGCCATATATGGTCATATGCAAAGTGAGTTGGCTATTGAAACAGGAGCGTAAACAAACTGATATAGTTTGTATTAGCTTATATAACTCAGAAAGTATATCTGTTTAAAATTGGAAAATTCACTTTAAAAAAAAATCGTTTTATTTATCCTGGAAAAAATAAGGCAAATACATGCCTGTTTACAATCAATCCCTGCAGAGCCATCCCATAACGTTTTATGCAGAACAGTACAAACTTGCATATCGAAGTCCATGAACTCAGCATTTGCATCCTATTTGATCAGGTACAGATGCTGCAGGCTGTGAACTGGTGTTACATGCAGAGTCTTGGTGTATATTTTTGCCCAGATATACTTCCATAATCAGTTTGTTTATGCTTTCTAAAATAAAACCCTGTTTTCGTGTATGGAAAATCATATTTACAAATTACCCTCTCCAGATTTTAATTATACTATTTCATACCAACACAAGAAGGGCTAATGAACATAATTTCTTCTATTTACACAAGTCAAATGTGATCTGTTCCTTGCGTATATGACGTTTCTGTTAACATATTATGTTGCATTATTTTTCCTTTTAGTCCTATGACGCAAAACAACTGCATTAGAAAGCATCGAATTCAGTTCTCTAATCATCTGTTAACGATTGAATGTAGGACGACTGTTCCTGTGGGACCAAGTCTACATTTAACCGATCATTAATGAATGACACTTTCATAATTGATCATCCACCAGCTTTCTATTTATAGTCTCCTCTCTCCATTGTGATGGTGGTAAGTGGTGCCTCAGACCCCAACTCATATGACTTAGGAACAAATTGTATGTTTATCTTAGAACGGAATGAGAGTGGAATCGTAAATAAATAACAATCAAAAGAATTGGGTTTTATTCAGTCTATGGGTCATTTGCTATGGTCTATTGTCTATGGTTACCATTTACACCTAGTCAGCTTGCCATTTCTACAACTGCTTTTTTAGTATCCAAATATATCTAGTACCAGTGTCGTTGAGGTATTCCAGTTTCTTGTGATTGGGAGACTGAGACACTGGCCCTCTGCATGTTTCCTCATTGTGACAGAGCTGGCACGGAGATAGCGAAGGTTTAGTTTTAAAAGGGGGTACACATGATCGTTCTAGAAAGTTCTATTATAACAACCTCTTTTTAAGGAGTATTGACAGACTTTTTGTGCAAAGTCTGCCTTCAAAAAACACCCTTTATCATAATTTAAAGGTCATTTATTCCAAACTCCCCTTTTTAAAAACTCTACCAGCTGAAGGTTCAATTCTAATTTCTTTCCTTTTATTACTCATCAAATCGGCCGAAAAAGAAATATATTACTAACTATTAAAATGACAAAAATGATAGAAGTATTATAGTGTTTTGTCCTAATGGGGATTTTGTCCTCCGTTTTGAAAAAAAAACCAGTCGCTCAATCCTTTGACTTCGTCCACTCCAATAATGATATCAGATATTCGTAGAAACATAATGTTTGTCAAACTAGTACTTTTTACTTAATATTGCTTACTCACATTAATATCGCCCATGGTTTCAATATGCTCAATAGAATAACGCCCTTTTTATCTTTTTAAAATCATTTGATGGACTTTCTAAAATGATACCCATATTTTGGTATTTCACAGACCAAAATTAATCCCTTTCTCTGCTAATTTCAGAACGTTCATTCGTCCCCTTTTCCATACAGATGGGGGACCGTAATGATTGTGTTTCTGTTTACGTTTTAGGCTGCTTACGCCAGGCGACAGATAACATCTCATGCATAGATAAATAACATCTCATTGTTCTTCGATTTATTCCTATGAAGCAAAATAACCGCCTTAAAAAACACTGCATTCAGTTCTCCAATCATCTGTTAACGAAAAAAATATGGGACGACTGTTCCTGTGGGACCCGGTCCAAATTCAACTGATCATTAATGAATGAGAATTACATCATTGATCATCTACCAGCCACTATTTATAATCTTTTCCTCCCATTGTATGGAGGTGATCAATGGTGTATGTGTTGACGTTCTTGGTTTGTTTACGTCACTTGACGGGCACTCGGTACATTGGGTGAGCGGCCTGCTCTGTGGTCAGAAACCTGCGGGATTCGTATGTTACCCAACTGAAGTAGAGATAAAAATAGAATGTGTTTCGCTCCTTCATCAGAGCTAGTTGCATGTCTTCAGGCCATTCCGACCAGGCCAGCACCCTACAAGCAACACTCTTTCAATTAGGTATAGTTCTTTGCCTCCAGAGAAGCAGCATATCCAGTAGTCTCACTGGCATAAATATAACGCCTTTTTAGAGCATGCTTGCACGCACTAAATACATCATCTAGAGGTTAGAGTGGTCATATTGAACTTTCAGTGTCCTTCCAGAAAACTATCCCTTTACTATCTGCTTGCTGTTCACTGTGATAATGAGAGCAGAGCAGGGAGCCAGTGTCTCAGGGTCTTAAATACGTGCCCAGTTGACCATGACCAATCACCCAAAACAAAAATACCTCAAGATCCACTGGTGCTTGATGAGTTTGAATCCTAGATAGGCAGCTGCAGAAATAGCAAGTTGACTGGGTGCAAGTGGGTTACAGAAAACCCAAACCTTTTAATTGTTATTCATTTAAAATTGCACGCTCATTCATCTACAATGAACATCCTATTTGCTCCTAGTCCAATGGTGTTTTGGTCAGAAAATGACAATGGAGATTATATTCTTTCTCCAAAGGGTTCAGACTTTATGGTTTCTTACAGCTTTGTACTTCAAGTCTTATCTCAGTTTTTGGCATAGACAAAGAGAGGCAGCACTTGAGAGGTTCACCTGGGGACCGGTATCACCAGGGACATGTTTCACTAGTTTCGTGACATATCTGTGACACCATACAGACATTGGGGTTGTCTAGTTTCATGACAACACGAGTAGCTGCCCTTAGGAAAAGACATGCTCCAAACATATGAATTAGACAAATCTACACATGATGGACCTGTTTCACTAGTTTTCGGCGAAAAGCGGCACCAACAGTATAAGCAAAAACGGACAAAACGGAGTCTAATGTCTGGTTCTAATGAAACCGGACACATCATCTAGACGCCATCTAGACATGTCACAAAACTAGTGAAACAGGTCCCAACTTTGTCCATATACCAGCTTTTGGCCCCGATGTGGTACCAACGATCAATCAGTACCACAAATTAGGGCTGGGTTTTGAAAAAAAAAGATCGATACTGAATAAACGACTATGATTAGGATTTACACAGGCGATACTGGCAGGGTTCTTTGTATAGTTGCGTTATTTAAAGTGTGAAGATATCTAATTGTAATGGACGGGAATTCCTTGTGCAGGACAATCCCGAATCGGCATGAGTGTCTTGTAAAAATGGCATATATACTCTCATATACTTATTATTCACATATATTGAATAATATGAGCATATATGTGATGATCTATATATGATCTTCTGGTAAGACTGGCTTCCATAAAGACTGATCATGGGAAAAAAACAGAGATCCTAGGATCCATTTGTCATCGCTTTCCTTTAAAAACATCTCCTTTGGTTGGGCCCTCATCTATAGCTAGTCTGAATATAGACTAGTTCCCTGCCCAAATGAAATAAGGGACTGGTAACTACTTCTTACATAATGCTATAAAGACCTTGAACTGACAGTCAGGCCGCCTCTCTTAGCTCTACATAGACTTGGTCAAGTCTATTTTACTTCTCTTTTTTATTAGGTCATAGATCCAAAGATTACATTTGTTTTTCAATCCAGGCTACATCACAACAAAAATATATCAATTCAAAAGTGTTAGTATTAGCAACGAGTAACTTAACACAGCTCTATGTTTTGAAAAAATACTGCTGCTGATTGTTTGACAGAAATCCTGTTGTGCTGGCTGTAAGGAAGAGAAAACTGCAGGCCTAATACAAGTAAAGATAAAATAAATGAAGTAAAAAGAAAAAGATACAGGGACTGAGGCTAGTTTAGACTATACAGTCTCAGTCTGCCAATGTGGCACTCTCCCAGCAGATCTTTTGCAGAAATAGAGTACAGGGTCTCTGCTAGGAGAGTAAAAGAAATGGAGGCGTTACCCATGGTGCACAAAAAAATGGCAGACGTTACCTGGCCTATATTGTAAGTGGCCAGGCTTCCAGGCTAACGTGAGTGTGCTCTGGTGGCCAGTGTAACGTAGATGCTGTGCGTCTGTCGAAATACACACCAGGTGGACACACCAATGGCCAAGACGATAAAGACACCAACTCACCGTAGGTGTCGCCACTGTGCAGTGATGGCGAGCAACTTGCTTGTTAAAGTGTGCAGGATCTTCTCACGAATCAGAGACGTTTCATATCTATACTGGAGTAAGATTTTATGAGCTCTAACCAAAGATGTTCATTTAGCTTTGGAGAATTGTTCCGCTGATTGTAAAAGGAAATTTAACAA
The DNA here is from genome assembly GCA_950022655.1 of Alentia gelatinosa. Taxonomy (NCBI): domain Eukaryota; kingdom Metazoa; phylum Annelida; class Polychaeta; order Phyllodocida; family Polynoidae; genus Alentia; species Alentia gelatinosa. The sequence goes on from OX465593.1 coordinate 22,873,294, forward strand.
TATTACTATGACTGAATACCCTTTAGCTACGTGCTGCTGCTGGGAGTGTAGTAAATACAGTTTACATACCATGGCTGACATTTCCATACCACGGTTGACCACGTGACACTGCCTAGGCCAATCATATCATACTAGGGGCGTGAAGAAAACATACAAATTGCAGTTACACGATAAATCTACCAAAAGATCAGAGGTCAACGATTTGTCATTTTTATCTATATTTGAAAGTATAGTAAGTAAGTAAGTAATAGGGGAACAAGTCGCGGGAAACATATAAAAAGCACTCAGTTAGGATCTAAAAGATTACTTTATTCAGCGAAGACCTCGTTCAGTAATCATGCATACCCTTACCTAGTAACTTTAATATTCTCTCACCCTGGACCAGTTTCCCTCTGATATATCATGTTTGATATAACTACACCTTTGCATAAGATTAGATAGCAAATATCTTAATTTTCCTTATGGAAGCATTTATTTAATGATGCGTGAAGAAAACGTTCATGTATGATTTTCATAAGGGAAAATATGATTTAATTATAAAACGTAGCACCTAAACATACTGCCCGCTGCTAGCCATGACATATTTATGGCCGTAAGGTAACACTGAGAGGTAGGGGTATGACACCACGTGACTAGGTCAAGATTAACCATTTGTAGGTACATAATAATACGAAAATAGGCTGACAGTCTTTTACGTCAAAATACTTGCTTAAATCATCAACCAGATATATCCCCGTGCCTTCACCATAAAGAGATATCTGATTAATAATTTCACTGTGTGTTTTTATCGTACGGAAAAAGTGAGCCAGTTTCTAGATATCATGATTGCTGGTGGTTTTATTTTTGCAAGAATAGGATGTTTTTTTCCGTTGTTTGAACCATACAGAACGCTCGTTTATCTTAGCCTGGAATAAACGTTCATAGTCTTAACATTCGGAACTCGTTCTAAACAGGCTTGCGAGTACGGTAACTCATTCTCAACAGGTGATAAACAGATAAATATTTCAAGGCTAAAATAAAATCAGAAACATTTTCGTGCTTAGTCTGAGTCCCCATTCGCCATCTCGTTTGGAGCGCTTCAGAATATTCACTCGGCTATCGCTTCGTTCATATTACTGCGCATTCCAAACTTGATGGCGAACAGGGGCTCAGACCAAACACTGATCAGTTTCTATCTTATTCTTCCAGACTTCCAGAATCAGTAGATTTCATGTCATCACCTTCTGCATAAAACAAAGGACCTACTTGAAGCAATTGCATTTAGATAACAAAGTTAAGAATGACGTAAGATTACACGAAGCCGCGTCTAGCTCTAACTAGCCGGTGACATCACAGTGGCGTGTCTGTGACGTCACACTGGCGTACCTGTGACGTCACACTGGCGTTCCGATCTCCGTCAGGTGCAGTAAGATGAGGCTGATTTGAGAAGGACCCAGCGCCCCAGATTACATTAGCATGACAGCGAGACAGGAAGTGATGGATCAACCGGAAGCGCCTCCATTTTGAGGCACTGTGCGCATGTGCAGCCGGGGCTTATCCAGAAACGACGGCAGGGGGCGGCACGGCGGACCTCCGTGGTCGTGAAGGGGCGTCCCCGTAGACGGGAGGATTTAGCCTCGTGTCGGTTTGAATGCGTGCGCATAGAGATGAGACGCCCTTCCTTTTGGAGAGACGCTGCCGGGAGAGGGCGCTCCGACAATGACCTCTAATGAAGAAGGTCAGTGCGCATGCGTCCCTCTGATGGGCCAATCTGAAGGGATCTGCGCGGGCAGGGTCTTTGGTCGGGTATAGCGCCCCGGTCATTCAGAGAAGCCCCTGAGACGGCAGGCGGGAGGGAGAGGGGGCGGGGAGAAAATAAATAGCACCAATAAGATAAGGGTATTAGTAAAAGAGGGTGGAATATAGTGAGGGAAGCGGTCGCCAGATTGACACAACTGCCAGCAAGCCCCGCTAGCTTCTATGGCGTTTGAGTTCAATCCAATATTCGTGGTTTATATAGGTACTAATATTACTCTACTAAAAAGGCCGATTGACGCTGAGGTTTTCATACCAGGGTTGACCACGTGAGGCCATCTACTCGAATCAGGTAGAAGCTTTTTTCTTTTATTTGTTTACAAAAGATGTCTCTCGCTTCTATGAGTTTTCTAACTGAGCATGAGGTGGACATATTCAATTTTGGGACCAAACTCTTTCCAGGATTTCTTGAACATGGATGATACAGTTGAGATGGATTTAGGTAAATTTATACGTCTGTAACTATGTAATATGGTGTTTCCACGAAAAGGCCGTCGATTATATGCAACCTATCCAAAAGGCGGTTAGTGGTTCTAATTGAGAAATTATTGGTCCGCATAATCGGTGGTGATCAGCGAAAATGCTATTTTCCGAAGTAAACCTTGATAGTCACCGACCAATTTTTTTACCCTCAAGTTCATTCTGCCACCTATGAATTCAATGAAGAGACATTCTGACACAATCGTTGACCCATTTGTTTCCACCTGACGATTATTGCACCGAAATTGTGACATGATCTGTCGGCGGTGCTAAAATCCATAATCGGTAGGTAGAAAAACCACATATATACATGTGTGGGGCCATACCATCCCCAGCTTCTAATTGCCCATGGATGATAAAGTTTAGAAAGATATGTTCAAACGTGCCTGAAGTTATATATACATGTTCAGGATTCACTCTTAATGTGACATGGGTAATGTAACTGAGAACTACATACCTAGGAATGTAAGTAGCTCTTTATACATGTTTGGGGCCATACTATCTTTAGACTCTAATTGGATATGGATAACACAGCTCGGACAAGCATATCGAAATATATCAGTAACCGTGGATATGCATGTTCAATATACTATTTCCAATCTCAAATAATTTAGCTGGCATACTCAGTTATATCAGTAATCATAAATGCAAGGCCAAGGCCATACTGCTTTCTATCTCCAATATAACGTGGATAATATTGCTGGGGTAGACACAACCCAGTATTTCAGTAACCATGTGTACAAGTTCTGGGCCATACTACCTTCAGCCTCCAATCCAACATGAATAATGTTGCTGAGATACACATAGCCAAGTATGTGAGGAGCTTTGTATCCATGTTCAGGGCCATTTCCTCGCCGCTTTCGCACTCCAAGCTGCCTTAAGGGAGTCTGGTCTCGCAGTCCGTGCCTGTGAATATTTTATACCGTGTCTGAGTCCGATGGAAATATGACTAGCACGCCGATGACCTTTCTCTACACTGAGACAGCTATGAGTGTAGTAAATAGGAGACAGGCTCCAGCATACATTCCCACGGTTCACAACACTTACCTGCTAGTTTTCTCATAGATGTAGGTGGCTGTCTTAGAGATGTATTACTTATTATACACCTGTGTATATCAGTCCTATACTTACCTTACCTTTGCTCTGAATAAAGTAAATAAATCACATTTCACAGTGGTGAAAATATATGATGTACTGCCCACTGTGGTATGTACGGCCCGCTTCATAATGGACCGATCGGGGCACGTTGAATAATCACATGAAGACTCTTTTTTATACCTGGTATAAGGGTTAGGCCCGGCATCCACCTACTACGATATGGCTCCGATATGGTCTATGATGCACCTCCCCATAAATGATCAAAATCGCGTCTCAAGGTCCCCTAATATCGGGGCAGTTGACCACGTTTCTGCGATTAGACAACGATAAAAACCTCATACAATGCGTGGTGGATTGGCTTGTCTAGACATATGTCTACGATTTTGCACATTCCCGATATGGCACCAATTTTGACATTTTGTATCGGTGCCATATCGGGAGATCTACGATTCTATCGTAGTAGGTGTACGCCGGGCCTAATCGTTTAATAAGTTTATAGCTCGTTGGCTAATATAGTCTTAGCCGTACATAAGGTCGTCAAGGTCGTCCATAAGTGTTGAAATAAGTTGACCCACATATTCCCTGGGTCTCCTTAGGGTACAGAAAACGGTCTTAATGTATGAGCCTAGATTATTCAACGGGCCCAAACTGGACCTCAAATTGCGATTACAGATAATTTCTAATAGATTCGAAATATTTGAAAGTGAATGATATGAGAAAAACCTTACCTGGCATTTAATCTAAAAACTTCACGGAAATACACCCTCCCGCCTAACAGTATCGGAGCAAGTATTTGCCGGTCAGTGAGTTCGTAACATTATCCTACCCCTAATATAAAATCCCATAGGTTTAACATTGAGTTTCCGTATGCCACGCTGACTGGCATACAGAGTTTTATATGCCACTAGTGGCATACAGAATTGTTATCACGTAATATTCCAAAATAGAGGAGACGGGGTAGGATAAATTCAAAACCTGATTCGTTTTAATCTTGGCCACCGCATGCCACTCCTGGACTTTGGGCTACAGACTTCACTCGGCTTTGCCTCATGAAGCCATGGTAATATAGAGGTAATATATTTCTCACTATAGGAACCCTCTATAGGTGAGTTTCCATTGACGGACGAAAACTGTGTAGATTTTACGAGTTCTCCTAATAGCCATTTCCATTGTGCTTCAGCAGTGCTAAAGGTCCGTCGACGCTTCCTGACTGTAGATCGGTGACGGCCAATTGAGATGGGCTTTTAGGAGAACTAAAAAAATCTAAATGTTCCGGCTTTAATTTATTATGGTATTTGGTCACAATAGGCCCCGGAGAATAGCCACCTGGACTATGAGGAGAATCTCTGATAATCACTACAGAGTTTACTAAACCTCATTAGATCGGCAACTTCCATTCTTAGGCCCGGCGTCCACCTACTACGATATGGCTCCGATATGGTCTGCACCTCCCGATGAAAAATCAAAATCGAGTCGGAAGGTCACCTAATATCGGGGCAGTTGACCACGTTTCTGAGATTAGACATCGATGAAAACCCTATACAATTTGTGGTGGATTGGCATGTCTAGACATAATGTCTCCGATTTTGCACCTTTCCGATATGTCTCCGATATTTGCTTTCTGTATCGGTGCCATATCAGTAGGTCTAAATTTCTATCGTAGTAGGTGGACGCCAGGACGTATACAGCCCAGCAACATTATCTCGTCGTGCTTCTCTGTCTATAGATTTACAGTAAAATATTATTTCTTGGTGTCTAACTAAGACAGGTTTCAGGTATAGAGTAGTGATGTGAAATTGACGCCGGGCCTTAGTAGGTGTAGGTGCTGCTAGGTGCATAGTGGTAGGTTAATATCATAGGGCAGATAGGTAACGCTCCCTGGGCACCGCCATTTTACTCCCGAGCAGGGGTTCTTCACTTATGGAGCGGGAAAAGTATGTGTGTGAGGAGGGTTTAATCTTTCGGTCATCTTACTCTGGAATGGATGTAGAGAGACAGTGAAACCATGGTAAAACTTTGAAAGCCATTTGAATTACGTAAGAAGAAAGAGTCAGAATACAGGTTCTGTCTCCTAAATGGAGGCGCCATGTCGGTCCACTGGTGACTCGTTTACGAACTAACAATAGCTCGGTCCCCTGTAGGGCACAGAGTGATTGCTAGTTCGGCCATCATCCGCCAGGAAATTGTAAGATAGCGCCACTGTGGTCGGGGGCAACCACTGCTATCAGTTGTTATAATCTATAGATAATATTGAGATGAGGCTAAGATTTCTACTTGGCAAGCCTCACAAAATTTTTGTTTAATATAAAATCCATTGATAATTGGTCCCGCACCTTGGTGTTTTCGATGGCGTCGGGTGGCGAGATGGCTGCCTCCTTAGTACAAAAACTATGTGCTTTATGGGCGGGAGGCATCCCGCCTATCCCTGTTTACACGCTCCCTGATTGGTTAGGGATATCATCCAATCATTGTCCTCCAGACCTGCACCTTTCTTCATATAAACTAATGGAATTGACTGAAATGAACATGTAGAGTGGTGCTCTCTTCCTGTTCACTGCTGCCGGGCGTCTCTGTGTACATAATGCACAGAGATATTGCTAGTTCCGCTAAAATCCGCCTGGAAGTTATAAGATAGAGGCACTCTAGTCGAGGGACAACCACTATTATCTGCTGTTATAATCTATGGATAATCATGAGATTAGGCTAAACTCCTAAGTGGCAAGCCAAGAGAAATATTTCTTTTAATAAAATCCATTGATAACTGGACCCGGCCTGGTGCTTTCTTTGACGTCGGGGACAAGGTGGTCGACTCCATAACACGTTAGCTATGTGCCCTAAAGTCTTTGTATAGCCACACGGCTATGTCCTGCATATCCTGCTGGAAGGCAGCACAGGCCTTCGGCCGACTTTACAGTATGATAGAACTAGTATCAGTAGTATATAGAAAGTAGAACAAGGCTGTAAGTAGTCTATCAAAATAGGATTTTCTCAGGGATGCTATAGATTTGAAGTGATCAATATTTTTTTTGTGGGTGAAATTTCTTTATTGATGTGAAAAGGATTCATGTACAAAGTAAATGATTTTCAACCTATTACGTCATCGATCATAGGGTGTAACACAGACCAAGAAGGCCGGATTTAAACTCAATACGTCGATTGGGACCACATTTTAACAAATCAAACAACCTAACATTCAGATATCCTCAGGTGGCCAATGCAACAGAAACTTGGCTTATCTCACCAGATCAACACAAATATAATATATGTTAATAAGCTTCACTACTCTCTCCATTACTAGAAATATAGATATCATTATAGTAACTTCCTATTTCTACATACTTCATCAGTGAACTACAAAAGTTTGACATTGACTGATTCTGACTCAAAGACACCACGACAAAAACTTCTCTGAGGCTACATTTGCTATCAGTCTTCATGGTTGTAATTTTCATTTCCTCCGCCAAGTGGCGCCACCGGCGTATCACGTGACTGTCACGTGAGTCCTGTAGGTCACGTGACTCGGTGGATGGCGCTGGGTGACAAGCTGTGGGCGATAATAGAGGAGTTTGTGGTGTTTTCGCTCTCAGCGGTCAGCGTTGTGAAACCGACTCCGACGAGACCTCATCCATCAGGCAGCACGTCAATGGTGACCAATTTCATTTCCTTGACAAGAATTATCGTTCTGAATCTCCAGACTGTCGTTTCTTCCACGGATTTTTGTCGCGAAGACTGAGATCTTCTCTTTTTTCCATGTGGGCGACAACGTATCAACTCAGAGAGAGTTGTGTCTTCATCAATTGGAACCTGTCTGAGTATTACATATGAGCCGATGAATGGGAGTGGTTAGCAAAAGGATTTAGATTTAAAGTTGTTGGGTATTCTGAAGTTTGTAAATACAACGAATGAAACACCAGAGGACAGGGGTGCTGATACAGGTGTTGCCGTTCAACGCCACCTAGCGGTGAGTCGGACAAACACCGCCAAGTCCGGCTTCATGCCTGTAGAGACACACAGCAATCACAGCTAGAGTGTGAACGGTGGGTGTGCTTGCAGAAGCGTTGTTTTTTGAAAGACTAGACTGCTGGAACAGACTAGGGCATTTTTAACGAGTCTGGGCTGTCTTAACTTCAGAGTTGATAATCGTCTTGGTTTCCTTTGGTGACAGCTAGGCCCGCCAATATGTTATATATATTGTGTATCCAGTTTGGGTGTTCCTGCGTTATCAAGTCTTTTATTTGAATCGGGAAGTCAATCGGAGGGCCTACAGGCGGCGCTGTCGCAGACTTAGTCGTAGCCTGTCATAGTTGGGAGGGCCCCTAATTGCGGCAACAACCCGCCGCGCTCTGCGATTAACCTTCCGACGGCCTACGACGGCCTACGAAATTCAAACATGTTTGAATTTCGTAGAGCCTCTACGATTATCGTTTTTTTTTGTTATAGCGTGTCGTAGCCCGTCGGCGCGCAGTGAGTTCACAGGCGACTAAACCTGACTAATTGAGGAGTTTGTCCATGATTTTTTTTCAGTTTGTCGCCAACAAGGCCAAAGGGTTATCGTAGACTTAATCATAGTAGAAGGGAGGGGCCCCTAAGGAAGAATGTGTGTTGTGATAGGGGCGTGCTAGAACACTTGGTAAATCATTGAGATAAAGAAGGAGTGATTTCGGTGTAGCTAAAGACTGATAGGACTGATTATATAAGAGCCGTAATGGAGAAACAAGAGTGAATGTTGTAGAACATGATGGAGGTCAATAATAAGGACTGGGGAAAGGGGATGGACAAAATCTGAAGGAATAGAGAGATGATTTACTTTAAAGGCTAGTAAATACATGAATCAGGATAATGGACACATTGTGTTTCAGAAAGGAGAGATGGAAAGAGGGCGGGATCGAGCGAGAGAGGGTGACTAGTTTATCTAAATGGAATAAGATAGGTCTTGCCTCCTTTTTTCGCAGTTGTGGAAGCATATTGATACAGTGACTATATAGGCTCCATTACTTAGAGTCAATATATTGTGTCGTGTGTCAATGTTATCACACAAATCTCGTCTCAGAGAACCCAGACGACATCCCTCTAACCTCGGCAGCACTCAGAACTGCATTTTGAATCCATCGACCAATCAGAAAGCACAATCTGGGCACGTGACCGACGTGAGCCAATCGGAGCGAGATGTCAGGCAAGCTGCGACCGACTGAGGTCTCGCGTAATCTCGTGATATGTCGGCGAGGCCGAGACTGACTCAGACACTGGGCGTAGAATGTGTGTGTGTGTGTGTGGGGGGGGGGGGGGGGGGCTGCGTCTCTTTGACCCAGATACATCACGGCGTCTACCCGTTCTCTGCATTGTGTAACTCCCGTAGACTAGGCAGGAGAACACCAAGATGGTCACAGGAGCCATAGGTGTACATATAACAGAGGTGGTGGTTTGCACCTTAATTTTCATCTCAGTGTTGCTATAGTTACCAGGATGAGAATGACAATTCTAAGGCAACTATGACCTTAACGTTGCACTAGACTAGATTCTGCCCCAAGCGTCTTATACGGAAACTGGCTTACTGTATTCGTACGTCAAAAATTCACAGTTGACATACATCCCGATGCCAAAGGCAGAGGGAAGTATGTGATCAACAATTTTACCAAGTATTTTGACGTACGAAGACAGTCAGCCTGTATTCGTATAATTATATACTTAAAAATGGCGAAATTTTACCTGGTTACGTGATCACATACCCTGTACGTCACAGTGTGGCGTATGGGTATAAATACGCCATGGGTAGGAGTGGGCAGTATATGTAGTTCATACAGCCACAGGTATATAATAATATGTATTACATCTTATTTATCTGGGGGCCGTTTGATATCTGAAAGGATTCTCCAAGGACTGTCGAATGAAAGTCCTAGGACTGTCATAGGACGGTCCACATTTAATAAACATGAATTGTCCCTGCAAAAGACAGGGAGAAGGACGGAGACTTGAAATGTCCTTTCAAGCTGTTTGATAATCAATGTACACGCTTGATTAGCACCCTTCGGAGTTTCTACCTATTATATATGTAAATAATACATTTATTCTCGATTAAATAATAAGAAATAATTGTCTTTAGATTGAAAGACTCAACAAAGTTGTGGCTTGTCCGGGGTTTGAACCCAGGACCTTCTGATTACCACTGACTCTAACTTGGTAGACTCTAGTACAGTCTGTTATCGCCAGGGCCAGGGCACACAGGCTCAAACTCAGACTGTTATGCGCTGCCATTTTGAGGCATGAATTCATACCTCTGCTGGTACTCAGCTAGCCTGAGTGATTTGCCAGTAACCAGTGTGTTACTCTTCAAGCATAGGTCCTAGGGTATCTTTTAATGGGCATGTACCAAATAGATCAGCTTGGAGAGTTATAACTCTCACTGAAGGGGTCTGGCCGATAGTGGCCATGCTCTGCTAGACCTTCACGTACCGTACGACTAAGGCGGCGCGGTGCGTAAACCAACTATCTAACTTGGCACCACCACCAGCGCCTGGGACAGATCGATACAGAGAAGAACCAATCAGAAGAAAGTTTGCATCATGTACTGTCCTTCCGAAGTATTCAGGTCAGGAGAAAGAGAATTACATCAGGGACCTGTTTTTAAAACTAAGAACGATAAAAGAATTGATCCTATCGCGGTCCTTGATGCATTCTCATTACCTAAAGTGATCCGTCTTTATGGAGGACATTCCTACACAACGATTAGGAAAATATCTTTATTTTGGGTGTTTTAAAAAATCGTGATCGTGATCCACATCGTCCATAGGCCTGTCCTACCTCCATTATCTGTCTTATTGGAAGACAACCCCAGGGGGTGTCGTACAATATTTGGTTTAGCAGAATTAAACAACTTAGCTACTCTCAGCTTGTAATGGCCTCTTAAAGTGTAGTTGGATTACATTATTAGATTTCCCTTGAAATAAATCCATTGCAGAGGCACAAAGGATGCTTATTTATAAAATGGTATTGCATTGTCCTCCACCAAGATCCTTCCTCCATGAGGTATATCTTTAGTCATTGACTAAAGACAATCCTAGTGTTTAGCCATGTGACTTTAAAACTCAATCTGATTGGTTGTTCACTAGGACATGCCTTTAACTCCGATCAGAAAGGCTTGAACGATAAAGATTTGATCGTTTCTGTAGGACCACAGTTAAAACACGGACTGACAAAGACATCCTAGTCAATATCGTTGTGGTAGGTCCTAATCGTAGTCATTCAACCACTATCCTTCTTAGTTTTAAAAACACCTCCCAGGAACCTGTTTTTAAAACTAAAAGCGATAAAAGAATTGGTCCTATCGTGGTCCTTGATGCATTCTCATTACCTAAAGTGATCCGTCTTTATGGAGGACATTCCTACACAATGATTAGGAAAATATCTTTATTTTGGGTGTTTTAAAAAATCGTGATCGTGATCCACATCGTCCATAGGCCTGTCCTACCTCCATTATCTGTCTTATTGGAAGACAACCCCAGGGGGTGTCGTACAATATTTGGTTTAGCAGAATTAAACAACTTAGCTACTCTCAGCTTGTAATGGCCTCTTAAAGTGTAGTTGGATTATATCATTATATTTCCCTTGAAATAAATCCATTGCAGAGGCACAAAGGATGCTTATTTGTAAAATGGTATTGCATTGTCCTCCACCAAGATCCTTCCTCCACGAGTAATATCTTTAGTCATTGACTAAATACAATCCTAGTGTTTAGCCATGTGACTTTAAAACTCAATCTGATTGGTTGTTCACTAGGACATGCCTTTAACAAGATCAGAAAGGCTTGAACGATAAAGATTTGATCGTTTCTGTAGGACCACGTTTAAAACATGGACTGATAAAGATATCCTAGTCAATATCGTTGTAGTAGGTCCTAATCGTAGTCATTCAACCACTATCATTCTTAGTTTTAAAAACAGCCCCGTGGACACCACTCATTTATCGTAATTACTCTCCCATCGTCGTCATTGTCCTCCTAAGAACTCTCCTGTCACTGTTCTTATCCCTGTCACTGTGCCCTAATATAAAAAAGCCAACAGGGATGTGTTTTTGAAACTAAGAACGATATTGGCTGAACGATTACGATTAGGACTAACCTCAGGCGATAGTAACCACGATCGGAGTGTCATTGTATTTCTAAATGTGGTCCAGAATTCCAAATTCCAAATCAATATTCAAGCACATACACAGATACCAGTATTAGTTCTCTGGTCTAATATCTGATACAGGTATTTTATGTTTTACAAGCATTTTTAAAGTTCACAACGAATTGGATCAAACATAGGCCTTCGTGAGATATAAAACTCATCGAGTTGATTACGCCTTACAAATGTTAACATATGTGTTATCATTAAATGGTTATCCACGGATATATGGAGACCTTATAATTTTGAAAAGGACTATGTGATATTCAAAATGTCGGTTATACACAATAAACATATATAACGGTAGTCTTGGTAGTTGTACTATTTATACCTTACTTTCTAAATTTTTTATAAATATTGCCTGTCTGACAAGTAATTGACAATTGTAACTGCAAGAACCAGTGTTAAAGTGACCGTGCTGTATACTTCAGAATAAGCAAAAGTAGTGTACAAATATCATGTGGGTAGATATCAGATTGCTCCTAGGCCCTGTCCAAGATGACATCCTTCCTTGAATTCCTCGTCTTGTACAACCCCAATTAACTTCGTCAAGTCACCTCTTCCTTTGTTCCATTTTTGGTGCCTGGAGTTGATAAAGCCCATCTGTTGATAATCATATAATGTTGCTCTTCATTTCTTCCCTTTATATACAGAGGACTACTGTGCTTAAAGCATCCATGTTTTCACTGGAAGAACTGCTCACCGCCATCAGAAGCGAAATAAAGTAATATTCGTACATGAAAAATAAAATATCAATGAAGACTAACTTATAGTCGAAACTTCTTTTCTATACAATAAATCCTTGCATAAATATTGGTATCTTTTGTAGTTGTACTATATTCCACCATTATGAAGATCAAATATTTAGGTACCATAACCGCGGTATATTTGGCGGGAAGAAAAACCTCAAAAGCAGACGACATTTTACCGTGGCAGGACGCCCTCTATTAAAGACGCCGGCGCAGCACGTGAAAAGCCCGGGAGACGAGGGCGGAGACACTATACCCCCACCCTCCCCCACACACACCTACAGATAGCCGCGGCCACAAGATAGATAACCTACAATCCCAATTTAGATAACCCCGATTTGCCGTAGGAAACTCCTCTGGGCTTTTTCTCCTCCGCAGCTTAGGGATTCGTCTATTGGGTTTCTGCAGTCGTGTCAACCGGGGTCCAAGGCCTGCAGTGGCCGCTGTTGACCTTTAATACTGCCTCCTGGCACCCCACCGCTCACAGCGCCCCCTGGTAATTACGGCCGGACAGTTAACCATTGCCTCCTGGTTCCTCTTCTGGATTCATTCATAGATTGATCCAGGGACGGACTTGGAAAATGAGTTGGGATGGTTTTCTCTGCTGGGACTCAGACTGGGCAGCGGATTCTGATGGTAAATAGTAGTCGTGGAGGTTTTACTACAGATTATTTAATTCCGAAAGGTATGTGAAGTGGGTCCCTTGCATTTCTTGCTGTGCAATAGAAGTGTGATATAAAGGGAAGTTAACATAAACCATACGCACTGCCACTACATTTGGGCATAATCCGATTTAGGTTCTGCCAAAAATTAGGATTTCTCATGTTGTCTTTTAAATTGCTCATTAATGCCTGTTTGATATCTCTACTATGTCAAGATACATTTAGCTTTCCCAGACTTTTGATAGATAGTCAAAGTTGTTTAGTAGCACACTCTAAATTGCAATACACTCTGTGCATTGCCTTTATCCTAATGTGGATAGCCATTAAATTTAGCACCACTTAGTCGCGCCATTATTGAACGTTTCAACTCTATAATAACGCCGTATGCGGCCATGATGCTGCACTATTTTATGCCTCTATTTAGGCCCCTCAGACTTGTCCCTTGAAGAGTGCATTACCAGGCATTATTTCCCATCACTCCACACTCGTTTCACCACTACACTCGGCCGCTTGTACCTGCGTCTCAAGCCGCCATCTTTTTTGAGACGCCCGGCGCTGAAGTGCCCGGTGGTAATGGGTCTAAGTCGACCAATTTCTCCTAATATCGCCCATCCATTACAGCCCCTAGCGGGAGACGATGACGTTAGGTGACGTTAAAGACTTGGTCCCGCTGGTTGCCGGTGGCTAAGTGCGACCGTCAATCACCGTGTAATGACCTGACTGGGCGATAATAGAGTGACCCTAGCCTCGCCGTCCTACCCCTTATCACTGATAATGGCCGCCTAATGCTATCACCCTCTGTGGGCAAGCGGGGAAAATTAAGATATTGACTTGATCCTCGGGGGATGTGGCTTTGTTAAACTGGGAGTCTGTACGTGGAGGAACCAGCCAAAACAAAAACACACACGTGACCTTCTCAAAGGAGAATGACACTGTGCATTTTGCAAAGTAAAAACAGAGAAATGTTTTTGATGGTGGGACATGTATGACAATAGTTTATGGAGAGATTATTGAGACTTTCAGCATACTGCATAAACTAACCCCTTCACTATAGATCTGCTACTTTAGATTTGTGGCAGTGGCAGGGTGCAGAGAACCTCACTCTCATGGTCCTTCAGTCTCCCAGCCTAGGTCTGGTTCACCATGTCTCTATGTGTAGGAGGAACTCCAAGCAGATCCGACAGAATTCTAACGTTTTATATGTGGTAGGTGATCACTACAGAGAACTATCATTCTAGACAGAAGTACCTAATTGATCCACTGGTTCATAATTAGATACTAAAAAGGCAGGTGCAAAATTAGTTCGTTGAGTACCAAGTGCATTAAATTAAATGACCCAATAACTGGATAAAATCTGAACCGTTTGATTGTACACGTTTGTAATTCTTTGTTAATTCATCAAAGATGTGCAAAGGTGTTATAACTCCAGAATAAAAATGAGAAAAAAAAACGAAAAAAAAAACTATCTTCATGGTCACAGTGAGTAGTGTGTGGTTAGCTCTCTAAGGTTTTTCTATATTTTACTATACAAGCCTCTACTGTATCCCTGCATTGGGAAATCCTAGAATGTACATCAGTACCTAATGTTAGTCATTTAGGTAACCAGGAAATTTCCTGAGTCATGGAAAGGCCACTGACAGTTGGCAAGAGCTGTCTATTCCTTATTAATGGATGGCAGTCTGAGAGCATCAATGAGAAGATTAACAACAGGAACAAAGAGTTCTCCAACCTGATGTGCAGTATTGTGTGCATGCTGAATAAGAAAATAGTTTACCAGCTGGAGAGATTAGAGCGTTGGAGTACCAAGCTATACAGGATCAGACAGACAACGTTACTAGTCATACAACACTTAGCCATAAATATTACATGCGGGCTATTTTCTGCTTGAAACCACTTAACACCAGCTATGGTCTAGCAATAGACTGTCTAATATGAATATTCTACTAACATTAATTTTCCTTTTACAACATTAAGGATTTTGATAAATTCCGATGAGCGCCCTATACATTGGCCATTGGTTTGGTGATCCGTTGGATGAAACTAGCCATGAGCAGCACTACTAAGGATGATGGATTGATGCTCGACTTATTGAGTTTTGGACAGTGTGCAGACACGCTAGTTGTTTACTTATCTACAAGTTCTGTGTCACAGTCAGAGGGTGTGGACCGGTGTATTTCAGCCTCATCATATCCCACTCTCTTATCCGATAGAGTCTCGGTCCATTAATTCACAGTATGATTAAGCTATTATACAGTAGACTCTATCCATAAACTATGATACAACTCTAAAGTGTGCTAGGTCCTACTGCTGCATTCAGTCCTTTATCTCATCCCTGGTGTTCTTGTCAAATAAGCTTAACATTGGGAACTCGTTCTCCATGCCCCTATGAATATTGCAGTCCCTTCTCCATGGACTATATCCTGTGTGTCATAGACTATTTTAGTGTGTACAGGGGTGAGATAAATACAGAGAGCAACTCGTTCCGGTAAATTGCATTGTTCTCGAACTCATATGAACGCTACGCGATTTCTATTGGCTGTCGCCTACTTCATATCACTCTGCATCAAACTTGTTGAGAATGAGGACTTTGAGGGAAAATATGTTGGTTTCTTCTTTAGTCTCTCCTGATTTTACTTGCTTCTCCGTGTTTTGGATTAATATACAACCTAATACTTATTTCCACGAGCATATGTTGGGATATCACCACCTTCAAGCTCATTCCTATACTCATAGCATCCATTTGTATTACTATACAAGAAATAGTCAAACAAGGAAAGACTAGAATGAGAATGTTCCTTAGATTTAGTAGCATTGCATATCCGATCCTCACATGTCTATAGACTTTTCTTTTATATTTTGTTTGCAATTTCAATATAAAGCATGAAATCTCTTGCAAATACAAGCCAAATATAATACCGCTAAGCTTGGCGAAACTTTTTCGATAAATACACAATATTGACTGGTTTCAGATACAAGCGGCCGTATGCTCCGAGGAGTTGACGCGTAGTAATATCCGAGCGTGAGCGAGGATATTGCGCAGAGTCAACTCCGAGGAGCATACAACCGCTTTTATCTGAAACCAGTCTATATTGTATTTATTATCCACCTTTTATGGGCAAGTGGCATGTCGAAATCAGTTCATTTAAGTTATGCACCATTTTCCCGTACGCACTATTTTTCCGTATGCGCCACCCGGAGCATACAGCATATCCGTATGCGCCGGGTATGTCCATACAAGCTCCCTGTGTGTTTTCTATGGACACTTTGTATTAGGTGGATAATAAAAGAAAGGTTGCTACTTACCTTAAAGAGGTGCTGGTTTCACGACTCCAGCATGAACCGCAGAATGTCTCAACAGTCACGGTGGTAGTACTCGCCCACGGCTGGTTGGTTCCAGTTCTAGTCGTCCATCATCCTGAAAACCTGAGTCTGCTACTTCTAACTTCCCCAGTGATTTATCCATGACAAATCGTCTTGCGCAAACCATACGTCTTCAAGATTAACCAGTCTTCAATGGACACCGTTCATCCATCGATAAAAAGCCCGTTTCCACTGGCCGAAGAAAATGGCGGAGATTTTTTGAGTTCCCCTAAAAGCCCCTTTCCATTGGCCTATTTCTACAGTCAGGAACCATTGACAGATGCAAAATTCGTCAATGGAAAGAGATTTTAAAGGGAACTCCAAAAGTCGTTGGCCAATGGAAACGGCCTTATAGGGGAAGGTTTTTCCAGTCCTTAGATGAAGGTCTATGCAACAGATTGCAGAAGGATGAGCCAAGAATATGAAGAGACGTCACAAGTTTGAGTATAAGTTTTATGTCACACATTTTGTTGGCTCCATAATTTCACGAGTCGAACGAGTCGAAGACGAGTGACATTACGAAGCCAACAAAATGAGTGACATAAATAAACTTATACTCAAACGAGTGGCGTCTAGATTTTATCCTACCCCGTTTCCATATGTTTTCAGCATTAGAAAGTAGTGACATAAACAACTCTTTATGTCACACCCGTGGCATAAAGAATACCATGTTAGGCCTATGAAGTTTTTTATTAGGGGTAGGATAAGTGACAGAGACTTTCAGTACGCTGCAAACACCATTTCGATCCCCACATGTAAGGCAGTTGTAAAAGTAGCTGGTTACCAGGTCTGTCACAACAAATGACCACCGGACCGGAAAAAAAACAAACCTTTTATTTTTAATTCTCTACAAATCCATCATGATGAACATAGCATTTGATGAACATAGCATTTGTTCCTAGTTCCATAACACCAACACTTCATTTATGATAAAAAATATCTAGATACCTGTGTATTTATATCAGAGATACAGCACTGTAA
The DNA here is from genome assembly GCA_950022655.1 of Alentia gelatinosa. Taxonomy (NCBI): domain Eukaryota; kingdom Metazoa; phylum Annelida; class Polychaeta; order Phyllodocida; family Polynoidae; genus Alentia; species Alentia gelatinosa. Next base: position 22,890,580 of record OX465593.1, read on the forward strand.
TTTTTAGGGGGTCATTGAACAGCTCCAAGTACCATACAAAGCTCAATTGATTGGTCCATGCAGCAATGTAGCGACACGAGAGACCAACCTAGAGAAGGATGTGTTTTCCGAAACGCCTGATTAAACACTATTATATAAAATAGACTTGTTTCAGTACTCTGTGCATCATTAGATAATCCCATTATGGGAAGTTTTAAAACCATGTTCATCACCAGAAGTTTCCTTTTAAGACGAATAAGACTATGTGGGAGGGAGAAAACGAAGAAGAAGAAAACTGTGGTCCAAGGATATTTGACTTCCAGTTCTTCCTATGGTCATACTGCCCATACACTTTCTTTTGCCATCATTCAACCCCCAGCATATCGGCCGTAGTTTAGAACACCGCAGTGCACACTGGGAACTGACCGTGACGGCCGACATTGTCTCGTTCTACCCCCTCACACAAGGTAGCGCCACAGTGGGTTGAAATGCTGGAATTAAAGGATGAGTTATGACTCGGGGGCGGCCCGGGCAGCAGCCAATCAGGAAGCGTGTACACCCCAGCGCTCTCCCCCCATTTACCTCGCCGCCTGCCCCTCCACTGAACCTGCCCCGCTGATGCTTTACTGGGAGCCTGATCAAATAAAACGCCATGTTCGTGTGCAACCCATTCCCATCTTGGTGCAGTCCTTGATGCGGCCGCAGCATTAGACATGCAGGGCGGGTGGAGTGTAAAGGGCATGGCTCCGCTGCCAGACGACATTTCTGATTTTGGTTTTAGTGTCAGTCGTTATGGTGCGTGTTTCAGGACCAAAATGTCTGCCCTTTATTCTGGGAAGTAACATAGCTGGTATAATTGTATGAATCATAAACTGTCTCCAAAGATGATGCTCTATAATACCAGTTACTCAGTGCCGAATCATGCCTCCAGGTAAAAGTTATTGAGCACTAAATGATACCTCATGTTATGGGTTTATTCAAGTATGAGTTATCCTGTACTAAATGATGCATCATGGTATGAATAATTCAGTTCTAAATGATACAACAAGGTTTAAGATGTCTTGTACTAAATGATGCATCAAGGTATGAGTTATCCTGTACTAAATGATGCATCTAGGTATGAATTATTCAGGACTAAATTATGCATCAAAGTATGAGTTACCTTGTATCAATGATGTATCAAGGTATGAATTATCCTATACTAAATGATGATTCCAGGTATCAGTTTTCCCATACTAAAGATGCATTAAGGTAAGAGTTATTCAGTACTACATGATGCCTCAAGGTATGGGTTATTCAGTCGTAAATGATGCATCAAGTTATCGCTTATTCAGTACTAAATGATGCCTCAAGGTATGGGATATACTGCACTAAATGATGCATCAAGGTATGGAATATACTGCACTAAATGATGCATCAAGGTATGAATGTGCTTTCATTTTTTTAAACGACCCATCTTCTTGCATGGAAGGACGACTTGTAAATGTCGAATCGCAATAAAGATATATAAAAAAAAGATTGTTATATAAGTTATATTCATATTATTCAATGTATGTAAATATCAGTAAATATGTTGGAATATATTTACTACTTTTGGATTGTTCTGCGCACAGATTTGTTCTCCATTATCATTGACGATAAAGTTTCATTAGTTCTGGTAGCCTTGTTTTGATTGCGCAGCTACTAGCATGGTGGAGCAATGTCCCTTGAATACCTAAAGGGTCATCAGTGACTAAAAATTTCACGTTTATAAGGAATAACAGGCTGCAACACAATAAAAGTTGTTTCTTCAAATACATCTGTTTTGTGACTTTATTGCTGATAAAATGGGTCTGTTAACAAGAATAGCCTACTGAGAAACATCCAATCTGAATGCTGGTCACAGTTTTCACACAGATTTATTTGATGGAGAAACCTTTATTGGCGTTTCCACCTACCGACGAAAAGGCCCCTGATAATGCATCCTGCACAACAGTCGGCCGGTGCTTCTATTTGAGAAATTGTCTTGCACGTAATCGGTAGCTGTCAGCAAAAGTGCTGTTTTCTGATGAAAATGGAGGTCGTCGCCGACCGATTTTTGACACTCAAGTTCATTCCGACACCGATGGATTCAACACAAAGACATTTCATCAGTGGTGCAAAAGGTCGTTAGGTGGAAATGCCACATAAAACGTACTGGTCTTGTAGAAAACTGATATGAAGTAGGTAATGTGAACTGGATCTTACCATTAACAAACCTTACTATGCATCACAAGCCAGTGTTGTCGCGTTTCCACCTACCGATTACCGCCACTGACTATTGAAAATCACACCCCCGACCGATTATTTGCCATTTTTGTTCAAAATATTGGAAATGTGTCAAACATACAGGGTAAACAATTTTCATTTTCAATACTACGCAATATCGTACAACTTAATGTCTTCAGGCCCAGTTCACACCAACCGATTTTTCCCCCGGTTATGATTATATGTTCCCGATAAAATATTGGTAAGTACAATGACATTTCAAACCAACAACTTCGAGGCAAAAACCTGTCTGCAGGTTGAAATAATGTGTGTGCTTTGAGGGTCACCGATTATTCAGCACCGATATTTTCTCATGACAAACCACTGACCGACTTTTGTACTATCGTAAAACTGGATGAGTTTTAATCTTGGCCAATGTATGCCATGTCTGGAATTTGGCAAAGTGACTTCATGAGGTGAAGCCGAGTGAAGTCCAGAGCCAAAACTCCAGCAGTGGTATGCGGTCACCAAGATTAAAACGAATCAGGTTTTGATTTTATCCTGCCCTGTCTCCTTAATTTTGGAATATTACGTGATAACACTTGTGTATACTACTAGTGGCATATAAAACTCTGTATGCCAGTCAGCGTGGCATACGGAAACTCAATGTTAAGCCTATGGTATTTTATATTAGGGGTAGGATAAAGAGTAGTATTGATCGATTGGAGTTTCGTCGGCAAGTGAGAACACCACATATGACATGAATTTGTATTCATACACAGAAAACCTGCATTACATATTGCATGGATGCCCGACGTTTTACCACCCAATCCCGACTCTCACGTCATATACCTCTTGGGAAATACAGCACGTGCCATATGGCCGGCACTACTTTTTCGTTATTATTACATAACAAAGACATGGTAATAATAGGAACCCTGCTGTGACATATAGATACTCATACAGTATTTTTTATGCGAACATGACTTTTAGCTAAAATGCAGCAAAAAGATGGAGTTTAAGAAAATTGCGGTAAAGATGAAATACAGACCCCAAAATGATTAGTTTATTTTCAGTGTATGTGTGAGGTGATAAATGTTATCATCATCAATTCTTTGTCTATCCTCATCGTCATTCAATCTACTTGACTGCTCCTCTGATTCCCCACCAGGTAGGAATACTGTTAATTCAATCAAGACAGATCATAGAGTGTGTGTGACTGCAAAGAAATGTCTGGAAAATCTTATTTTCATTTTACAATCGACAAATATAGTTGATAAACAAGAATGAAAGAGAATTGTACTATCTATATGTGTTTATGTAATCATTGTAAATGTTGCAATTCTTATTCTGTATACAGTTGTGGTGATATCTAAGTGTACGGGCTTTCAACAACCACATACAAGCTGACAGGCAAAGGGCAAATTCATTACGAATGGACCTACTCTCTCATATCTGTTCATAATCAACAGAATACAGAGAACTATACACTCAATAACACTCAATGTATAGAATACTTACATAGACACATGCAACCTTTCATACACTTTCATTCCTGTTTTTTTTTAATACAGAACACGTACACGTATGAACGTTGTACACTTAGTTGGTGACAAGTCCCACTGTATACATGCATCCCGTTAGTGCTGTCATAGAAGGGAACTCAATACAATATTCATATGTGAATGTTATACATCTTCACGCAGACTGCTAAGCTGTAGAAGACAGAGAGCTTGGTTATATCATACTGATCAATAAACAGATGTGTTGCACTGCACGAAAACCACCGTTTTATCCATATATACGCCATCACGGAAGTGCAAGTATTGGCTGAATATTGACTTGTTTTCATTTAAATACGCCCAGGCCTTATATACGACAGACGCGTCTTGGCTGTATTTCACACCCGGCGTATATGAGAGAAAATACCCTCTGCCCCCGACCCCTCCAGCCCCTTTGTGTTGGTAGAAGTACAGGTGTCCTCAGTAGGAAGCCCTCCCCCCCACCTCCTCCCCCCGCCCACTCTCAGTGAAGCCCTGTTCACAGGACGCTTATATATACGCCCACAGATGAGGTGTATACACATGGGGATTAAGACGACCTTGTAGACGCAAAATACCTACTCATATACGCCCAGCGCATTCATATGTAAAATGATGGTTTTCGTGCAGTGTTGTTGACAGGCAGTGACCATGTGAGACCTCTCAGTGCTGTAGACAACTATAATCGTTCGGGTTTATAAATGACTCTCTGTTTTTAAATCTATAGTCGTCTTTCCACTGGCCGACTAATTGGATTTTGGGAAGACGCTTGGTAAAATATGCAAATAGTGAGAGGGTTCCCTTGAATCCATATACAATGGCTAAGGTATCTGACAGTTTTTAAACAATGGGTAGTGGTTTTCCATGGGGACCAATGTTTAGCCTATGGGATAGAAATACCAGGTGCGAGATAAATTGTTATCACAAAGAATATAAAATTTTCAGAGATCAATACTCCCAACACGGAGCTAACCCATTTGATGCAAGTCTCTTTGAAGCATCCTTCACTTTTAAACCAAATGAACCAATAGTTACCAGTCCACTGAACCCAGATTGAATTAGGCTCCAGGCAAAATAAAGAATTCAAAAGTAAGCATGTATTCCTGGGAGCTGTTTCAAAAGTCAAGTGAGGTCTCGCCAGCGGCACGTCGCATTTCAAAGTGAGAGGCCGCAACAGCGAGCGGCACTTTGAATCAAAGCGGCAGCAAAACCGCCACCAATACGCAATCGCGAGCAGCACCTCAACCTCGACAGCAACGCTTCAAGTGTCATTTTTAGCTCTCGCTTTGATGGTGAGTACTCTCGTTTAGCACCCTCCCGACTTCTGAAACAGCTCCCTGGTATCCGGTTGGAACTACGTGCAGTGTCTTCATTAAAATATACCTGTGTACGAATGCCTCTCACTTACAGGTCAGCTGTACAGATTTTACTTTTGTTACAAATGAAAAAAGTTTGTCCCTTTGTACTAAGTGACTTGTTGTCTTAGTAGTCAAATGGCGGTATTAATGATATTCAGCTATGTAATAAGAAGACAGGATAATGATTTTGTTCCGAGTTGTTTAGGTGTTTAGACCTACCTCGCTCTTCGAACTCGGTCTAAGCACACCTGGAAAACTCAGAAAGGAATTCATTCAGCAACTCTCACCCTGTCTTCATATATAGTTCATAAAGGAATCTGACTTTAACCAATGGGACGAGATCAGGCTCGAACCATTGTTAGATTAACCAATACAGTTCCAGAGTAAGGGACATTCTTAAAGCGGGTGTTCCACTGGCACGTTTATCCAAGCCGAGATTGGTGACTGCAGATGTTGTGGACATTTATATCAAAGTATCTGACTGGGAGAGCCAGGGAGCTGTTTCAAAAGTCGAGTGAGGTCTCACCAGTGGCACGTCGCATTTTAAAGCGAGAGGCCGCAACAGCGAGCGGTACTTTGAATCAAAGAGGCAGCAAAACCGCCACCAATACGCAATCACGAGCAGCACCTCCACCTCGACAGCGACGCTTCAAGTGTCATTGTTAGTTCTTGCTTTGGCGGTGAGTACTCTCGTTTAGCACCCTCCCGACTTTTGAAACAGCTCCCCGGTGTAGGAGCAGGTTTGATTTTCTAAGATTTAGTCTGGCAAAGGCCTGAAACCTATCAGTGTGGCACACCAGCGCCAATCAACTCGCATATTCCGGTGCAACACCCCATAACAGGTCATCTTTTCAGATCGTTTGATACAAAAGAGAGACAACAGTCACAGGATATACGAAGTGCATGGGATTAAGTAGTGTTCCGGTTTGATCGAACAATAAAAGTCCAAATCTGTCCGTAGCACGTGACTAGCTGATCACGTGATCACATTCATCGTGGTTAACAGTCGTATTGCATGCCGATGGTGATTCTGATGACTGTAATATATCGACGTTCTGCTGGTACTCAAACTCAGTGAAAGCGACCAATACAACGATACACAGATTGTTCCAGGAAACATTCAAATCCATCAGAATCTCACATACTGCTTAAAGGTTAGAGTGGTCACATAGACATTGAGCTTTCTGCCTAAAACTATTCCTTCGTTATCTTCGTGGTAACACTGGCAGAAGGGAGCAGAGGGCCACTTTATCTCACCCCTGGAATAAATGTCCATAGGCTTAACATTGGGAACTCGTTCTCCATGCCCGTACAAGTATTGCATTCCGGTCTTCATGGTTTACATCCTGTGTGTCGTCCATGCTTTAGTTGTGTGTACACAGGGGTGAGGTAAATACAAAAAGTCGTCGTTCTCCATGAGTTTGATGCGGAGTGATATGAACACATAGCATTCAAAGGAGTTGGAGAATGACTTCTTTGATCAAAACTTGTTGGTTTCTTCTTTAGTCTCAGTGTCCTAGATGCGTACCCAGCTGAGCATGACGGAAATACCTCATTGACCCATTTGTGCTTGATGTTTTCTACTACTCGTTCACTATCTGCGTGCTAACACTGTGGCATTAGGAAAGGAGCAGAGAGCCAGTCCGTCAGTGTCCTAGAGGTGTGCCAAACTGATCATGACCAGTCGGCAAAGACCAACATGCCTCACTGACCCACTGGTGTTTGACATATTTGGATCCTAGACAGGCAGTTGACGAAATGGAAAGTTGACTGGGTGCAAGTGGGTTACAGAAAATGCCCCATACACTGAATATAACCCAAAGCGTTTAATCGTTATGATTTTTAATGATTCTAGCTCATTCATCAATGATGAACATCCCATTTTCTCCTAGTTTTTGGAGTATGGTGCACCTTTTGAATGTAACACATAAGATACCATGACCTTTGTCACCCTCTATCTGTTATACACGGTTAGCTCCGATGGGGCTAAATTTCTAAAATTGGTGTGTGTAGCATGGTTACCATCTTTGACTGCGTTCACACCTGACGATTATTGCTACCGATTATTGCAATTGGCACCAGGCACATTAATAATCTTACCTTCCTGAAAAAATATCGGCAGGTGTAAACGGGTATATATCATGCATGGCCAACTGTTTCTGTTATTAAAACTACGTAAGTTGGCACCACAGACCGACAATATATGCTTAGCTAATGAAATAGACCGAGATTGAAATAACCATCAACAGAATACGTTTTACAAGCAAGTAGGCCTATCTCTTGGCAAGCAAACATCGTCAGGTGTAAACGCTTTAAGTATTTGGAGTGTCACCAAAACTGATACCGATATTCACCCTGTGCGAACCACCGACTGAGCTTGGTGTGCCTGATATATCGGAGCGTTTTCCGTCGGCAAGTGTAAACGCCGCTCTGAGGTCATTTTCCACTAGCCGATGAAAACGGCACCGATTATTCCAGTTTTCCAAAAAGTCGGAGGGGGTGGCCACCGACTGGACATCGGCATCAATCGGTGCAGTGTATGCATTGTTTCTTCCACATTTTGTCGGTGGTGGCCTTATTACGTTATTTTCATCATAATAATCGGTGACTATTTCAAATACAATGCTGTTACCATTCACTGATCTGGCGTCGGTATACCAGAAAAATCGATCGATGGTTCCCGACAGCAGATCGGTGCCGAATAATCGGCCGATGTCTGATTGTTGGCGACCATGAGGTAGGGGGAGCGTCTGAACCTCCCTTTTAGACCCTCAATTAGGCCGCAATTTATGTACACTTAGATCTCATTGGCTGAAAATATGCCTGGGGAGGAACTTCATGGTTCCATCCTGGAGTGCTTGATATATACCCTTTGTTTCGAAACAATCATTTTTGAATTTGCGGTTGACTTTAACACCGAACATTTGTTGCTCAGCTGCAGTGCCACCTAACGGTATCCAGGTATGGATCAGATGACTAACCAGAGGGAACCAGCACTGTGTGGGCGATAATTAATGAAGGTTACGTAACCAGACCACCACCCAATCAACCCCAGCAGAGGGCGCCACCATGACCTCATTACTGGTTAATCAATATGCACGCAGGCGCAGTGAAGCTTCCATGGATTAAATAAGAGGAGTAGGGGGAACAATAAGGACATGTATGTAGGGAGATTTGTGGGGTTTCCATTGGGTGACTTTTGGTACTGTGAATAAATAACTCGGTTGTATCGAGTGGTGGTTTACATCTTTCTTATCACAGAACGTGGCCTATTCATCCCTGCTATGAGTAGCGGAATTTCGAACCCGTGCATGGAAGTGCCATTGGTTCACCCTTTGTTACGTAACCCACTTTATATATAAGACTGGGTCGCAGCCAGGTAGGCAGGTTTCTTGCCCATACCTCTGCGAGAAACATCTTGAGGTTCTCATTTTGAGTGAGGGTTATCGTACTCTTTCGGTAACTGAGTCTGGGTTATTTAGCTTCGGCTTGCTGTACCTGACTCACCTGTGAGACACCGAGCTTTGGCTAGGGTACGAGAGCTGGGATTGGGCTTCGGCTCTCCCGAAAGTTTTAAGTGCTTGTTACCTGAATAACCTCTAATTCCGCACTAAAACCCGAATGGAAGAACGGCTCAATAGCCGAATTCGGTGATTGTACACACAATATTCCCTAATAAAAATTATTATAAAAAATGTTTTGTACTTGCATGTTGTTGTCATGGTGTGAGTAAGAATACCAGCTATCTGTCTCATCCAACCTCAAACCAACCTGTGGTTCGGCTAAATCATAGGGCAGCCCTTACCCGACGGTGGGTTAGCTTGATCATTTCGGCTAAACTAACCTAACCTTGCGACTGTTAATGTACCAATAAATTTCTCTGAATTTTCATTGGATAACTTCTGGTACCAATATCTTTGACTGGGTTTTCATTGGGTGACTTTTAGTACCAATAACATTGTCTGAGTTCTCATTGGGTGACTTTTGGTACTGATGAATTTGTCAGTGTCCAGTGACTGATTTTATTGCACTTTCGTCAAAATATCGATCAATCAAAAACTTAGAAAACCTGAGACATTCGGAATGATTTCTGTTCCGCTTTGGTAACTCTGACCAGCAATTCTTTCCCACAACAAATTTAAAGCAGGTTGATTTTTTTCATTCCAGATATAGACCTGCAGGCCCAGAAAAAATGGGGTTGCTTTTCCCCAAACAATGATTTCGATTAAGTCCCGCATCACCAACCAATCAAAAAGGAAGGAAACAGAACAACTCGCGGAGTTAATTGTCGGCCAATGGAGATCTCACGATAAAGGTTAAACTGGCGCAGTATTTAACTGTACAGCAGTGGAAACGCTCAAACACAGGAATATTCTCTATCCTGGTGTCGGTGTGAATGTATGTGGGGGGGGGGGGGGACGACCATGGACCCAGTGCCGGGGGGGGGGGGGGTGAGGGGTGGGGGTGATGGGAGATACGCTTGAATGACCACCGATGCAACTACTGTGCCACTCTCACTCAACGTTGGCATGGCAACTGCCCCGCGTTGATAGCATCAGAATACGGGGAGTGGAGGGGGTGGGGGATGTGGGTGGGTGGGTGGGAGGGAGGGAGGGGGCTTCCCAGCGCTCTACTGCAGTGCCACCTGTGGCCGTTTTACACACTACAGATTACCTTTAAATCCACACTCTGCTACACACACACAATTGCTTGTGGGTTTTTTGTTTTTTTATGTTTGAAATTATTCTTTTCATGATAATTTCTGTTCATCCCAATTTCTACACCATGATGAGAAAATAAGTAAGATGTCTCTAGATAGTCTCCACATTTCCTCTCTATCCTGGTGTCGGTGTGAATGTATGTGGGGGGGGGACGACCATGGACCCAGTGCCGGGGGGGGGGGGGTGAGGGGTGGGGGTGATGGGAGATACGCTTGAATGACCACCGATGCAACTACTGTGCCACTCTCACTCAACGTTGGCATGGCAACTGCCCCGCGTTGATAGCATCAGAATACGGGGAGTGGAGGGGGTGGGGGATGTGGGTGGGTGGGTGGGAGGGAGGGAGGGGGCTTCCCAGCGCTCTACTGCAGTGCCACCTGTGGCCGTTTTACACACTACAGATTACCTTTAAATCCACACTCTGCTACACACACACAATTGCTTGTGGGTTTTTTGTTTTTTTATGTTTGAAATTATTCTTTTCATGATAATTTCTGTTCATCCCAATTTCTACACCATGATGAGAAAATAAGTAAGATGTCTCTAGATAGTCTCCACATTTCCTGTGCATACATATATGTGCCACCGCATTACCTACACCCGTATAGAGCGAGGAATTTGTGTAGTGAGACCGTGAGCAACGGGAGCAGCCATGACAGCGGAAGTGCTGCTAGCCGCGCGTGCGTGGTGGTGGCGGCGTTGTAGGCGTTGCAGGTGCTACGGTCACGGCAGCAGTAGGTACAATTCATCACCACCTTGTCACACTTCTCCCGATCCGTCTCCAGTTTGTGGCACTCGTTGTAGTTGTGACAGCCCTGCAATGGACAAGGTCAGGCAAGGTTAGAATAGAAGATCAGGCAAGGGCGGGCAAGGTCATAAGGTTATGACACAAGGTCAGAATACAAGGTCAATGCAGGCTATGGAAATATTTCAACTCTGAAAGAGAAATCCAAATGGGGGAGGAATCGTCACAAAGACAATTCAAATTTAATACTGACCAGTGTATTATCGGATTCGTATTTTCTAATGTTAGGCCCAGTGGCCACCTACTACGATATGGCTCCGATATGGTCTACGATGCACCTCCCGATACAAAATCAAAATCGCGTCGGAAGGTCACCTTATATCGGGGCAGTCGACCTCGTCTCTGCCAGTAGACACAGATAAAAACCCAATACAATGCGTGGTGGATTGCCATGTCTAGACATATGTCTACGATTTTGCACCTTCCCGATATGTCTCCGATATTGACTTTTTGTATAGAAGCCATATCGGTAAATTTCTATCGTAGTAGGTGGACGCCGGGCCTTATTGACAGCATGAAAATACTCCCTCATATATGGCATTTTCAAGCTGATTTCTTCAGCAGAAAGATATGTTTTTGTTAAGACTTGAAAAAAGACTACTATTTGTCGAAACGTTGAAAATGGCGTTACACCAATAAAACCATCCGTTAAAACTTGGGAAGCTGTTGATTCTAACCTTTATATTCTATGTCAAGATATCCATAATAAAAACTTAAGCAGATATTGCTATCAACTTTAAATGTTACCCTGTGTTGTATGGAAAATCAACCAAACAAAAAAGTCCCAAGAAGCTTATACTGGGAGTTATCCTCTCTATACATATATCTGCCTTTTGCAGGTTCTTCTGTGATTATGACAGATAACATTCTTGGGTAACTGTAGGGTATGAACCCGGGACCTTTTACACTGTGTTCTGTGGCCGGCAGTGGGCTGTGTGCTGCTCTACACACATGTTCTCCATCTCAAACCTGCAGGAAAGTATTAGTCACGGCCCAAACAAATGCCAATTATCCGAGTTATTGACTCCCCAGAAAACAATCAGTTCAACCAGAGATGTTTTTGGCCCAGGCTCGCATTGAAACTGCCAGGTTTTCAGTAGATTCTCCAAACTCATCCAATATCTTTTTTTTTTCAAATTCATTTTTGGCTACCATTCATTGGCTGTTGGAATGCCAATTTTCTTTTTCTTTTTGAATGCAATTGATTTTATTGCTGATAGTTGAGAACTGAGGAGCAAATATAGCTGTCTTTAACATCATGTTTTGAATTGATTCTCTATATGCCACATTGGATTTGTGCCCTAAAGCTTTTAATGGATGTTCATATGATACATTGAGGTTGTCAACCAATGCTCTGAAAGGGATCCAATGGCTTCAGATGGGTAAGATTTGATTTAATTCGATATACGACATATCATTGCAATTGTCCAGACAAGCTTAAAGATAGGATCGAATGTATTTCTGGACTGTTACAGAGGCTTGCTCAATCCTTCAAAGAGGGAAATGATTTTGAACCAACTCCATATAAAATATGCTGCAGAATGAAACATGTTTATCAACTAGACCATTGGTTCTCAACCCAGGACTATTAGCTTTTGGGATCCATGATTCATTATCACCAAGCCATTAACATTTGTATGGTTTAAATCTCTAAATATAAATGTTTATCTGATAGCATGTCAAAGTTGTGAAAAATTATGTCTATTTATAGAAATGTAATTGAAAAGGTATTACCATCCCACTTGGTGGGGGATGACGTGTCATTGTATCCCTCTGGGGGAGAATATACACACCAGCACAAATACTACTACCCCCACCTATCTACCAACATCTTAACCATTCACCTATCCACCATTCACTTAACTTCACCTCTTACTCAACACACATCATACTTTTATTATTTCCCACCTACCATCATCCCCATTATTTAACTTTATCTTAATCAACGTTCTTATCTAATTGTATCTTATTAAATATCAAACAACTATTTTAATATTTCTTTTTATACAATACATCAATTATCTTAACAACATATCTTAATAAATATTATTTTCCCGAGCCTGACTTACTCTTATTCTCTTACTGAGGTTGAAGACAATGACAAACAATGAATGAGCACATGTACAATCCCTAGAATGTATTTATAAAGAGAGCTAAAGCAGGATTCACACGTAGAGACTGATGTAGCTTTTCCGGAGTTCCAGCTGATTCTCCTAGGATCAACAAACTTCAGCCGTTTTTGCTTTCCATAATCTCAAGGAAAAATGCCGAATTTGATGCAGATGGATGGGCAAAACTGGTACATAGTCTCAGACATAGTCCGAGTGGACAACTCACCCTGGGACTCAAGTACTCTTAAGGTGAGGGATGTAAAAGACATGTGATCCTGCTTGCTGGCTTCATACTGGTTGGGTACATAGCAGCAAATTAGCAGTGGGTCCATTTGTCTCATCAAAACGCCCCTATGTATATATTCTAAACATGTTCTAAAACAGTAAAAACCTTATGAAATTCTGAACCGTGTAAATTGAAATTCATGTACCTCATAGGGTTAAAAATCTCTTGAGATTCTGTTCTCTTTTAGGGGTAAATGTCGCCAACAATTGCAGGGGAAAAACATGCCTCATGGAAATGGAACCCTACAATTTCGATGAAGAGATTGTGTTAAGTACATAATCTCAACAGGAATTGTCTCAGAGAAACACCCTGTGAGGTATATGAAGCCCATTGTGTGAATTTTACTTAAACTCATTTTTGAAAAAGGGTGTAGTTGTGAGTTAATTCTATGTAAAGATAAAACCACTGAAGTTCCCCACTAAATCATTCACAATGATGGGGCTCCAGCTCCGGTCCCCTGTAAGGAGTCTGAGCTAGCTAGATTGGCCACAATCCTCTGTCTCCTACTTAAAGGTTGGTCAGGTCAAATTGCTTTCTAAGCCAAAGGGCTCTATACAGAGATCTTGAAGCAAAGTGTGTTTTTTCAAAATGTTAATCATATACTGTAAATACTCCCTACAAGACATAATAAGCTTAACTAACTGGTAGCAAAGTCTGACTTCCTGGTCTATTTATCAAAATACAAAAAAAAGAAAATGTTAACCTGACTAAGGAGTTTCAAGAGTACTGCACTCTCCAAGCACAACGAAGGAATTGCTGTGAGAATAATTCACTCTTCCAGCAGAGATTCTGAGTCTGGTAGTCAGAACATCAGCTAGGAGAGTGCCAGTCAAGGTGGCTGCAGAAAGGACTTCACCCGAGCTTACGTCAGTGTGCTCTGGTGGCCAGAGTAGGCGCAGTCTCACACTTCACCGACCGCTGTCTTGTCGAGGCTCCCGACGCCTTGATCACCGCTAAGTTCCTCACAAGGCCTCAGTCCCACGCCATGTTGGGTGTAAAATGGCCGCCAACTCCTCCACTGCTTAAAGCTCCCCGTGAATAAGTAAGAAAAACTTGCTCCTCAGCGACGAAAGGATTTATGTTAGTACAGGAGTCCGTTTCGAGTTGTTTAAAAAATCTGTGGATTATGATAATATTTCACTCTGGAGCGAATGGGAGACAGAAACCAAGAGAGATGCCACTAAGATGCAGTTTAAACACGTGTGATATAAGCATAAGAGAAGAATTGTTTAATGTTGGATTGATCATTTGTAGCTGAGGGAATATTCTATTGTTCATCGTGGAAGTGTACACATGTTAGCATGTTAGATTTAAAACTGTTGCTTTCTAATATTTTGAATGGTAAGAATGTGATACATTTCAAGGAGAACAGCAACAAAATTGTAACTGGTTATGAGTATATATAAAGAAAGAGCACAGCTCAGTTTTAAAAAAGAAGATGGACTTTAAACGAAACATTAAGAAGCATATTATTTGCACTAGAAGCTGTGTACAACGTAATATCATCATCCCATTATAATGTATTGCTCAGAGCATGTAAGTTTGACGACTATTATAGATACTGCCAACGTTGTGGTGAAATATTGCTTATTCGTCACCAAAACATTTAGAAGAATAAGTTTTAACAAAAATTGATAAAATTGTATTCTTTGCGGTAGTCTCTTAGATATTTATTTTCCTGATTTACTTTATGTTTTGTATATAAGATATAACGACTAATAGCATGATCAATGTGGTAGGGAAATAATTTGCGGCCAGCCAGCCAGTCTTGTTAAAAATCACATAGTGACAACAATTTACTTATTTGATAAGGTCCTCGTACTGTATTAAAATATGTCTCTTGTCCTACCTGTTCTGTTTGTCCTGTGTATGTATCTTGTTAATTTACCACTGAGTAAGTTATTGTAGATATTGTTGTTTGCAACTCATGTAAGAACACCCATGAGGGTGAATGTAAGTGCTTCACTGAATAAAAAAATGAGTCTACTCTGGCTCAAAATATTGCCTTCAATGTCATAAAGTTCAACAAAAATTAAATCAGTCTGATATTTTACTCTCTGTTTTATAGTGTTTTTACAGTTTTGTATATAAGCTATAATCATTGATAATATAGCCAAAGTTGACTGTATGGTGGGGTATCGCCTTATTCATCGACAAACTGTTTTTGCCAAAGAGATACATCCATTCTGTATTTGCGGTAATCTCATCCTATATCTGTTTTACTGGTGACTGAGGGTCGAGCCATTCAGTCCCTGGAGTAATCCAGGATGTTCTGATCTTTGAACTTAGGACCAAAGGAGGTTGATCTCATAAACTAGTTTTAGCAGCGATAACTGGGAAATAAAACAAAACTTCCCTCGTGGGGATATTGGTGGATATCACTATAAAAAGGACGTACAGCCTAACAGAACGGGAGTATGGCTCATAATGGTTTGGGAGAGAAAGAGAACTGCATGAAAGTGGATGGCTAGATGCACAGAGAATCATTTGTACTCTTTTCATTTCAAGAAAATAATATCATAACAACTGTGTCAAATGACAAGCCACAAAAGGTATAGTAAACAATAATCCTGGTAACATGGTTATTCATCTCAACGGCTATCATGCACGAAGAAGTCAATCAACAGACCTAAATACATAGACCGCATTAGTGTGACGTCATTTGACCTGCCGAGAGCGGGGTTTCCCTACGTTCTCGTGCCAAACATTGGGATATCCCGTCCCTGAGTGCAGTGGTTGGCGAACCAAAACATCTCGAAGTATCTAGTTCTGCAGAATATATAACTGTTCTATGGCATTGAAACAAATGTACCAACATAATAACATTCTCCTGACTGTACTTATTAGTGTTGTCACACTTTCAAATAATCGAAGAACAACTTGACACATGTACTGAGACTGGACTGACAAGGTTGGCACCAATGTTATCGAACACAATATGGGTCTGGCTTAAGTCTTTCAAAGGAATATAACAATCTTGCAGTCATAGATTATCTCTAAAACATGTATCCTATTAGATGTATTCCCATCTATCCTTACCCTTGCTGGTTTATTGTGCACAACAGTCCTTATTGGAAAGCAGTAGATTTGCGTCCATGCTACGTCTATGCGGTGCTTCGTGGAGTTTGGACTTGTTTGGCACCAAAATGCCATGTGATAGGTGGGAAATCCCGATGATGACGTCAAGGCTAATACGGTCTATTGTAGTCTTTCGCATTGCGTATTATATCCCATTTATCCGTATCTGTAACTTTCATAGAACTGGAACGTATAACACTGACAAGATCCTCTGAGTAGATCTAATTATAACAGTATCTAATAATAAAACTGAGTCAAATGACCGGATCAACGAAGATTCATATACAATACTCACGTGTAATAACCAGATTAACTTGATAACAGTCTACGCAAAGGTCTTGGAACCTGTATGTCAACTGTGTATTGTACATTGTTAGGACATGTGCATGGAAGAGCACTCCGTTGTTAAATGATTGTACACCGTCCTGAAATCTTTTACTGAATAAAGAAAAAAAGAAAAAGAAGCAAAGACCCCCTCATCTTCACTGCCGGTTTTCATCAGTTGTGTCCATCCCGTGTTTCTCCGACCCTGGAGTAATCAGAGAGGTGAGGCAGGCTCGGGTTAAGGGGGGTACCCACTGCTTACGACACACTCCGACAAGCCTTACAACACACTACAACAATCCCTGAAAAAATCCCTGTTGGAAGGGCTCTGTCGGAGTGTGTCGGAGTGTGTTGTAAGGCCTTGTCGGAGTGTGTCATAACGGTTTGACTGGAAAAGAATGGTTGCCACGGTACCGACACACTCCGACACAACCAGCTCACTTGCAGGGCTTTATCAATATAGGAAATATATAGAAAATATGATTTTCTTCAATTTTCTCCCAAAAAACTGAGTGAATTGGTGTGTTTTATCAATTGTATCAGAAATACAAACGAATATCACTAATCGTGTATCGTAAACCCTTATTACAGTATAGACTATATTATTATAGTCTATTTACGTGTAATAGTCATAGTTACAGTTGTTAATAATGATCTAGTATCAGATACCATGTGTATCAGTACTTATCAGTTTATAAAGGCGCACGTGTGTGTGTGTGGGGGGGGGGGTGGTTCATAGCTTTTACATAGTAGGGATGCTTCTGACACACTACGACACAAGCGGACCTCTACGATAAATCAAACATGTTTAATTTTGTCGGAAGGGCTATGACACGGCTACGACAAGCACGCTGTGTCGTAGCCGTGTTGGAGTGTGTCGGAGTGTGTCGGAAGCCGTGTCGGAACGGTGTGTCCACTGCTACGACAAAAACCCAAAACGTTCGATTCTGTGTCATAACGCTTGTCGGAAGGCTTGTCGTAGTGTGTCGAAGTGTGTCGGGAGCTCAGTGGACACCCCACTTAATAAACACTTTATTTGGGTATTTGAGCCCCCGCCCATCAGGAGTGGAGTGTAGCCCTCAGCTGGCTGTGGGTGCCTGGCTGTCCCCGTTTCATGTTCGTTCACCTGTAGTTGCTCGATTACCTTTTCCCAGCCGGCCGCTGCATCCAGTTGTGCCGTGTCATTGTGATTTTTTTCTCTTTTTTTTATTGGGTCCGATTCGTTAGCACAAGACTCCGATCTAACATCATAACCGTGTGACAGACTTCACCTACAGTATGTTTTCCCCTTATTTCATAGTTTTCGTCACATTTATAATTTTGATAGTGAACAATAGCAAACCAGGTCTAACCTCTTAAAATGAAGGTGTCAATTATACTTTTTTTAACCAGCTAGAACTGATCTTATAATATAACATTAATGTAGGACAACAAAGGAAAAGTTGGATATTGGCTTGCCTTTGTCGATATTCTCAGAGGTCATGCTCCCCTCCTCCAGGAATTCCTGGAACCTCTGGTCCCCAAGTGTGACCAGGCCCTGCTGGAGCCTTCTGGCCTGCCCTGGGGGAATTGATATCTCCTTGATATCTTCCTTGGTCATGATCATGGGGACATCATAATCAGCATAGGCTCCCTGGTCGATTAATTCCATTGTTTTCCGTTTTAACCCTGGAGCCTTGGCCCGGGTCGTGAAGTCAGAGTCAGAGGCAGCATCCATTCCATCTGTCATCGTGTGAAGCTTATAAGCGGGACACATGTTGACTGTACAGGTGTGTACAGGTGAGTGATTGGTGCTCAGGAGGTGGATGTCTGAGACTGAGGCTGCCCCTGGGGTGTGGTCTATGCCCCTCTCCCCAGTTACGTAGTCTCGTATTCAAACCCATATATATACTATATATCTCCAAATAATGAATATTGCTATGAAACTGGATTAATAAGTAGTATTTAATGATAATGATATAAGAGATAGGTTGGGATGAAAGAGATGAAATTGAAGATATGGGTTCGTGAACATGTGGATGAAGGATGAGTAGTAGGGGAGGGTGGAAGTACACTGGTCACCAGAGCTACAGATCTGAGGCCACTTTGATCCACCATAGCTGTAAATGTTTTTCAATCTCCCTGCAGATCTGTTGCAGGGACTTCACCTATGCTTGCAGAATGTGCCTTTTCCTTCTCTTCAAATCATTTTGCCATTGCGTGTATATATTGAATATAATTACCATAAAGGTAGAATTTATTACCAATTTTGTGAGTATTTCGGCTCTCAGAACCTACCTATGGAACAAAATTATTTGGTTCAAGAGTGAGAATTCATAGACAAGGCCTGAACTGATCCACACCAACCTCTTAGTCAGAACAGAGTGGAGGCAGAGTTGGCGACAATCCAGGGTGGAAGTATTCTGGCAGGAAGAAGATCAGCTGGGAGAGTGCCAGTCAAGGTGGCCCAGATCGGACAAGACAGAGTTAACTTCAGTGTGCTCTGTTGGCCAGAACAATACAGAGGTTGGTGGCAAATGTAGGACAGTAAAGGAATAGTTGGATAGTGGCGATAGAGGGGGTACGGTAGGAAGTTGAGGGAGCGGACACCAGGTGGTGCAATGAGTGCCCCTGACCATCAGCCACGTACTACATATTATATCTTTTTTTCAAATCAGTTTCTTTATTGGTTTCTAATCCAGGTGTACAGTATGTTCTCATCAATATTACAACCTTAGATGTATATATATATATATATATATATATATATATATATATATATATATATATAATATATATGTTTAGTCCAATAAAGGGGCATGGCCTCAATTGGCGATATCTCGTCAAATATACTGAAACGGTATGTATTTACAAAGATAACCTGTATACTATAGATCTATGCTAGAATATTTGTCTCCGGCAGAACGAAAAAAAATTATTCAACCTGAAAAAATGAACGAATAAAGAAAAATGATTACTAAATCGTAAGTTTAGAGATGAGGTATGTTGGGTTTTATTGGTAAATCCATTTCTGGCTGGTGGGCAGTTCATCCAATGGTGATACATATCATACTGATACAGATAGTAAAAATAAGATTATTGATTATGTAATTATATGTCACGATTATTGTATGTTACAGTAGAGAGCTGTGAATGTGGTTGAGATGATGGGAAGTTTTAGTCACTTATGATTGGTTTGATGGCCCTCTCAGACGAAGCGACACCATCAGCCGTCTGTGTTACGACGTCTAGGTTATCCAATATTTTACAAACCCTATACATCGGTGACCTTTCAAACTTTGCTTCCGAATGACGATGAATTTTGAAAGTCAACTTGCCATCGCTCCTTGTGTTTCTGACTCTTTGGTCCAGGGACCTGTTTCACTAGTTTCGTGACATGTCTGTGACACCATATAAACATTGGGGTTGTCTAGTTTCGTGACAAACCAAGTAGCTGCCCTTAGGAAAAGACAGACCCCAAACATAAGAATTAGACAAGTCTACACGTCATGGACCTGTTTCACTAGTTTTGTGACATGTCTGTGACACCATACAGACATTGGGGTTTTCTAGTTTCGTGACAACACAAGTAACTGCCCTTAGGTAAAGACAGACCCCAAACATAAGAATTAGACGAGTCTACACGTCAGGGACCTGTTTCACTAGTTTCGTGACATGTCTGTGACACCATACAGAAATTGGGGTTGTCTAGTTTCGTGACAAAACAAGTAGCTGCCCTTAGGTAAAGACAGACCCCAAACATAAGAATTAGACAAGTCTACACGTCATGGACCTGTTTCACTAGTTTTGTGTGACAAAAGTGTTAGACAGACATGAAAAGCGGCACCGACAGTGCAAGCAAGAACAGACAAAACAAAGTCTAATGTCTAGTTCTTATGAAACCAGACACACCATCTAGACGCCATCTAGACATGTCACGAAACTAGTGAAACAGGGAGCTGTTTCAAAAGTCGAGTGAGGTCTCGCCATCGGCAGGTCGCATTTCAAAGCGAGAGGCCAAAACAGCGAGCGTCACTTTGAATCAAAGCGGCAGCAAAACCGTTACCAATACCCAATAGTGAGCGGCACCTCCTCCTTGACAGCGACACTTCAAGTGCAGTTGTTAGCTCTCGCTTTGGCGGTGAGTACTCTCGTTTAGCACCCTCCCGACTTTTGAAACAGCTCCCAGGTCCCTGGTCCCTGATGTTCTCCAAGTCTCATTTTTTTATACATCATCTTGGCGATTAGGCGTTGGCACCTTATATACAGCCTGTCAATTACTCCTCATTCTGCTCTCTGAGCCTCAACTGATTGTCTTGTACGTCGCCCCGTTTAATTGTCCTGTAGGCGTTCTAACTTTACCTCTCGTTTATTGACCCCATTTAGATGATAGGACAATTACCTTCATATAGAAAGTGCATCTCAGCATGCAATTAAAGTAAGGAACACTCACATTTCTTTGTATATTTCATGGTGTGGCATTTAAAAGGAGTCTTGGATATTACCATTTAGGGCCTGTTGGATAATCTAGGCTCGTATATGAAGACCCTTTTCTATATGCCAACGAGACTCGACACCTAGGGATGACCTTTGGTCAAATAAGACAGTCTTAACGAACTAGCTTCAAGATTATCAAAGGATAACCCTCGTCCAATGTCTCCTTGGTCCCTGTTATCTTTTCTCTCCTTTTTTTTGGATTGCTCACAATTCAGGCATAATCTATTCAAGAGATTGCTCCTCTCCCCCGATTTGGCGTCGGTATACCAAAAAGCATCGATTGGTGGTTCCTATCTGCAGTTCGGTGCCGAATTATCAAAGGAAAATGACCAAAGGAAAAAGACATTTTCCATTGTACCTTATGCGGCAGACGTCGTACCCTAGTTCATTGAGGGGTACAGAGTGGATGGTAGTTCCTTAATAAGCTGTTAGGGGCTCACAGGTAGTTCTAGTCTCCAAGCAGATCATTTATCCTGCCAAGTGGCACTAGGGATTTGCCTGGAGTGTGGGCAAGTTCCAGAACGAGTTCCAGCACAACCTCCATTCATATTTTCTTTCACCAAAAAGCAATATACTCCAAAATCTATGAAGCACGTGGAGAAGGATATCACACACATTGTCTATATAATCGCTGGTTTTGGGGATTCGTAACCATAAACCATGAATGGGTTGATGTGTAGAAAACACAGGCACTAACGAGTATATAACAAGGTCAACCTTGAGTCCATACCCTGAGCCGCCTGTAAACAAAACCATTATGTTTTGTATTCATTATCCATCTTCTCGAATAACTTAAGCCCAGCAATTGCCATATTAAAGGGCATATCAATAGTGACTATTTCTTTTCTCTATAACATAAAGGGACTATTTTCACGTACATTATAGCTTTGAGGCCATATACGATTTGAATCCGTATACATTGTTTATGGTATCTGGCTGATTTTCAACATTGGGTACACTTCACGAAAACCACCATTTTACATATGAATGAGCCCGGTGTATATGACTTTTGCGTATATATTCCCCGTGTATATATGCCTCATCTATAGGCTGATATAAGCGTCCAGTGAACAGGGCTTCACTGAGAGGGGGTGGGGGGCGGGGGGGGGGGGGCTTCCTACTGAGGACACCTTTACTTCTACCAACACAAACGGGCGGGAGGTTGTGGGGGGAGAGGATATTTCCTCTCATATACGCCGGGTGTGAAATACAGCCAAGACGCGTCTGTATATAAACCCTGGGCGTATATATATGAAAACAAGTCAATATTCAGCCAGTACATGCACTTCCGCGATGGCGTAAATGTGAATAAAATGGTGTTTTTCGTGCAGTGGCAGTGATTTTTAACGGGTACTTTGTACAGATGTATAATAAAGTAACAGCTTCAGACTTCCCTGTGCTGTGTAGCAGACATAGAATAAACACGTTGGATGTGAGTCAGCTGTCCGCTGTGAGTCCGTGACAGGCAACCCACGTCTCAGGGCGGCCTTGACCTTTACAGCTGCTGCTCCCAGAGAGAGGCTCCGTAAAAGGCGGCTGGGTGAGGCGTGAGGTGTGTGTGTGTGTGTGTCTGTGCGTGTGTACCCACTTAGAGAAAGTGGGGATCACCCACACTCACGTCAGTTGATACTGGAGTAGACATGGTGTCAGAAGATCTGCTGGATCTGGATTTTGGTAAGATTAGGTGTTAATGGTAAAGGCGGGGAAAATATTAAAGAGATAGACCCAGAAGAGTATGATTTAAACAACTACACCTAGCAACGAATATTGGCATCAGAAAGATATATGATTAATAATCATATGCTCATCAAGTCTCTATGGATTTCCTTCAAATCAAAAGATATGTAGGGAGCTAATTACAATAGATGTGCAGGACAATACTGGTAAAGTATGAGGGGATAACAAGAAGGTTTGCTGAATCCTACAATGGTAGCTTGTCTGTAGTTGGCATTCCACCCTCTCTTGACTTGATGACATAACAATGCCTAAGGCTTTTCTAACCTCCTTGACTCTACTTGATGCCCAGTCTGCTAAGATATGAGGGTAAGTTATGAATTCTGCAAAAAGATGTACTAATAACTACTAGGCATCTGGATGCAGATGACAATAGGCACCCTGCCCAACTTCAGCCTAAACTTCTCTCTTCTGGATCACCCTTAGCCTTCCTGCTCTACTGCTCCTGAGTCAAACACTCTATACTCTATCCCTGCTCTGCTCTCCACCGTACCACCTTAAACATGGCCTGCCCTGCCCAATACCACTTTCAAGTGTTCCACCCTATACCTCCCTGCCCTGCCCCATACCACTGTCCCACCCTATACCTCCCTGCCCTGTACCACTCTCCACTGTCCCACCCTATACCTCCCTGCCCTGTACCACTCTCCACTGTCCCACCCTATACCTCCCTGCCCTGTACCACTCTCCACTGCCCCACCCTATACCTCCCTGCCCTGCCATGTACCACTCTTCACTGTCCCACCCTATACCTCCCTGCCCTGTACCACTCTCCACTGTCCCACCCTATACCTCCCTGACCTGCCCTGTACCACTCTCCACTGTCCCACCCTATACCTCCCTGCCCTGCCCTGTACCACTCTCCACTCTCCAACTCTATACCTCCCTG
Source organism: Alentia gelatinosa (assembly GCA_950022655.1). NCBI lineage: Eukaryota > Metazoa > Annelida > Polychaeta > Phyllodocida > Polynoidae > Alentia > Alentia gelatinosa. Next base: position 22,914,108 of record OX465593.1, read on the forward strand.
CCCTGCCCTGTACCACTCTACATTGTCCCACTCTATACCTCCCTGCCCTGCCCTGCGCCACTCTTCTCCCTGCTGGCCACACGGGGGCGCCCCGGTGACGTCAGGCCCTCTGGCGGCCGGCGTAAATTGCCCGCATTTATCACTGCGCGCGCCGCCTGAACGCCCGCCGTGTGCGCGCGCCGCCTGGCGGGCGGGCCGTTCGGGAGACGCGCGCGTCCTCCACTCATTTATATTTAAAGGCTCATTCCCGGGTCACGTGACTCGGCGACAGGACGCCCGACGCGCGCCCTGCCGGTGGAATGCGGTATTAGAAGTCAGCGGGCAGTGCCTGGAGATGGTGCGGGAAGGTGGGAGCGGGGGATATGGACGACAAATGTTCAGCAAATATTCACCAAGCCGATTCCTGGTCAATGTCTCCGTGACGTCTGTGCTTGGAGAGTGAGTCGAGTCTGGGCAGTCCTTGCCACTCATTCTCTGAGGGGTTTTTTTCTTCGTTTAAAAAAAATGCAATCTTATTTGAGTCGTATTTATTCCAAAATATTCACATTCGGGTACAGATAAAAACTTCATTTTCTCGTTGAAAAGGGCCTATAGAGTCTAGAGCTTTGGGGCGCTGACGAACCGGAAGTAGCGCTTTGGGACGCTGGCGAACCGGAAGTGAAGGACGCCCTGGGGTGCGCGCGCAGCTGGCGCTGATCACGGCGTGTGTCGGAGTTGCGGATTGTTTTCTCCGTGTGGGATTTAGCCTCGTCTTCAGAGGAGTGCTCCTTTCCATGCTCCTCCATTAATTAGGACTGGCTCACAAAGCTTTGACAAGTTACTTGAAGACGAGAAGGAGTGTGGATTGGGAGGGTTTGCTTCAGCGAACTCAGTTGACGGATTTGGTCTCGTTGTGATATGACGATAGGGATTTCAATGGAGCAAAGCATTATCCCAACCACCATCACCCCGCCCCCACACACCCACCCCCTCCCCGGTCATCAGTGGCCTGCGAAAAGCCTTGCCTGGAAACATTTCTTAGATATTAAATCTTTAGCCCTTTAAGGATGACGGATGCCTTGAGGTTGTATGGTGCCCTCAGGCATGCCTTAGTTATGACCATCTGATGCCTCGAGATATCCAACATATATATATATATATATATATATATATATATATATATATATATATATATATATATATATATACACTTGATGTCTTAGGGCATTCTCTAGACGTGATCGAACAGTGCCTTGAGGCATCGCCAGGAATGACCATACATGATCGCTTGAGGCATTCCCATGCAATATCCAAAAGATGCCTTGAGCCATTCCCCAGCCATGGCCACATAATGCCTAGAGGTATTCCGCAGCCATGGCTACATGTTGCCTTGAGTCATTCCCCATTCATATCTCTAAGATATATTGAGGTATTTTCCAGCTATAGCCACATGATGCCTAGAGGTATTTCCCAGCCATGTCCACATGGTACCTTGAGGTATTCCCCTCCATGACCACATGGTGTCTCAACTCCTTCCATATCTATGACCACATGATGTCTCAACTCCTTCCCTATCCATGACTACATGATGTCTCAAGTCATTCCCTATCTATGACCACATGATATTGCCTTGAGGTATTCCCAGCTATGATCACATAGTGCTTGGACATATTCCGCATCCATAGCCACAAGATGCCTTCAGATATCACAGACTATGTATAAAACCTACATATATGAAATACAAAACTTCAAACTTTAAATATTTCAATGGATGTAGATATGAAATCTGAATACTTGGTTACAATAATCAAGCATTATCTATGATACATAATATGATGTATGGATTACATGGATATGAGCACACTTATGTCTCTATAGTTCTACGTTAAGTTCGGCCGTGCGAACCACACCGCCGTATGGTACGTATTGTTGGTGGAGATGGGAGGATGCAGAAAAGGCGCCCTGCGAGTGGGTCTTTGTAAATACTGGGTACAACTTGTGTGTCGGCAGCCAAGTGGTCATCAGGGGCAGGGCCGTGCTCTCACCCCTCTCTTCTCTCTGCCCCGTCCTTATACGTGAAGGTCAATACTCAGCCCGAGTCAATACACCCCGACCTCGTCCACCACAGACAGCAGCCGGGGCGCCTCCTCTACACCGCCCGACTGCCACACGACTCGCCATAGTGTCACTCGTCACTTGTCACAACATGACTTGTCATAGTCCGACTTGTCACAACATGACTCGTCATAGTCCGACTTGTCACAACATGACTCGTCATAGTCCGACTTGTCACGACACGACTCGTCATAGTCACGACATGGCTTGTCACGACATGACTTGTCACAACATGACTCGTCATAGTCCGACTTGTCACAACATGACTCATCATAGTCCGACTTGTCACAACATGACTTGTCATAGTCTGACTCGTCACGACATGGCTTGTAACAACGCAGCTTGTCATTACATAAAGGCCATGCTCCATTGCACGGATCCACTGGAGATTGATGGTCGCCGAGCAATCTTATCCCTATCTCCTCCCGTTCTCCGATAATTCTTGCCCTTGGTTCTACCCTTGATCTTACCTCGGTCGGCGCCGCTGCTCCACTTCGGCGACAAGCTGGAGACCGGGTTTTTCCCAGTCCCTAGAGCCAGTCCCCAGTGGATCGACTCTAAATCTCCGGTATGGAACACCGCTAGGAGTTTGAGCACCGACCGTTGGGGGGATCGGGACTCTAGCTCCACTGGAGCTCCACTAGAGCTCCGCTATCGGCGACTGGGAGCCGATCAGTCGTGACCAAATAAATCTCCAGTGGATCAGCACAATGGAGTATGGCCTTAACTTGTCACATCGCGACTTGACACAACTTTGCTTATTACAACTCATCTTGTCATGACACGACCTGTCACAACACAACTTGTCATTACACAACTAGTCATGACATGACTTGTCATTACACAACTCAATATGTCTTAATGCAACTCGCCATGGTGCAACTTGTTACAACAAGACTTGTCACAACACAACTTGTCATACAAAGAGTTGTCACACCATGAATATCATGACACAAATTGTCACAACACTACTTATCAAAACATGTCTTGTCACAACATGACTCTTTACAATGCAACTTTTTATGACATGACTTGTCATCATGACTTGTCATGACACGACTAGTCACAGCAGCAAAGGGCGCCTACTTCATACCACCCGCACGACTGTGACAACTCATCTTAATTCAACTTATGATGGTGCGACTTCTCACAACACTATTTGTCATGACACAACTTGTCACAACCTGAATTCTCACAACACAACTTGACACATGTCATATCACAACCTGAATTCTCACAACACAACTTGACACATGTTTTATCACAACCTGAATTCCCACAACACAACTTGACACATGTCTTATCACAACCTGAATTCCCACAACACAACTTGACACATGTCATATCACAACCTGAATACTCACAACACAACTTGACACATGTCTTATCACAACCTGAATTCCCACAACACAACTTGACACATGTCTTATCACAACATGAATTCCCACAACACAACTTGACACATGTCTTATCACAACCTGAATACTCACAACACAACTTGACACATGTCTTATCACAACCTGAATACTCACAACACAACTTGACACATGTCTTGTCACAACATGAATTTTCACAACACAGCTTGACACATGTCTTATCACAACCTGAATTCCCACAACACAACTTCACACATGTCTTATCACAACCTGAATACTCACAACACAACTTGACACATGTCTTGTCACAACATGAATTCTCACAGCATGACCTTTCACAACACAACTTGTCACAACATGACTTTCCATGTGAATATGTGATCTTTTGGTGAAGCAACAATGTTACAGGGTTACCCTTGAGTAATCTGGGTGTTTTCTGGTAGAGTCTTGGACGCCAATGCGACATATAAAAATCAGAAATTGACAAGTAATCACTTAATAAACTAATCGCTACGGATCTGCCTGATGTACCGCATGAGATTTATACAGCTATTTGCTGTCTTCTATGGGGGTGTTGTTTGAGGGGAGGTATATGATATATTCAAGCACCTACCAGGCATCTTCTTCGAATAAAAGCAGGGACCTCTAACCATTCAATCAAATTCTACCTCACATCTCTACAGAAATATATCATCATAAAAGCTCATCCGGAAATAAGGATTTCCAGACCAGATTTATCAGTGTCGACCACTAGGCTGCACTTCTGTCCTGTCACTCCCATTTCAGGCTCGATCTCACTCGGATTTGACCATGGCTGTAGGACAGGGTTAAACTCCAATACCACCACCATCACATTGCTACTAAAGGAGAAACCAACAAGTTCTGGTCAAAGTCGTCGTTCTCCACGAGTTTGATGCGGAGTGATATGAACGAGGCGGGAGTGTGAATATCACGTAACATTCAAACGAGTTGGAGAATGCCTTCTTTGACCAAAACGAGTTGCTTTCTGTATCTATCTCACTCCTGTACACACTAAAAGAATGGACACCACACAAGATATAAACCATGGAGAACGGACTGCAATACTTGTAGGGGCATGGAGAACGAGTTCCCAATGTTAAGTCTATGGACATTAATTCCAGGGGTGAGATAAAAAGTACATACGCTTTATTATCCATCGTACACAAAGCCCCCATTGAAAATGTATGGGGACCAAGTAAACCACGACCCATTGTATAAAACCTGTCAGATACCATAACTGAGGTATACGGATTCAAACATGTGGTATACGGGCTCAAAACCATGGTATACGGGAAAAATAGACCCTTTTGCTATAAATGCAACAAACGAAGATTTTGTGGAAAGGCAGTTCTGTAAACCACTCTCATGGTTTACGGCCGCCTGTCCACAAAACCATCGATTATTGTCTATGTCTATAGGGATGTTTCTACCTGCCGACTTTTGCTTTAGTTGTCTACCAGCGACGGATTCTTTTTTTTTATTTGCCAGGAGTCGGCAACAGGAGGGGATGTCGGCGACTGATTTCATTTTCGATTTTTGGGAGTTCTTTGTGTCATTTCACGACAAATATTTCGCTGATCAATTCAAAAGGGGTTGATTTTCTCGGGAACTGCTTTTTTGAGGGTTGTATTTTTCTTTTAAAATATTGTATCAGGGTGATAACATATCTCCAACTTCGGATAGAACCGTTCTGGCGCTCTTACATCAAACTGAATACATTTTAGTTATAGCTTTACTACGGAGTCGTTACAATAGTAACCGTCTATACGGTACTCTTTTCAAACACTTGAACTCATACAGGTTTTGTTGTTGAGCGATGTGATGAGATCAATAAATCTAGGTAATATAAGATTTTAAGACATTCATTCAGGTAGACGTTCATTGTTATCCAAAACTAATTTTGTTGATTGATGGTCTGTTCCCACCTGCCGATCGACGATTAATTACTCTAACTGAACCCACAATTCCAGACAAAATCAAAACTTGTTGAATTAATAAATGACAGGTGATCCGAAAAAAGTAAAAAATCAAAGTATAAAACGGTCGCCGACATTTTTGTTTCTGTTCTCCCATTGCCAATTTCTGACGCAAAGAATCCTCAGTGGTGGCCGACAGATTGATCAGCAGATGCCGACAGGTGTAAGCTGGTTTTGTACCACAGCCCTCCTTTCATGTCTTGCATAGCTCTGCCTTATTTCTAACCTCTCTCATCTTGTAGTCTCTGGCAGCCATGTTTATGGGAGACAGAATGGCATTATGGGTAATTGCCGTGATGGTTGTGGTGATGTGGGAATGTCACTGTGAATAGTTCTCATCGAGGTGGTTGGCTGTGTCCTAGTAGGCATAAGATGGATGTGACATATGATTAGTTAACAAGATTATATCAGAAGCATAGTGTTTTATTGCAGTGGATTAGCTAAATTCTTGTTATGCCTAGCGGCCATATTTAAGGTAGAGAGAATTTCCATCTTTTTCCTGGGACTATGATTCGAGAGTACAAGACCTCGATGTTCCATCATGTCTTTTGACATTTCTGATTGTATAAATAAGTTCCTCGTTCTCAAATACTCAGATAAAACTGGTTCAGTGTGGCATAACAAAGGGCGGGTCGAGTTAGTTTACTAAACCCGCACTAAACGAGCCGATAGGTCCATAATCTTGGCACACTATATTAGTTTTCCCTTTAAATACTGATCTCCTGTCATTTACATGAATATACACAGCAATACCAAATTTTAGTCATTCAATTAATATGATAAAGGATAGTATACAATCACATTACAGGTAATGGGTATTAAAGCGAGATGTATGATGTAAATGAAACGTGAAATGTATACAGATCTACTCTATGCCGATGCAGCTTCACTCTATTGACATGGCTTCCTATCCATGTTTACAATGTATATCCGCCAGTCTGACAAAGCCAATCCATCACAAACGGCATCTTTCACTAAATATTACATGTACACATTTACATGTATACCTACTATCAGCCACAGCCACATTCAGTTCATTATCCAATAAACAAGTCTGGGGGACTGCGGTTGCTTTAGGGGCCATAATCAATTTCCTGATAATGTGTAATTTACCGATAATGTGTAGGTCTGGCAATGGTATTTCAATATAAAGCAGTGGCCTTAGTTAATGTACCAGTACTATATGTGTATAGGAGTGGTGTGAAACACTGCACGAAAACCACTATTTTACATATATATACGCCATCGCGATAACGCACGTACCGGCTGTATCGTGGCTTGTTTATACTTGTATACACCTCTTATACGCGTCTACGTTTCGGGCGTCTACGAGACAGTTTCCATATGTAGACGCGTGCGACTTGGCTGTTTTTCACGCCTGGCGTATTTAAGATAAAATATACTCTGCGCAATATATATACGCCAGGCGTATATATGATACCCAAAAAAAAAAATTGTGACCCACTGCCCGCCTGGGCCTGTGAGTGTTGGTAGAGGATACACCAACACTGACCCGCCACCCGCGACCTCCCAACCCCACCACCACCCCACGCCACCCCAAGCCAGCCTCAGTGAGAAGCCCCCCGCTGCCCGCCGGCCACCGCCAGCCGCGTTTGTACAGGTTGACTCAGTGGGAAACCCTCCCCCACCCCCCCCCACCGCCCGCCGCTGCCCGATGCGATGTGTTATGGTGTCAGGGGGCGACCGGGTAGACACGTGCGGCCGCATCCACACCTGTGCGGCCGCATCCACACCTGTGCGGCCGCATTCACACCTGTGCGGCCGCATTTCACACGGGGGTAAGATGATTTCAGGATTCAACCTCAAGTCTGAAGAGGCTCATTATATAGTAAGTCTCACTGTTCACACATTGAAATGGTGTTTGAAAGTAAGATCTATTAGAAAAACAATTTAAAAAAACATAATGCAAGGTTTACTGTGTGTAATTAATCAATTCATACTTAATTAGGTTTTTATAAAATAAATTGGTAAAAAAGATTGCAATTTTCATATAATACAGACTTGGATGGTTAATGGCAAATGAAATATGCTACCAGTAGTGTCCCCAAGTGGCAGAGAATGGAACTTGTTGAGATTGGTGTATATACAACGGAATCAGGCGTATATATGACGGATATAAGACCGCACCATGGACATGTATATATACGCCACTAGATAAGGCGTCTACGAGACGGATAACAGGTCTAACTTCTAGACGCAAAATCCTACTGTTAGACGTGTTTCGTATACATATGTAAAATAGTGGTTTTCGTGCACTGAAAATAGCAGTAGTTATAGGCAATATACCAGTCATACACATATATCACAATGGTGATTAACAACTCTCCCTGCGTTTGAATTCGCCGATATTGCATCGGGAAGTCCCGAATTATCGCTCGGTGGTTCCAAACCGCAGATCAGTGTAAAAAAATCAATGGAAGCAAGCCTAGAGGGCACAAAATGATTCTAGTTTAGCCAATATCTGTAAGAAAATGGTATCTAATAGCTCCATGATAGATTGAAACAACCACTGTTATAAGCAATTGTTATAACCCGTTGATACTCATGAGACGAGGTTAAAACCCCTTTATGGAAAGTAGAAATATATTATTTATTATTTTTTTCAGCACCCTGTATACTCGTATCACCTGAAATATACTACCTGCAAGGACTATTGAACCTATTGTGATGGGTATCATTTTGTTGAATCTGAACAAATAAGAACACTTGAATGTACACAAACTGAATAAGGAATAACATAGAATGGGTGGCAACTTCCAAAGTCAGGATGAGTACTAGATAGTTTCATAAAGAAAATTGAGAGCAACCACATGCATGATTGAATGGCTATGTAATGAAAATGAACTAGCACAACTATGTTGAAGTACTGTGAAGTATTGGAAACCCATGTAACACAAGGAAGAAATAAAAAAAGTTTGCTTAAAAAAAAAAAAAATCCATTGGGGACTGCACCCCGCCACCTGGTGTTTTCTTTGGCATTGGGGACAAGATGGCCGCCTCTCAATGACATACTAGCCATGTTTCCTATAAGCCGTTTTCCATTGGCCGATTATTCGCCACCGATCTGCAGTCGGGAACCTCCGATTGGCATTTTGTAGACACTGACGCAATATCGGTGAATAGATGCAGCTTGACACTTGAAAGGGTCGCCGATCGATTTGTCGGAAATTACGCAATAAGACCAATACCGACCGACATGGTCAGCGGCCGACAGAATCAACACGTTTTGCTTTCTTTGGTGAGACTCAAGGTTTCAGCATGAACATGAAATTGATATTGGCCTGTTAAATGTAGGAGAAAGAAGGTATACATACACTGTACCCTCACCAATTGTTTGATATCGACGTGCAGTCAGTGGCACCTCCGACAGACTTTAAAGGGAACTCAAATGATAGGTGCCGTCTTTCTCGGCCAATGGAAAATGACCTTATGGAAAGGTGGAAACCCCACATCACCTGAGGTGTTGTGGTGGACCAGGGAAGGGCGTGGAGTTTGAGTTCATCTGTGGCCTCAAAAGCCAGTCGGTGGTACGATATTGGGTAATGTTGATAAAATAAAATTGTTGACCTTTTTGGTTACACCTGACGATTGTTGCCCAAGAGGTATGATAAAATCAGTCGGCGATGCTAAATACCATATTCGGAAGTAACAATCGGAAGGTGGAAACACTACTAAACCTGAGGTATTGTGGCGGACACAGAGTTAGACATGGGGCAGGCAGGTTGGGATCTGTCTGATTTTTTAACACCTCCACCAATTAATTCAACCCAATTTGAGTTCATTGGTGGTCTCAACGGTATTTCGGTGGTACAATATTGCATAATGTTGATGAAAATTTTTATTTCTAACTGACGATTGTTGCCCAAAAGGTATGATAAAATCGGTCGGCAGTACTAAATGCCATAATCGGCGGTCACAATCGGAAGGTGGAAACGCCACATAACATGAGGTGTTGTGGCGGACACAGAGTGGAGTTAGACCCGTGACAGGCAGGCTGGGATGTCTGATTTTTCACAACCTCCACCAATTAATTCAACCCAATTTGAGTTCATCTGTGGCCTCAAAAGCCAGCCGGTGGTATGATATTGGGTAATGTTGATAAAATAAAATTGTTGACCTTTTTGGTTACACCTGACGATTGTTGCCCAAGAGGTATGATAAAATCAGTCGGCGATGCTAAATACCATATTCGGAAGTAACAATCGGAAGGTGGAAACACTACTAAACCTGAGGTATTGTGGCGGACACAGAGTTAGACATGGGGCAGGCAGGTTGGGATCTGTCTGATTTTTCAACACCTCCACCAATTAATTCAACCCAATTTGAGTTCATTGGTGGTCTCAACGGTATTTCGGTGGTACAATATTGCATAATGTTGATGAAAAATTTTATTTCTAACTGACGATTGTTGCCCAAAAGGTATGATAAAATCGGTCGGCAGTACTAAATGCCATAATCGGCGGTCACAATCGGAAGGTGGAAACGCCACATAACATGAGGTGTTGTGGCGGACACAGAGTGGAGTTAGACCCGTGACAGGCAGGCTGGGATGTCTGATTTTTCACCACCTCCACCAATTAATTCAACCCAATTTGAGTTCATCTGTGGCCTCAAAAGCCAGTCGGTGGTACGATATTGGGTAATGTTGATAAAATAAAATTGTTGACCTTTTTGGTTACACCTGACGATTGTTGCCCAAGAGGTATGATAAAATCAGTCGGCGATGCTAAATACCATAATCGGAAGTAACAATCGGAAGGTGGAAACACTACTAAACCTGAGGTATTGTGGCAGACACAGAGTTAGACATGGGGCAGGCAGGTTGGTATCTGTCTGATTTTTCAACACCTCCACCCATTAATTCAACCCAATTTGAGTTCATCTGTGGCCTCAAAAGCAAGTCGGTAGTACGATATAGGGTAATGTTGATGAAAAAATTGTTGACCCTCTATGTTTCCACCTGACGAATTTTGCCCAAAAGGTATGATAAAATCGGTCGGCGGTACTAAATGCGGTCACAATCGGAAGGTGGAAACACCACATAACCGGAGGTGTGAAGGCGGACACAGCTCCAGGGCAGCCCGTGGAGTTAGACACGGGGCGGGCGGGCTGGGATCTATCTGATTTTTCTTCACCTCTTCAAATTAATTCAACCTGAGTTTGAGTAAAGTTGATAAAAAATTGTTGTCCCTTTTTGATTCCACCTGACGATTGTTGTCCAAAAGGTATGATAAAATCGGTCGGCGGTACTAAATGCGGGCCCAATCGGAAGGTGGAAACACCACATAACCGGAGGTGTGAAGGCGGACACAGCTCCAGAGCAGCCCGTGGAGTTAGACACGGGGCGGGCGGGCTGGGATCTATCTGATTTTTCTTCACGCTTCAAATTAATTCAACCCGAGTTTGAGTAAAGTTGATAAAAAATTGTTGTCCCTTTTCGATTCCACCTGACGATTTTTGCCCAAAAGGTATGATAAAATCAGTCGGCGGTGCTAGATGCGGTCACAATCGGAAGGTGGAAACACCACAAAACCGGAGGTGTGATGGCGGACACAACTCCAGGGCAGCCCGTGGAGTTAGACACGGGGCGGGCGGGCTGGGATCTATCTGGCCTGTCGGAGGCTGACGTCTCACTTGATTCACGTTCCCATGCGGACTGGCTGTCTTTAAGAGCGCCGGGTCCGGGGCCGGGCACAACCAGAACCACAGGCCTGGCTAACGTCTGTGGCCAGCACCGCTAAGGCCCAGAGGGCTGGGGTTCTATCCTATAGCTTTATCAGGAAGCAGAAGGGGTGGTGGTCACCAATAGAGAAAATAGAATGAGTGTGGGAGGAATGTGGGGGTAATCATAGGCGGTGTGTTGAGGCCGGGCTCGTTAAGGCTTGTTAGGCCTCGTTAGGCTGTCGTTATAGGCGAGCCTTAGGCGCCCCGGGATGATTACAGCTTGGTTGCCTGCTTCTTCTGACTACAACCTTGTTAGACCGCCTATTATAGGAGGAATCCCCAGTGCGTATCAAGTGATGGCTGATATTGACTTCCGTTGAGCTGACTGTGAGATGCTCACCATGGCGGCTGTACCCTTACACATGGGCCCCGTTTCCCAAATACATTTAGGGAGATTCTCGCTAGGAAGTCGTCAACGAGCTCATGTTCAAGATTCCATCTGTACTTGTTAAATGGAAATTCTATAAATCAATGAGAATCTAATTATCTGGAACAATCGCTCAAAAAGGCGTTTCCGTCTACTCTGGGTGAATAATCTAAAGAGTTCTGGTAGTATAGAGAAACTGGGCCTCAGCAGATGCTTGGCTCGGATACTGTGGTGCCCAAAGGTTTTTTAATCAGGGAAACAGCAGAAGAATCTCTGGGGGCGTTGTTCCAAGTTCACGATGCCTTTGTGGATCGCAGAATAGCGACCCGAGGGCCTAACCCTTGCTGCAGAAAATTCTTGGGAATAATTATTGATCAAGTGTTCATAAAACCAATTTAAAACTTGTCCTTCTGTATCACTCTCATCGGGGTTAGACTGTATAAGAATTTCCTCTTAACTTATGTCCTCTTTAGTTTTATATCTTAAAGAAATTCTTTTTTAGAATTCAGAGGTGGGAGAAACATATTCTTCTCCCCAGGTGGCGACATAGATGTGTTGCAGTGTATTGTGGAATTGTATAGGACTTAGAAGCATACATAACTAACCTTACCTTAAGGCGACTCTTTGTTATGCGACGAAATGTGATGTGGCTACGCTAGAAAAGCACACGAGATGATCTTCCATGCCTTCAATTAATTATCCAAGTATTAACCCATATATTAGTTCCCTTCTTTGTCACCAGGTGATGCATAGGATTATTGGAAATGCCGAGGATTCCGAGAAGTCTCGCCAAATCTCGTTAGTTCTCATTTGCGTCTCGTCAGGTGCTTCCGATTGAATCTCGTTGTTTCTCGCCGTATCTCGCGGGATCTGACTGCATCGCCTCATCTTTCATTTGTGTCATGTTGTATTACATCTCGGTGTTCATCTTTTTTCATCGCCATATCTTCATCATAGATTATGGGAGAGGATACTGAATAATCACTTAGAAATACACTTAAACTACATGCGGGGTAGGATAGAATTCGGCGCACGTTTTTCTCTATTGGCGTCATGGTTTTCTCCATGGGCGTCACGTTTTTCTTCATGGGCGTCACGTTTTTCTTCATGGGCGTCACGTTTTTCTACATGGGCGGCACGTTTTTCTTCATGGGCATCATGGTTTTCAAAGGGGCGGCACTTTTTTCTCCATGGGTGTCACGGCTTTCTCCATGGGTGTCACGGCCTTCTTCTCGGTAATAGGTTTGTTTGTTTGGGTAGTTTAACGTCCAATTTGTTTAATTAGACTTACTTTGGGTTTGACCGAATCTATGAGATAAATGTAAGTAGAAATCTCACCCCTACACATTTACCGAGGTGGGAGTTCTTTTACTTCCCACACCACATAGACATGGTATGAGAAGGATTAGTCTTTGATATAGCAGTAAGTCTACCGTTGCTGGGGGTGAAGAAGAAAGGTGGCTGCAGTGGGACTCGAATCGACAAAGTTCAACAAACTAGGAATTACAAGTCTAGTGCTCTTTACCACTGAGCAAACTCCCCACCATGAGGAGGCAAGGCGACCAAGAGGGTGAACAGATTGGTAATTGCTGTCCACCCCAGCAGTCTCTCGGTAATAAGTGTTTGATACGTAGCCGTTACGAGCGTTACGCTTTGGTCACACTTGGTTTAACCGACTTGGTAAATAGCCTATTGACATATTCCCAACGAATGGACATTAGACTATGACTGAAAAGTGCGGTTTCTATTGGTTAGCTAAGCCTATATCTTTACCAACCAATGGGAACGTTACCAACGAATGAAAAGCACTACCCGAGGATCTTTCTAAAGTAGAAAATATAGTATGTGTATAAAAACCTATGCTAGAGTGATTAATAACGTCTGGTTTTATTCCGATACGAAAAAAGTCTATTCAACAGTACAAGGTATAATCGGGTCTGTGAAATGCGTACAGTGACGATAATATCACCGACTCTGACCGACCCGACCGAATCCGTCGGGCAAAGGTGTGATCAGGAAGAGTCGGCGTGTCGCTGTCTTATAGGTTTTATAGGCTCAAAGCCAGGCTAACATCGGTTGTGGAGAATGCTCATTGCGGTTGTATAAAGTATTTACAGAAGGTGTCATTACCTCAGTCGTTAGTCCAGGAGACAAATGACGGGCGTTACTTAATTAGACCACAGCACACACTACTGTCAGGAGTTGGGTTACGGAAACCTAGCTCTCATATGTGATACTGAAATATGCATGAGGGTTCCCCCTGCTTTTATATGCAGATGAGGCTACGGTTTATTAATCAAACTAACCGCAGAATCTCATGGGAAGAATAACAAAGCTAGAAGGAGTTTGGTTGTCCATACCTTCAGATCAAATTATTGTTTGTCATAGTTCGTTTTTCCTTTGATATCTAAAGCCAGAAATCAACATGTACATACCAGTGACAAGAACTCGTTACCAGAGTTGATAAGAGTACAAGTGACTGTCAGTGGTTTTGAATGTTAAAGGAGTATATTTAGCAGAAACCAAACGAGAGTTAGCCTTGTCAATGTTTATGCCACGATGGGCAGGTTGTGTATTAATACACGAGGCGTCGCCCAGTGTAGTGAGTAGCAGACGTGACCAGAGTGGTATAAACATTGAGAATGCTAACTCAAGTTCGGTTTCATATTTATCCTACCCCATCTCACCGATATACAGAGAATATTTGTAAATATCCTTGTTAGTAGTTATCAATGCTGCCAAATCTACTTTCGTTATCTCGTCCCTGATTGGTCCGTTTTTTTATTCACCTCGGTGCATAAATAACACTTTATCCAACGCTATGTCAAATACACTGAGTCCATGTTAAACCTATGGCGTTTTTTATTAGGGGTAGGATAAAGTAACCTCTGCTATATCTGATAACTATCTTGAGGTATGATGAAATCATGAAATATAACTGTGTGGCGCTTTATCCTACCCCTAGTTAAAAAAAACGCCATAGGTTTAACATTGACTCAATATATTTGACGGAGCATTGAATAAAGTGTTATTTATGCACCGAGGTGAATATAAGAACGGACCAACCAATAACCAGATAACGAAAGTAGATCCGGTAGCATTGATAAATGTGGCCATCCTCCGATGAGTGTCAACACGCTACTAACGTGGATAATTACAACATTTTCTCTGTATATCGGTGAGATGGGGTAGGATAAATACGAAACCGAATTCGCGTTAGCCTTCTCAATGTTTATACCACTCTGGTCAGGTCTGCTACTCACTACACTCGGCTAACGTCTCGAATAGTAATACACAACCTGCCCATCGTGGCATAAACATTGACAAGGCTAACTCTCGTTTGGTTTCTACTAAGTATCCACTCATAGCCATGCTCGTTGCTTATTACCATTCCTGTAAATATCCTTATCATTCCTAAAGGTAGAGTTCATGGTACTAATCATTTTGATGGGTAGATATATATTGAAGCTAACTGCTAAATGACTATCGGGTACCATCTCACTGAAAACCAGCATTTCAAAATTGACACGAATGTCTCACACTTACTGGTCAGATATACGGATTTCATTCTGCACACTGTGCACGAACTAATAATTCACGCACTCTGTACCACGTGACTTATTTCAAAATGGCGTTTTTAATAATTTCCAGGAATATGATAATATTGAGACATAATGAGCGTGAATTAAATCTGTTCCTTGTTGTGAACTCGGTGTATATATTTCCGACCAAAACAATTCGGAATACTAACCATGTCTGCCTATACTCCCACACGTTTGTTTTGAACCACTGCTCCATGAAAGACTATGTCTGCTGTGAACTGAAAAGGAAGCACCTCGTTAGGTTCTTGAGTCTCTCTGGGCGTGACGGCCCTGTTATAGTCACGAGGTGCAATGTATCTTTATTAGATTAAGTCAAAGCCAAACACCTCCCCACTGCCGATAAGGCAGCTTTACTCTCCATCACTTTGCGAGTCGTTAGCGGCCTCCATAATTATCTCTAATACATCTCTAATGCAAGAAAAGCACCGCTGATAATTATATCCTGACCAGGGAAGGTGGCCTTTATGTTCGGGCGGGAAAAGGGTCTTCGGAATCAATCAGCAATAGCATGAAACGTGAGGAGTCTGAGACTACGTAGGGTGCGTATCTGAAATAATATGCAAAAAGGAAAGGTAGCTAGTAGATTTAGCTTCAGTTTGACTGGGGGGTGTTTAATAACCTTTGATCGCGACCGACGAGCACAGTGGTGATCATTTCAGCGAGGGACGATGTTATGGACGAGGTTAGGCCATTCGAGTTCCTTATTATTCATCTTCTATGAAGTCTCCATAGGTAATGTATAGAGCACCTGGGAAAAGCGACCTGGAGATTCGGAAAGACCCAATCAAAAAGAGGTCAAGTCATCATGTACTTTAAAATAAGTATCTTTAATATCCATTCAATATTACCAATTTAGAATTAGTCATAATATTCTCATTTACCATTAGGATTCATTGTAATAGCAGGTTTTGCATGCTAAAAATACGGAAAAATCACGAACTAAATTCTGGCGTAAACTGTTTACACCGATTTACCACCATCCTTGACAGTGCTGTGGTGTTATGGCGTGATCTAGAAGTACATGTATGTCTTGCAATAAACGTTCCATTGCAATATATTTGTTATTATTCGTGTAGGTAGATAATAAATAGAATAACGACTGTTTTCGTGTACGAGTGGCTGTGATCGCTCTGCTATTACTGCGCGTCGACTACTCGGAGGTTACGGCCTCTCGTAAGTGGGTAGCGGGGGACGATGTGTGTCAACCCCACGATGTTTTATTCATTCGTTATGGACGATCTTCATTTTCTCCTTCGCGACGACAAGCCTCTGGGAGCACTGTTACTTTTATTAGCCACCTAATACGGAGTCTCCATAGAAATAGCATTGGGTGTGAGTATTTTGCTACTAGGAGATTACTGAGGCCCGTAACCTCCTGCAGGAGATTACTGGAAATAGTTCCCCAAACGTCATCGGGCCCCTAGCGAGCGAAATGCGAACTACTGCACGTAGTGACAGCAGCAGACAATCACACAACGTCAAAATCAATGTGAATTACAGAATAGTGATTCAATCCTCCGGTGACAGCGTAAATCCAAGATGTCGAAGTGATACCAACTACTGCTGCTGATGGGCTATTTAGGAACGATATTTACATTGGCGATAGACGGCGCATCGATCAAGTTTGGAAATAGAAAAGCACCCAAATTATTAGCGATAATCGGTGGTTAATAAATACAATATAAACTGGTTTCAGATAAAAGCGGCCACAATCTCCTCGGACCAGACTACGTAATCACCTCGCTATCGCTCGGAGATTACTACGCGTCTGGGTCTCGGAGATTACTGCCGCTTGTATCTGAAACCAATTAATATTGTGTATTTATTAAACGCTGGGCCTTTTATTATACACCTGTGCACATACTTCTATTAGTTATTTCACGTTCTCCGGCATTCACTATAAATTCTGTGTTGCACCCACGTGCTGCACGGCTTGGAGAAAAAAAGTTTAAACTTATCTATAGCAACCAGCTATTGCACATGGACTCACTCTCTTATCCAGTCTCTGTGAAACGTCTCCATATTCAACAGCCTGGCATAAACTAAACATCAGTTTGGAGAGTGTATATATGCACTCACTGATTGGAGATGATTAAAAATTGTATAATAATTCGGACAATATTATCCATGACCCCACCTATCGGGGCTTCTCAGAACTACCTCCTAAGTGTGACGTCATCACATACGGGAACCAGCTCCGTGAAACCACTTTTCGAGTTCCCCACCCACCCACACCGACGGATAAAGACTCTAAAAAATAGATCCTATATCACATTGTATCTTTTCAACTATATTCATTTAGGCCTCGCCTAACTATCTTTACCATTAATGTTACCATATATCATTGATTACCATTGAACTTACCATATATGTTAACAAACAAAAATAGAATTCTTTTTTTGTCTCAATAATATCGTATGTCGAATTATCAGTGTGGCAGTGTACTGCACATCTTAGGATGGAGACGTTTATGCTTCAATGGCCCCTACGTTGATTTACGTTAAACTATCCACATTACAGGTAAATAGTCTTGTATAAGCTTAGGGATGTTCATCTTGATAAAAGAATTCAATGCCTGATGACCCTGAGAACGTAACTCGCCCTATGAACTCGTGGCGTGTTTGGCAGAAATTTCGTTCTGTTATCAAGATGACGGTCCTGGGACCTGTTTCACTAGGTTTGTGACATGTATGTGACACCATACAGACATTGGGGTTGTCGTTTCGTGACAACACAAGTAGCTGCCCTTAGAAAAAGACAGACCCCAAACATAAGAATTAGACAAATCTACACATCATGGACATGTTTCCCTAGTTTCGTGACAAAAGTGTTAGACAGACATGAAAAGCGGCACCAACAGTGCAAGCAAGAACGGACAAAACGAAGTCTAATGTCTAGTTCTTATGAAACTGGACACACCATCTAGACACCATCTAGACATGTCACGAAACTAGTGAAACAGGTCCCGGAAGCAGTTTTGCAGTCTCCAGATTGGGTGAAGCCTCCGGTGCCTAATCCCAAACTTTACTCCAGCGGGAGCAGGTTTGCTCAGCTCTTCAATATCTTATTCTTCATACCGAAGCGCTGCTTCCCTGCAGCCGTAGCGGAGGTGTACTCCTCAGCTGTTTACATCAACAAGTCACGTGACCATTCACTTCCTTATACAGGCGATTGCTCTAGGAGCTACTTCCTGCTAACACTCTGTTGCTTTGAATTTATGTCTTACTGACTATACCATAAACCTTTAGGAAACGTAACATAATCTCGGACAAGTGCGTAGTGCAGTCTTGTCATAGTACGAGCTATGGCAGAAGCATACATTATTATTCTTGTTGGCATGGTTGATTAACCCCCACCCCTGCCCCAGAAGCATTGCCTTTATCTTGCTCTACGTGAATATGTCTTATACGGACTTATAATATATAAACAGAATATGTGATTGTTTTCTCCTATGAAGATGGTTCTATGAAATTGCAAATTTAAAATTCATAAATGTCCCCGTTTGAAATGTATCGATGTTCATATTCCGCTTGTAGTGATTTTGTTTTGTAAAACGGCACCCCCCCTGGTGGTGGGCAGGTTGTCTGTGTAGTCAGAAAGACATTTGTCAGCCGTGAGACAAGCCCAGTGTCCACTCCCTTATTGCCCCAATTAGATGCCTTCACGTAATGACCACAGATGTTATGAATACTACAGTCAGACATGCATGGAGAACCGTTAGTTATCCATGGTATACAAAATCTCCATTGAGAATGTATGGGGACTCAGTAAACCACTACCCATTATTCAAAAACTGTCAGATATGACAACCATAGTATACAGATTAAAATCAGTGGTAAAAAGGTCTCTTTTGATATACCCTTTGATATGGAAATTCCTGGGTTTGATTTATTGGAGAAGATGATAAATACAACAAACGATGGTTTTGTGAACAGGCGGCTCTGTAAACCACTCAAGGGTGACGTCGTAATACACTCGCTTGCGCCTGTGTATTACTACGCGTTAACCATCCGTAGTTTATGGCAGTCTGTCTAGAGACCATCTATTATTGTCTATTTGTAAAATACTGGTTTTATCACACTGTGAGCTTGTTTCAAGTGATGCAGATATAATTCCAGAAAGAAATACAGATTATATTCTGTGTTGAATGGGGCTCAAGCAATACACGATGTATTACTGCCCTAGGTCCGAACACACTGCTGATCCCAAGAAGGAGGCAGTGAGAGTCTGGAACACAGGACCTTACCGTAAATTGCAGCCCGTGACTACCTCACATTAAGGTATATAGTAAGGGGGAAGGGGGTGTTCTACGGCAGCTAACGGTAATAGGCTCTACCCGAGAGCAGAAAGGGGTACGACAGGGGGTGGTGTGGAAGCGGCGGGGCAGGGGTGGCGGAGAGAGGATGGAGTATTGTTGAGAGATGAAATGTGGTGCATGGAAACCTGGGTGATTGATGGGAATCGCCATGACAGGGGGCACAAGTCAGTGTCTACCGAGTCTTTATAATGCTCGGCCTGTGTCCGCCATTACATACAGGCGAGTGATTTGTAGAGTGACTTTATATGGAGATGAGTGTGTGTATGTGCACGTATTTGCATACGTTGTGCCGGGTGTGTGTGTGTCTACGTGTATCTCAATGTGTGTCGTAATGCGATCGCACTAATAGCTGACATTGAAATAGCGTTAAGAGAGCGTTAACATTAAGGATTTACAGACAGCATGATCTGGGAAACTGGCACTCATAGGAGGCTACTTTTACTGACTTAAGGGGGGCGTTCACCAACCACAACAAGGCTACGACAAGCGGCGACATGAAAGTTCCAATCGGCGCTTGTCATGGCCTTGTCGTAAGAAGGGGGGCTTTACGATAGCGTTGTCGGAGGGTGTCGGGAAGTGCACGCTCCACCAAAATTTACTATTGTAGACCTCTGCCACACCGACACGCTATGACACTCCACGACAAGGGTCCAATCGTGGGGAAAAAAATCGAACATGTTCGATATTGTCGTAGCCTTGTCGGAAGGCTCCCGACAAGCTTCCAATCGTGGCCTTGTCGTAGACTCTTATCGGGAACTGGGGTCCACCAACCACGACAAGGCCTCTAATCGTAGGCCAATCGTAGGCCTTGTCTGGAAGCCATTGTCGTAGCCTTGTCGTGGTTGGTGGACGCCCCCCTTTATTGTGATAACTGATACCCCTGGTTTGACTATATATGTAGTTTTTGTCGTCGTTTTTTTAACTCAGCAAATTAATTGTCACTTGACTGCGTCTGCCTATTTGTATGTGCAGATAGCGTTTGATCTATATTCAATTTATTTGTAATATTCTGTATTTGTATCTCATAATGATTGATTCTGTACTATACATGTCTAACGGTTAAAACTTGTTATTAAGTGTTCTGTGGTATAGCATATACTAAACTGTAAGTCAGCAGTCAAGTACTCTCCCCAAATGAGATACGACTGAAGCAGGGACCACAGTGTACATGTAAATACATGTACACAACTGGTTTTAGATACAAGCGGCCGTATGCTTCGAGGAATTGACGCGTAGCAATATCCGAGCGTATGCGAGGATATTGCGCAGAGGCAACTCCGAGGATAGGCTAATATATATTATTTAGATATGATAAATCTTATTATATGTTATGTGCCTCAGGAGGGATGGTTTAATCCCATGCCAAAATGTTTGAATTCCACTGTTGTTAAAGTTGCACTATATTACTTGTTTTCTTTGTTTGTCACTAGCATTGCCATTGCCACTGTAAACCTATAAGTTAGGTAAAGGCAGAAAAACCGATGATAACTGGAGCCGTTGGAAGATGGGTGGTTATGTCCGCCCAAACGTTTCACTCCAGTATAAATAAAAATTATAAAAAAAATTATAAATTTTTTTTTAAAAAAAGGCTCCGAGGATAGGCTCCGAGGATAGGCTCCGAGGATGGGCTTAGTCGTGAGACTAGTCATTGAACGGAAAGAGTATTACATAGAAGAAGATTGCTTGCCTTTTGAGACATACATTTTGCTAAATGTGTTGGTTCTAGGCTCGTATGCACGTATGCAGTGTATTTCGACGTATATCAAATGAATATTGTCATTAAAACAAACCTTGTATAAAGACCCTTGTGTCCGTGAAATAATTCTGGTGAACACCAAGCTGCAGGAACAGTCTACGTTAGACACTCAGCCTCCGTGCTCAGGTCTCTGATTGTTATTTATGGCACGACAAAATGCTGGGCACTTCCTCCCCACGAACAGAGAAGGAGAGTTCCGCATGATCAACTGGGCGGGGAGATGATGGTGGGGAAGAGACACAAATGATGGTCTGACAAACACAGAGTCAGCAGCTGCCAGGCGTTCGTTGCTCCTAGAAATGTGGAAAAAGCGTTGCTCCAGTAATGTCGATTCCTGCGGTGTGGTATCATTGTATTATTTTCATGTTGTATTGCTAATTTTTACAACACCACATTTTCAGTGACTTAGGTGAAAGGTTCATTATATTTTTAATCAAAAATAGATGGCGACATAGCTATAATGTGATCTGCAAAGAATCTGGAGCAATGGTTTCGACCTAGGATAGTTATTCTGCAATTTTTTTTGTGGGGGGGGGGGGGCAATTTTTATTAGGGAATATTTGTGAACACAATCACTGAATTCGGCTATTGAGCCGTTCTTCCATTCGGACCCTTGCCCCTACTCCTCATTCTCGTGGCGGGTGTTAAACCGAATGGGCAGTGGGTACCATTTTTGTGTAAGTCTTTGGTATGACCCGACCTGGGTTTGAACCCACGTCCTCCCAGGCTCGAGGCAAACACCCCTACCACTTGCCCACCAAGCTTGGTAATCTGCAAAACATGCAGCAAGGCCCGCTTGGAGCCTGTTCAATATGCTAGTCAATGAGAGTGTAAGGTCCTCTTTTTTTTCTCTTTTTTTTAATTTAGTGTCTCTCAACCGGGGTCGAGTTTTTCAGACACCTAATGTCTGGTTACATAATCATCATTTCATCCGGTTTGCACATATATACATTTTTGTCATACAAGAGAGAGAGAGTAGAGTGAGTAGAGTGAATAATAATGATGTTGGATATCAAAGTCATTCAGTCATTCTTATCAAATGGCCTTTTCAGGCTTAAAGGTTCATATTTCAATTATGTCTCAGGTTTTTTTTATTTTCTGCGAGATCCTTTTCTTAAAGTTTTCTTTATCAGGTATTCGATGTAGATCGCCCTCTAGTAGCTAGTGCGAGGGCAATTGACCCATTGACTGGAGAAAACTAAAATATTTACATAATTACCTTATGGGATTCCAGGCTTATTCAACAAAGATGAATATAACATTCGCTACTAGTTATTGGAAAGGAAATAAAAAATAATGATTTGAGCTGGCAACAGCTTTGAAGCGAATAATTGCAACCGATATTTGATGGATTCCATTCCATTTGCGACAGTATTGCGAGTCATTTCTGACAATTTCATTCTGTAAATTAAGACCAAATTTCACCTACTGATGAAAGCTCCCGGCAACGCGGTTCTCTCGTTCGCCGATGTAACTGACATAATTACCTGACTGTTTGCTTTGGAGAAGGTCCTTGACTAATCGATGCGTAGGATTGCAAATTTCTTGAACATTCCAACACAGCGATGATGCAGTAATTCAGTTTCGTACTCTGATATTCTATAAAATGAATTTTCCAACATTTTTTAAAAGGCTGTAATGCAGTAATTTTTATTCATAGCTATGTCGTAGCAATGTCGGAGCCATATCGCCAGTAGTGGGTGCCCGGCTTTAAGCATAGAGTATACTATCCTGAAGAATATGTCACCGTCAGTTGAACCTGTCTACTGTCTGAGGGATACATAAGACAATCGGCAACATTTTATGGCAATATATCGTTTTGAAAACTAATATGAAAGTGTGATCCCTGTGCCTTATTTAGGCCAGAGCTGTATTATGCTAAACGACTATGGCTAAAACCTTTTTATAAATTCCAGATTTATATCAGATGTCCCAGAAATAAATTATCTGTATGCTTCAGTTTTCCCAATTTTCATTTAGGTTTCTTAGTTTTTTTATCGTTACATAATACATGTCTTTATCATAAATACATAACTGAATATTACTGGAGTCAAGTGATTCGAATAAAAATATAAGATATAGATCATGACCTTTAGGCTGATAACCATTTTCTTTTGATTCTTAAAGGTTTGCACCAAAAGTATAGCTCTTGCTTTTAATAAACTGTACTGAGATATTATGCAAGAAAGGGTTCATCAAATAAAAAAAACATATAGGGTTGATCTATATAATTTCGTATCTTTGCCGTGTTTCTTTTTTAATTTAACTGTGCCTATCGACAGTAGTAGCACTTGTAGTTAACTGCATTTGGTAATTCATCTTAAAATCAAGATTTCCTGAGCGAAACAATAATTTTTACTGGTTTCGATTCGAGATAAATAATCGCGAAATCAACATATCACAAAATGTGAAGTACCACATACAAATGTGAAGTACCACGGATGTGAATCAACAGCTGGAAATGAGAAGCTGTCAGCATCCAGACTTCAAACCGATTTGGCAAGAGACTCCGGGTTAGACCCAGTGACCAGAAGAGAACTGCGTCCACCTCTCTCCAGCCTGGTCCCCTCTCCACCTACTGCTGCTAGAACACTTCTCAGTGGCCATGTTTTTCGTACAGAAAATGCTATCGTCTTTTCATTAAATCAACTGCCTGGACAAGTCTTTTTATTTTTGCGGTGAGCTAATATTTCTATTTTATTCACATTTTTCAAATACAATGTTCAGTTTTGTAATTTGGAGTTAAGTTTTCCTCGTCTGTCCGAAGAAAGACTGAGTTTCTTCCCCAGTCATTGGACAAAAACTTCAGTTTTACGATTTTCCTACATATCTTTAGTACACATTGGTGTGTCGTTTCATACACCAGCATATCATGTCTAGAGTATTGTGGTCTATATACATTGCTCCCTATGTTTTAAGTCTTTATTCAATAAATACTCATGTCTTTATTCTATCCTACCCCCCCCCCCCCTCCCTAGATGATTGTAACTAACTGAATTACAGCTTGTCTGATTCTTTACTTTCCTGATTCCCATTGTGGAAGTCTACAATTTTAACGTTGATGAAACATCGCATCATCAATAAATACTCCACCCCCTCCACCCACCCACATAGATGTCCAACAAACCCCCAAATAAAGTTTGCAAAAAGAACTACTGTACCTTGAACTGTGTAATTCATGTCTCTCTCCCATTAACGAGATACCCCAAAATAATTATTGGTTTAAAGCAATCAAATTAAATCGAAATTCGAAACTAATCTCAACCTTCCAAACCATTACAGATACCTTTTTTTCAAAAGTCCTACATCCATATGAAGTGCACCTGCCAAAATGTATGCTGGTTCACTGGTCATGCTCTAGTGTGTGGTGGGGCACCGGCCAAGACAAAATGGTGGTGAGTACCTGGCTTAATAGGTGTTAAGGCTATACAGCATATAGCCTATGATCCATGGGCGCCGCCATGATGCCCCCCGAGTAGGTGTTCTTCACTAAAGGAGGTGACAAAGTAGCTGTTCTTCATTAATGGAGGTGCAAAAGAAGTGAGTGATAATTGGGAAATGTCACTTTTCTTACCTTGCTCACATATGTAAATAAAGTGTTCCATGTGAAAAACATCACGTCCTGGGTTTTAGCATTATATCTTCCTGCTCTGGGATCGGTGTAGAGAGTCAAAAGAACCTTAGTAAAACATTGAGAGGCAGCGGAATTGTGTAAGAACAAAGAGCCAGAATACAGGTTTTGTCCCCCGACCACCTAGTGACTGCTTCATGAACTAACAATGGCTCTGTCCCCTATAGGCCTAGGTCCCGTTTAATAGGGAAGACCAAAAACAATATTTTTTCAAAAAGAGTCCATTGTATCGAGGCATGCAGATATGGAACAATCTTAAGGGAGATCTACAGCGAAGCAGTATCGGGATATATAAAAGGCGGATTAAATCTATGATTAATGTATGAGAACAGTATGTATTGATATTGATATAAGTCGGTTTTGGGTCATTATAGTAGTACATTTGTCATCATCCATTTTCATTACATTGTTTTCATCGCCCTATATGGGCATGTATGTGTTAAAATTAAGAATTTTACTTTAATTCGGCGAGGCAAAAAGGTATGTGTGTGTGCGAGGCACCACAGGTGTATATATACATCACACTTCAGCATTCCCGCCATTCACGCACACACACACTGAACAATCTCAGTTCCCCGCCCGCCATCCCTTATAAAAGGTTAAGACAATGATCAATTGTATGCGGTGTATATGTTTACGTCTAATAAAATATTTTCATTGTCCTGCAAATTCACATACTTTGTTTTATAGAATTATATTGTTCTGTACATCACGTCGGAATTGTTCTCTGTAACAGACATTTGTACTATGGTTACAGAGGTGGTCTTGTACCTGCATGCTGCAGATGACACCTTGCTTTGGCACAATAAAGAAACAAAAAATCTATGATTGTACATGTACCTTTTCTGGATGTCATAGAGATCTAGGCACAGTGTCGGTCAACTTTATTCAACACTTATGGACAACCTTATGGGTAGCTAACACTGACTTAGCGAACAGACTTAAATATTATTAAACGATAACCCTTGTATGAGGTACAGAAAAGGGTCTTCATGTATGATCCTAGATTATTAGTCGGGCCCCAGGCTAGCAGGATAGGAAATAACACGTGGTTAAAACATGTCCCCGGTTAGACGAAATGAAGATGAGGCTTGATTTAGCAGTTAAAAGTAATTCATACCGAACTGGCCCGCATTTATATGACATCGAGTCCTGAACTGATTATAACCTAGCATGTAGAAGTGAAACTACCTTGAGGTAATCATATTGAGGAGTAACCTAACCCTGATGTAATATAGCACTGATTAGTTATATAGAACCATCTGACCATGCTGAACAAGCCACAAAACAAGATGTGAATTGAGGTCAGTACAGAACGAGCCGAGTTTCGTGCAAACTGTAAATTCCCATCGAGTTTTGTTGCTTGTACAAGCATGGTAGGTTGTTCTATATTTACTGTTTACCTGAAAGTGATAAGATCTTGCCGTACTTTGGCCTAAGGACTAATGGTTTTTGAGCGCGGGAAATCGCGCTCATATAGGTCATCTACAAGGGCTAGAATGCTCACACAGGCTTTCAGCTTACTGCAAAGAATCTAACCCTTCACTATCAATGCACCAGCTAGAAAGGCCTAGCGAAATGGGCAGGTGTACAGTATCACAGTCTGACCATACCCCTGCCCCACTACTGACTTGTTTCCTAAAAATAGTTCAAAACTGATGGGACACACCTAAATACATTGTATTCAAAGAGTCACATATGATTGGACACACTTGAGCGTGTCATAATCAGACCCACTTTGCAGACAGGTGTTGCACCTAGTTGCGTTTGCCTTGGTCTTTATTTAGCCTGAGCATACTGGTTTCTGATGGGACACACTCCCTACATGCAGAGCCAGCAAACCAGTTTGACCAGTTATTCACCCATGTGCTCTTCTGTAAACTTAGAATTATGTACTATAAACGTCCCATGCATTGGAATCGCCTGCCAGCTGATTATAGGTCAATACCTACCTATCCCTAGACTTGCTCAAGTCTTTTATTATGAACATTTAAATAAAACAAAAGATAATAAGCATATCATCACCTATTATATAGTCAAACCATGAAATTTTCATGGTTGTGATAAGTGATAAGAAATTTGTGATTAGTGATAAGAAATTTGACATTTAGGTATTGGAGTGGTCTTTCAGCGAGGTAATCATATTAGCAAGTTTATCATATCATGATATGATACCCAGCGCTCATCCATTGTAAATGGAAATATCATTAGCTCCTAGTTTTACACGTACGGAACAGGCTTTCGTATTTTCCCGTACAGAACAAGGTTCCATATGGTATTTCTATATCATATAGTGAGAGGGTGTGTATTTACACACTATCTGCCGTGGGTTTATGATAATCATGTCGACTTTGTTTTTTTTATAGTAGTGAGCATTAATCTGATCACAATTGGAATATTACGATTTTAACAGAGAATTAACCTTGGTGTGATACAGGAATTCCCAATGTAAAAAACTGTTCATAGGAAATATAGAAGATTCCCTGTGATAAAATAGTAAACATGTTGGATGTTGGCTGGCAACCATATAACTATAAGCCTCTAAACAAAGTAGAGTGAGGACTCTACATTATTGACTTGAGAATTGACCTTGACCTAAAATACAGCAATGATTTCAGAACTGGTCTTCATGGTAAATTCGATCTATTATATAGCATGGACTTAGAAACTGACCTTGATCTATCATAAAGCATGGACTTGGGAACTAAACTTGACCTACTATATAGCATGGATTTGGGAACTGACATTGATGTAATATACAGTGTGGACTGACCTTGATCTATCATATAGTATTGACTTGGAAATTGACCTTGATCTATTATAAAGTATGAACTTGAGAACTGACTTTCATGACATAATCAGAATTGACTTGAGAACTGACCTTGACGTCATAAACAGTGCTGACTGACCTTGGTGTCATATACAGGGCTGACTGACCTTAATGTCATGACATGTGTTTAAAATTGACCTATTTTTCTGACTGTGGAAGAAAAAATCTTGTGCCTTGGTGACAAAACCGAACACACATCACAGACCTGGTAGTATTTATCTAAGTCAGATTGTAAAATGTTATTTTTCTAACTCCTTGTTCCAGTTGTTTGGTTGAACAAGGTTTTGGGCTCAAAAGTATTGCATGTAAATTTCCAGCCTGGAGCACTGTGGAAATAGGCACTCTTTTGAGCCTACAGAACCTCCAGAATAAATATTATTTATATAAAAAAAATACAGTGCTGACTGACCTTGGTGTCATATATAGTGCTGACTGACCTTGATGTCATATACAGTGCTGACTGACCTTGATGTCATATACAGTGCTGACTGACCTTAATGTCATATACAGTGCTGACTGACATTGGTGTCATATACAGTGCTGACTGTCCTTGATGTCATATACTGTGCTGACTGACCTTGGTGTCATATACAGTGCTGACTGACCTTGATGTCATATACAGTGCTGACTGACCTTGGTGTCATATACAGTGCTGACTGACCTTGGTGTCACATTTTTTTTTATTATTATTTTTTTTTTATTTGGTTTGATTCGTCAGTACAAAAGACTTCGATCTTCCATCAACCTTGTGACATTCTGTTTTCTCTATAAACTTCCTGATTTACATTGCTTTCGTCACATTTGTCTATTTTATGATAACATAAAGAGGATAACAGGTGGTGTAGTAACATGTTCCAACTTTGGAAAAGAGTGCTGACTGACCTTCATGTGAGACACAGTAGTGAGTAGTGAATACAGAGAGGAGAACTGACCTTGTTGTAGTACTTGGTGGTGGAGTCTATCCACGTCACACTCGTGTAGCACGCGTCATGGTTCTGGTTCGTACACTCGGCCACATTAGCGTTACAATCCTCGTTCTTGTTTAACTTGAGGCAGAAGTTACATCGAATGCCCTCCACTCCCGTACCTGTAAATCAGAGTCACGAATCAGTAAGAGCAAAGTCGTGTGTCATTGTTTTTTCATTAACAAAGCCATATAAGTCAATGGTTACTTCAACACCTGTCGTTAAAATTACCTGCGATTTTTAGAAACCACTCCTTCAAATATACAGAGATGGGGACGGTAGTGTCAACAATAGAAATCAGCACTAAAGGTCGACGATTTTGATTATCGTTGTCCTGTGTCCGGTTGCCTACCGATTTTCTATAACACCTCTGACCCAATTCGTCCCTTCCAAAATCAATCCATGTTAAATTTGTAGGCGACGCGTTTGTTAGGCAGCGGTGTGAAAAGAATCCAGTAAATACGTTTTAAGTGAGTACGTATTTTGGTTGAATGACTAGAATATAATCAAGTCTATGTTAGTGTGTTTCTGATAGTAGTGAGTAGTGTATAAATACTTGGTTAGTGTGTCTGAATGGAATCTGTTCGGAGATATTTTGGTAGTATATATTCACCGAGTTCTAAGTGAATATTTCCGATCAAAATATCGAGGAACAGATGGAATTCAGGTACACTCACTATGTCTTCTTCTTATTATACATTTGGAAATCATTAAAAAAGCCATTTTACAGATCGCTACTTTGACTCGCTTAGTATGTCCCGGGCTTGAGGCAAAGTACATAAACGAGTGGCCCTTGATGAATAAATATGGTATAGGAAGTAGCTGTCAGTAAGGGTTAGAAGTAAATGTACGGGTATAAAATAAATAACTATAACTAAATGCATTTGTGTTAAATCGGCGGGTCTACCTGCGCCCTTAGTGCTCGGGTATAAATACACAATATTGACTGGTTTCAGATACAAGCGGCCGTATGCTCCGAGGAGTTGATGCGTAGTAATATCCGAGCGTATGCGAGGATATTGCGGAGAGTCAACTCCGAGGAGCATACAACCACTTGTATCTGAAACCAGTCTATATTGTATTTATTATCCACCTTTTCTGGACAAGTGGCATGTCAATATCAGTTCGTTTTAGCTATGCACTATTTTTCCATACGCACTATTTTTCCGTATGCGCCACCCGGAGCATACAACATATCCGTATGCGCCGGGTGTGTCCATACAAACTCCCTATGTGTTTTCTATGGACACTTTGTATTAGGTGGATAATAAATAGGTAGCTTTGCCTGGTTCACTGGGTAGGGAGACAGACAGGGAAGGTCTGGCGGTCTCATAAGCCAGAGGTAGCTACATTTGAGTTGCTCGCCGGATGCCAGTGGTCAGAAGCTTTTTAAATACGGGCCGACCGGCACGCAGCGAAGTGCACCGGATATCCGGCAAGCCTCGTTAACGCTACATGAAAATCACTCTCCAAGCAGAGGCACTGTGTCTATGTCTATGGCCATCTCTAGACCTCTGCCTCGGAACGACTTTTTTTAGATTAGACCTGGTCATATGTGAACACTGGCTATAAATTTAATTCATATTCTGCGGGTTTAATTGCTCCTATATTATGCTGCAGACTTTTGCGATTATTCATCATCGTAATGGCCGTCTTTTTTTTTTTTTTGTGGTATTTTGTGAGGTTTTATTGGCGTATGGAAATAACAAGTGTTCACAGTGAAGACCAGGCTTTTTGACAGATCTCGTTAACTGTCTCTGCTCTGTATCGGTAATGTTGACATACCAGCATTTATTTTACTCTGCAGAGTTATAGTAAACTATATTTGCCTTGTCAGGACATAACTTGATGTCAGGAAGTCCCCTGTTTCGTTCGGCTCTACAAGCTCGTTCAATATGTTTACAAACAAATAGGGGCGTAAGGCCTTCCCAACAAGGTGATATGTAATGTTCATACCATTCACTAAATATTTCAAGTCAGGTGCTATCAAAACTGGAAAATATCAGCAGGTGTCCCCATTCAACCGAAAGTAAATTTCATGACAAATTGTATTTCACAAAATGAAAGGCAGAGACTCGGTGGCTAGTGAATATGCATGTCTTGAATGTAAATTACGAGCTCTCCAAGCGTACCTTTTGCATGTTTAATACAAATCTACTTTGCTCTATTGTGTACCTGGTATGTTCTATGAATCTGAACTGAGACAGTTAACAGAAGGCATTTCCTGCACCTAGTCATGTGAATGCTGTCTGCTCTGTGTGTCTATATCTGTGTCATGTGGACGCTGTCTGCTCTGTGTGTCTATATAGTATATCTGTGTCATGCGAACGCTGTTTGCTCTGTGTGTCTATATCTGTGTCATGTGGACGTTGTCTGCTCTGTGTGTCTATATCTGTGTCATGTGGACGCTGTCTGCTCTGTGTGTCTATATCTGTGTTATGTGGACGCTGTCTGCTCTGTGTGTCTATATCTGTGTCATGTGGACGCTGTCTGTTCTGTGTGTCTATATCTGTGTCATGTGGACGCTGTCTGCTCTTTGTGTCTATATCTGTGTCATGTGGATGCTATCTCTTTTGTGTGTCTATATCTGTCTCATGTGGACGCTGTGTATATCTGTGCTGTGTGAATAATTTCTTTATCTCTTCCCTGGTATTTCTGGCCCATAGGCATAACATTGGGAACTCATTCTCCATCCCCCTACGAGTATAGCAGTCTGTCCCCCATGGTATATCATGACCATATGATCCAGTCTAAATCCTGTGCATCATACTTTTAGTGTGTACAGGGGTGAGATTAAATACAGAATGCAACTCGTTTTGGTCAAAGTCATCGTTCTCAACGAGTTTGGTACGGAGTGATATGAACGAGTTTGGAGTGAATATCACAAACGAGTTGGAGAATAACGACTTTGACCAAAGATTCTTGGGTTTTTTTCTTGAGTTCTGTGCGTATATATATCTGAGATGTCTGTGGATACAGTCTGGTCTGTGTACGTATATAGTTGTCCGGCCTCCCTGTCCTCACACAAATCTCGGCGTCTCTCGGCCACCTGTCGCTGTATATCAGCGTCTGACGTCACTGCTTCGCGGATCTGAGAAGATCCAGTCAGAAGGGCGGGGGATCTGCAGGTCGGCGTGTAGGACTTAGCTCTGTCAGCCGGGATCCTGTTCCCGGCGCCCATTGGTCGAGTCAGGTCACGTGGTTACCTTGTCATTCAGTCACTTGGTCTGTGGAGGCTAAAGGTCATAGAAGGTCATTGTGACATAGACTGAAGGTTCGGTATCTCAGTTTCTTATGTCAGAGGTCGATTATAGGTCAAGTGAAGAGAAGGTTCAAGGTGGAATCGGGAGAAAGTCAAAGAGTTTAAGGTTAAATGATAGTTTAGGCCCTCTGTAAGTAAGTGTAGTAGTGTAAGTGAAAATGATACGGTTGCAGATGTTTGATATACAATTGGTTGGAAAAGAAATTCAGGCAGTCGATAAAGAGTCTATGGGCTATATATGGTCATTTTTAAAGATCTTCTGCAAGGATTCTTGCCTGGAAAGCCTTTTTCTCTCCATGTAATAGGGGCCATCCATAAAGTACTTACGCACTGTGGGAGGAGGGTGGCGGGGGGGTCAAAAATTTTGGAAACTTGCGTATGCTCCTTCTTTGTTCTATTGCGTACAAGATCGGGAGGGGGAGTGGGGAGGATTAAAAATTTTAGAAATTCTGCGTACGTACTTTATGGATGGCCCCATATGACATTTGTGACTCATTTGATACACCCTAAACGGCCTATACCCTGAACATTTCAGTTGGCAGTATGCAGGGTCCGGTAGTTGGGGTGTTGGGTTAGTTGTAGACTGTGGTCCACATTCTGGACAGGCGCACCTCAGCTCCCGCCGCTCACCAACCATTAACCCCAATCCCTTTTTAAGCCTCGCTGCTTGTCCGTGCAATTCTCCTTGTCTTGCCATTGGTCTCTGGTTCATGATGGCTACCAGTGAAGGAACAGCAGAAGAACCTAAATGTGCTCTATACATTGAAGTGTCCGTGTTTAAACCGGGATTTAGGTGGCTGCCTCCAGGCTGTTTGCGGTGGAGAACAAGAAGCGTCCAGCTTGTTTACTGACCAATACGCAACTCTCTTTATTGCCCACGTGACCAGTATGCAGCGTCTCCTCTACTTCCTGTTCTATAGACCACTCCGAGGGTCGTCCCAAGAGAGTCGCCATTATAGAGCGGGGGCATGCTCGGATACACTGTATAGTTAGGCCCGGCATCCACCTACTACGATAGAATCGTAGACCTCCCGATATGGCACCGATGCAAAATGTCAAAATCGTAGCCATATCGGGAAGGTGCAAAATCGTAGACATATGTCTAGACATGCCAATCCACCACGCATTGTGTGGGGTTTTTATCGGTGTCTAATCGCAGAAACGTGGTCAACTGCCCTGATATTAGGTGACCTTCCAACGTGATTTTTTTTTTTTTTTTTATTATTGTGGAGAATATTTTATTTTCAACTTGTACAGGATATATACACACAAGTATTTTAGCAGCCATAAAGAAACAGATTACGTGATTTTGATTTTGCATCGGGAGGTGCATCATAGACCACATCGGTGCCATATCGTAGTAGGTGGACGCCGGGCCTTAATGGAAATGTTATAGAGACTTTAGTCATGCAGCAGACATTGACTCTTCATTATCTGCATGCCCGTTACATGAACATCGGAAATGATATGTGTAATATGGACAAATATGGAGGGTGTTTTTATGGACAGGCGTTCATAAACCATGAGAGGTCAATGCGTATTAGAACACGAGCATTAGCCTGTATATTATGACGCCAACCTCGAGTGCTTTACAGAGCCGCCTGTCCAGAAAACCATCGTTTGTTCTATCTATTATCCATCTTCTCGAGTAAATTGAACCCAGTTATTGATCTATTGAAGGGAATATCAACAAGGATTATTTTTTGCTCTTTAGCATAATTGAATATTTTCTGGTCTTCATTATCAGTTACAAGGACATTATTTGTGAAAGATCATCTCATTACGAGATGAAGGAATGTTGTCAATAATCACTTTTGTTTACAGAAGAAACCCTCACTATCAGCATCATTCTCAATGTGTCTATACATCCACTGCACGAAAAGTACCGCTTTACATATGTATCCGAAACGCGTCTAACAGTAGGATTTTGCGTCTAGCAGTTGGACCTGTTATCCGTCTCATAGACGCCTTATCTAGTGGCGTATATACATGTCCATGGTGCGGTCTCATATACGTCATATATATACGCCTGATTCCGTTGTATATACACCAACATCCAAAGGTTCCGATCTTTGCAACTTGGGGACACTACTGGTAGCATATTTCATTTGCCATTAACCATTCAAGTCTGTTTTATATGAAAAATGCAATCTTATATTACCAATTTATTTTATAAAACCTTTATAAAACCTGATTGAGAATAAATAGATTAATTACACATAAAAAAAACCTGCATTAAGTTGTTTTTTTTACCGTTTTTCTGATATTTTATTTAACTTTAAAACACCATTTCAATGTGTGGACAGTCAGCCTTACTATATAATCGCCTCCCCCCAGTGTCTCTGGTTGACAGAGTCCTCCTCCCGACTCCGACTCCGACTCCGACTCCGCCCCGTGCAGTGATCGTCTCTTATCATGATATTTCACGTATTTCACAAGGCTGTAATGAAGACCGTATTTGTGTCGACGGCCTTATTGGGTGTTCCTTGCTGTCACATGGCACTTTGGTGCCAAACATCCAAAAACTCTGCAAAGCATCACAGCAGTGGGTCTGATGCTGTCTAATGATGAATCTTTTTCAGTGGCGAAACCAACAAAGTTAAAGAAAGTTGAGTTTAAATTTAACAGCAAACATGTTTTGGGACTAAGCTGTGACTGTAAGATCTTTATATTCGCTGGCAAGACCAAAACCGGACCCATATTTCGTTTCATAACATTGATGCCAACCTTGCACTCCATTTTCAATGACTGTCAGCTGGTATTTGAAAGTGTGACAACACTAAAGTTGCAGTAAGGAGAAAGTTATTATGTTGATATAATACAATATAGTACAGTTATATATTTTATAGAACTAAAGATGTTTGGGTTCGCCGATCGCCAAGCTCAGGAAGGGGTTTCCCAATGTTTGGCACCAGAGCACAGGGCGATGCATGCCTGGCCGGGTAGAATGACGTTACACTAATGCTTCTATAAGACAATTCTCGTAGGAATAACGATTAGAATTTCATGAAATAGAATATCCCTTAAGGGACCGCTGAGGGGAAATAGGGAATGATTATAAACTTATAATGAAATAGGTCCTATATCCGCTAGCTTGGAGTTGTCTATAAGGGTTATGTGACGTCATAGCGGTAGCAGACGACTCTAAAAGAGCCTCAGGGTAACTTGACACCGGAGTCTACCGGGTTTGTCACACTCAATACACGACCAGATAGACGCGGTCTCCAGGGCCTCTGAAGCACAGGGACGCCAGCCTTCAGAGAGTGTAGCTTCTCCTTCCGCCGACAGCTTGGATGAATATTTAAATGACATCTTATCTCTTTTGGGAAGGTGTGATTTCAGACCTGTCCTGCATGTAACACCAAGCGCATCTAACGATCATGACATGTGTGCTGCCATCCTGTCCCCGTCGCCATAAAAACAGCAGGTGGCAGGCCTAGTGGCACTTACTTCTACACGCTGGTTCCCTCTCCTTTGATTCACCATTTGTAACTAGATATAGATAGGGTAGTTGTTATTTTCCCAGAAGCTTAATTTGATGATTTCGGGCTCTACGTAATATACTCGCATTCGCTCGAATATTACTACGCTTCTAGTCCTTGGAGCTTACGTCCACTTGTATCTGAAACCAGTTAATATTATGTACTTATAGAGAAATATGAAAAAAACAAAAAACATAATCATGGAAAAGGTTTTCCCAATTGTATGCGATGGACTGCATTAATTATGGTACTATATGAATAAGTCTAATGGTCTAACACTAATAGTTTCATATCAGAATTATCCTTCTGCCACAATTGTTTTTTCGATTTGATTCTTTCAGTTTCTGAAAAATATGAAAGGTATATTTTGATATACCTGTAAAAGATTCTTCATATCCATGCAATATTTCCAGAATTATAGTATAATCCGATATCGAAATGCTTCCTGAGATTTGCATCGGTGCACTGGTATCGTCGTGAGGTGCATTGGTACTATGATCACCTTTTTGTGACTCTCAAACAAGCTTTTATGCTCAACGTTGCATAGCCTGGAAGCCTGGCCTAGTAACATTATAGGCCAGGTAACAGGATCCATTTTTTGGTGCATTATGGGTAACGCCTCCATTTCTTGCACTCTCCTAGCAGAGATCATGTACTCTACTTCTGCAAAAGATCTGCTGGGAGAGTGCCAGCCTAGACTTGTCTCAGTCCCTGTATTATTTACTTTTCATTTCATTTATTTTATCTGGACTTGTAATAGGCCTACAGGCCTTACAGCCAGTACAACAGGACTGCTGTAAAACATTCAGCAGCAGTATTTCTTCAGAATAAAGCACTGAAGGTAGTAAATGGTTAGTATAGAAGAAAAAAAGACTTGTGCAAGTCTAAGTTGAGCCAAGAGAGGTGGCGTGACTGTCAGTTCAAGGTCTTTCTCTAGTAGCTCTCTCTCTCTACTCTGTGGTATTACGTAAAAAGTAGTTACCAGTCCCTTATTTCATTTGGGCAGGGAACCAGTCTGGTGGCAGGCCTGGTGGCACTTACTTCTACACTCTGGTTCCCTCTCCGTCCCGTCAGGTACAGTGCTCTGTGAGTTTTGCGGGACTTTGAGGGTGGACTGGTTCCCTGCCCTAATGAAATAAGGGACAGGTAACGGGTTCCTACGACTTTCAACTAGACTGTAATACGTACCGTTGTCGCTAGGGCCAGGGCACTAGTGGACTAGTGGTTTGGCTGGGTTCCACATATATCTCCGCCGAGCCCCCTAGTGGATACCCCGGGAACCAGTGTATCTGGTGGTCTGCCAATCCCACAATGCAACAGAAAAATGGGGGTGTTACCAATTATGCACCACGAAACTGCAACCCGTTACCTGGCCTATAGTCTAACTAGGCCAGGCTGCCAGGCTACTTTGAGGGGTGTTCTGACCGCAGTGGTTGTTGTGTTCTATCTACCTCCCTACCGTGTAATGTCTTAAAATTAGGGGTTAGGAGCTACTAACCACTCTAAACACCTGGGACCTGTTTCACTAGTTTTGGGACATGTCTAGATGGCGTCTAGATGGTGTGTCCGGTTTCAGAAGAACTAGACTTCGTTTTATCCCTTCTTGCTTGCACTGTTGGTGCCGCTTTTCATGTCTGTCTAACAATTTTGTCACGAAACTAGTGAAACCAGTCCATGATGAGTAGATTTGTCTAATTCTTATGTTTGGGGTCTGTCTTTTCCTAAGGGCAGCTACTTGTGTTGTCACAAAACTAGACTACCCTAATGTTTGTATGGTGTCACAGACATGTCACGAAACTAGTGAAACAGGTCCCTGATGCCAATCCAGTGCATATACTTGAAATGGTAATATAATGTAATGTAGTATAACATAATACAGTTACTGCAAAAATTGCTGTTATAAAAAGGATACCTATGACCCAGTGATCTGACTAGTGGGCGGACGTAGGGAAAATGTTTTTTGTTGTTTTTTCGAGATCTTTTATTTGTTATCATGATACTTCAAGTTTACATTAGTTTGCAAGATTTACTAGTTTGCCAATAAGAGACACTAAAGTACACCCTATGAGCTGCGGTATATGCCTACGCTGGTTTTCATATGGCATTCATACCGGACCATTACAAAGACTCATGGCTTAGGCCCCTCAAAAAAAACCTTGTTTCTCATCACCGCACGCATCAGAAAAATCGATTTCAGAAGATTTTTTTTTTTTTAAATAGATGAACCTTGATAGAAATTATGAAAGATATATGTAGAGAAACAAGTTTTGTTTTTTTAGTGGCCTTATATAAAAGGTACTGTTTTTTAGGTCTCGCTCCATCTCAGGGTTCTTAATATCTCTTAAACTTTAACAAAATAGAATTAAAGGGACAGTGTAAAGCACCGGCCAGTCGTAAGGTTTAGGCCTGGCGTCCACCTACTACGATAGAAATTTAGACCAATACAAAAAGAAAATATCAGAGACATATAGGTAAGGTGCAAAATCGTAGATATATGTTTAGACGTACCAATCCACCACGCATATTAATGGGATTTTTCGGTGCCTAGTCGCAAAAACGTCGTTACTGCTCCGATATTAGGTGTCCTTCCGACGCGATTTTGATTTTTTATCGGGAGGTGCATCGTAGACAATATCGGAGCCATATTATGTAGGTGGACGCCAGGCCTTAGAAGGATAAAAGGTAAAAGACACCGAAAACGAAATTGATCAGTATCATTACCCAGAATCGCATAGGATTTCGATGTAATTATATAAGCCGATAAACTGCTTTAAAAAGAAATGTATATAACAAAACATGATTAAACTGATTAAGGAACTGTTTAAGGTTGTGATGTTGCAAACATTAGTAGGAGGACATGAAGAGGTGGAGAGTATACTGGCGGGGTTCGCCACTAGAGGTGTTGTTGTCGACCGATTTCAATTCATTCGCCAGTCAAGGTTGCTGCCCCATGAAAAATGCATGAGGCCTGTTTCCATTGACTGATTATTTGGCACCGATCTGCAGTCGGAAACCGCCAAACGATCATTTGGAACTTGTGATGCAAGCCCGGTGAATGGAAATGAGACGGAGACAGTAGGACATGGTGACCTATTGTTCTGGTGAAGATTATGCAATGAGGCCACCACCGGTCTGTATTTGGAAACTAGGCTATATCGGTAAGTGGAAACGAGACATTGAGAGAGATGCTGATCAATTACTCTGACAGGGGCCTGCTTAATGGGTTGGGCTACTTAATGTGGTGCTCCGCTTAATGGGGTTGTCTGCTTAAGAAGATGATCTGCTTAATGGGGTGGTCTGATTAATGGGGTGGTCTGCTTAATGGGGTGGTCTGCTGAATGGGTTGCTCTGCTTAATGGGGTGGTCTGATTATTGGCAGGGACCACTTAACGAAGGGACTGCTTAACGGGATGTCTTCTTAATGGGGTAGTCTGTGTAACGGGAAGGTTTGCGTAACAGGATGGTCTATGTAACGGGCTGGTCTGCTATACTCATCTAGTCCTAACCCTAGTAATTGTATAACACACTTGTCCTGAGCGCAATCTTGAAGTGACAACCTAGACGCCTGCCCCTATAAGCATACGCCTATATAATGACATATGCATTTAGCAAATATCACCATGTAGGGCTTACTTGGCTACAGTATTCTGACCTACAGTTGAGGAGAATGAACAATATTGTTCTCTATAGATCCTGAAAATATCATAAAAGTGTATAAATTATTTACTTCAAAATAAGCTCTCTTTAAGCCCAAAAATGCCTGGAGGCATCTTCAGGACGCACAAAGTCAATGCCTAGAGGCATCTTCAGGACTCACGAGGTCAATATCTGGAGGCATCTTCAGGGCTCACGAGTAAATGCCTGGAGGCATCTTCAGGATCCACCATTGGAATTCCTCCAGGCACCGACAGGGTTAACGGTATGGCCTGCCTAAGGGATGGTCACTACGTGGGTTCTCACTCTACCCTATTTATGTACCCAATGTTTCCAATGAACTCCCCAAAGATGGTCCTTTTGACTCAGGGGTCTGCCACCAGGGTTGAAAAATCCCAATCTCGTCGATTCACGCGAGACGTTGAAATTCACTGCGGAGGCATCCGGGTGTGTTCCGGGGTCTTGTAATCAGACTCGTACTACTCCGCGATAAAACATAGTCCCTGGGCTTCACGTATACGCGAAGCACAAAAAAACACAGCATCGAACAACCATGTATTAGATAGAAGAAAAAGAGGTGGAGATTTTTTGAAAATCAATAACCGTTACGACGAGGGCTGTGGTTATGGCGGGAGAGTAGTACTTAAGAGACGTACGCGGGACGGGTTTACAAGGTGATGTATCATTGCTGCTGGAAACACTGCTTTTAGTGGGAAGCCAAAACTCGAGCAAATCAATACGACGGGCAGGGAGGGCAGTCAGTGGCGCACCGCTTACGACAGCCATCGTTATCCGCGACATCGACTATGGTAGGGATTTCCATTGGCCGACTTTTGGCACTGATAAAGTTTTGTTGGTAACCACCAACTGATGAGGTGGCCTTTTCAACAAAATATCGTAGCAATCCAGGGACTAATTAATTACCGACCGATTCGAGTGATCATAATCTGAAAATCTAGTTACCGACCGATTCGAGTGCTCATTAATGTGAAAATTTAATTACCGACGGATTCGAGTGCTCATAAGGCTTGGCGTCCACCTACTACGATAGAAATTTAGACCTACCGATATGGCACAGATACACAAAGCAAATATCGGAGACATTTCGGGAAGGTGCAAAATTGTAGACATATGTCTAGACATACCAATCCACCACGCATTGTATGGGTTTTTTATCGGTGTCTAATCGCAGAAACGTGGTCAACTGCCCCGATATTAGGCAACCTTCCGACGCAATTTTGATTTTTTTATCGGGAGGTGCATCGTAGAGCATATCGGAGCCATATCGTAGTAGGTAGACGCCAGGCCTTAATGTGACATTTGGCATCACCGACTAACAGAATACGCCTCTGACAAAACTAAACCGGATTGATGTTGTTATCGATAAAATAGATTTTGGATAAAAGAATTAGTTGGTAGGCACCAAAGATACAGCCATGCGTTGCCTCTGAAAAAGATTTCTAGCTTCAGACTACATCCACTGAGCCCCAACAGTCTCTCGTAACAGGACGGCAGAGAAATCATTGATGTTTTCTTCTGCTGGACTTTACTCTTCACAAGTTAACTGTGACCTATATTTCTTGGTAGAACGTGAAGGGGGTATAGCTCAGTGGTAGAGCATTCGACTGCAGATCGAGAGGTCCCCGGTTCAAATCCGGATGCCCCCTGGACGCTTTTTGATTAGGTCAAACGTTTATATCTGGGACAGGTCAACTCTGAATATCTGGAGTTGATCAGGTATAATGATGTGGCCATGGTGGAATTAATTGTACAGCTTGAAACTATAGTGTTGAAAGAGGAAGAACTGAGATGACTCATATTTTGAAATGAACATTTCAGTGCTAAAGAACAACCTCAAAAAGTATTCCTAATCTGATACATGCAAGTCAAAAACTCGAATACACCACTCACATACTGCTTCGATTAATCATCAAGGCAAAATTCAGAATTAAGTACGTGTCACTTTTCAGTGAGGAATCAGATTTTAAACCCCATTCGTCATTGAAATCTCATTGAGAAAGCAGTAGAGTTTAATTTCCACTGAAATTATGGACGGTGTTTATTAATTCAGCATCTTCATTTTCCGGCCAGGAATAAGTTATAAACCTTTTCTTCCACACCTCCAGCAGCGTGGCGTTCCCATGGAAACGCTAGCCCTCCTCTCCCGAGCAATAAAAGTTATTATTCATCGCGTTCAGTATCTGGTCATATGCGACTTCCGCCGGGATGACACTGAGCACAGGAAGTGACATCGCTGTGCACAGGAAGTGACGTCACGGTGCTAGACGGGCTTCCTGTCACAATATGGCTTCTGTGACGCCGGTTCCACGTCAGAATTCATTTTAGTATCTCCATTAAAGCGCCGCCTAGCGACAGGTCTCAACATTCAGACTGTATGGTGAATGTTCTTTTGAAACCATAACTCGCCTTAGCTGCAATAGAATCCTGTTATGACCCTTTCGAGAAGTTCCCATTTGATACTTCCTCATCGGCATTGTTATTCATATTACTAAAGAAGGAATTCTGAGATCTGCAAGATTGTAAAATCCTCAAGACTGTGACTCTTTACGAGGGGCGTATTAGATTGAGACGAATGTGACACCTCATCTACATGAGTGTTGTCCATAAAGGCGAATATTCCTTGATTTCGTCTTGATCAACTTCTCTAGTTAATGGCGAAGTTAGTCCCGGCGTCCACCTACTACGATAGAATCGTAGACCTCACGATATGGCACCGATACAAAATGTCAAAATCGGTGCCATATCGGGAATGTGCAAAATCGTAGACATATGTCTAGACAAGCCAATCCACCATGCGTTGTATGGGGTTTTTATCGGTGTCTAATCGTAGAAACGTGGTCAACTGCCCCGATATCAGGTAACCTTCCGACGCGATTTTTATTTTTTATCGGGAGGTGCATCGTAGGGCATATCGGTGCCAAATCGTAGTAGGTGGACGCCGAGCCTTAGCAACTAAAATACCGTGAGGGCGGGAAAATCTCTCGGACTCTACTGTAGGACTAAAACCCTCTTACACCAGATTACCCTACAGCATATTCATCCATGTGCTTTTCTTTACCATTTATTACTATGAAACCGTTTGTATACACTAAAATCATTGACTTAATGTATTCTAGGACAATATCAGATTGGACCCGTGCTCGTTTTAAGCCTCATTTGTCTATGTATGAGTAATTTTATATTGTACAAATATATGTTGCGCAATTTTGCTGCATGAAAATACTGATACAATTGTATTACGGAATAAACTGAGCACTTGGCATACATTAAAACAGGCGAAATAGCTGAGTATGATCCCAGTATAAATAAAAGTTTTAAAAAAAAATAATTGAAAAAACATCCCGGGTCTTCTATGTACGTGTGTTAGTATGACTCCAGCCCTATGCACAATAATTAGATAACCCTGCCCTAGACCCTCGCTGCTGCAGTTATGGAGTATTACCATGGATACGCTATGCGATCTTGTTTATTGCTATTTCGTCAATATTGTATTGACTGTGGGATAGAGCTCAGCCTGCTGTTGGATTGTCGGGAGTGTCCACTCAAGTACAGTCTGTTTTGATTTTGTTTTTAATTCTAATCTACCCAGCTATGTAATTATGTAACCAGGTGATATGTCTAGTATCACGAAAAACATATTCACTCGTTAGTAATTGTTAATTAACTTATCAATCATATAGGACAGTTGTAGTAAATCTATGTATGTGTGGATACTTAGAAACACGCACGTTTGTGTCTGTGTGTGTCGGCACGTCCCAGCTCATCTAGACGACTGGCAAAGGACATGAATCACAAAGCACCATCACGTTTTTATCTCACTGATATGAATGGGTCTCTCTCGGCCCTGATATCTATAGATGGTGGTGTGTTGGAAGTGAGATAGAGGCCAAGTCGTATTTCAGAATGGTTTTATGTGTGTAGACATTCTGACATCTGAGATTTCAACAGGCTCACAGAGAAATGTGCGGAACCAGCTATGACTTCCCATTGGCTGATTCCTGGTAGTATTCAGTATTCGGTTTGAACGGTTTAAATGTCTGCCTTCAGGATGTGATAAGGGAGGGGAAAGAGATGGGAGGAGGTGGAAGGTGATGGGGTGGAAAGAGCTAAAGGGAGGACAAAGGGCAGGATGGGAGAATGGAAGGAAGAGAAGGAAAGGAGGAGCAAAGGGAGGTTAAAGGGCAGGAGGGGAAGGTGGAGGGAAGAGAATGGAAGGGATGAGCAAAGGGAGGACAAAGGGCAGGAAGGTTAAAAGACAGGAGTCGCGGTGGAAGGAGGAGAATGGGAGGGAAGAGCAAAGGGAGGGCGAAGGGCAGGAGGAGAGGATGGAAGGAAGACAAGGAAAGGAGGAGCAAAGGGGGTTAAAGGGCAGGAGAGGAGAATGGAAGGAAGAGAAGGAAAGGAGGAGCAAAGGGGGGTTAAAGGGCAGGAGAGGAGAATGGAAGGAAGAGAAGGAAAGGAGGAGCAAAGGGGGGTTAAAGGGCAGGATGGGAGAATGGAAGGAAGAGATTGGGAGGAATAAGCAAAGGGAGAACGAAGGGAAGGAGGGAAGGCTGGAGGGATGGAAGGAGCAGTGGAGGTTAAAAGACAGGAGTCGCTGTGGAAGGAGGAGAATGGGAGGGAAGAGAAAAGGGAGGATGAAGGGCAGGAGGAAAGAATGGAAGGAGCAGAGAAGGTTAAACGATATGAGGGGAGGAGGAAGGAGGAGAATTGGATGAATGGCAAGAGGGGAGGCTGAGAGAAGAAGGGGAGGAGGGGCAAAGGGTGAACGAAGAACAGGAGGGAAGGATGGAAGGACGGAAGGACGTTAAAGGACAGGAGTTGAGGTGGACAAAGGGCAGGAGGAAAGAATGGAAGGAGCAGAGAAGGTTAAACGACAGGAGGGGAGGAGGAAGGAGGAGAATTAAATGAACGGCAAGAGGGGAGGCTGAAAGAAGAAGGTGAAGGATCGAGGAGCAAAGGAGGACGAATGGCAGAAAGGATGATGGAAGGAGGTGAAATGGAGGAGAAGCAAAGGGAGGTTAAAGGGTAGGTGGAAGGAGGCGAATGGGAGGGAGGAACAAAGGGAGGACAAAGAGCAGGAGGAGAGAATGGAAGGAGCAAAGGGATATTAAAGGGCAGGGAGAGGTGGAAGGAGGAGAATAGGAGGAAGGAGCAAAGGGAGTACAAAGGGCAGGAGGGGAGGTAGAAGGAAGAGGGGAAGGAGGAGCAAAGGGAGATCAAAACAGGAGGGAGGGTGGAAGGAGGAGGAGAAGCGGAACAA
This sequence comes from Alentia gelatinosa, assembly GCA_950022655.1. Taxonomy (NCBI): domain Eukaryota; kingdom Metazoa; phylum Annelida; class Polychaeta; order Phyllodocida; family Polynoidae; genus Alentia; species Alentia gelatinosa. The sequence continues at coordinate 22,958,471 of OX465593.1, forward strand.
GAGGAGGAGAAGAGTAGGTGGGGAGGGTGGATATAGGATAAGGGGAGGGAGGAGCAAAGGGAGGACAAAACAGGAGGGGAAGGTTGAGGGACGAAAAGGAGAAAACAAGGGGAGGTGGATGACAGAGGAAGCAGAGGGAGGACGGGGGGACACAGCTGCTTATCTTTATACGATGTCGTTTATTGTACATTTAAACGCACTAAAGCTTTCCAAAAGGAAATCAATATTTGGAGGTAGTTGATCCCTTCATCATAGGCTCACATCACGTTGAGAGTTATTGTCATAAGATGGCTATCACGTGCTAGGCAGGCCTCTTTATTCATCATCATGGATACTGGGTGGAAACATGATGACATGTGACCATCTGTCTCCCCACTGTCTTCCCGACTAGAATTGTCAACCAATGGAATACTTGGGCGTGTCATAGGATGACAGACCATAAATGGTTACGCAACATTACGTAATATCATGTAATATTTATTCATCATAACTATATTTCATATATGTATGTATTTGATATGAATTATGAATTGATATGTTATATGTACTGTATCTGATTATATAACATTAAGGAGTAGCATGATTATCCTTGTCTTATATAGCTTGTCATTACGGACATGCTAATTATCCACTTTTTAAAAATTAATTTTGCAATCACCCTATACATGGCGTTCTTCCTTGCGGTGTCCGAAACAGGTACAGACACATAAATACAGGACGGTGCAGTAAACAGAACATACCTAACAGTAGACAGTAGACAGATTAGACAAAACAATCAAACAAGAATAGTGCTGGATGTTTGAGTGTGTTGCCCCACGGATCTGGCACCACCCGTATAAATGAATGTTTATGTATGGGATGAATTAGACGCGATGTTAAGTGATAGATTGACTGGCTTTATCTCACTGTAAATTATCCTGGTCATAAGACTCAAGATAATTGGATTTACTTTCTTCACCTCCAGCCCAGGTCATATGACTCCAGAATTGTGTTATCTTAGACCGCGCTTCGCTGCCGATATATATCCAGTTTCAGTAAAGAAATTTCAACTTCACTCTTAATATCATTTCTTAATTCAATTTGTTGCATGGTCTGCTTCAATCAGTTCCATATAGTGTTACCAACATATGATGTGCAGCGCTTGTAGCGCTCTGATCTGGGTCTCTTTAATTTCAGTATTATCTTCTCCGCGGCTCTATAACCTTGATCGTCACTTGTCGACCGACCAATATATGGTCATTAATAGTTGCACAGCTCTTCTATAATTGAGGGGTCTCATTTTCTCAGCTTCATGTAGTTCATCTAAATGTATGTCAAAGGGACATTTATTCATACAGGTATGTAGTCTATTTCTGTTCAGTTGACTTCTACTGCATGATACGTAACTAACATACTCTGCTTTGGGGACTTTCATCTGTTTTACTATTTTCAATTCTGTCTCTTTGTTAATATATGGTCTGATCTTTCTCAGTTTACTCCAACACTGCCGACGTTCAGAAAGTGTTTTACTGACATGGCCATTATATTTTAGCCTATCATCCATTTGATGCCTAGATAATTATACGAGGAGACCACTTTTAACTGTTGGTCCGCCCTCAGACATGTCTCTGCACAGTTACCAGCACCTACTCACATAAGACAGGACTTGTTTATATTGACCCTCATTTTTTTCCTAATAAAGAAGTCATTCATGATGTTTATTTCTGTTTGAATAATATTTGTCACTGTATCAGTGTTCATGCCACTAACTATCGGGATTAAATCATCCGAGTTCCCATGTTAACCCTTTAAGGACGGCCGCCTATGGCAGGAGTACACACGTGGGGACGGCTACTAATGACTATGTACAGTTCTAGGGGACAGTTCATTGTCTTCTGAACTCAAAATTCGAAGGCTTATCACATGATATAATTTGTTATCCTTAATATTTTCATTTCTATTATTTTGAATTCAAAAATATGATGTTAGACCTACATTCTGTCCAAATTACAAGTTTATTGTTAAAATATTCCTTTTTCAAAAACAATTTCATAAATATCCAGCAAATGATGCCTTAAGGCATCATCTACGCTTAAAGGTTAATGCTAAACCTAGCCCATTGTCTAAATGTACTGTAAGCGCCTTGTGCACAGTGCACTCAACAGCTCTGCAGCAGGGCTTGTTCCGACATGCCTCTCTCAAAGCACGACTTAACGGGTCAGCTGTCACTTAATCCGGACTCCGCATACAGAGGCCGGGTCACTAACACGGCAGACATTCCAGACTGCGCTACTCGACCGTCAACTTGTATTTTACTGGAATAGATGTCTTAGGAATTTACATCGTACAAAGTCGTGTGTTCCTCCTTTAGACCAAAGTTACACCACACCTGGGACCTGTTTCACTAGTTTCGTGACATGTCTGTGACACTATACAGACATTAGGGTAGTCTAGTTTTGTGACAACACAAGTAGCTGCCCTTAGGAAAAGACAGACCCCAAACATAAGAATTAGGCAAATCTACACGTCATGGACCTGTTTCACTAGTTTCGTGACAAAAGTGTTAGACAGACATAAAAAGCGGCACCAACATTTCAAGCAAGAACGGACAAAATGAAGTCTAATGTCTAGTTCTTATGAAACCGGACACACCATCTAGACGTCATCTAGATATGTCACGAAACTAGTGAAACAGGTCCCAGTTATAACAAGCCTGATGTGCTATTGACAAATTAGCTGGGATAACAAGATATCAGTTTTTATTAATTTAGATTTATAGTACGTTTGTAAGTCAAGTGTATTGGAGTCAAGGAGTGATGGTTTATCTTCGCGGTGATACTTGTATCTTGATTAGAGTTGACCTTAAATATAAGAATAGATCGGACATAAGATGAAGAGAATGAAACAAGCATTTCAAAACATTTTCATAAGGTCACTAGGAGATCAAGCACTCATGGGACTTCGATTGAACTAATAATTTATGTCAGTTTCACATCCTTGTCAAAGAGGTATCTGTAAATGAAAGGCAATTTACAGCTGTAATGACTCATCTTAAGTTCCACAATTTGATCATACCCTTTTGAAGCACATACTTTGTTTACCCCTTCTGTATCTGTTTTTAATGTCATTGACAATCAATTTTCCCTTTTGAGACTTTATCTACATATTTTATAGAGTGCATTGATGCATGTACCAGCATTCCATTTAGTACAGCAATGACTGGATAGCATACGTCGGCATAAAATATTGCTGCCAATCTGTATATCTAACTACGCTTGACCAGGAAAAGAGATCAGTAATGTGATACATGCATACTTCATCACCAATTCATGATAAACAAACTCATGTCCAAACCCTGTCATGGTCGTTGTGAACACCGGAATCCTTGCCTGATGGTGACAGCACAAAATAAGCTTATTACAAGCTTCCTATGCATAGCAATAAGCAAGAAGGTGATGCGCTATAACTCCCTCATTATCGCCCACGGGACATAGCCGAGACTCTCGTGTTTTCTCGTATCGTTCGCGGTAATGTTATTAAAAAGCTCGTCTCGAGCCTCGTCTCGTGCGCCGCGAGAATTCAGTATGTGGGGGAGGGGGAGGGGGAAGGGGGGGGGAAGGGGGGAGGGGGAGGAGGAAGGACTGGAAGGAGAGGGAGCCGTTTCCACTACCTTCTGATAGATGGCGCTGTGTTTTGTTTCAGGGCGGGGTTTTATTTTTCTGTTTATTTGTGTCTGTGTCTGGGATTTTACGTATTGGATTTTTTGTCAGAGGTCTCTGGGCCAACATTTTACCCATGACAAGTTTTTGTCTATATAATTATATATCATGATGATCATGTAAAAGCTGATATTTTTACTATATAATTCACTACCAGATGTATCTAGATATTTTGCCCGTTTATCGTTGCTCATTTAGTCTTATACATTGCAGTTACATGACACAGTTGTGCTGAGAGGATTTCTAAATTGATGCCATAGAAGCGTGCTTCTTCTCAATTTATTATCCATCGTAATACAAAGCTCCCATTGAAAATGTATGGGGACTCTGTAAACTCAGTAACCCATTATATAAAACCTGTCAGATACCATAACTGTGGTATACAGATTCAAACCTGTGGTATACGGCCTCAAAACCATGGTATACGGGGAAAATAGTCCCTTTTGCTATAGAGCCAAGAAATAGTCCTTATTGTTATACCTTTTAATATGGCAGTTACTGGGTTTAATTTATTCGAAAAGATGGATAATAAATACAACAAACGATGATTTTGTGGACAGGCGGCTCTGTAAACCACTCGCTAGCGCCCGTGTATTACTACGCGTCAACCACTCGTGGTTTACGGCCACCTGTCCACAAAACCATCGATTATTTTCTATGTATACGACTACACAATGCGTTATGTACTTAGCATATATCCCCATGGTACCCGCGGTTTCTTTGTTTACAATATTCTAGTCCCTATGTTATTAGAATGGAAATAATGCTTTCTATATATACTGAACATATCATGAAATTGCATGAAATATTGCTCCCAAAAAATAGAATTTCTTTTAAAGCCCAAAAACTGCCTGGAGGCACCTTGAGGACTAACCAGGGAAATACCTGGAGGTATCAACAGGGTCTGCCAGGGAAATGCCTCCAGGTATCTCAGTACTGAAAGGGTTACTTAATGCATCTATTGATATGCCCTTTATTTGATAAGGACATTGTGGTTTAAGCGATGGCTGACTGCTGGCCTGGTTTTTTTTGGGTTTTTTTTAAAAGGTTTTTATTTCCTGTAATCAGATACAAGATCTGTTCTTCCAGACAAGAAAACCATTTTTCATGATGGTTGACTGCTGAACAGTGTGTGGGAGTTCTGATAGAAGATCTGCAGTCGAAAACCATGAAAAGACGCAAGATCAGTAAATGAGAGTGGATGTGAAATGATCACCGATTAGATTGATTCAGATTATGCAATGAGGTAGTATATCAACCGACATAGTCACCAACAGACAGAATCAAACTGCTTTGATTTCATTGGTTATGATGAAAGTATTAGCCTGGAATTTTCATTGACATGTATATGTAGTTAGTGGTCACCGCCGGCATACTTTAGGAGCAACTCAAATAATCGTTACTATTTTCGTCGGCTAGTGTAAATAGGCCTGTAAAGAAGTCCAGCGAACCAGAGCAGAAGCTTAGGGTAAATCTCCAGCATACCGGCGAACAATGGTTTCAGTCCGTTTGCACTGGTATAATCGGTCGCATTGAATCCCATTTCCCAGTAAGCAATTTAAATTGAGTGAACTTAATTTGATGAAGTAAGGGAAAATGGCAGGAATATACGAGTTTCATCACGCAAGAGATACATCATGTGATAAACGTATAAGGACAACGTTGGAAATTTGTTGGATAGCAATAAAATATGGGGTCAGAAGACCTATGTGTTTATTTTTTAGAGATGATGGTGTATACGTATACAAATGAGTTGGGATGTTTTATAACTAAAATCATTGTGACTTTATGTATATTTGTGATGCGTACGTGAAGATTTGTACTGGACCACATCGTGAAAGGAGTTTGATTTTTTCTTTTTTTAAATCAACCTGTTCTTTTCCCTTCTACATGATTTTATTGCCGTATATATAACAACCCTGTTATATTTATTACATACCCGAAATTCATGACAATCAGTAAATTGGTGTAGAATCCATGTGAGAGTGAGCGTCCGTGCACTGATAGATCAGCATGTGTCAACAGTGTCAACAGTTTACGGAATAGGGAGCAACAGCATGTAACTATTAAAAATAGGCCTACGTGCATATGTATTATAAATATACCTATGGAGGGTGGTTGTGGCCCATTAGATTGTAGGTCAACTCTCGACTGCAGAGCCGTCCCAAGGCGCTAGAAAATATCATGTAAGGAGGTCAGGGTGAAGGTTGGGGTTTGCTGCGAATGCAGTCATTGGCTACTCGGTCTACTGTATTCCTTATATGGAATTAGTGTAATGGGACAACTCCATGGTGTATGTGCTAATTTCTATGAAATACTACCTGCTGCTAGGTGTAACGTAGTGGCTGAGCTCATGGGATGCCATTCTCAGCATTTTGTATCATATTTTATGGGCCGAAGACCCAAACGGCCACCCATACAGGCTGAGTAACCACGTTTTCCCTTAATAATTATATGCATTTGTCCTTTACGAATTATACATCTGTGATGATAAAAGATCTATTCATGGTTTAATGGTATAATTAGCATATGTACATTTTTCAATGATAGAACATTTTTACGATTTCCCCTTATTTTACGACAACACAGAGAAAATTGGGGATAATTCGTTCAATGTCCAATGACGTTAAAACAGCCCACACTGTAGAAGAACACGTGACTGAAGCGCGGGAAAACTCCGGAAGCAGACGGTCTTTTAACCTCCAAAGAAAGAGCTCCAGACGCTGATTAACTTTCGCGCCCTCAAGTGAGTAAAACGGACACTAATCAGCCGCGACGCTGGGGTCATGACCTCAACGCCGGGCATGCTGGGAAGAGTTGCCGCAAACAATGTGGTTTAATCGTCCAACTGCCATCTGGCGGTTTTTTTTCGTCTGCCCCACTCTTTGTTTAATTGTTTCTCTCGCTCTTTTCACTGTGGGATGAATGAAGTCGATTATTTCCAAGAGAAAGGCCAGGAATGAAAAAGCTTCCATCACTTCCAAACCTGAATGGAGTGTGATTCGAGAATTCTTAATCGAAATAGGACTTTAATAATAGAACTAACCTGGGGATGAATCCATATAGATAATTTCTTCAAAATCAGTTCACTAATTTGTGTTCGATGGTTCTGGCTCCTATAGATTTGTTGGTTCAATTTATATTGAGATAATAGATGTTATAATATAAGAAAAGTATAATATAAGAAAAAAAAATTCTATGAGAATGACGTCTCCCCAACAGACTTGCAGAGTGTTGACGGGAGAAAATTCAACTCAAAAGAGGAAATATTGCACCATAATATAAGAAAAGATAAGGTTCCAGCTGGCCATAATTTAGGTTACCTCGCCGAAACAAAATGAACTCTACTTAGATGAGCCAGAAGTTGAGTATCTCCAAATATAGGTGATGAGATTAATTAACCAAACGCTACTCTAAACCAAGCTAAAATTACTTTCCTCTCATCAAAGTTTAATGACACATTAACGCATTCGTAATGAGTGATTGTAATCTGCCGTTCATTTGATATTTGCTGGACAAATGTCAACGTTAGAAAAAACACCATCATCCGTAATGAATGTTTTACCGTGTTCATAGCGAAAGTTCAAACGGATACAAGATAGGACAATAGAACTTACAGCTGGTCTAGTATCATTGCCTACTGAACTAAGGCATAACCATATATTATTCCGAATTGATCTCCCCCCAGATAAAACCTGGAATTATCGTTTATATAGCGGTATTCATGAACATATATTTATACATAAACAAGATATAAAGAAAATCTGGTTCTGATGTAGAAATACGTTGCTAATGTCCGGCAGTGTTCTCGGCCTACACAGCGCCTAACCGCAGCCTATCTCTGTGTATACTTAGGCTAGCCTCGTTCTGACATCAGACGCTCGGCAAGCGTCCTTTAAAAGAGAACACAAGTTCCCTGACCCCTGTGTACACCAGATGGCACCACCCATACCGCAACATGGGGTAAACAGAAAGCCAACTAGGTAGGAGCGTGACTGGGGTGTTAACTCTACTACTACTAAGGAGGAAACAAAGCCCAGGACCAAGGGTAGGCCAAGCTGAAGCCACATTCGCATTTCTGTTACTAAACAGTGAGGGCTAATAACATGGAGTATCAATTTGTCCTCCAAATTCAGATTCCCTTCTTGTTTCAACAACAAGCGTTAGGCTGGGACTTTTTTTTATCAGATTGTGATAGAATCAAGAGGTATGTTTATATGGCAGTTTTTAGATCTTGGCCTGATATGCACCCGCTGAACTAGAAGGCTGTATGTTATAGATATACTAGCCTAAAATTTCAATAAATACATATACTATCGGAATAAAATATAAAAGAAATATCTGACTACAGTGTATTCCTTCTTGGAGATGTTGTATATTCAGAAATGACCTTGATGTTACCGAGAGCCAGAAAATGAAAGACCTGTAACTTCTTCAAAATAACTTTCCATCTCCATTATACGTAAATATGACTGTAGCACGCCATAGTCTGGGGTACGTAAGTGATTATGGTATTCGAAAAATTACCTAACGAACATGGGATCCTAAATAGGTCTGTAAGAAACCCATGTGTTGTTTTGTTTTTGTCCTGTATAACTGTATAAATATCATATATTGTATGTTATCTCATCGTCCCTGTTTCTCGTTCACTTCCTGGACACCGCGAGGAAAACCACCCTGTTGTGGGGGATTGTATTATCCTGAAAAGGATGTTTTTAAAAAGAGGATGGCCGATTGACGATGGGATCTAGGAGAGCGATGGGAGTCTAGTTTAACATGAATTTCAATTTCTGTTTGATAAATGCCTCATTTGCACAACTTGCAAATTGTAGCAACAGCCCTTGTGTGATCAGCCGCCCTTTGAATACTAATATGCTGTCGGTTGAGCAAACTAATTAAACAGAATTAGACCGCGGCTTATGCAGTCTGAGGGAGAAATTACACCCCCACCAGCTACACAATCTAATATGGGTAGAAATCTGCCCTTTTTCCGTCGATTGAACAGCAAAGTTTGCTTTGTAACAACGAATCAGTTAAGACATCAAATGTATGCTGACGGGTCTGGTACAAGACAACCAGATAGTAACATGAAATCAAATTTACCAGTAAAGGGTATTACACCGAGCTACCCCCTTGAGAAAGGGATTGTTAATTAGATTTTTATGACTGGATTTTCTCCTCTGAACCAAAGATTCTGCAGATTGCCAACGAATAGATCAGGATGGTTCTGGGGACTATTTTCCATGGCTCTTAGATGCTTGTGTGATTCGGTCAAAGATGGATGAGTTTAATCAGTGGTCAAGGAAATGCAACCATCATTAAGAGACACAAAGAACCTAGTGATATTTACAACTGTAACAAGTTTTCAAGACTTTTAAAAGTTTTGATTACATGAAAGTAGTCCACGACTAAATGACATGGGCCTGAGACATCATGACAAGACGCGGTCCAGGAAAAAAGAGGTTAGCAAGAAGATAGAACTTTTCTAATGATAATGCAAAATTATAGGACGGTATCCAAGGTGAGCAAAGAGAATGGCTACAAAGATCTATCGTATGTATATGACATCATTGATTGAGAAATACTATTATTGTGTGTATGGAAAACTGGAACTGAATAAACACTATTCTTATTTTTTTAAAAAGAGACAAGGTTCTACCATTCATCCATCATGTAATCTAAAGTTATGTAGTATAGGTTAGTCATGGTGAATGAGCATGGAATTATAAATAAAACTAAAAACTAAAAGGTAGATCGTGATTGTTTTTCTACAACACAGATGGAAACCAGGAAGTTCTACACCTCCCTTTTAGGGTTCAAATCTGTGGGTCAATGAGGTAGTTTGGTCTGTAGTGATTGGTAATGGTAAGTTCTGCACTCCGCTAAGACACTCAAACACTGACTCTCTGCACCTTACCAATGTCACAGAGTTGGCACACTGACAGTAAAGGGATAGTGTTTGTAACATGTTTAGAATCTCCATAATCTTGTCCTGGCCTATGCACCGTATCTGAGCATGTCCTGCGCTCAATAAAAAAAATAAACAAACACCAAACTGCAAACATGGCTAAGACTATAATTCTGAAATAATACGATTCATTTACATTGCAGTTTGACTTAGATAGTTGTTAATCTATTGCTAAACTATGCAAACGTTATTTCATTGAGAATACATGACTTTGAATATCTGTTCTATAAAATTGCATAAATGTAAAGTAAGCAAAATTCAATAGACTGAAACTTTTCTCTAAAGAGGCCACAACTATCGGAAACTAGACATAGGCTGTTTTACGTTGATTAAAGAAACACCATCAAATTAATTATTTTATCTCAGAAGAATACCACAATTACACCACAACCTGACACCACCACAACAGGCTATCAACCTGAAACCATCAACTCCACCAAGGCTGCAGGGTGCAATCTTAGAACTTCATAATTATACACAGTGAAGTGTGGAACAAGCCAGAGGCAGGGCAGTAGTTCTTTTCATGTTCACCAGGGGGCTTTGTAGCTGCTATCCCATAATTCGCCCTGTCTCCACTTCACTAGATTATAATCCTACTGATTAACGGCCAGCCTGTTTTAATCCACGCAGTGATCAATATTTTAATTAGCATTTTTTTCCCTCTCCCCAGAGTAGCAGAATCCCATGGGCACAATTGATAAAGCACAAACATAATCCCTGCCAGCTTAAACAAGGAGATGATCGGAATAATGAAATAGAAAAAAAATAGGCAGACGTCGATCGGGGTTTATCCACCCAGGAGGGAGGAAGATGGGTAGATTAAGGCTAATCCCTTAAGCTGACAGCCAATATCCCTCCTCTCTCCAGTTCGATACAGTGAATTTATTGCACCCTTGAAAACTAGTCCAATTCGTAATAATTAAGTCCTTTTTTTTCTTTTTTTGTGCCATAAGCAGCACAATGGATGTAAGTGTTGATAGTTATTTCCAGATAGGAATGTGTTCGAACAGTAAGTTGAAAGTTTAACAGAAACAGCTGAAATACGCATCAAGATTTAGGGTTTTTTAAAATTTTACCCCGTCTCACGATAAGGCTTTTTTCCATTGGCCGACAAACATGGTGTAGATTTTCTGTGTTCTCCTAATAGCCTATTTCCATTTTGTGTCAGCAGCGTTACCCGTCCCTCGGTGGTTCCTGACCGTATATTCGTGATGGCCAATGAAAATAGGCTATTAAAAGAACAAAAAAAGTCCACACCGTGTTTGTCGGCCTATGGAAACGGGCCTATATAGAAACAGCTGAAATAGTTCGATTTGGTAGAGAAGAAACTGCAATCTACCGATTTGGGGTTGAACGATTAGTTCCCAAATTGTATAGTTGTCAGTGAACTTGTTGCAGGCATATTACATAACCCGTCGTCGCTACCAGAACAGGGGTTATTTCCAAGTTCAGTTGTCATCGAATGGATTTATTAACATGTTGATAAACTCTTGGGGAGCGATTTTGGAACATCGACCGACAACTCGTTGGCCACAAAAGAACATTTCAGGGGGTGGGGTTTCACTAAGCATTGGCTGACCCTTGCCTAGCTGCCCCACATCTACCGACTAGGTCCAACTCTAGTGAGTTTGATACACTTTCTTACTCAGGAAATTAATTAAGGTATATTTGAGCTAGCTATTACCCGGATTAAATTGTAGACTTTGCATAAAGGCAGGGGCATATCCCCACAATATCACACCCACCGTTCACATTCTAGGTATGAATGCATTGAATAGTCTAGGCGTGAGGTAAGACTGAGTGGTCTTTAAGTGAGCGACGACCTTGACTAAACAATGCACCACGAGGTACGCTGAACGTTAACTTCTGTATTCAGGCAATAGACATTACACGTGAGTAGTATATGGAAATGGGAGTATTATACGGAAACTGGCTAAGAGGGGACTCCCACCTACCACGATAGGCCACGACATGCTTCCCGATCGCTACGATTTGAAATGCCCAAATCGTGGCCTATCGGGAGGTCACCGATAGTTTCAAATCGTGGACACGGTTTGAAATCGTAGAGCATAGAAACGCCTTTGGAGGACCAAAAACATAAACCATGGTCACGATTCAATCTGTGTATCAATGTATATGAGTTTTGATATTGAAATATATTATAATTTTGGAAACATTAAATGAATCTGAATAGTTTTTTAGAGGTATTCACAACATAATTTGAAGTTATTTTTCAGACTATAATACAATCAAATTGAAAAAGATAACTGTGATAGAATCGTGATTCCGATCTGAAACTATTATTTTCAGACCTTTATCCTTAATCAAATGATATCATATTTTCACCGAATATATATCTGTATACGGCCTACCTAATCCTAGAATTTCATAATTTTCCATCTAGTATTTCACCCACAAGAGATATTTTCCCATTCAAATACACTACAATACCCTACGACAGGCTACGAAATCTCCAACATGTTGGAAATTATCGGGACCTCTACGATTGGCGTTTTCATCGCAGCCTATCGTGAGCTGTCGTGGACGGAATCGCAGAAACCTGTTCCACCTACCACGATTTTGCCAGACCTCAGGCTACAATCGGAATGGTGTCGGGAAGGCCGTCGTAAGGCCAATCGGGACCAGAATCGTGGTAGGTGGGGGCAGGCTTTTACTGTCTTCATACGTCAAAAATATGCGGTGAAATTATTGATCAGATACATCCCGATGCCGAAGGCAGAGGGAGGTACCTGATTAAAAAGTTTACCAAGTATTTTGACGTACTAAGACAGTCAGACCATTTTCGAATTATTGTATACCAGAAAATGGCAAAATTTTTACCTAGTCACGTGATCACATACCCCCTACGTCACAGTGTGACGTACGGCTATACATACGTCATGGTTAGCAGCGGGCAGTATGTGTGGTTCATACGGCTATAGGTATATAATAATATATACTTCTGTATTCAGGCAATAGACATTACACGTGAGAAGTATATGAAAATGGGAGTATGAATGTGGTACTGTGTAAAGGCCGGTGTCCACTGCGGCAGACACACTCCGACAAGGCGTACGACACACTCCGATACCGAAAATCTACATCGCAGCCTCGTTGGAACGGCTATGTCCAAGTGTATCGCACTGTGTCGGAACGGGTTTTGCAGAAATAAAAACTTTACCACGGTACAAAAAGTGTGCATAGAAAATGCTATAGTGCGTAACTAAAGCAAACTAAATCAGTATGCCACCAGTCAGATAAAGGTTGAGGATAAAAACAATATCGACTGGTTTCAGATAAAAGCAACTGTATGCTTCTCAGAGTTGACCCTACGCAACATCTTCACATCCGCTCGGATATTACTACGTGTCAACTCCTCGGAGCATACGGCCGCTTATATCTGAAACCAGTCAATATTGTGTATATCTCCATGCATGATAACAACCTGTAGAGAATCTGCATGGAGAGCGTCTGTCACTCTCCGACCACCGCAGTTGGTCACGGTCTCAGTCTGATCGTTCCGGGGCCCCGGACAACGCATAGCGATCACCGGCTGACAAAAGACCACAGTCAACATTTAGATGTCAACTAAAGCTCATATAACGCCGCCTGTCAGCTTGTCGTAAAGCCCGTTGGAGGGCACTGCGGCATGTATAATGACGACCACTGCCTCCAGGGGGCGACCCGGTCACCATGGTGATTAGCAGACAAACAGACGTCGACGAACGGGGTGCCCTCTAGTGGTAGCCTCTTTCTGATTCTAGGCTCTAGTTGCTTTCTCTGTGAATTTAAAAACTAGACTTCTTTTTTTTCAAATTTCTTATTCAATTACAATCACCTTTGTGCGTGAGTAAACAATTACCAATAGATGTCCAAAGACTACCACGATGGTAGTAAATTATGTTATAGAAATTAAAATGACACTTTTGTTTCTGTTAGGCCCGGCGTCCACCTACTGCGATAAGAATTTAGACCTACCGATATGGCACCGATACAAAAGGCAAATATCGGAGACATATCGGGAAGGTGCAAAATCGTAGACATATGTCTAGACATGTCAATTTACCAAGCATCGTAGCGTTCTCTCTTGTAAAAATAAAGGTGATCATGGGCTCTGCCCCACGATATCACCAGGGCTAAAGTGCATATTTTGCGGTGTTATCTTCATTTTAGATATATGATATACTATAATTCAGGAAATATCGCATCGATTATGTTTCCCAGGGCACATAGAACAACAATGTATATTTTCTTCAGGCACTAAAAGCTTTCATCCAGGTCAAACTATGAAAATATTTATTTGAGACACTTAAACCTAACCAGAAATCACTAAATTTGTAGAGCATACATATATATCTTCTATCTAGTAAAAAAAATCATAATTTTCTGATCCGTATCTCACATGTGAGAGCAATTTTCCTGGCAGAATATTGTGCGATGCTCCCGATTAGGCACCGCATGTTTAAACCTCCTAGACACCCTACGATACGGGTTTTGCATAGGAACGAAATCTAACGTTATTCATGTGGCTAAATTTGTACCAGGGGTGAGATGAACTATTAGGACACCACTCTCAGACAGACAGAGACAGCTACACTGGTAATTATATAGAACGTCCTGACCATGCTGTACAAGTCACAGAACAAGATGGAAATTTATGGTTTGTACGGAACGAGGCATTTATGCCAAGTCCCGTACAAACCGTAAATTATCATCGAGTTCTGTGACTTGTACAAGCATGGTTGGACGTTATATATATACTATATACCCCAATTTTTTTTTTAAATCATTAGTTTAATTTTTAACAACCGATATGTTAATAAACGTGTTTGGCAAGGTGGTCCGTATTTTAGTGTACGGACCAGTGGTCCGTACAGTATTTTTACGTTATATGTCAAAACAGTATGTATTTACAGTAAATACGGCATGGGTATATAGTGAAGAGACATACGTGACGACAGCTGGAGAACACAAGTGGGCACATACGGACTCAGTGGGCAATACATAAATTATTGTTCAGCGCACCTAGCAGTGCAGTATTTAGCTAAGGCCTTCACTCGGTCAAACACCCCTCAGTCTGGCTTCATCGCTATGCAATGATGTTCAGACGTTGCGTGTAACAAGTAGTGACCAGAGTGTCCCCTGTAGGTTTTCTCTACTCGGAAATCGGCTACATCGCTATGCAACTCAATGCATTCACACCTAGAGAGTGGACGGGAGGTGTGAGATAATTAAATAGAACTGAACGAGAGTTAGCCTGATTAGTTTTTATGCCACGACGGACAGGTCGTGTATTACTACACGAGGCGATAGCCGAGTGTAGTGAGTAGCAGACATGACCGGAGTTGCTTGAAAACTAGTCAGGCTAACTCGAGTTCGGTTCTGTATTTATCCTACCCCGTCTCTACACTTCAGGTGTGAGTTCTATTTTCGATTATTCTGTATCATGCTAGCAACACCTGAATGGGCATTTTGAGTGCAAGCAGAACTTTTTTTGTAGTAGCTGAAATCCTGGTCTCTGATTGGTCATTTTTTGTATTACTCTAGTGGCATAAAAAACACTTTATGCCACAGCATGCCACATAAAATTTGCCTATGTTAAGTCTATGGCGGCTTTTTATTAGGGGTAGGATAAAGTCTGTTGCTTTCAACAAAAGAGCAAAAATTATAGTATTGTAACAACGAGTCTCTGCTGCCTAAACTTCAGAGATGATAATTATTTTGTATTTTTCTGTGAAGGAAGATAAGTCGATGGTGGCCATGCCTGTACTTGTGTATCTTTACCACCCGTGTGCATTGTTTCTGTGTTGTTTAACCACATCTGAAGTAACACTGAGGTGATATGCAAATCTAATCTGCCAAATTGAATCCAGAATAACATGAAATACGATGACATCACTGTATTTCCTCTAACAATAATCTAAACGGGTATCGTAAATGTATTATCCTCATATATTCAGTCCTTCAATGCTAAAGAATATGTAGCTATGAAGGTTTTTGGCCCAATGTATTGCACAGATAAGTCGCACTCCCGGCCTGTGGAAAAAGCTCTGTTGAACCACTGACTGTCACGCAGAGCAAAGACAAGTTTGCAGAATTTACAATCTCATTTAACCCTTTGATCCTTTCCCAGGCTTGCCGCAATATGATTGCTACAGGTATCACTGTAGACAAAATTCGACAAACAGAAATAATTGAGTGAATTCTAAAACAACTTGACAAATCACAAACGGCGTATGGGTATTTGATTTAGAATCACAAAATACCATCGGTTACCATGGGAAAATATTGCAATCACGTGGCATTGCTGTATAAAGTGTACATAGTACTGGTATATATAATATCATATTAAACATTTCCAGGGAATACAAGCAATAGTATTTAGGCTGCATGGTCACATTATATGATTTAACGATCTAATTGGTAATTTGGACAACTACCAGAAAAACCCCTAGCGGTATACAATGACACTAGTACCCGTCCCTACATACGCGGCTATGCCACAGACCCTCCGCTCATAAACGGTTAAACAAACATCTATTTACTGTTTTTATATAACTTAACTCTGTTAGGATGTGCGCCTGGGGCATGGTTGTTCGCGTGAAGATAGGTGCTAGTGTCAGTGTATTGCGCTATGAGACGGGAACATTGTCATCTTATTTTATAATTTAGAGAGTTTTATCATGTGATACGACACGTCATCATTAATATAAATCTTTATTTTTGATAAAAAATCTTAAATATGATGTTGTACTTACATTTTGTAACAATTGAAGGTCTGCTGATCAATTATATCCTTGTTAAACCGATTTCGTAAATCATTCGGTATTCTTGTGGAGTGCCTCCACGTATCATTTGGATTTAAGGGTCTCTTAGGCCTGGCGTCCACCTACTACGATAGAAATTTAGACCTACCGATAAGGCACCGATACAAAAAGCAAATATCGGAAACATATCGGCAAGGTGCAAAATCGTAGACATATGTCTAGACATGCCAATCCACCACGCATTGTATGGGGTTTTTATCGGTGTCTAATCGCAACTGCCCCAACATAAGGTGACCTTCGGACGCGATTTTGATTTTATATCGGAAGGTGCATCGTAGACCATATCAGAGTCATATCGTAGTAGCAGGCCTTATACATAAAGTATTGATGAAAATAACCTCTTAGTCTCGGAATCCACCAGGATCTAATCCAATTCCTCCGGAAAGTTTCGTGGATGGTGGCTCCCTAGTTAATGGACTATCTTGGGGTCTAGTGTTCTGCAAAGAAGCTTGTTTGCAAGTTGTAACTCACTAAGCGGCCCCACCACAAGGCCTGTGAAGCACGCTGATTGGTCAATCAGTATATCAGCCACACCGTAAGTGGCCTTTAGCCTTTCAGTACAAACAAGGCCTCCATCGATTCAGCAACTATATATGGAAATGCATGGACTCTGTGTATGTGTATATATGTATGTATATATAAATATATATATATATATAAATGTTCATATATATACATATATATTTATTTATATACATATATAATGGACTCAGCATATATAAGGGAAATCGATTTATCCTACTCCTATTAAAAAAAACTCCATAGGCTTAACATTAGCAGACTGTATTTGGTCTACGGTGCAGGAAAATGAAATTTATCGCTCTAGTGGGATACAGTTGTCAAATGACATCATTTGAAAAGCAACCAATGATTATCACTGATTATCGGTCAGTTTTATGTTATTTCTTAATTTGCTGAAGTAATTTAGACGAGGTAGGATAAATTCTAAACCAAACTCAAATTGGTCCTGTTGTTTATCGCACTCTGGCAAAGTCGCCTATCACTGCACTCAGCTTCGCCTCGCGCAGTAATATGTGACTTTGCCGTCGTGCGATAAACAACAACATGACTAACTCTCGTTTGATTTCTCCTAAGTACTCAAAACAATAATAAGGAAAATCTATCGTCTCAGCACAAACACATATATATGGAAATTCGTATACAAATGACTTTCTTGGCATTGCATACGAAGGATTCAATGTTCGGTTCTCAAGGCAGCGATTGTAAGATCACGTAAACAGAGTTAAAGGATTGGGAGGAGTTGATAATCAATAGTTTTATTCATATTAACGTCTTGACTTTTTCTACCCCACACAAGGTCCTAAATACCGCGACACCATCGATACGTCACACTGGCAACTATTTCCGCGACACCATCCCAGACAAGCAGATGACGTCACTTCCGGTAAACAGAGCCTCCTTGTGGTGTGAGGAAAGACTATTTTTAGCGATGGGACCTGGGATTTCTCAAGAAAACCAATGTTGATGGGGGCGGGCGATGCCACGGCGGGGTGGGGAGGGGGGAGGGGGTAGAGACGGCCGTCGGCGGGATGAGGGGGTGGTTACCGGGTGGGGTTAGAGGGGGCTGAGGGAGCAGGCCCCGTGGTTACAGATTGAAAATCAATTCTCTGATCATCACAGACAGGCCCAACTCCGCGAAGCCCGAGGATCGAGGGACACGGAACTATACTCTGTCTCGCGCAACCTTGACACAATTAGCAACCATCACGGTTTTTTTTATTTATTATATATAAAAAGGCACGATTCCGACAGGATCTGCTCGGAGTTGCTTCCCCACATAGAGACAGACACAACCAGAACTTTCCGTGGAGACTGAAATGCCACGAGAATTAAAATTCTCGTGTAGAAGGAAAGACCCTCAAGCCTGCTGGGTTTTTTTTTGTAAATCTATTGCTCAGATGTAGTCTCTTATGGTTTATTTCTAGCCATGTTGAAAATGAAATTTAGAAATGTAATTTCCTGATCTCCTTACCGTGAAACGAGCCTCTGACAGCTTCCATCATTGCACAATGGCATAATGTTCGCAGGTCCCTAGATTTTGATCTGTACAATCTGTAGGCAATCGGATAAGCCAACCACGAC
This sequence comes from Alentia gelatinosa, assembly GCA_950022655.1. Classification (NCBI taxonomy): domain Eukaryota; kingdom Metazoa; phylum Annelida; class Polychaeta; order Phyllodocida; family Polynoidae; genus Alentia; species Alentia gelatinosa. Next base: position 22,977,067 of record OX465593.1, read on the forward strand.
CACTAAAGTGTGATGGCGTGCTTATATGCTGTAGCAACGAAGTCGCTAGTGATACGATTTCTAGCCAGCTTGAATTAGTCATCTAGACAGTCGTCAGTGTAAACGCTCCAGTACATTCTGGGGTTGACGACTCTTGCGGTGGATATTACCACCACCTGACGATTACCGGCTTGATGACCTAAAGTCGCAGCATATTTAGTCGTCTAAAGGGGGTGTCCACCAACCACGACAAGGCTACGACAATGGGTTCCAGACAAGGTCCATGATTGGCCTACGATTGGAGGCCTTGTCGTGGTTGGTGAACCCCAGTTCCCGAGAAGAGTCCACGACAAGGCCACGAGTGGAAGCTTGTCGGGAGCCTTCCGACAAGGCTATGACAACATCAAGCATGGTCAATTTTCCCCACGGCTGGTCCCTTGTCGAGGAGTGTCATGGCGTGTCGGGAGCATGTTCCAGAGGTCTACGATAGGAAATTTTGGTGGAGCGTGCACTTCCTGACACGCCCCAACAACACTGTCATAAAGACCCCCTTTCTTGTTGGCGCTTGTCGTAGCCTTGTCGTGGTTGGTAGACGCCCCCTTAATGTAAACACTGGGTAACCGTGCACCTACTTCGCTCCCGAGACATGCCACAATTGGCTTGCAACATACCCCGATAAAAGACCCGAATCGTAGGCCTCCCGATAAATTCGAATATGCTCGATTTTCCTAGCATATTGGTGTATATCAGGAGCCTATTTCACGGAAAAATCTTTCTCACATATGAAATACTTGACAGAAATTCCAAAACTAAGTATACAGACAAATATCATTGTAAAAACGATGTCATTCAGTTGAATCTAATCGTCTGAAATCAATAGTTTTAGAAAAGAATTATGATTCTTTAAATATCCAAAGTGATTGTTTTAATAACTGAATAAATACTATAACATTGTTATGTAGATAACGGTAAAAAGTATTTATATTGATGCAATATTTCCTGATCTATAATATATTCTACTTTTGCCATTTCTAATCGTAGGGTATCGGGAGTTATATCACGGTGAATCGGCGGCAGTGGGTGCATGGTTTCACAATATGGCCAATGAATCGTGTTTTTTTTCTAATTTTTTTAACTGAAAAATTCATTATTCAGCATTTCAAATGTGAGTTATCAAAATGAAAGGGGAAAAAAGCGGTGATCTTCTCACACATTATTTTGCACGCTAGGGACTTTTTTCCTTATCCGTTGGACACGGCTTTCCGTAACCGACTCAGAAGCGGCATACGTTTAGCATAAATATTCCGTATTATTTGAATATATAAAATACTAAGACTGCATCCTTCATATCTCAGGATATTTGCGCCGATGAAAATAAATGAAAAAAGGGATTAAAGGGGATGGGGAGACTTTTCAGGAGGATTATCCCTGAAAGCCCTAGCACACCTCTGGATCATCTCTACCACTAGGTGGGTGACGTCACTCGCTAACCAACGTTGATCAATAATCTTGTTATTGCACAGGTCCAGGATGACTCTTCCAATTACCTTCTCAATTGAGAGACTAATCCAATCAGAGAGTCGGCGATGACGACCGTCCCAACGGACACGCCGTACGACCGTTAGGGGGTGCGTCCACCAACCACGACAAGGCTGCGACAACGGCTTTCCGACAGGGTCCACGACAGCTCTACGATTAGAAGCCTTGTCGTAGCCTTGTCGTGGTTGGTGGACCACAGTTCCCGACAAGAGGCTACGACAAGGCCACGACAGGCTGCGACATGAAGCTTGACGGGGGCCTGTCGGGGCCTTCCCACAGGGTTACGACAAAATCGAACATGTTTGATTTTGGTGGCGTGTCGTGGCGTGTCGTGGCGTGTCGGGAGGTTGTCGCAGAGGTCTACAATAGAATATTTAGGTGGAGCGTGCACTTCCCGACAGGCTGCGACAAGGGTCACGACAGCCAGGGCCCAGATGGAAGAACGGCCTTAGGCCGAATCTGGTGTACATTGTTTATGAACAACAATACCCATTATAAAAGTTTTCAAAAAAAAAAAACAACAAAAAACAGCCCCCCTTCTCACGACAAGGCTGCGACAAGGCTGCGATTGGAACTTTCTTGTCGGGGCGTGTCGCAGCCCTGTCGTGGTTGGTGGACGCACCCCCTTAAGCCCAGGACACACCTGGCGATTCTCGTTAGGCCTCGCGTCCACCTACTACGATAGAAATATAGACCTCCTGATATGGCACCGATACAAAAAGTAAATATCGGAGACATCTCAGGAAAGTGTACACTCGTAGACATATGTCAATTCACCACGCATCGTCAGGGGTAGACCCCCATTTTTCATCGGTGCCTAATCGCAGAAACGTGGTCAACTGCCCCGATATTAGGTGACCTTCCGACGCGATTTTAATTTTGTATCGGGAGATGCATCGTAGACCATATCGGAGCCATATCATAGTAGGTGGACGCCGGGCTTTACTGTTGTTGGAAGCATTTTGTGGTAACTCGTCATTTTTGTCGGTGATAAAAAAAATACTTGTAAGTTATCGCTGATATTTCATTAATCACTTACTTATTTTTGATAGCTAGCTAGCACCACTCCCCATACTGTACGTATTGTGCACGGCACTCTGTTGGCCTGTTTCCATTGGCGGAAATAAACGGTGTAGAATTTATGAGTTCTTCTAATAGCCTATTTCCATTGTACCGCTGCAGTGATAAAGGTCCGTCGGTGGTCCCTGACTGTAGATCGGTGACGGCTAATGGAAATGGGCTTTTAGGAGAAAAAATCTACTCTATTTTCATCGGCCAATGGAAACGGGCCTTAAGTCATACACTGTTTTATCTCACCCCTAATATTTATTGCCCAGAGATTTGATATTGGAAACTCGTACTCAACACCCATGGAGTATCTAGAAAAGATACTCAATGGTGGATTATGTCACAAATGTAAGTCAATAGACCTCTTTCCACCGTCTGGTTTCGCGCCATATCTGTCTGTTTACGCAATGCCTGCAGCCAAACAAACACCTGGCAACGTATTCTTTAGCATTGGATGACTGAGTGTATATGAGCGTAATATGTTTATTATAACATTTTTCCTTGCGACATGCTTGAGATATTGTATCAGAAATATCCCAAGGGCGTGCAACCAATTCAGCAGGAGTCGGGAAAAGTCGGCGACAAAATCTGCTCAGGCGTCGGTCAAACCAACAGGAGGTTAATTGAATATATCTAGGGATATTTGTGCACACCTTGAGACCTTTTTTCTTTTACACCGGGGAATAAATCTCAACTATAAATTACTCGACATCTTTGTGAATTAAAAAACCTAAATACCCCACTCAAAAAACACTCCATGGAGAGAGATTTTCATTTGCGACAAAAGGTTCCTGGCGGTATAATTAACGACGGACCCTCCCTCTTTTATTTCATATTTCACCTGATTATTGCTTCTGAGATGCTAAATCAGCAGTGGGAGATATTACTATGAAATTATACCTCACATAGACGCACATTTCTGTTGGCGATTCTGGAGATCGCTGCCGATAATCACTTTTTGTGTCACATTAACGTCAACAGAAATGGATTGTATCTGAGCTTTTATTTCATATTTCATCTGATTATTGTTACTGAGATGTTAAATCAGCAGTGGGAGATACTACTACGAAATTATACCTCACATATACTGTGGGCGATTCTGGAGATCGCTGCCGTTACTTCTTGCTGTTTATTACCCACCCAATACGGAGTCTCCATACTAAGCCTATGGGGCCTCCAGAACGCTACTGAGTAGAATACGGACCTCCGGAATCTCCTAGGAGAATACGCCTTTCTGGGCCACCCGACGGGCATTATAGGAACTAATTCATACAAACAAAGCACGGTGCTAGGGTATACATAATTTCTAATTATATACAAGATTCTTTTCCTGATAATCACTCGAAAGGCGAGTAATAAATACAACATTACCATGATTTCGATCTGTGTGGCCGTATTCTCCTTGTAGTTGACACTACGTAATAAGAGTTTTACTACTCGTCAACTACGCGGAGGATACGGCCACTCAGATTGAAATCATGGTGATATTGTGTATGTCTCCAGCTTCAGCCAATTTATAGTACGATGAAAATAAAACGGTATCCCTGTAGCGAGGGAGAATATCACTAGTTATGCATTACGCTTCACCTCTCTAGGACACACTATGCCCAATAGTTCGGTATATCATGGGGAGTGGTGATTAAAAAGATCACGTTTTTTTCTACTCTCTGATACTAGGTATAAAATTGCCTAATATCGCCCACACACAGCTGCGGCCTTAATTAAATCCGCCTGCCTCGACTGATACATACTGACCCACAGATTATCGTTAATCTTCTCCTAAGGCTGAAGAGAGGCACTATTTTTTTTTGTTCTCGGCCAACTGTCGTGAATCAGCGCTACATCCGCGACTGCTCCATTGGGACTACTTTCCAGTGGGACTACTTTAGCGGCGATGATTTATACGCGCGGCAGGGTCTTGTTACTGTTTCTTAGGTTCGTTGGGCGGTTTGTGAAGAGATGCTCAGTGTAATAAACATCACTGTCTTGTGAGGGTTTTTTTATAACTGGAGGTTGGTGATGGAGTAATGAAGTAAAGAATGATTTTAAATGATGAATGGGATAAGTCATGTCTACCGTCTACACTGGGGATGCTTCTGAAATAATACGACCAGAACCAATTACCAGACAATAGGTTCAGATGCTGTTTAACTGACGTTTAACTTCCTCTGTGTATTCCTCAGGGGTTTCTACATACCATGATTCAATATTTCGAAAGTGGTGAGACACAAAGTCGTAGGTGTAGTCGTTGCTACGAATTATTCCAAGATTATATCTGGAGCCTACAGATCGCTACTGAGGAACTATTTCATATAAACAAGGCAAGGCGCTTTTTTAATTGTTTACAAGATTTTTTCCTAATAATTTGTCTAACGGTGAGCAATAAATACAACATTACCATGATTCGGATCTGTGTGGCCGTTTTCTCCTTGTAGTTGACACTACGCAATACTACGCGTCATCTATGGGGAGAATACGACCATGCAGATCCAAATCATGGTAATATTGTATATGTATATATATATATATATATATATATATATATATATATATATATATATATATATATATATATACACTCCAGTTGCATTCAAGTTTTCAACAAAATACCATTGTCACATTTAGGTTTTGGTACTTGATGTATGCATGTTAACGTTTCTTGTCAATGCCTTGATATAAAGCTTTTTTAATCACAGAGATATCGATTCAAAAAAGCATCGTAGCGCGCTGGTTCTCGGTTTCCTCTCAGAATATTAATCCAAAAGGAATTTGCCCCAGGTTAGTCGGGCCTTTTTTGGGTTCAACTCGTAAAAGTCAGTTAATTCTCACTGTCAAACATTTGAAAAGATCGAAATAGGTTGTTGAACATAAATATAACTCAATGTTCCTAAGTAACATTGCTTTCTCTGCTGGAGTTAAATAATTAATCAACGTTTCACGCGCTAGTTGCTTAATGATGTGGTCCACCTTCGATTAATTAGCTGGCTTCTATTTTTATCTTACATACCCTCGTGTCTCAAATATAGATGAAGGACATTGTGTAAGGTAACACAGTAGAAATGCAACTAATCTTTTCTCATTTACTCGTTTTTTAAATGAACTGTATACTATATACACACTATTACCATGATTCTGATCTTTTCCGTGTAGATGACGCACAATAATGTCTGATTGAGTGTGAGGGTATTGCGTACCGTCAACTACGAAGAGAATATGAACAGACAGATGAAAATCAATGTAATGTTGTGTTTATCATTCAGCAATACAGATGTAAATTATCAAAGGAAAGAGGAAATAGCGGACGATCTTCTCACGTAGGTTTTGTTCCCGTATTTTCCTAGACCGATACAGCTTTCCGTATCCTACTCAGTAGCGATCTGCAGCCACCCTTCTCTTTCATCATCAGTAGCGGTAGGCTTAATGCTCTATCAAAGGTCAGTGCTTCTCATACTATGTCTGATGTGGAAGTTAAAGAATTCTCGCCTTGGTAATTGTGTAGAGGTAATATTCTTTTTTAGATGAATTCATCTTATCAATTCAAACACCATCCCTCCCGTGTAAAACCAAAGAGAAACGTTGAACCTTTGAGAAGTCTGGAAAGGACCTGGAATCGGTAACCGGACGAAAAATAAACAGCAAATCATGTAGGAGTGTTTTTGTAATGTATTGCTATTTTCCGTTTTTCTTTTGGTTTGGTGGGTGTCTAAATAATTCTTGATGTATCTCAAAATTCCCCATTATCAGGCATAGGGAATACCACGGACTTGGATGTTATAGGTCCGTGGGAATAATGAGGATTTGAATTTTATTTTCAATAGATGCTTGTTGTACAGTGTTCATTAAATGTCTATAATTTCTACTGATTATGAAGTTAATATGGTACCCAAGAGGTCACAACTAGTTATCCAAGATCTTATCCTATGAGGAGTTTTTAAAACTAAGAACGATATTGACTGAAGTATTACGATTAGGACTAACCTCAGGTGATAGTGACCATGATTAGAGTGTCAGTCCGTTTTTTAACCCTTTATGGGCGGATGATGTCTCGAGGCATCAACCGGCAGGGGGCGGATGATGCCTGGAGGCATCATTTGCTGGAAATTTATTAAATCGTTTTTCAAAAGGAAATATTTTAACGATAAACCTGAAATTTTCACAGAATGTAGGTGCAACATCATATTTCTGAATTCTAAATAATAGAAATAAAAATATTAAGAATAGCATATTACATCACGTGATAAACCTTCGATTTCTGAGTTCAGAGGACATTGCCCCCATCCCCTGGTGTGTAATACTGCTATAGGCGGCCGTCCTTATAGGGTGAAATATAGTCCCGATAGTTCCATGATATCTTTTGCAGTTTTGAGGTTTACGTTTTAACTATTTAAATGGAAGACGTTTCGTTGTGAAGGAGCGAACTCACCTAGCAATGAACCTAAAACTGTACAACTTGTGACCTTTTAACAATCAAAATAAAGATTGTACTGATCATGTTGTAAGACCGTCCTCAATTAAGACGGATTACTTTAATTAACGAGAATGCTACAAAGGCCACGGCAAGATCGATTATTTGATCGTTCCTAGTTTCAGAAATACCGCCCTGGTTATAAAATCTATATCTATACATAATCAAATAATCAGATAAACATAAATCTCGTAGTTTCGTTATGTAGGTAAGCAAGCTAGACTTCCATTGGTTAATGAGGTTACAATAATAATCACGTGACCGTCGGCATCCAATCAAATCTCTCGTTACAACAACTACATCCCATATCTGGCCTGTAGACCACCTCGCTGACAATATCTATTACGATATGTTAGCGGACAGCGTCTGGGAACCATTGACCTTGGCTTATATTTAATGACGTTCACGTCAGTCAATCATAAAAACGTCACAAGCCCTTACACTGGTCCCCTTGGCCCCACATCTATCTCCTCCACTGAGCTCCGCTCCCTTGACTGACGCTCGGTCGATTAACCACTGGGCCCTTAGGACCTGTGCGACTAGTCGAGGCAAATCAAGATAAACCAGAGATATGCCATTAGTGCATTCGCTTCATCTGTGGCTGTGCCTTTGGGATTGTGGCCGCGTCCTTCGAGATAGTTCCATCTTACAGGATCAATGCGCGCCGAATCACCGCCATTTTCTGTGTATCACTACATTAGGAAAAGAAGTAGATGTATATAGTACACTGGCGATGTGTCTTTAGTGGGCTAACTAGTGAGTTACAACAAGTGAATAAAGGGCATATTTGAAAACGGAATGAAAACAGAATGGTATGGTAAATGAAATAAATATTATAGTTTTTTTAAACTCAATACCGAATTGGAAATATTCACCTCGGTGAATAAATTCTGCCAAACTAACTCGGAACAGATTTCATTCAGGCACAATAACCATGTATCCATAAAGTTAGAATTGCTAGATCAAGCCCTATGATGTATACAGCCTTGCTTGATATCTGATAGAATTAATCTTTTCATCTGGATGAAATGCTTTTAGATGGAGCACTTAATGCAGTCATGTTAAATGAATCACTTCATTTTAAACTACTAGAATCCTTCATAGATGATAGAGCTACAAAGAAGAACAGGTTACTGTAACGCCACATATATATTGCAGCTGGTAGCAATCACAAATTTTGAAAAGTAAAGATGAAAATACCTTTTAAAAAGTACAAAGATACTGGTGAACCTTGAATATATATACGCCTCGTTTCTTTATAAAACTAAAATAGATTGACCCTTTAAAGACGGGGGTCTATGGCAGAGCCCTGTTGGTCGGGGCGGGTATTTTGGGCTGGTATAACTTCAGGGGATGGGCCAATTTTTATCTAAACCCATATTCCATTATTTGATCATGTGATATGACACATTATTCTTATCTATATTATTTGTTTTACCAAATAACCTTACATCCTATATCATAGGTATATTCTCTGAAGTTTTCAGAATTATTGATCAATTATTTCTTCATAAAACAATGAAATGGTAAATATTACTAAATTTCCTAAATAATGCCTCAAGGCATTATCTGGTCTCCACTGAGGAATGCCTCAAGGCATTATCCGGTCTATGCTGGCATTTTCAGCCTTGAAAGGGTTAAATTCTCAGGATTGCTCATCGAAAAGCTCTTCCTTTATTTTGTAGCAGCTGCTCCTATAGCTACACTCCATTTGATAAAAATAAAGAATCTTTGCCCAGCAAAGAAGGTGGAGAAGAGTGAGAGAGCTCTAGATCGACGTCTGCCTTGCCCTTACCCAAACCCTCAATGTGATTAGAGTCCGATGTGGCCCTCGAGATTCGCCAATGGCGTGCACCAGAGTCGGGGAATAATACAAGGGACGTCCTCGACTAAGTGGATTGAGGCACCTTTGATCTCTGAGTTCCCACCCACAACATGCTCGGGTTTTGTGACAAAGCTGTCAGCCAACAATAAGGCCTGTTTACACTTGCAGATTAGTTGGTGCCAATATATTTGCTGGCCACCTCCGACCTATGTGTTTTAATTTTCTTCTCTGGCTGATCTATATCTATGTTTGGTGTTTTTGGTGCCACTACCAACACAGAAGTCGCTGATGAATTAAGCTTATATACATGTACATAGGCTGAGTTTGTCGCGGATGAATGGTCCCAAAGGAAGCGTCCAACAGAAATGATATCACCTGAAGAAGCTGGTTTAACACCAATCGAAACGTCGTGAACACCTTTTGATACCCTGTATGCAACAACCATTGTACACCTTGGTTTTAATAACAACATCGTCTATAAACTGACTGTGTCTGGTTTTTTGTGATTTACTACTATGAATGATATAGAATGTCAGTTGGCAAGTGGGAACAGGTCACCGATGTTCAAAATCGCCAATTTTTTGTGCAGATTTTAACACCCACACCACCATCCGACTATCAGCATATTTGAACGAGTTATCCCTTAAAGTCCCTGATCATTTAATCGGCAAGTGGAAATAGTGACTTAAAGTGTCTTAAAGCCCATTTCAATTCGCTGATTATTCTCCACCGACCCGCAGTTGGGAACCACTGATCGACTATAAACCTTGTTTCAATTGGTCTAGAAAAACGGTGGAGACTTTTCGAGTTACTCTAAAAGTCTGTTGGTGGTGCCACCGACTATACGTCTGGTGAGGGTGCACCGTCTGCACTGTTTCTACTGTACTTTCCAGTCATAAACAGATTTTCTGTAATAAAATCCGTAAGTGGTGGCCTTGTCATATAATCCAAACCAAATTAACCTGTGAGGATTCTCTGCAGTTCTGGTTTCCCTTCACCGATCTGTCGTCTCTGTACCCAAAAAATCTATCGGTGGTTCCCGACTGCAATCGGTGCCGAATAATCGGTGCCCTTTTCGTTGGCTAATAGAAAATGTCCTGTAGTGTCAAACTGCGCTGATGGGTATTAACCGTTCCACAATACCAACACCAAGATGCTGTTGTCTGTATTTGAGTTAAATTTCTCATGTGATGGTACGTATTTTTTGATACAATCTTTCAAGGAACACAAAAATAATATAGTCATCACACTACAGTATAGGGGCCATCCATAAAGCAGAATTTCCTAAATGTTTGACCCCCCCCCCCCCCCACACACACACACACACACACACACACACACACTCCAAATCTTGTACGAAATAGAAAAAAGAAAGTGGCATACGCAAAATTTCCAGAACTTGTCACCACCCCACCCCACCCTCCTCAGTGCGTACGTACATTATGGATGGTCCCATGGGCAATTGTTGGAGACCCAATTGATGATTGATTTCCCCTGCAAAGAACACACCTACAGAACAGAATGCTCTTCAAGCTCAAAAGACATGCTTCTAATTGGCTCACTTAGGCCCAAGACTGTAACTGCTTCAAAATTCACATATGCAGAGGATTCCTTTCTGAAGATACAGTAGTAAGATTATTACATGATGGCCAGCTGTCCTTCTCTACGACAAGGTAGTAGAAATTGAGATACGGAACAGCTTCAAAAACGCCAATTCAAATAAAATTATTTGAATTTATTTGCACTAGGGGAAACACCGGCCGAGGCTTTAGAAACATTACGTTCATTGGCTCTCCAAGCAGGTGATGGTCAAATAACATTTTGGTGGTCCCCAATGTGTGATTCTTCTCTCTCCCTCTCTCTCTCCCTCTCTCTCTCTCTCTCTCTCTCTCTCTCTCTCTCTCTCTCTCTATTTTCAGCTCTCCATGGGAGTTACTACGAACAAATTGAACACTGCGCAGACTGAGATATTATAGTAAGTTCAGCAGGTAACAGATGGATTCACCAAGGCTTTAAATCCCCTTCGCCTTGGCTACATTGTGGTCTACCGGCGCAGACTGAGGGCAATGTGGAGGGAGGGGGGGCCATAGCGGGAAGAGCCTGCGGGATGCCCGGGGGTTCCGTCAGTCCATCACCCCCCACCCCCTCCTTCCTCCATCACGTTGGCCATGTTTGCACCTCGACCTCAGCCTCAGGGCCCTCTTATATATACGCCATGTCCCCTTATCCTCACCGCCCAAAATGCATCGATTGACATCATACTTTTTATACGCACACTTTTTTTTTTCTTCTTCTTTTTTTTTTCTTTTTTTTTTTATACATATATTGACCGACTTCACTTGTGTTTGAGTTCTGCTCATGGGAATAGTTGGGTTTTTTTCTCCTTTTTTACCGTATGTGTACAACCATATTGCTTTAACTTCTTATGTTGGTGTTAAATAGCTTCTTTTCAACACTATTTCTTTTATTATATGAATATAAATGACAAAACCTTTGAAAAAGGGACGCAAACAAATTGACCAACCAAACGGTTTTAAATATTTGCATACCAATACGTACTTGCTCGTTAGTCGCGTTGTAGCCTCGTCGACCTTCTATTTCACACATTGAGAATGTGCCTGTGTTTCAACACTTGAAGATGTAACAAAGGAATGTGCGATGTTCGAACGAAACAATAAAAACTCTTTGTTCACCAAAAGAAGAGGAACTAGAAATGAACCATGGCTAACTGCGAAATCTGGCAGTTATCTTACCCAAGTAGGCCTACCTAGAATCAAGAGGAACATATTATAAGGTTCGGGTCTATATATCCCTATCATTGGTTCACATTAGAAGAAAGTATTCACCAATATAGTCTGTATTTATTGGGATCTGAATTTCAAGGTGACCATCTTGGACTCTCCTACCCCTACCCTGATGTTTACAATACAGTTGCCATGCTTGATGGCGAGAATCATTTACTCTAATTCCTAACCTGCACACATGGTGGCAGGATGCTCTAAAATGACATTCTGCGATGTTAGTATCAGGAGGTTTGTGTCACAGACTGGATCGAGACCAGACATCCCCTATTGGCTGTTGGTTTAGGAGCCAATCAAAGCTCAACAGGCTGAAACCTGCTGGAGGCTGCCTTCCTACATTTTGCATATGAATTATACAAGCCCCCCAGTTCTATCAATAGATCAGTCTTCTATGACTTAAAACTATACCCTGTATTCCTGTGTCTGAGTTTTGACTACACCTTGCTCTTATGGTTGAGATCTGGATAGTCTGGGTCCCTAGGCTATACAAGATGATACTCTTTGTGTTGGCATTATGAAATGTTGCCCATTTCTATGTACTAGGAACAAATGGTATGTTCAACATTGCTGAATGAGCTTGTCATCTTTTGTTTGGCCTGCTTGATGCCCATCCAACCAGTCAGTTCTACACCTGCCTAAGAAGGGTCCAAATATGTTGGGCACCAGTGCTTCTGTTTGAAGTAATGTGTCCAGGGACCTGTTTCACTAGTCTCGTGACATGTCTGTGACACCATACAGACATTGGGTTTGTCTAGTTTCGTGACACCACAAGCAGCTGCCTTTAGGAAATACAGACCCCAAACATAAGAATTAGACAAATCTAGACACATTATCGACCTGTTTCACTAGTTTTGTGACAAAAGTGTTAGACAGATATGAAAAGCGGCACCAACAGTGCAAGCAAAAACGGGAAAAACGAAGTCTAATGTCTAGTTCTTATGAAACCGGACACACCATCTAGACGCCATCTAGACATGTCACTGACTAGTGAAACAGGTCCCTGGTCAGCTGGGTCAGTGTGTGCAGCATGCCGAAAACCTCTGTAACTTTTCCCTATAATTTGCACCATATCTGAGCATGGCCTTTTCTCAAACAGCTTATTTATTTTAAGAGTTTTCATATTTCAACAAAACGAACATAGTCGGTCAGGACTCCCAACGAGTAAAGCATATTGGAATTCTGTAGATCTATTCATATCGAGTCAAATAAATGATATCAGAAATCAACATTCTGTTCCAGAAATGATTTGTGTGTTTTTCGATCAACAAAAGTAATCTTTCCCACACCGGGAATCGAACCCGGGCCGCCTGCGTGAAAGGCAGGAATCCTAACCACTAGACCATATGGGAATTCTGGATGGACACCCATAGTGATTCAAATGATTAATATCAGATATAAACTGAATGATGCGGAATCACTACTCAGTGATTTAATAACGAGGTTCTTCGCCTATTTAGTGTCCTGATTCATCAATCAAATTGCACATTCTGTGCTAGAATGGCATCAGAGAACTAAACCATCAGGGAGGTACAGCAGTTGGCGGTCTGCCGCAGAAACACAGTCATCTGTTCGGAGAGTGACACTCCGTATTCCGGGTTGTACTTCGCCGGCGAGAACAGCCAGTGGCTGATTGACTTCCGGCGGAAATCAGATTAAGGTGGGTTAACGAAAGAGAGGCCGGGAGACTAGTGAAAACCTTGTGGGGAGGGGGTCTCAGAATGAATGCCCTTGTCAGGCCAGAGGGGGAGTGGCAAGATGGCTGCCGCCTTAGAATGGTACAAAGTACATCTCGGACCGTTCGGGATCTCCCGAGATCGAGAAAAACACCAGTGCTCACGAGATCTCGGCTTGGCGAGACCTCAGGAGACTTTCAGCTTTAATTCACCTGTGGTTTCGTTGATGGAAATCTCGTAGGATTTGGAAGTTTGTGAATTGAATCGTATTGAAGCGCGCGTGACTTGATTTGTGTAGAACATTGTGCAGTCCGTGTTTTATGATTTGTTTTCGTTTGTATCTTACCTTCCTTGCGTGTAGCACTGTTGGGTGCATTAAGACTACCAGTATACTACTGACTATACGATTCTGGTGGGTGTTTTTAAAAGAAAAGGCGACAACAAAATTAATCTTATCGTGGTCTTTGTTGCGTTCTCGTGATCAGTCTTTATGGAGGACAGCTTTACAAGATGATCGTATATAGATGAGCATACATATGCTGAGATTATTCAACATATGTAAACGATATTTGGGAATATGCCATTTTTACGAAATATTCAAACCAATTTGGGATTATCCCGCACGGAGAATCGTCTATTGCAATCAGAAAGCTTCAACAGTGATATCACCTATAAATAACGTAAATATTGGGAGATCCATGCCAATATCGCCCATGTAAATCTTTATCGTAGTCATTCATGAGTATTGAGCTTTCTTTTAAAAGCACACCCCAGAATTAATTTCAATTTTCAACCCTAAATTAGGAAAAACTGACCAATCTACAGTGTTTGGTACATTTTGGGCTTCATACATTCTTTTCCTTCAATGATAGCCACACCAGCACAGCTTCGTGGTAATTCAAATGGACGGAAAAGGTATCCTACAGACCAAGGTTCTAGCTGGATATTTTTAGCGTGGACCACACGCCTCATATACGCTGCCTAAAGTTTAGAGTGGTCGCATAGACTTTGAGCTTGCTACAAAAATCTAACCCTTCACCATCTGTGTGCTGACCTAGTGACATTGGGAAAGAAGCACTAGCCCAGAGTCTGAGTGTCTTAAAGGTGTGCCCAACTGACCATTACCAGTCACTAGAGACTTTGTATATTTGGATCCGAGATAAGGAGCTGTAGAAATGGCAAGTTAACTGGGTGCAAGTGGGTTACATAAAATGACCCATAGATTACATATAACCCATAAGTTGTTATCTATCTATAATACCATGCTCATTCGTCAATGGTCTACATACCATAGGCCCTATTGAGGTATCCCTAATCCAGTCTGTTTACAAGTTCCGGTATTCGCTGATTGCCGACGTTGTATGGTGATAGACCCTTGAACCGTAACCCACAATTATCGCAGTTTAACAGTTTTTATAAATATTCAAATCGGAAATCCGATATCAGAAATGGAAATTTCAGCTATTTCTACTTACAGATCCGAATAATAATATTCCAAATATAAATGGGCAAACTATAGTTCATATGGTCGTGGTCTGCCCACCCAGCCGCGAGCGGAATTTGTATTTGCCCTGGGCGATAATAGGGAGTTTAGTAACCTCTGGAGGGTGTATTTGCTCCTAGTGCTAACAAGAATATGCATATGATACACTCTACATGAGACAAAAAATGAGCCAAATGGCACGTGCTTTAATGTTTCCCTTTAACTGGCCCCAGTTTACTGTTTCGCCTCCTTTCCTCAACCCCTACCCTCTGTAATGTTGATGTTGTGTGCCTCGTCTTTCCCTTCTGTTGATACCCATCTCGATCTTATTGTTTAGTCCCGGGGTTTGTGCTCTCAGATCTCCTTCTTTCCCCAATCGTACCTCTCCATTCTCCTTACCTTCAAGAAAGTGATATCTTTCTACCCCACTGGCTCTCCCATGTCAAAACGAGATTACAAAGTCCGCACGCGTGCGCACTGCCTCGTCAACACTTCACATCCGGTACGCATGGGCAGAGCGGTCTCTCAAGCCTTTATCTTCACTCTCCCCAGCAGAGGTTTAGTTATGGTGCCTACCCTATATTTGCGTAGTGTGTCAGAGGATTTCTATGGAGAATGCTCCGTATCAGGCCACAATTGCAAAGAGAAACTCTTGATGTTGACTGAAGGCCAGGGTATGATATTTGTTCTATAAATGTTAAGGGTGATTCTTGATCTTTTTGAAAATATTTCAAGCAGTCTTTATTTCCCCTACAAGTACAATGATACATTTTAGTTTGAGTGTGTACACCGAATTTGGTAATATCGTCGAGACAGTATTTCATAGAGCTTGTACTCATATTGGTGCACAGTAGCTTAAATCACCTGCTTGGGATTTTTTTTTCTAGTAATCGTGTAGGAAACACTAACCTTGTATAAAACTTCACTACTCGGAGAGGTCCATCACCTCAAATAGCCTCCGTAAACGTTTAACATATTAGTTGTTAAGCCAAATCTAATTAGTGATTTTTTTCTTAATTTCGGGTATATAATTACACACTCCTGTACCGTATATACTTGTTCCAATGCAGTTGGGCTGGAGGGTCGTGTTTAGAGTACAAGAGTAAGTAAATCGTATTAGATACAAACACCTAGTCAGTTTTCCTATTATTATGTATACACCTTTATCTCACCCCATATATTTTTTCTCCATAGACTTAACATTGGAAACTCGTATCTAACACCCATTAGATATTTAAGAAAAAATATCCAATTGGGGATAATGTCACAAATGTTAGCCCATTAGTCAATATTAAGGGATTACTACGTGATTCAAACTCGATGGGATACGAGCTCAGACCCTAAACCTTCATGGGTTTCCTCTATATCAACTGTTTGAACATCCTAATATCTTACTGTAAATTGACTTAGAATCTACATGTACGTCAAACCCAAAGGGCAGTCCGTTTAACAGTGTATGGCACAGTGGCACAGTGTACCATTAAAAGAATATATGATTTATAGGGAGCAGCGGCGCAGCACTATTACAAGTGCGTGCATTGTTGTACAATAAATCATACAAATAATAACCTCATGCTTTATATCTATGGATATGGCCGGATGTCCCCGGTTACCTACATAATGAGACTTTCAAGAATGATATCTTGGGTAAGTCATAACTTTACATCCCCGATGTTCTTTCTTTTGACGCATACTCAAGAAATGTTCTATCATATTTCTGATAATTGTTAGGGATTAGAGGGAAACTGGTTTTGGGTGAAAGAACCCCGAAGTTACTCTGTGAGGATGATTTAAGTTATTAACCAAGGCTTTAGGCATCCTCACGCAGTGACTACAGGATTATTTCACCCATACTTTCTGTCTCTATACTATATA
The DNA here is from genome assembly GCA_950022655.1 of Alentia gelatinosa. NCBI lineage: Eukaryota > Metazoa > Annelida > Polychaeta > Phyllodocida > Polynoidae > Alentia > Alentia gelatinosa. The sequence goes on from OX465593.1 coordinate 22,993,775, forward strand.
GCGTGAAATATTGATAAAAAAAGAACGATTCGTTGACCTCCAATCGGTGGGGTAGCCATGTCCACCCTTATCGAGTAACTTCAACTTTATGTTTTATTAACGCATCTAAGCTTCGATCTGATTGGTCTAGACAGCATCATGTCGATAACCTTTGTGTGAAAACGGCAGCCTTGGTGTTCGGTCATATGTAAATAGGAATGATCACCTACTATATCTAAAACGGTAGAATTCCGTCGAATCCGCTTGAAGTTGCTCCCGCACATAGAGACATAGTTAACCAGATCTAGGGCTGGAGACTGAGGAGCCACGAGAGTGAGAATCTCGTGCAGGCACGAGACCACTCCGCTGGTTGCCGGCAAAATAACCACGAGTTTACGATGGTTTCCCGTTCACCCTCTAGAGGGCACCACAGCAGTTAGGAATTGTTAGACGAGAGTAGTTGCTCTTTCAGTTTGGGGTTCGAACCCCACTACGGCAGCTGACTTTTAAACTATTTTTGGGACTCGGACTCGTAGCCAAGTACAAATCGACAAAGTCGCTAGTACTTATATATAACAGCTTTGATCTGAAAATGATCATAGCACTTATGTGGTGTTTCCACCTGCCGACTGAAACCCCACCGATAAATTTCACACTGTACAAAAGTTGGTGGGTGCTTCTCCTTGTGAAAGGTCAGTGGTACATAATCGGTGACCTGCAATGTAAAAATGCGCTGGACGCTGACCAACTTAGTAGTAAAATTTAGTAGTAAAAGTCGATAGGTGGTGCCACATTGCCCAAAGTGGGAGAGAAAAATCGTTGACCATTTATTTTTCCACCTGACTCAATGTGTTGCATAATCGGTCGGCGGTGCGAAATGCCAAGATTGGTGGTCAAAATCGGCAGGTGTAAACGCCGCATTATAAAGTTATTGAATCTTACCTCCTATGGCCAACATGAAGAGAAAGGTGATTGCCCCGACGTGCAGCGACCATGTGGTATCCATGACGACTGTCTCGTTTTGGTTCCAGTCATATACAAAAAGAACCCAACGTTTATGTGAGATTTCTCCTTTTATGGAAATATTATAACATGGACGTTGTGGTTAGACTGCTGGCACGCATTGTATGTGAGTATTTCTCTCTCATTAATTCTATGGTCCAATATGGGTTATTTTGTCCTTTCAACACCACCACTATTAACAAGTCACTGGTAAGGCTTCTCTTAGCATACTTGCTCAGTTTTATTGGTCTATTGTTGGAACTCCCATGAAATATAAATGAATTTCCTACGGCTTGCTACGAGACTTACATCGGCCGGTATATGTGAGTTCATGTGAATTGCTCGATCTAAGGTCTCTGACCCAACTCCCCAAACAGAGAGTGTACACTTCTGGTTTGGGGATTCTTCAAAGTTAGTCCTGGTTACTCCCACTGAAGGAACGTGTAATATTCAATGAGTTCTGCTACTTCCGGTTCCGGCACCCCTGCACCGTTAGTGGCGCCACCAAGTGACTGCTCGGTTACGGCGTAGTTTATGTTCTTCTATGTTCCCAGCGGCTATAATAAAATGTCGTCTGCTCAATAGAGATTATTCTAGAAGACTTTATCAAAATAGAGACTCTTTGGTATCGGAGCTAAGCTACGAGACGGAAATGACGTCACACGTAGGGGACGCTCACTGAAAGATTGCAGACATAAATGGATGTTTGCTGAAAGTGTGACTTTTCTTGTTCCCGGTGAGTTGCCAAGGTATACTTGCAGTGGACGGCACCCTGATAGGCTCCAGAACACTCAGTCACGTGACACGCCTCTGCCTCTGGTACTCCGCGTAAAGTGACTTGTAGCAGTTGTACATGCCGGAAATCAGCGGGAGATGGAATTGTCGTCTGGTCACTGGAGCTTCACGGAAAATACTCCAGATGGCGTCTCTAGGGCTTTACTAAAATAGAAATATGAAAGAAAATTGTGAGTTAAGTATCATCATGTGGTTCGTGTAGTTCAGTGAGAGGAACGTGCAATCAATATCATAGACTCCATAAAATTATGTTGGCTCAGTTTTCACTTCATCAAATCATGCTATTTTAATTGTTTCTATGATGATAAGTTAGTGCCACAGTCACTTGGAGATGGTTTATGTAGTTTTTTCTATCAGTAAAATAAAAATTTCAGCATGCCCCGGACAACCTGCAAATCGTTTAGTTTCAGTTGATACTAAGTTTAAGCCTTTACAATCAGTCATTGGATAGTCTTTTCAGTATAATTGCTGTAAAACTGCAGAACTGCATGAGGATGATTAAAATTTTTGGGTATTGGAACATAAGGAAACGTCTGAGCCCTTAAATGAAATTATGTGTTCCTTATTTTACATCTATTTCTAGTTTTATTGCCAACAATATGGCACGCTCATTCGGAGGCTTTCCGGAGAGATGCAATGGTGTAGTTACTGTAAAATACGAGCAGTGTGTTTATAGGTATGAGGGGTAAATTGGGGCACATTAGGAAAACAATGGAGAAACGGTGGTTGAGCAATGCAATATTGGGAAGAGGTGACAATGAAGGAAGAGGCTGTGGGCCTGCAAGCATTAAGCTACGTGAGCAATCCCAATAATGTACCGTACATACAACGCTGTTAGCCTAGCTCGTGAAATGGTTGTATAATAGATGCATATGTGAATCTAATTCAATTAGGCATTTTCGCTTACACCCAATAGGATGAGATCCCTTATGTATGGGTGTGAATTCATGGGACGTGCATACTCAATATTGCATCTGGTAGGTGTCACAAGAGGGGCCATAGAATGCTGTAACAACTAGTATGGCCCATATTGACGTAGGCGTAGGTTTAAACGTTGGATTTACGGAATATAAGGGAGGAACGAAAAAAACTATCCACGCTCCCTATCACACCCCACTACACGTTCCTATACATAGATACAAAACCCTAACACATGTTCATTTACTCGTACCTAGATACATCCCTCCAACATGTACTCTATGCATCTAACAAATATACGCACCTTCATACACCACCCAAACCTTTACACACCACACACTCTACACATCTCGGAAACACCTCCATACATCACACACGCCTCTACACACCACACACTCTACACATCACACACACTCTACACATCACACACACACCTACATATCACACACAGCTCTAACGCACACCTTTCTATACATCTCACACACCTCTCACACATCCCTCATACCTCTCACACCACACATACCTCTATACACCTCCAACACCTCACACACACATACCTATCACACACCTCTCACACACCACACACACCTCTCTACACACCTCTACACATCACACACCACACATACCTCTACACACTTCCAACACCTCACACACAGACCTATCACACACCTCTCCACACCACACACACCTCTCGCACACATCCCTCACACCTCTCACTCACCATACACACCTCTACATACCACACACCTCTCCACCCCACACACCTCTCTACACACCTCTCACACCACACATACCTCTACACACACCTCTCACACCACACATACCTCTACACACACCTCTCCCACCACACATACCTCTACACACACCTCTCACACACCACACACACACCTCTCCACCCCACACACCTCTCTATATACCTCTACACATCACACACCTCTCACACCACACATACCTCTACACACCTCTAACACCTCACACACTCATCCCTCACACCTCTCACACACCACACACACCTCTACACACCTCCCACGTACCTCACTAGGAGCCCGTTGAGCCCGGCTCACTGTCCCTCTGTCCGCTAAAGTCCTCCCGGGTCGGTGGCCCACGTCGCCAACACTGACCGCCAGGAGGAGTGAGTAGCGTTCTCCCGCCGCGCCACCTCGCGGAGAGGGCCCGCGCAGGCGCAAACCGCAGCCAGGAGCGGCCACCTGGCCATGGGGCGCCATGTGTGTGGATTTAACAGCGGCGGAGAGAGATAGGTGCAGCATCCGTCTATAAGCCACTCCCGACAAGTTACTTCAAGGTATAAACACCAGGGAGCGGTAATGTCGACCTACAGGGCAGGCGGGTAGCGTTGAACGTCCGAGAATTGTCATTTTATTGTAATATTACTTTGAACATATCGTGTAATACCACTGATGTTTGATAATCAATTGTTAAGTGTTCTCAGGAAGCATTATGGAGCACCAAGTGTCAATTAATTATTACATGACTTGCGTGTTCTGAAGACTATCTCCCTGTACCTTCCATTCACATTCTTACATGAAAAAATATAAGCACAAGAGAAAGAATATGCCTGAGCCCGAAAAGAAGAAAAAAAGAATAAGAAGTATTTTGAAGCAGGCAGTCGTCATTTTACCATCATGTCCTGCACAGATTGAGAAGTGTGTTCCATCAGATAAAGGGCAGGGGATGGTCTCATTGATTTCTCTTTCTCTCTTCAGACAAATCAAGAAGAATGCTGCAGTGGGTATAATAAGAAAGAGCCCTGTTACACTCTATCGTAAAACTGGATGAGGTTTAATCTTGGCCACCGTATTCCACGACTGGAGTTTGGCAAAGTGACTTCATGAGGCGAACCCGAGTGAAGTCCGGAGCCAAAACTGCAGGAGTGGAATGCGGTGGCCAAGATTAAAACGAATCAGGTTTTGATTTTATCCTACCCTATCTCCTCGATTTTGGAATATTACGTGATAACAATGCTGTATGCCACTAGTGGCATATAAAAATCTGTATGCCAGTCAGCGTGGCATACGGAAACCCAATGTTAAGCCTATGGGATTTTATATTAGGGGTAGGATAAACGACAATGAAGAATGAACGACTAGGAGAAAATGGTATGTTCATAGTTGTTGAATGAGCGTGGTTATTATAACATATAGTATATAGTACAATTGGTATAAATAACAATTAAAGGGTTTGGGTTATATCCAGCCTATGGGTAAATTTCTGTAATCCATTTGCACCCAGTCAGAATTCTTCTACAACAGTCTGTCTAGGATCTAAATGTGTCAAGCACTCGTGGGCCAATGAGGTATTTCAGTCTGCAGTGATTGGTCATGGCCATGAAGATGTATGGTGTTTTTTCTATACATCAGAGGACCCAAATGCAGGCTTATAAATTGTAGTACCTAATCATTTGAAAGAGACGGTTTAATAATAAAAAAACACCATGATGGCCTTGGTCATCTTGGTATAGATAATATAGAGGAAACCCATGAAAGTATAGGGTCAGAGCTTGTATCCCATCGAGTTTGAATCACGTAGTAATTCACAAGGCGAAGCCGCGTGAATTATGTAGCGATTCAAACGAGATGGGATTGAGCTCTGACCCTAAACTTGAATGGGTTTCTGAATTTATCTGACCCTTTACACTGACTAATGGGCTAACATTTGTGACATAATCTACCATTGGATATTTTTCCTAAATATCTCATGGGCGTTAGATACGGCTTCCCAATGTTAAGTCTATGGAGAAAAAATATCTGGGGTGAGATAAAACGTATGATCTGTCCATGCTCTATACCACTTCAAGTGCATTTATCGAGATATAATCCGTCATGTTTCTCACATCAGATACCGTTTATGGCATAACCTAGCAAATTTTGCATGTTTTCTTTCTATATTTGACATGTCTAAATGTCCTTATTAGGTGTATTATTCAAAAATAGGAAGTTTTTGTTCGGTTTCTCCTTCAGGTGACTGTTATTTGTTAACATTTGTTGACATGTACTCTGTATGGCCAGAATTCTTTGCAGTTCCTGAAAGATCTGCATAAACTGTTGCTCGCGCAATATTGAAAGAGATCATTCCAGGACATGGCTTTCCTGCCAAATTACTATCTGACAATTGTTCCGAGTTTGTGAACACCGCGGTGCCAGGCATTTCTAAAAGAAGTTTAACACCTATCACATAAGAACTATTCCCATATACCCATTATTGAACTAACTAGAGTTCCATACCGCTGCTGGGGGGAGCATTAGAAATAAGTTATGTGTCGAGGTTGACATTTTCGTCCCGCTCTCATGTTTTCGTCCCGCTCTGACGTTTTCGTCCCGCTCTGATCACGTGATACAATACAGCAGCGGGACGAAACAATAGCTGTTGTGGTTACTCGATAAGGGTGGCCATTTGCTTCGGAAGTGTTTCAGGTAAAGAATTAAGCATTTTTATCGATATTTGAAGGTATATAGGAATAGGGAAACCAAGTACCGGTAAGCAAAAGACAAAGTTACTCGGTAAGGCTTGGAAAAATTACTGCCCGCGGCTAACCCCTTGGGCAGTATTTATTCCAAGCCTTACCTCGTAACTTTTAACTTTTGCTCACCGGAACATAGTTTCACTCTAGTCTGTAACACCTAAAATTGAATGGGAAGCAAGAACGTTTGTATAAGATCTGGAAGGACATTGTGCCGAAACTGTTGTGAGGGCAAGGGATACATACACAATATTGACTGGACCAGTGGTCGTATGCTTCGAGGAGCTGACGCGTAGTAATATCTCCCAGAGCATAGGCAACTCCGAGAAGCATACAACTGCTTTTATCTTAAACCAGTCTATATTGTATTTATCATCCACCTTTTCCTGACAAGTGGGGTACCCATATCAGGCGTGCAGACAAGGCCGCTTCGCGACCAACGAGTAAGCGACTGTATGTATTAGGCTGCCCAGGCTCTGGGCGTTAATTAATTCATTTTTCCCTCACAGAACTTGACCATGATTGGTCCAGACGATCATGTGAACATTTTCCCGGCTTTTTATTTGTTGAAAAATCAGACAAAGAGCAGCGCGAAATTTTTCTGGCCTATCATACATGGCTTGTATCCCTGGTAGTGGATGTATGTCCACAGTGTGTCCCTCTGGGGGTTGTGTTGGGTATCAAACTCATACTTGTTCTGCCTGCCCTCTAGTGGCAGACAATTGAACTTGTTCTGTGTATGTGTGGGTTCTATCCTGGTTGTGGATAGACCCTCTTACTCATTGGTTTCGACCTTACTGGTCTCTTCGGGCGAAAAGTAGCCTCCCTGGGTGGTCAAATGTGATGAAAAATATTTGTCCTTTTCCATCTTGTGATAAAGTACGTTTATCTGAGGTTAAACATGGAGTAACTAGCCTAGACAGTCACTATAAGTATTTTTTTCTCGGGAAAAGTGAAGTTATCAAACTCCAAAGAGAAGAGAACCGCATGATTTTCCCTCCTACCCTCAACAGGGAGAGGATTATTAAGGGGAAATCATTTTGAAAATCAGCGGTTCCCATATTAGTTCATTTTAGGTACGCACTATTTTTTCATGTGCACTATTTTCCATATGGTCCGGGTTTTGCAGACTGGAGCATACTATGGAGAAACCAAACAAGAGTTAGTAGTGTTGTTTTTTATTGCACGACGGCAAGATCACATATTACTGCGCGAGGCAAAGCCGAGAGCAGTAATACGCGATCTTGCCGGAGTGCGATGAATCAATAACATGACTAACTCAAGTTTGGTTTAGAATTTATCCTACCCCTTGACGTCATTTGTCAAGTGTATCCCACTAGAGCAATATTTTTTATTTTTCTGAACTCCAGACCAAATACAGTGACCCAATGTTAAGCCTATGGTGTTTTTTATTAGGGGTAAGATAAAACATATATCCGTATGCTCTAGGTATATAGATATATGTTGCTTATGTGTTTTCTATGGCGTTACATGCAGTAACTAAGGCATTATCATATATACTAACTAAAACAGTGACAAGAAAAGAGGATTTAGAATATCTTATTATTCTTGATGAAGAAGACAGATGACCATACACAGATATGTATTTATAACATGTATTATAACAAATCATATAGTTGCATAACAATTTTCAATAGCATACAATCACATTCACTTTTGTGGAGTTCATATGATACAAGTCCTCTTGGTCACAGCAGTACTGACAGTCTATCAGTGTTGCTGATATTCTTTTCAGTTATTGTTTCAATGTCTCCTTTACTTGTAGATATAGATGATCCAAAGCAGTGGGATATGATGGTAGCAGTTATCAATCTCTGTTCCCTCCAGTGCTGGGATGATAGTAGCTTGTGGAGAAACCCTATCCTCAATAAAGGCCTCTGTAGCCTAGAAACCTATGGTGTTCCAGCCTCCTCACTGTAGTGGTGGTAATGCTCAACAGTCCGGAGATGCTGAAAACGGAGTCTTGTGTGGATATCTGCTGCTTATACCCTATCGGGGGTCAGTGCAAATCTAATGTTAAACTGAATAGTCATAGGCTAACAGTGTCAAAATGTAGTTTTCTATATCAGAGAACTATAGATGCATTCAATAATTTCAATCAACCGACTGATGAAAATATTTTACATGGTGACCATGACAACGGAACACACAAAAATAGGCGATGGGACCCATAGACCTACTCTCTTGTATGTTTACACGGTTAGCCTATGAATATTCAGTTTAACATTAGATTTAAGCCCAAAAATTTTGATTTCTGTGGTTCCCATGAAAAAATGTTCACATAGAATGTCCACTTTTATAGCAGAAGTAATATCAGAAATGAAATATTCAGCTTAAATTATATCTAACATATTACATCTAGCCACATTCAAGGGCGGTTACAAAAATTTGCTACGAAACTTTATTTTTGGCTTGCCATATCTGCAAAATCCTTCAATACTTTGATCTGACCTGCAGGCTGTTGAATAATTTAGGCTCGTTCATGAAGACCCTTTTCTGAATGCAAACGAGACCCAGTGATGATGTGGGTCAACTCTAATCAACATTCATGGATGACCTTTGGATAATCTATGCACAACTAATTGGTGAACACTTCTCCAATGTCTGCTTCATTCACCGATCTGACGTCAGTATTCTCTCTAAATCGATCAGTGCTTCCTGACTTCTTATCGGTGGCAAATAGTCATCCAGTGGAAGATGGCTTTATCAAAAAAAGTAGTACAATTACCTATTAGACCAAACATTAGACTATGGAAAACATGTTAAGTCAGTCATGAAAGATTTCAATAACAGGATCTTCAAGCAAGCAAAAATTAGTAGAAGTTAGAAGTGACAGGGAAAACTCTGGAAAGGCAAGGAGAATAAAATGCTTGAGCAACAGAACAGGAGCGAAAGGGACAGAACTGTGTATAATGTTTGGTGAAATGCAATATTAAGTATAACCTAAAGAAAACTTCGTTGGATTACCACATTTATCCTACCCCTAATAGAAAACGCCATAGACTTAACATGGGATTTGTTTATGTCACAGGTGTGACATAAAGTGTTGTTTATGCCACTACTTTCTGATAGTGAAGAAATATGGAAATGGGGTAGGATAAAATCTAGACGCCACTCGTTTGAGTTTAAGCTTATTTATGCCACACATTTTGTTGGCTCCGTAATGTCACTCATCTTCGACTCGTGAAATTATGGAGCCAACAAAATGCGTGGCATAAATAAGCTCAGACTCAAACTCGTGACGTCTCTTCATAGTAGCCTGTTGGATACACCATTGTTCGACTATGGATTGAACACATGTCATGTAAGAGAAATATTATCACGAGGCTTAATTTGATCAATAAAGAAGAACAAAGTATAAAAAAATTAGTAGAAGTGTTACTTCGGTCACTGCCTTGAAAATCTATATTTCCTCCATGAGAGCAGTGATTGAATATTGTAGCTTTATTGTGAACAATATTAACAAACGAGAAATAGACAAAATAGAATGAATGCAGAACAAAGCACTGCGTATCGTTCCCTAGTCAACAATCAAATGATGAGCTTAGGGAAGCGACTCCAGGCATTGACAAATTAGAAATAAGGCACAAGCGACAGCAGGCAGAAATAATGTATAAGCGCTCTAAGAAATTAGATAACTTGGAAGGGAGAGCCGGGGACACAGAAAGTACCGGAGAAGTTGCACTAAAGAGTATAAGGCATAAAGATGTAACAAACGGTGGAGCCATTAGGGTAGAACTAGGATCCATATGAAATCGCCTGCATGTGGCAGCTGGTTTCCTTATTGGTACTACTTAAGGACCAACAGAGGTCCAATGACAGACCAGGAATCTTTATTTTATGAGAAATTCCAGTGTTCAAACATGATCAAGAGTCATCACAATGTCCAGATCTTTGTATTCGATTTCATCAGTCTCTGTATAAATCAATCCAAATAAATTCACACGACCTCATGGTCTATAATCTCATGGTGATCAATACATGATTGACACATTCCAGACCATAAGTCCATATGACTTCATAGAAGGCCAATGTTGAAAGTCCACAGTTGTTACCTTATATAAGTTTGTTTGTTCAACTCATTGAGTTCCTATTGTTTAATGTTGTTCATGTCGACATCGTTTACCAGCTGGGACCTGTTTCACTAGTCAGTGACATGTCTAGATGGCTTCTAGATGGTGTGTCCAGTTTCATAAGAACTAGACATTAGACTTTGTTTTGTCCGTTCTTGCTAGCACTGTTGGTGCCGCTTTTCATATCTGTCTAACACTTTTGTCACAAAACTAGTGAAACAGGTCCATGATGTGTCTAGATTTGTCTAATTCATATGTTTGGGGTCTGTATTTCCTAAAGGCAGCTACTTGTGGTGTCACGAACTAGACAAACCCAATGTCTGTATGGTGTCACAGACATGTCGCGAGACTAGTGAAACAGGTCCCAGATCGCCGGCAGATCGGGCCTGTAGCAGGCGAGGATCTGGCTGGTAGAAGAACGTCGAGGTCTTCATTCCTGGTAGAACATACCACCGCCGACTGGCCGTCGGTGCCGGTCGACTGCCCGGCCTAGTGGAGGCAGTCGCTAGACACCCGCACGTCCCCCGTATGGTCGTCGGCCGGCTAGAATAATGTGGGTTGGTGGAAGAGCTCGGAGAATTTGCACATTTCCAGCCGGTCGGTCGCTCATTGTCTGCTGGGACAGCAGCTCTGCCTGCCTATTAAAGGCCTAGTTGGTGGAGCACTCGCTTTAAGATGTTTCCTCCATGCACCAAGTCTCTCAAGAATGTTAATTCCGTTCTTGGAGCTCACACTCTGGGCCACAGTATCTGGAGTTGCGGCATCATCACACTCTCTCTGTGTAGTGCTGCTCGAGCAGTACAGATCTGCAAGAGCCCAGAGTTCAGTCTGCACTTACCTTTTCAACTCACTTCGGCTCTCTCCAGAATTCCTGTTCTCATCACAGCTACCACGAGAGTCTCATTTTACATTTACATATGCTCCCGGTTATACCTCTATTATCACTCAGAATTTTACTTCACCGTTCCTTTCACATTGTTTCCAAACCCTCGTACAGTTCACTGGACCACCCCATGCCCTCTGCAGTGCACACACACATAGTGTCATGCAACACAATTGAGATGTACTAAATGTATCAACGTATTCAAATCATTTTTGAAGAACCTGGAGCCTGTTGAATAATTTAGGCTCGTACATGAAGACCCACGAGACCCACGGATGATGGGGATCAACTTTATTCAAAACTTATGGGTGACCTTTGGTCAGGATGGACAGTATTAGCGAACAAGCTTGAATATTATGTTAGCCTGGTATAAACGTCCATAGGCATAACATTAGGAACTCGTGCTCAACAGTCTTGGGAGTATGGTAACTCATACTCAATGGGTAATAGGCAGACAAATATTTCCAGGCTAAGATTAAATCAGAATCTGTCCCCATTCACCATCCCGTTTGGAGCGCTCAAGAAAGTTCACTCGGCTATCGCCTCGTGCATATAACTGCATGCTTTAAACTCGATGGGGAATGGGGACAGAGACCAAACACTCATCAGTTTCTTTCTTATTATCAATTGATAACCCCTCACACGAAGTCTCCTTGTACCCTGTACTTTCGTTGACATAAGTTTTTCAACAGACCTTAAATCTATGAAGTCCTTGTACAATAGTATGAGCAATGACCACAAGCAGAAGGATTCTGGGTGAGCTTCCAAGTCGTTCCTGTGGGTCACACATTGCTTTCTTGTTGTTCGCTCTGCTAGTGACACTGGTCTTCTGTGAATATTGTTACAGCTTCAGAATGTCCTTCCTTAGTTGAGTAAAAATCAATAGTCCTCTGACCATGACTTCCGAACCTCCATACCTCACTTTTGTTGTTTAGAAGGCACTATTTTTATCAAATTTAGCTCCCGCTCTAATTTATGTCCCGCTGAGTAGGTGGGGAAGACTCTGAAATAACACATTCTTTTAGATTTACCATGAGGACAGCGCTGACAGACAAAAACAGTCACCCACATAGATCTAGATGAGGTAGAGAGACAAATAGGGTGTTATTTCCCAATAAACCTAACATGCAGCTTTCAATAAAATGTATTCCAAATTGATGTGATATGTTCTACATCACTAAAATCAGTAAAAAGCAGTAACATAATACATCTCTGAAACCTTATATAGCATTTTATCATATGAATATTTTTTGTAAACATACTACCATAACATACATCAGTATCACAGATAGTTCTCATTACTTTGAACTCTTTTGATAGTCATCATCAGAAGATTCAGCAACAGAATCAAAAGATTCATTTTCATGTCTCTCCTCTTTGACTGCAGGCAGGGGTAGCTGAAGTGATGTAGGGATTGATGTATGATCTTTGAAAATCTGACTGGATTTTCATTCTTTACTTCTAAAAGAAGAACATAAACTGGATAATCCACCAACTTCCAATCCAAATGGCAATCTCAATTGCCATTTTGAGCTTGCACATGACATCAAATAAGATTGTTTTCCTTGATAGCTTATCATATGTCATGAAATATATTGCCTTGCTCATTTCATCTGGCATGGACTTGTTGGCTTGAAAACCAGACAATCCAAGAAGAATTTGTTCTTCTGGTGCTGGATGTGTCCCATTCTCCTTATTGCTGGCCAATACATGTATGACACTTTGAATGTGTTGGGTCTACATGGGTGTTTTTCCCATCTGGTGGTTCGCCCTTTTTTGTGTCTTGTATTGGGCTTTTGCATGTATTTTCCATCCAAGTTCCTTCAGCTTTGAGAAAACCTCTCCTGGAAGGCTTGATGAATATTGAGGCCGACCAATGTCACTAGCTGTGTTAGAGGCACCAGCCTGCACAATTTAACATTTACACAGTTAGATTGTCCAGCACCTGTCAGTGTGTCATTCTTAAAATCATCATTGTCCACTACCACTGCAGCTGGTTCACCATCCAGTAGTTCAAGCAGGCAATTGATTGACTTTGTCAAACTGGTTGGACCCCAAAGTTTACATAGAAACTGTAGATCCTTTTAGCTGATTCCCAATTTCTTATTATGTAGAATGTCAACAGTCTCTCTACCTTTACTAAGGCCATGCAGCATGGCAGTCAGATTAGTGTTAGTTGCTGTATGTTGATCAGTTATGTAGTAGGTAAGTATAGATGCAACAGACTGAATAGCAGGACTGTCATCGCCTATTGTACTGTTTGGATGCTTTAGCCAGGTATGGAACATCAGTAGATTAACATTTAGATTTTCATTATCTTCCAGTTCATGAATGTATGGGGGCTAGGGGATGGTCTTTGAAGTCAGAACTGCTTCGCTCAGTTTGGTAGCACAGTTCTTGGCAAGATGGTCAGTAGTAATACCAAGTGGGGACAGAGCAGCTTCCATATAAAACCCAGCTGATGTTGTGTTATACACCACTTCACTCATGTTCCTTTAAAGACAAGGCTGGAACCCAATAGTTTCACCAAATTCCTGTATGAGAAGTTCCTTTATGAAGATGGATTTGGCTATAGCTCCATGGCTGAAGTTTGAGAGAATCCTCTTGTAGTCTTGGCCAAGACTCTGTACAGTGCAAATTTAATGATCTTCCATGACAATCTGTTCCACATGGCAAAAGAAGATGGCCTTGCCTCCTAGGTTACATTCTACAAGTGTATACATCTGGTTTCCCTTAGTTCAGATGTATGATTAATGTACTCGAGCCAACAGCATCTATGGTACCAAATTTCTGAACCTATAGCACTTTGGAAGTCAATGAGGGATGATATTAGAATATTTAGCCTTTCTCTCATTTCTGGATTCTGTACATATGGATGGTGTGTACTTTGAACGTTGTCCATGCAGCTCTGGTACAAAGGCATTTTTCCCTTTTTGCATGCCCTTCTTATCCTCTCCTTTCATACACCAAACACATAGGTCCTTGTAAAAAGTGATGCCTGTATCTGAGCACAACCTTCAAGGTGCTTGAATCATTAGACAGATGAAAACTTTACTCAACAGTCTCTCCTTCTTGCTCTGCTTCAAGTTTTGCTCTACATGTTTCAGCTTGTGCAAGTTTCTTACAATTAGATAGGGTAGTATAGCAGGAAGAGTGATAATATGGGAATCTTAGTCCGTTTCATTGCCTCAAACAATTAAAAGATGTTTTAATGTTGCCGCGATACTGGCGAGTGATACTCACCATGTATCAGTATCTACGCGACACAGTGGGCGTTTCTTTTTATGAAACACCTTCCCACTCAGTCACGGAGCGGCAAGTGTTAAGAACGGCGCGAAGTCTCGCGTTGATTCCCATTTTTCACGGGAACCATAGCGCCCGCCTCCGATTTCGGTCCATTGGCCGCGGTGCCGTATCCCCACCGCGGGCCACTGGGCCGGAAATGGAGGAGCCGCGGGAGGAGAACACTCTCCTAGCACAGCCTTGTAGTGCTGACTGATATGTTATACAAGGGCGACGTGCCGAGGACTGTGCTTGGCAGGCGGGACTGGGTATGAACGCTCTCGTTGCGTCTAGTATAGTGTGCAGGCTATATGGGAGGCGGTCTGGGTTTTTATGCGCGTGGAATCACGGGAAGAGGTCACGTGATCAATGACCAGGCTTTACATAAACAAAGCCACCTGGTGAAGCGTCCGTCGTACAGCCAGACGCTGAGCGCCGCGGGTTTTTGGCGACAAATAAAAAGAAACCGAATAAATGTCGTCTGCGGGCATTTTGGCGGTTCGGGCATCGTGAGATTGCATGAGATTCCACGAGATTGTGGAGTGGTGTGCGTCAGTGGGTGCCAGACGCAATACAGCCACGTGTCTAATTCCCAATACGTTTTTGTAAGTTTCGCTGTAGACGCTGTACAAGACAAGATATTGACGGTAAAAACATATGAGAATTCTCCCTGACAACTGAAGGGATCAGAGCATGACACTGAGGCGTCCCCTTGTGAAGAACGGGAGAACTATAGAGGTAGCAAGCGTCGAGGTACACTGGCCACCAGAGCATACGCTTGCGACGCACGTTAGCTGTGGTGTGTTTAAATCGACTTTTCCATATCCTTATTTCCTTGCGTGTGTATTTTTTAAAGAATAAAATGACTACAATGATAGGATTTACCATCAATTTGTTAGGCTATGAATATTTCTTATTGAGTATTTCTGCTTTCGGAAACTGCATAGAACAAAATAAACTAATTTGAGGCGTACATAACAGATACCTATGTCACTGAACCACACCAAAGAACTCTACATTAATACAACAAAAATGCGCAACTCCCATGTGTCGTGACCCCGTGTGGACGGTGGCACCAAACAGTAGTGAACCAGTATGAACTAAAACTTAGTGGCGAAATAAGTGAGACTCACATGGCACCTAGTGACAAAGTCTGGGATGTCCCAGGCATTCTTAGGTATATATTGGTGATATTTGGAACGAAGCTCTCCAAGACAAGCATATATATATATATTGAAGAACATATATAATTTAGCATTGTTAGCTTCATTTTGTTGTGGATTTAACGTATTGACTTTTGAGAGGTGGCCAGACAGCACAAAGACTTTTTATGACATTTTGAGTTTTGCAGCGTCAGTGCACTTTCCCCCAAAGAAATTATTCCTTTATGATTAATATCTTATTGGTCTAGGTATACCACGAACGTCGTAGATCTAGTCAGATTTTATCAATCTTGATTGTTTAAAGGGTTAAATCACCAGTGAACTTACAAATATCCCTATTTTCGGTCATGTAAACACATTTCAGCACTTGATGATGATCCCAGTAGGTAAGTAGGGTAGTAGGTAGTAGGTTTTACTTACAGTATTAAACTTTAGAGCCTAGAGACTGACAGGACATCCTCGAGTGAAGAGGAGGGGGTTACAGACCCAATCCAGCCATTTTGGATTTGGGCAATTTTTCACTGTTTGGCAAAATTTTTCCCCGTTTTCCTCTCTTTTTGAGGCATATGCTACAATTCACAGTGGCGTTACTTGGTAATTTTTAGATATTTACATTTAGGGCGCTAAAATTGGTTATGTGTGGCATATCCAAAAAACAAATTAGTTTGACCTAACCCAATAAGTAAAATCACATCCATTTTCAATTGTTTGATTTATATAGGAAATGCAATAAAACATAGGAGAGGCTTCAATCGTGTCGCAGTGTGTCGGGAGGCTCCCGACATGGCCCTTTTTGTCGGAGCATGTCGGGGCGTGTCGGCTTGTGTCGTAGACTTGTGTCGTAGAACCGTGCTCAACCAAAAAAAAATATGTCGGCGATGTACACAATTTGTGTCGCAGAGGGCGTGTCGGGGTGTGTCGGGAGGCGTGTCGGCTCTGGTGGACGACCCCCTTTACATGTGGAGATCATCATATTCAATTTAAAGGAAGATGATATGGGTTTTACTTTTCAAGGTGAATTGTCCATATGCTTTAAAAAAAGTTAGTATCTATTTCTATCGAATCTTCTGTTCAGTTCGTTCCAAAGTAACATGTGTCTATCCCCCGCCGGTACAAAAGGACTATCCATCGTTGTCTAAGGTGGGCTTAGCTAATTCTAAGCAAAATCTGTATCATCAAATATATTTTGTGTTCCTGAAACATAAAGTATATACTTAATTAAATATGGACGGCTTCTGATATTTAGAATATGATCAAACAATCGAATTTGCTTTTTTGTACCATTAATCTGTCAATAGAATTGAGCATTGCTCTAGGAATACTTTGAACGAGAGTTTAGATAAAAGGAGTTTATCTAAAACATGAAACAGGGAGGACCGGCCTCTATCCATGCAACAGGAATCATTACTGTATATTCCGCCATGCCTCCTAGTGGATACCCGGGGAACTACTGTAAGCACAGACCTGACACCAGGTGGAGAAAGGGAGAAGCGAAGTTATACGGAGGGCCTGACACCTGGTGGAAATAGAAATAAGCAAAGTTAACATTTATAGGAGTACACTGGCCGCCAGAGCTACATTACATGAGCTCTGGTCTGGTTAAATCCTCGGCCGCCTTGACCCTAGTTTTTAGCTATGGATATTTCATATCATGTATGTCTGCTTTTAGAGTATACATAGAACAAAAGTACTTGGTTGGAGGCGCACACCACCAGATACCGTGAGAGATTTTAATGACCAACCCCTAGTATAGACCTAATTGAGGTATCCCATAATTCAGTCTGTTTACAGTATCCAGTGTTCGCTGGTTGCCATCGTTGTATTGTGATAGACCCTTGACCCATAACCCCATAAGCTTTAAATTGGAAACCCGATGTCAGAAATGGAAATTTCAGTTATTTCTGAGTAATTCTACATTTCAAATTCTATTCAGTTTCTCCGGTTATAAATCAGAAAATGAGAGTGGAAGCGAGACGAGGCTTCACCTTATGGTAAACACTACCACAATGCGCCGATCCCGGCCACAAACCTGCTTGGGCTTTGTTCCTGATGCCTCAATTCGATTAGACAAGGACAGAAGTTCACATCTTATTGGTTGCTAATGATACTTTTCACTGCTGGCCTCGCGACCCGAATGCTATCGGCTTGCTCGGTGGACTTCGGCACGTGCCATGTGGAGTGGTCATTTAGGCTTTGGAGGGCCGGTTATCAACAGGGGCGGTGGGCGGGAAAATATTCTTTTCTGCGCAGAGTTTTTTTTTTACTTCCGCCTGGCCCGCCACTGAGCCTGTGTTATTGTGGCTTTGAATCTATACTGAATTCTTGTCAGGTGTCGTAGGGTATGTACAATGGGCCGTCTTTGAACTTTGTGAGGTTCTAGACTAGCAGAGCATTGCGGAGTGTTCTGGCTACTGCCAGTAACGTAGGTTTGGGGCATCAGTGGTCAAAGTTGGTAGGGTTAGGTGAGTACTTCATAGGAAACAATATGTTTGTAAAAGCTTTCACTTCTGTTACCCGTTGGGTGCCATCGGGACAATTTTTATGACGTAGCTTTAGAGTACTCCTAGCCATACCGGTTGTCCATGGTGTTCAATCCCCTCACGGATTGACTCTCGAGCCTATGAATCCAATTGAATTCTATTTTGTTCCATAGGGAACTGGCTGTTTTACTGCCAAGATGGCTGAAGATGAAGTTCAGAATATAGACTTTCACATCTTTGCCACCCCCGTGGTCACACTCATTGAAGTGTGTCGGGACATCAATCTGGGTACTACCCTTGGTGATGTTCCGTAGATGTTCGTAGAGCCATTCCTTGATTTTTCACTTGGTCTGGCCTAGGTACTGCCTGTTGCATATTTTGCATTCCAGGCAGTAGATTACATTTGAGCTGTTGCAAGTGACATTACTTTTCATTCTGGTCTCCTGTTGGTGGACTTGGCGGTGATCTCACCCCCTGTGTCGAACATCTTGCAATACTTGCAATCATTTTTCTAACACTCATTTTTCGTAGAACCGTTGTGTATGGGTTTTGTTTTTTTACCCAGTCTGGTCCCTACATTGAGCTTCACCCTTACCAGATGTTCTTTCAGGTTTTTCGGGCACTTAAATCCTTTCACAAGCCTGCACTTGTGGATTTGTTTTGTGTTGATGGATTGGCCCAGGATGTCCCAATTTCTTTCCACTACCTCTCCTATTACATTCCCTGTGGGTCTGTATGTGGAGATCAGGAACATATCTACATATATCATGCATTTAAACAACCAAAAACTTAAATGAAATCGATGCAATAAAAAGATGCTGATAAGAATAAGAATTGGAATGAATAAAAAGAATTGTAGGGGACCCATGGTAAGTCTACTAAGACACGGGCACATCTACTTCGTCTTTCTAAGTTTAGTCGCGGCCGGGTGCGCCAAGTAGCTGCCTGGTGGGTCTGTGAACCTGCTGCCAGCCAATTGTGAGGTCACAAGCCGCTTGCTATTCCTGACACTGTGTTGGGACCAGTCCAAACGGATTTTCCAACTATCAGGTTGGAACCCAGCAGAGAGGGCTGATCCTGTAGAGTAATGAAGGAACCAGCTGGACCAACTGGTCAGCTGGGTACCAGACTTACATAGAACCACCAGTGAGGACCTAGCAAAGGTTCTGCACATGCTCAGTGAGAACAGTGGGTGTATATAAGAAACCTGCTGAAGTTCAGCTGGACACACTGGGATGTGGAGGGACTATGTGTGGTCCCTCTGCAGGGATCTGTCTCTGTTCTCCACCTAAGGGAGCTAGATCTCCAGACTAGCTGTTGACCAATTTGGGTTCCCAAGAAGGTGGAGTCAGAGTATCCTGGTTCTCTAGGAGGAGAAGGTTGACTGTCAGGTCCCCTTTCCGGATAGAGTTCTGGGGTCCCGAGATGAGATCAGGGTGGTGTGGTGTCTGCCTGCCAAGGGAGATTGACTTCACTCCCTGTGGAGGTCGCCTCCCTGTGATCCTTGAGGGCAGAGCCACGGTGCTGGGTGGTTGTGGTAAAACACAGCTGCAGGTTTGTAGGTGGGACCAGCACCAAGATGGCATTCTGGACCAAAACCTTGGTGGTGCTCGGGAGAAGATTTGGCCTTCCCCCGACACCCGGCCACTACAGAATTATGACACACATCTTATAAATATACATACACATCTTATACACATCTTATAGATAAAAAATATGAAATAGATGGTTGGGTTGGGTTGGGGGTAGAAATAAGAAAGCAAATACCCTGAAATAATGAAAGTGAATTAATTTGATTGAAATATAAAATGAAAATAAGAGTAAAGAAAATCAATCAAATTATAAAGATGTAGTGGGGTGGGAATCCAGCAGTGTTTCGTATGTTCTAGGAAGGTGGTGTGGAGAGTTAATCCTTACTTTGTAGTGATTCAGGGTAATGCCGCACACGAGAGTGGTGCGGTGGGGGCCGGGATTACGTAACACTGGGTATATATACTCAGCATTCACAGTAGGTCGACAGGCTGTCCTCGCGCGTCTCTCCTCGAGAGCGGACCCTTGGACCCTCACTTTGCATGCGGGTTCTTGTAACCTTCCTGGTGGTTAGGCAAGTCTTTCAGATTAGCCTCTCCAGCATTACCTGGCAGGCCATGCTGGGGTACTGTACTTGTGGGGAAGTAGTTGTTAATAAACATTCCTGTTTATTAAAAGCGTGGAGTTGTGTTTTGTGTCTCTAGATTTGTGCACACTTACCGAAAACCAAACCGACCTACGTAATTGCATGTAGGGTGGGATCCCGCTGGGAACTAGAGTTCCGGAAGTGGATCTTCCAACCTGCTAGTCAGGCGGCAACCACCACAAAGATAAGGAAAACAACTTCTTTGAAACCCCAATTTGAGTTTGAATAGGTGAGAAAATAATTGGGTCAAAGTTACCCCATGGCTAGGATAACTTTGACCCAGCCTTCATTGATGTAAATCGGAGTCTTACTGTAACAAATCAATGAAAAAGGAAACTACATTAGAAAGATATCAATAAGAATACAACCTTGTAAAAACAAACATTTCCATACACACCCTCCTACCATGCTTTATTTTTGAAAATATCTAAAAAGTGGGGCAAAGTAACTCTGTTTTATGGTACTGCTGCTGGTGATTTGAAATAAATGAGTTCTATTCACAGATGATATCTATTGTCTTATTTGAAATACATACAGGCATATATTTTGGACTGACACATGCACTGCAGTGAGTTGTGAGGTAGGTTTTTGCTTAATTGCTTTATCAATGACATTAAGGATATTCCATTTCTAAGTAATCTATATATTTTATGCTGACCATTTGTTTGTGTTTATAACATATATAACAAAGACTAAGACGCTGACTATCTGCATCAGACCAATGGCATAGAGTTGGCACCTAGACAATGACCTGGTTCTGCTTTTGGAGCAAGCTCAGAGTCTATGTAACCTTTTTTTTTAGTACGTTTCATTACATAATGATACACAGGCTCGGCCTTGGCCGTTCTGCCTCCTGGTCCCTCAGGTAACACACACAAACAGATAAGATATAGTAAATGAGCAGAGCTGATACATTCCAGGGAAGTTGACAAAACATTCACAATCGGACAAGGGTTTATCAGTCTAGGGTTTCCATACCATTTAACTAAGAATAGAAATAATAAGTACATGAATGGATAGGTAATGGGATGATATGAGGCAGATACAATACATGTAGTATTTGATCAGCAATAATAAACAAGCTGATTTACAGTCAACACAAACTCAGGCCTATAATGAGGTTTTCACCAATTTGCTTAGTAGGCCCATGTCAGACTAGCGTGCCCTTTAACCGAATTGACATTAAGTTGCTGTGATTTGATTACAGGATTACAGGGTTGATATAGGTTATTCTTTCTTAAAGAACCTCTCTAACCTTTCACGGGTCGAGGAGGCCACACGTTTAACCCAACCACAGCTAACGTCGTGTAACGAGCGTTTGCTCTGATAGCCAGTGTAAAAGTATCCCACGCTCAAATCTTAATGATGTTTACCAATAGGTGGCACACGTGTTGTATGTATCCGGGGCGCCACGGCGCGCACATATTGCGAACTACAGCGTGGTGAGAGGGACCGTCTCGAGGGCAGTGTTGACGGAACTTACCGTCCGGAGACGCCAGCTGGGTTGTTCTGGACGGCCTAAACAGACCTTAGAGGAGGCTGAGCATAACATTCAAAATGGCGGCTTGAGATGGCGGACGGTCGCAGGCCATGGAGAAATGAATGAATGAGTGGATCTTACGCCAGCGCCCAAGGAGTTCACCAGGCCGAAATGAACGCTAGGTAAATTGTAATTACGATGGAACCGTTTATTGTATTCAATTCTGAACGCTCGAGACCTAATTTCGGTTTGTAATAGGAGTTTTCGCATTTGTTTATGTTCGACTCGAGCCGAGGTGTAGCCTAGGTGGACTGAGGTCTAGAACACTGTTTCAGTCAGTGTGTAGCTTACTATGACATGTTCTGATATCAGATATGGGTGTAGATATTCAAACATTTTCTTAAGCTTTGTAATTTTCTTGTTGTTATAATGTGTCGTCCGGGTCATATTGAAGTATGAACTAATACACATTTTAATGCAGGGGATCTACTTTGACGATTTATCCGGTTATAATGTTTATATTATTAAAATAAAAATAAAAATCGTTACAGATCTAGATATAACTCAGGAGTCAGGCCCAGTGAACTGAAAGGTTAAAGTCTAGGGCCTAGGCTAAAACAAGTGGAGGGATTGTGTGAAAATCGACTCGAAAAGGAATAGTCACAGTGGCACATCTAGTTTGAGAGCATGAGGGCGTGTGTACCCACCTTTGGACTCCCAGTGTGGGTTTTATTTTAGAACTCGGCCTTCCCTTTTGGGGTCCCTATAAATATAGTGCTCCCCCACCACCCCTCCACCACGCCCATTTGTGCTCCCTCCAGTAGCAGACCCTACCCTGACCCCCCACTCGCGCCTTTTTGTTAATCCTTGATCCAGCCCTTAGTGTATGCGGTTGACTTATGTACCATGGAGTATACATAGTCTGAGTAAATAATCTGTATATTTACTAGGTATATAATTAGTTTTCCTAGGTGATAAGATATCTAGCAAACAGTATGTTTATCGCTGAACAGTACCGGTAGGCCTACCACTGAGTCTTATTTTTACCCGAGTTGGACACTGAAGGTGTTTTCTGTTTTACCAAGCCAGCGCAGTGTGACCGCATAAAAGAAACATTGAAATGCATGCAGGTAGGCCTACATGTATTATTATCTATATGAGATCAATATAAGTGGGGCCTACTAGGCTTTTGGTATGATCTAATTACACTTAATCCTCATATGATACACTTCAGCTTACAGCCAATATTACCACAGTATGATGATAGATTTATACCCATTTAAGTCTGACAACAGTTACCCAGGTACTTATAATCATTGGACGTTGAATTAATTAAGACAAAGGTACTCTGGTTCTCGTCTAGAACTAAATTGAAAAAACTAGAACCTAATGACCTATTCCTGGGATTGACTAAACTTACGAGAGTGAGCGAATATACTTACCTTGGCGCAGTGCTTGATGAAACCCTATCTTTTGATAAAAATATCAAAATGACCATAAAAAAACTCAATAGGAAAATTTTCCTCCTCGGTAAGATCCGGCACCTAATCACGCAGAAGATGGCATGTAAAATATACAAACAGAGTATAACTCCCGTTATAGATTATGCTTCATACCTACATGGTTGTGGAACTCAACGGTTAAGAGAAAAATTACAGAGAAGCCAAAATCGAGGACTGCGATTATGTTTGAATGCAGGGCCCCGGGTGCACACTGTCGACGACCTCCACCAAATCTCTGGAATCCAGAATCTGGAAAGGAGGCGTGATGAGATACTATAAACTTTTATCAGAAGGAGGTTATTGTCAACCCTAGGGGTTCATAAAACGATAGAATATGTAAACGAAATAAAGAGGGGAACATATGATGACGAGAACGAGGTCTGGTTCCATGCTACACTTACCCAGGCTAAATACTGAGTTTGCTAAAAAGGCACCCTTTTACAGGGGGTCAGTGTCATGGAACAAAATTCCAGAATGGATAAGGAGGCTGGATAAGAAGGAAACCTTTAAATGTCAAATCAGGAAAATGATGGTTTTAAGATAAGGCCACTGTTAGCATGGCACCTGACTGCTGATTTATGGTACCAGTCAAATCTAGGATCTCTCACCCGAACTCGAATGTATTTTGTTTTGTTTTTGTTTTGACTCTAATGTTTTGACTCATTATAAACAATTATTTTACTTACTGATTGTTTCTTATGGGTTGCATGCACATGCTTACAGACCTTCATTAGCTGCTTCTGTACATGAGTATCATCTACGTGCATATGCCAACAGCCCATCTTTTCTTGCCACTGCACATCAATAACAAATATGCGGGAACGAGGAATCAAGTGAGATTCCACGAACTTGACATAAACACTATAAGAGCGAGGAGTCAAGAGATGACGCCATGCTTGTAATTACTGAGACTGGATGTGTATATATATATTGAACTACCTTGTACTGCATACTACTCAGAGAAAGAGCGGTTTAATGAAGGAGTATCTGTGTGACCCAGACACAAACAACACCAATCATCAAACGCCTCTTGCCATCATTATTTGTCACCCGAATTGTTTCAAACATTGTTATTTGAGAACTGAACCTATGTTATAACTGTTTTTGCACTTTTTTTCCAATTGGAACATGTATCTACACCCTTGTTATACAGTATAGTTGAAAGTGACGCAAGCAATATACAGAATGTTAAAGCTATGAATACAGACTGTCACAAGGTATGATGGAAGATCGAAGTCATTGTACTAACGATTCAGACCTAATAAAAAAAAAAAATTTAAATAAAAAAAATTAAAACTAAGCAAAAACATGTCACCCACATGAGCACCAGTTATCTTATGCATATACAACAAATGTATTACCTGTATACATCACCGTATTTATTTTGCTGAAGTTGAACTACTTATATTCTCTACATGATCTATATATTAGATAATACAGTAAAGTAAGATCGCATTATTTTTTTATATGCAATGTGTATGTTATACGAATACATCTATTTGTCAGTTAGCACTATTTTACCTGGTAGACCGGTTTTATCTTTTGTATTTATGTTTGGAAACATGTTTAGCACACACCCGATGGTGTTAATTTTTTCCCTTAAGTGAAAACGAAAGAAACAACATTTTCCTTTTGAGAATATAGAATCCGATCTCTTCATATTATTTAGAGAACAGATGCCTAGGAAAAGAGGGTGGCACGGGTCTCTTTGCCTACCTTAGACATTAGGCAGTAAACTGGTAATCTTGAGGTTATCGTTTCGAGTCCCACTGCAGCCAACTTTCTACTTGATCTCAAGCATTGGTAGACTTACATCGATAGCAAAGGCCACCCCTTCTCATACCATGTCTATGTGGTGTGATGTGCAGCCATCTTTGTCCTTTGTCCCCAGCAGTGGTAGACTTACTTCTATCGCAAAGGCCAGCCCTTCTCATACCATGTCAGTTGGTGTAGTGAACAACCCCTTGCTCCTTTGTCCCCAGCAGTTGTAGACTTACTTCTACATGTATATCAAAGGCCAGCCCTTCTCATACCATGTCTATGTGGCATAGTGTGCAGCCACCTATCTCCTTCATCCCCAGCAGTGCTAGACTTACCACTATATGAAAGTCCAGTCCTTCTCATACCATGTCTATTAGGTATGATGTCTATCTGTGTCACTGGTTAGCACTATCAAGATGGTAGACAGAGGAAATAAAATTGACTTGGTGTTTATACATCTAAACAGGGTCTGTCAACTTTATCAAACTGTTTGACAAGAGGGTTTTATTTGTCAAAACACTCTAAAACCTGGTTGTTATTGAGTGTGGGTGGTAGATAACTGATGTGAGTTTGAATGGTGATCTGGTCATTAAAACAGTTTTCGTGACTCTATAAATGGTAAGGTAGACCAAAAGAAACCCAACAAAAACCCTGTTGTGTAAAAACAATGAGTAAAACTTAACATTGAATGCCCTTTACACCAAGGTACTCATGATGAAATTGATGTACATACTTCTAACCTCAGGTAATCTTTAATATTGCAAATCTCACGTGTGGAAGAAACGCACAACTATCGGAGTAATTTTGATTAGTGTAGTGGCTTTTATCTCAGAACCAACGTTTCGTCCATTATATGGACTTTTTCAAGGTATAACGCATATGTAAATGCACCACAACCAAATATTATGTAATATGACCTAATGATTGTAAATATGAGAATTATTTTTGACCAATTCATAAATCCCCATAACTATTTCATATATGTAACGTAATATCACATGATAGTATTTGAGATATTGGATACCTGTCACATACATACAACACTATCCCTGTTAATTATAATTAGTTATCAGTTAATCTCGCCCTCACCCCCTGCACACACCAGCTCGTTTAGAAACCCTGGCCCCTGTCCGATGTACTAGCCTAGCTTTTTGACCTAAGGTGACAAGTACTGAGCAATGTGTCTCGCCTGCCCCCCCCCCCCCCCCCCCCCCACGTCTCCTGTCGCAGCGCTGTGACATTTACCTCCTCCGCTGGCCGTCAGGCTGCGCTGTCTTCTCCCACGGTTGCCATGACGACGCGACAGGTAAAGGGTTATATCAGGCTTGGGGGAGGGGGGCTGTTGCTAAATCGGCGACGAGATAAGAGCAGATAAGGCGCAGTCTAATACGGTGTGAGCTTCACAGCTACATTCTCACACACTCTCGGGGAGTGGGGAGTGACTCGTTAGCGGTGCGCAGACCTCTCACACTGTGATGAGCCCGTAACTAAAATGCGCTGTCGGGGCAGGCCTCTGCTCTCTTCATTACAGAGGTGGCAGCCTTCCATTTTTTCCCCCCATAAAATTCCGCTATAATCATTTTTGGTATATGTTAGACTGGCTTCAGTCCGTGTCTCCTATACCTACCCCTCCACCTTACCCAACCCTTCCTCGCTGTGATACAGGATTCCTCGATCAGTCAGGGAAAGGATTATCTTCATTTTGTTGAATCATTTAATGAATGTCCATTATAAAAGAGTTAATAATAAGTCTTTTGCTTGATTTAACAGAGATGTCAGTTTTCATTTTTCTGTGGAAATCCAGTTTTCATATTCAGTATATGTAATTTATTGTCCTTGTGTCAAACAAAGATAATACTGATTTAGCCTCAGTTACACCATCAAAACAGTGGCTTGAACCTCCCCACAGACCCTCAGCCCTATGCCATGGCCGACAAGGACATACTATCCAAATTTTCCCGATTTCTGAGGTATAAAATCCATGTTAAAAATGTTTCCACTTTTTTCCCTGTCCCAACTGACATCCCCGAATTAAAATACAGGTGATATTAGTTGTGCCTCAATCACATCGATAAATGACCCAACTTAAGCCCGGCACCAGACCACCGTCATGCCACTCGCAGGCTGCAGAAATGTGCCGACTTTTTTATTTTCTGAAAAAAAAAAAAATTTTGAAAGCGAGCAAGTCTCCTTTAACTGATCTCTATTGGGCAGAGAGCGTATCCTGGGGCCTGTTTTTTAGTCGTGACCATTTCCTATAGTGACCAGTTAGTGACCGTTTGGAGACCTTTGGGTTCCAGAAATAAGACGTCATAACATGTGCGACCATTTAGAGGGGTAAACTGTCGTGGTCACTGTTTTGGGTTACAGAGTTGTGACCATTTAGCCCAAATGGTGGCATATTTAATTTTATACACTTCCACTGTATCAAATGAAACAATATTTACTGCGATGAATTATCTATATCTGTTTTATCTAATTCCCAAGTTTCACAATATTCTGTTGAGTAATATTCATGTGAGACATGCTTTTGTTTTTGAATGGGCCTTGGACCAACAGTGATCAAAGCAGCTGAACAGTGACCGGGTCTGAGGAACACTTTTTGGTCATGATCATTGGTTTGGTGGCCCAACTGGTCACTCTTTTGTGATCACTACAAATAAAGACGTCGCTGTCTGAAAAACAGGCCCCTGGTTCCTGGTAATCCGGTGGGGGAGGTTCCAATCTACCAGCAGATCCTTTGTCCCGGTTGCAAGCCAAGCATTATGAAGTATCTGCCAGGAGAGTGAGAGAGTTCCAGTAAATCGTGGGACAAATGGCGGCCCCCACATGAGGACATCTATGTCCCTTATACACACACCCCACAGCTCTGAGCATTCCCGATACTACTATTCTTCCATGTACAGTTGATTTCCAGGGTATTTTCTAACCAAGACTTCTGTCTACTTGAACGTGCAATTAAAAAGGATGCAATTATAAGATTTAGAAAATTTAAAAAAAGAAAACGTGCCATATGCAACCCGTCAATAACCAGTCTTTGATAACGCACTAAGCTTAGATATTAACGAAAAATGAGTAAGGAGATTTAGACTGCAGGGAATATCACTTAGAAAGCCAGCACCCAGCCCTTTCTATCGTAATGCCCGATGCGACTTCTCCGGCTGGTTAATTGATAGGTAGGATCATTCATTAATTAGATAATTAGAGAGTGGGTCGTGTGTCACTTTAGGCCTGTAGTCGTAACATGAGAGCTGGCAGTACTCTAGGTCTTCTACCAAAGCCACCTCGAACTGGGATGAGAGTTAGTTGAAGGTTAAAATACTGGACTAGTAGACACATAGTTATTAATTCATCCCCAGCAGTGGTGGACTTCCTGTTATATCAAATCTCACAGCTTCTCATACCTGTCAGTGCTTATCTTGTCTATGTGGTGTGGGAAGTAAAATAACTCTCACTTTGGTAAATGTGTAGGGGTGGGATTTTTGCGTGAAATCATCTCATAGATTCAATCATTGCCCCTGTTGTGTAAAACCGGTCAGAAAAACTGAACCTTGAGGTAGTTCCTATATAAAGTAGAACATATAAGCGGACACCTTCCTTTATCGGCCAAAGGGTCTGCTTATATGGGCTGTACGTTTACATAGAATTAAAATAAACATCTAATAGACTCTCCGTTCCGTTCACATAGGGTGCCACTTATGCGGGGTGTCTGTTAGGCAGGGTTCTACTGCATACTCTCAGGATCCCTCGGAACATTAGATAAACTGCGTTGATATAGCAGTAAATCTGCCACTGCTGGGGATGAAGGAGAAAGGTGGCTGCAGGAGACTGGAAGCCACAACCTTTGGATTTCAAGTCCACTGCCTTAACCACTGAGCTAACTCCCCACCCAGGTATTCCCGTGGCTTCCATTGGATTCCATTGATTCTTATATACAAATTTTGGTTAATAGAGAAATAATTATTTAAATTTTACAATTTTTTGTCTCTAAACATTTTTGACACATAAGAGGCATATGGGAATTTGATTTTGTCCAACAAATTAACATCAATTACTAGGGCAAAGTACTCAAATCACGTGACAAATCATGTGACATTGCTATTTCTGAAATAAGGTACTTGTGGTAGGAGGGACGTATTTAGAAAGAAACCCACGAGATGAAAATAGCTTGGTCCGTACTCCACCGAGTTTGACTGCAGAGTAATTCACGAAGCGAAGCTGAGTGAATTACTTTGCAGTCAAACTCGGTGGAGTGCAGCCCAAGTTATTTTCATCGAGTCGGTTTCTGATTTTATCTCACCCCGTATAAAATCATCCAATTAGCCATTGAGTATGGGGTACTCGAACTTCATGGCCGTGGAGTATGAGTTCCTAATGTTAAGCCTATGGAAAAAAAAACTGGAGTGAGATAATTGCCGGTACTGCCTGCAGTTTAACACTGTGCTAGGGTTGTAGGTGCTGAACGGAAAGGGTTAATTACTGTTTATAATCAAAGACTTGAACGAGTATTGGTAGATGCGATAGCCGAGTGAGTATCGTGAAGCACTCCAAACAAGATGGCGAACAGGGACACAGACCAAGTATAAAAATATTTCTGATTTTATCTTAGCCTGAACAAGTTTATCTGTCATCGCCCATTGAGTATGAGTTATTGCACTCACAAGCCTGTTGAATACATGTTCCTTTAAGGAGGTTTATACTAGGTTAAGATAAATATCTGTATTGAGGCATCATCCTGCATGGATCATATCTAGTTGACCCTGCAAGACATACAGTAGAAGCCTGCTGAACCAGACACTCTCCGTTCAGGACTAAAGTGCCCCACCTTGAAGGGTGCTCCCATAAATTGGGTCCTACTGTAGATAAACTGCAGCAATCCCATTCTAGGTCATTTTATGATCCTGACTAGGTTATATACTAAAGCTCTAAAAGACTGGGCAACGTTCTATGTACCACGGTATCAGGCGAGATATGGGAAAAATCTATCTCTAGTCATTGGTAACCATGGAAATCTTTCATTGACATTTTAGAATTTGAGCGTTATCAAAATCAAGTTATCGAAATCAATCAGGTTGGCTCATGTGAATTATAATTTGACATTATGATAAATTTGTTTGGGTAGAGAAGTAATTTCGTGTGGGTAGAGAAATACCTTCAGTTGCTATTTGAAATGTGGCTTTTTTTCAGGCTACCAAGAAGATCTATGAGATCAGCAGGATGCTGGCTTCAGAGTTCACAATGCCCTAAACTGTGGTTACTCTACTTTCCTTCCAGTGCTCTACAAATGGTTGTGATGTAGATGTCGTCCTTGTTGTTGCCATGGAAACATCATTACGGTGGCCAGCCTACTAACTGTCGTCTGGTCGGCCAGCGGGTCAGGGCGGCTACGTTCGTAAACCACCACCATCACCGAACGCATCCATATCGTCCATCTACCCCGCACCCTCACCAGGGTGAAAGCCCTGAAAGGATACATCAAAAAGCCAGCTTCACCACAAGGACCTAAGAGTGGACTTTTTCTCGCGGAATATTCATTGGCATCCAAATGTGAGATAGAAACGTATCTTTAATCTGTAGGGAAATTGTATCTATTCATCAAAAAGGGACGCCGTTTTGCAGCAGACGATCACCGGAAGTACGTGTACGAACGCTCCCATGTGAAAACCGCCAGGGATGGGGTCAGCAAAGTGGTGGGAATCAGTGGGACAGAATCCGAGAGCATAGTTCAGCAGTGAGGTATGACTGGGAGGTGCTTAGATCTACATAGTACACTCTGAAGCCTCTCTAAGACTTGGTACAGGCTACAACACTCAGAACGCCTACCACAGAGTGGCCGACATTGTTTCTCAGTGTAAAATATATATGTTCAGTGTAGGATAGT
The DNA here is from genome assembly GCA_950022655.1 of Alentia gelatinosa. NCBI lineage: Eukaryota > Metazoa > Annelida > Polychaeta > Phyllodocida > Polynoidae > Alentia > Alentia gelatinosa. The sequence goes on from OX465593.1 coordinate 23,024,649, forward strand.
AACCATATCTCGAATATCCCCTAAAAAGGAAATCGCTGAAAATACCTGCATACCTCAAGTGTGTTTTAGTAGATGAAGCTTCTCTTGAACATCACAAAATTATTTTATTTCATTAATTCACAGTGGATGAAGAATTTTGTAAATACCAAACCTTTTCTTTCACAGTGGAATTGAGTGGGGAGAGGTTGAAGAGTGACTAAGCGTTCTAAAGTTGCCAACTATTGTAGTCTCTGTTCCGAGTGACACACTCCTTGGTTTCCATACCTTTCGGATAAACATTACTTTGTGAGTTTACTTTAGGCTGGTGTAAGTTGACCTGGAACCGTAATAACATAATCAAGCTTTTCAAAGAAAAGGACATATATAGAACAATATAAGCCGGGGTGGTTCATAAATGACCCCAAACAAGGAAAGAAAATGGCAGCTAAATTCTAACATGATTTATAAGAAAAATAATAAAAGTATCCATACTTACGGCAGTATAACATTGAGACGTATCAGAGGATGTTATTTCCAGTTATAAATCATTGGATGAGTTAAACGATGCTTAAAAAAAGATAAGAAGGGAAAAAAACCACAACAGAACACATGGACAAGTTTTCGAGGAGAGATATGGGAAGACCAATGGAAATTTACCCCAAATTCAGGCTTTGGAATATATAGTAAATTGAGTGCAACACATGTGGAAATACTCAACGAAGCTCAAGTTAAAATGAAAAGTATCCACATTCGCTAAAAGCATAAAGAAATATTTGATTGTGGATTGGAATACAAAATATTGATTTCCATGTTTCTTCACAAAAAAAGTGAGAGAAAAATATTGATGTGATTCTCTTTTAACGAGGATCACTGTAAGGACACTGAGATATATTTATATATATTTGCGGGAAATTCCTCTTGCCGAGCAACAATCTCCAGCACCATGAGCTTCACGAGCAGTAGCAACAGCAATCTCCACCACATGCCGACGGGCTCGCGGCGCATTCAGACGGCCATGTCCATCCCGGGGGCCGTCAACATCAACCTGAGCGTGCTCGCCAAGCCCGCCGCCCACCACAGCGCCGCCGCCTCCGCCTCCACCTCCACGGCCGACACCGCCTCCTGCGCCTCCGCCGCCGCCGAGCCGTCGGCGCCGTCGGCCGCCCCGGAGGGCGAGGCGCCGCCGCCCTACACCACGCTGCCCCGGAGCCCGGGGGACGTGGGGTCGTCGCCGTGGTCGGGGCCCGGGGCGGCCGGGTCCGGGGCCGGGTACGCGCCCAGCGGCGTGCGACTCGGCTACGTGGATTTCGTGCCGCGCCCCGTGAGGAAACGAATGTTCAAGGACGATCTCTACGAGACTTTCGAGTAAGTGTCAGTTCTTTCTTCCATTCGTTTTGAGCGTGGATAACAAATCATAACACTAAATCAGGATGAAATGAATTATAATATGTTCCCTTTCCCTGACCGGCCCAGGAATCAATCTTTATCCTACCCCTAATATAATATCCCATAAGCTTAACATTGAGTTTCCGTATGCCACGCTGACTAGCATACAGAGTTTTATATGCCACTAGTGGCATACAGAATTTTTATCACGTAATATTGCAAAATCGAGGAGACGGTAGGATAAAATCAAAACCTGATTCGTTTTAATCTTGGCCACCGCATGCCACTCCTGGAGTTTTGACTTCGGACTTCACTCGGCTTCGCCTCATGAAGTCACTATGCCAAACTCCAGTCGTGGCATACGGTGGTCAAGATTAAAACTCATCCAGTTTTACGATATTACTGATCAGGGCGAAGAGGGGTGGGATAGGTGGAGGGGATACATAGACTGAAGCCAGTCTAAGCGTGGGCCACAGGCGCATATACTCTGCGTATAGTTTAGGGATAGATTTAGACTGGCTCTAGTCCCTGTTCCCTGTCTGCACTCCACTTACTCCAACCCTCCTTGCCGGGATAAGGATCCCTGGGCCAGTCACACTGTTACATACTTTATCTGATTATCTTAATTTTGTTTAATCATAAATGTCCATAATCAAAGACGTACGCAAGTCTAGGGTAGGTTATGTAGACTTTCAGCGTGCTGCAAAAATTATCCCTTCACTACCTGTGCACCAACACGGTGTGTATTGGTTAGGTACTGAGGCTCAGTGTCATAGTCTTTGAGGCATACCCAGCTGACCATGACCAGTCACCTTAGACCGAAATACAGCAGAACCTCACATAAGTGGACACCCTCCATTTCGGGTGAAAGGGTCCGCTTACATGGGATGTCCTCTTACACGAGGTTGGAAATTAAAATAAATAGACTAATAGATCCTCCGTTCCAAGTGAAAGTGTTTGTTAACACAGGGTGTCCGTTAGGCGGGGTTCTACTGTACCTCATTGACCCACTGGTGATTGATATATTTGGACCCTACAAAGCCAGTTGTAGAAGTAGCTAGATAATTGGGTGTCAAGTAGGTTACAGAAAATGACCAATGGACTGAATAAAACCATTGAATTATAACTTTTTTCTATAACTCTTTTATATATATTTTCTCTCACTTTTTGTGAAAAACTTTTAGATATTTTCGCACACTTGTTGCTGAAAAACAGATGGAAAAGAAATGTAACAAGTTGACTAGATCTGGGCGTGCATTGAAACCAGCCGTAAGGCTGAGCACGTGCCAGTATAAATAAATGTTTAAAAAAAACAAAAAAACTACGCTAAATCATCAATGAAGCACACTCGATTTGTTCCTAGTCTGTAAGGACGGGCGCATGTTGTAGAGCTGCTCCGTTGAAAACGATTATGGAAATCCCAGAGAAATGATGCCTTGGGCCATCATTCTCCCTTAAAGTTTTAGGCTTTAGACAAAAATGTGTTCCCAGGGCTCTAAAGGCTTAAACCCTTTCCAGGCGAGCAGGTTGGTGGGTACCAGTAGCTACAGGGGCTAGGATGCCCCTGGGTTGTATGTCTCTGGGGGCGAGAATGCCTTGAGGCATTTAGGAAAGTTTCACTTGTCATGTGACCTAAAAAAACTTCTGTATTGCCATATTTCAATTTTTTGGGAAACAGCATACAAAATACATTGATTTCCACACATATCTTTCCATATTTTTGTAAAATTCTTTAATTAATTGTATTTATTGGAAAATGCCTGAATATATCATAAGTGCTTGTAGGCATTCTCGCCCCCTGGGTACATAATGCCTGTAGGCATTTTCGCCCTGAATGGGTTAAGGAAGGACTGCGTGGATCAGTGGGAACCTCAGTGGATAGGAATGGGGAAAACAGAGGAAAGACTTTTTCAAGATTAAATGATTAGGAAAAAGTCGAAGAGGTTATTAGCAGATAAAACGATGGCTGACACGAGAAGTAGTAGATGAAAAGGCGGGAATAAAAATTTGAATCAAAAGGAATTGAAAGTTTATTTCATTTATTCAAAGGAATTAAATGTTAAGGAAACCTGGATACAACTGCAAACATGAATTATAATTAGGTAGGTGGGTGTCCGTCTCATTATTTTCTTCTCATCATTACACAGCAAAAACGATATGAGTCCAACTTTGACGAAAGAAATAGCTACTACTTTCACTACTCTGTAGAAAAACAACTATAACCAAATTATGCTGTAGTTACGCAAAGAGGGATCAAGCGACAGAACGGCACAAGTCAAGCTTGGAAAAGTCATGTATGATAGCAGCCTAATAGAATCTTTTGAAAAAAAACCAACAAAACAGTTACATAACTTGATATTATTACCTGGTTCTTCACCAAGGAGAGTGGAAAGAGTGTGGAAGAATGAGATGAGATGAGGCAGGGTACAGCAATTGGGTTCATTAGAACGGCAGCTTTCCACTTTTCCATGGAAATCCACGTTTTCGTTTTCAGTATATAAAATTATTTTCATAGTGTAAAACACAGATAATATTAATTAAGCTTCATATACGCTAATAAAACAGTAGTTTGAGCCTCACCACAGACCCTTAGCCGCATGCATGTTTTCAACGTTTTCATAGTTTCTATGAGGCAACAAATTCAACATGAAAAATATTTCCACTTTTTCCCTTACCTCAACTAACATCACATAACAACTTAAGATTGGTAGAATGAAAGGGGAAAGCCTGTAATCATAAGCAAATATATAGTGTAAATAGCCTGGAAACATGACTGAAAAATAAGTATCTTTAAATCTACTATTGAATCTAAAATTGAGTTTAGAATCACTATCTGACCGTCACATAAGTCTGGAAAGTTAAGTCGTAGAAAATCAAAATGAAAGAGAATTCAGTATTTTCTATATCTGGTACTGACATTTGTGGAAAATTCTAAAATGAAAGAGACTTCAGTGTTTCTCAGTCAATTTTGGATGTTTCAATTGATGGACAACAAAAAGAAAGATAATTAAATAATCTGTCATACAACAGTAGCTATTTTCAGTTGAGGAAACATGGCCAAGTGTTTTCTGTCACAGAGCGGTAGTGAGGGAAAGGGAGGGGGAACTATAAGCGGTGTCCCTGAGATGAAGAAGGTTTGGCCGCTGGTGGCGCTGTACACCGTGCACAGACGTGAGAAGAACCACGACAGTCACCGTCCAATTAGTGCACGTCCAGTGCCTGTGTTTTTGTTCAGTGACATTTTCAGTAAACTTTGTACCGTCAGGCGCAGGCGTAGATGGTAGTAAAAGAGCGGTACGACGGACGGACAATGGACACACCTTCCTGGTCTTTCCACACTATGCGTGAGACTTTCTGATAGGCCAGGCTTTGTCTCATATGTTCAGACTGTTAACATGACTTAGTTCATGGCTCACTTCTGTCTTGTGTTTTCATACTATGAGCGATATTTAATTCATGGCTCAGTTTTGTGCCAGGGATGCTTAATTCACGGCTCAGTTTTGTCTTGTCTATTCACACTTTGAACATGACTTGCTTCTCAGCCGAGTTTTGTCTCATGTGTTCACACTGTCAGCGAGACTTAATTCTCGGCTCGGTTTTGTCTTGTGTTTTCATACTATGAGCGAGACCTAATTCTCAGTTATGTCTTATTGTTTACACTGTGAGCAATATGTAATTCATGGCTCAGTTTTGTCTCATGTATTCACACTGTGAGCGAAACTTCATTCTCGGCTCAGTTTTGTCTCATTTATTCACACTGTAAGTGAGACTTAATTCTCGGCTCAGTTTTGTCTCATTTATTCACACTGTAAGTGAGACTTAATTCTCGGCTCAGTTTTGTCTCATTTATTCACACTGTAAGTGAGACTTAATTCTCGGCTCAGTTTTGTCTCATGTATTCACACTGTAAGTGAGACTTAATTCTCGGCTCAGTTTTGTCTCATGTATTCACACTGTAAGTGAGACTTAATTATCGGCTCAGTTATGTCGTGTGAGTTCACACTGTTAGCGAAACTTAATTCTCGTTTCAGTTCTGTCTCATATGTTCAAACTGTGAGGATGGCTTAATTCTCGGCGCAGTTTTGTTTTGTGTGTTCAAACTGTGAACATGACTTAATTCTAGGCCCAGTTTTTGTCTTGTGTGTTCAAACTGTGAGTGAGACTTGGCTCTCAATTATGTCTTATATATTCACACTTTCAGTGGCTATAGCCAATGTGATGCACTCATCAGGAGTAATTTTTGCGTTGGTTAAGTGATATAAGATGGCACCCTGGATTACCAGTGCTATGTCTGGTGGTGTAGGGCAGAGACCATACTCTAATTACTTGATAAGCTGTTATGAGTAGTTTCATTCTCCAAGCAGATCCTGTGTGCCACTTAGAAGCCGAGTAGTACTAAAGATATGCCAGGAGACTGGGCGAGTTCCTAGGCTGGTTCCCTGTCCCAATTAAGTATGGGACTGGTAACACCCAACTTTAAGCAACTTTGAAATTTTAGTAGTTCCCTGCTTATTTGCAGTGGCAATGATAACCAACAGAACCTCTCTCCCACTCTGCCAGCAGGATCTCTGCTAGGAGATTGCCTCTCTCTCTCATGAGGCTCCCCAAATATCTTATTTCTACTTGTTTATAATAAAGGATGATAAAACATGAAGCAATGTCAACCTTTCAAAGGATAAAAGATAATTTATTAGACTGTTTCTCTAAAAACCAGCATAGTACTAGCTGAACATTGTTAGCCATGATGCACTAGAAAAAATGGAGGTGTTACCCATAGTGCACCAAAATATTGAGGGTGTTACCTGGCCTATAATGTGAGTAAGCACATAGGCCAGGCTTCCAGGCTAGCTAGTTATACGTAGTACAACGCTGGGTCCATTTTGACTCCCCACAGACGTTGTACTTGAGGACATAGGCAAACTTTGAGATTCTTTGCGATCAAAACTGGTTTGCACAATAACGTTTTCAAAAGAAGTGGCATGCAATAGAAAACAGTTGAATTCAACAACTTACATCATAATCTTCAGTCTCACATCATATGAGCAGAAGATGTTTCCATTTTCTTTATTAAATCCTCCTTTGAACTCCTGAATGGGACAGCTCCTCAATCAACCATCCGCCATTTTGAAAACTTATTTTTCAATTGAGCTGGTTACCAGCGATCATGTCAGTCTCAAACTTTGCCTATGGCATCAAGTCTGACTCTAGTGAGGTATGAACAGAGTCGCACTACGTCTGACTAAGGCTAGCAAGTTCCAAGAAGACCAGTGAAGACGGTACCACTAGTCAGGGGATAGAGTCGGTTATCAGAATCTATCATAATCCATTGATCATCGAGCCCGGTATCTAATTATTTTTTTGTCATGGGCAAGATGGAAGCCTGCATACAGTGATCGCTATGTGCCCTATATGTCTGGAAACTTCTGATCGATCAATAACCTGATAAGCTATAAAAGGTTAATACCCCTGACATTTACTGTTTTTATGATCCTCTGGGGTACTCATTATTCACTGCGGATTATGGCTCGCTGTATCTAAAAGCCCGGGGACGCTGAAGTATTATCCCCTGGTCATTCTAAATGCTTTTAAGATAATTGCATATTTCAAATGACAACAAGTCTGAAGGACAATAAAAGAAAATTCTAATATTTAATATTCATATGAATTGAAATAAACAAGATCTTCCCTCAAAACCGAACTAGACTAGTCTTCTTGAATAAAATTATAAGGAGGCTTCAGAGTTTGGTGTATATTCCGACATGTTTCGGTATTTTTAATACCTTCTTCAGGGATCAGATTAATTGTGGATTTACAATTGGGTACTGAAGTACACTTGGGATCGCTTTTAAGGATCCGGATCGCTTTTATGGATCATCAGATTATAGTTATAAATAGCAGTGTAAGTGAAATATCAAAGAGTCTGTTGGTGTTTGATAAGAGAAAAAATAATGAGGGAAGTTTCCCTGGGATTAAGAGTTCGTTGTTGCATAATTCAATTCAATGGATTTGATTAGATAGTTTATGTTCAAAAGTTTTTAGAATAAGTCATCATTTCGAATGGTGGTAGTTCACTCAATGGGCTGGGGATGGATGTCCAGCTGGTGTTGTACGATGGTTTAGGGTCTTCAGGCGTGTTAAGAAGGTGTGGTGGGATTCTTCTGTTAATCGGTGCTTTATATGGAATGTCTATGGGAGTTAGATGGTATTCTTCTTGATATCTGTTAGTTGAGTAAGGCGTCCCAATAGGTGGTCCCGTAGCCCCAAAGTTCATGTCTTTTGACATTTTGATAATATAGTCTAGGATCACTATAATTGTTGTCATCGGTTTTCTGTTCTTCCCAATATGGTATTACAGGTGTTATATCAGGCAGAGTCTCAACAGGGACTGGTGGAATCAGCGTGTCAGGCTCAATGTTGTTAGTATTAAAGTCACTTACCGGCGGCGATGGTGTCAACCTACCGAAAAGTAAATCACTCATAGCTTCGAGTGATAACTGGATTCCCCAGTCTAGGGATGCCAGTTTTCAATGTTTCCATTGAATTCAATGTTTTCATTTTCAGAACAACAAAATGATTCCTTGTGTAATATTGATATACCAACTGCTAAATAGCCCAATTCAGCCACACCCCAGAATCCCCTGCTGAACCTCCCCACTGACCCATGTAAAAACTTGAGCTTTCCCTTGATTCATACTGTAATGCATATGTAATGCATAGATTCTGCATAGATTCTGTATTGCAAAAAAAATATTTCAATGTTTTTTTCTTACCCCCACTGACAACCCTGGCCAGTCTAAGTGGTGGTTGTTTAGTACAGTAGTTCGCCCATCCTCCAAACACCAAATAAAATCAAAGACAAACAACTGTAGAAAATAAGGCCGTTAAAAAAGACGCATCGAGGACGAAAACGTGTAAAACACAATTATTAAAAACAAACTCAAAACTAAAATGACCCACTACAGAACTCGTGCTTTATCCTCTATACACTGATTAAATGACCTACCAACTCCCGACTATAGGCCAAGGCATTACCTGTAACTGTCTTGGTTAGCAAATTACTATTGACTCGTGATTGAAAAAGATATATCTCAAATTCATGATTGTACAAGTAAGATTGTCTGACTGAAACTAACAATGTATAATATGTGCCTATCGTCCTATGTTTGATGCTTGAAAATATATTTTCTCAAGCGAAGGCGCATATTCATATAATCCTAATCTTTAGGCACAAATGCGGTATGAACTCTTATGCTGGAGCCTCTGGAAGATAGGATCATCTTTTCCCTAAGCGCTACCTCCAGAATAAATTAAAAACTAAAATAAATCCTTTTAAATATCTAGGATAGCTATGAGGTAAATATGAGACATTGATTACTAAGATAATAACTATACTAACACAGTCTGGTAAGCAGCAGGGTAAAACTCCTACGTTATTAAAAACTTTGATTTTTTTATCACTTTAAAACCCTATAAGCGCTTTATGATGCCTGATGAGCCAATTATTGCGAAACCTCCCTCCCCCAACGGGAAACTCCTGTTGTCTGTTTGCCTTTTTTTTTTTTTTAGTATATTTGTTAATAGCAGTCTCCTCTGCATGGCCACAAGGTTGGTCTCTTGGTGTTTTGCCTGGCGACCACAGGGAGAGGAGGTGCGACATCACCCAGTGATGTCACACCCACCAGTGTACATGGTTACGGTGGTTAGGCACAGTTCTTAAACTGTCACTCAAGGTAGCATCAGCCTAGGGAACAGACGTTGCCTCGTCTTCTTTACTATTCGTTATTAAAAACAAAGAAACTAGTTGTCAGAGACAGCTAATTGGTGATACGAGAGAAGAGTCCTGTGTGGTCTGAGATGGTACGAGAGTCCATGGTGGTCTCCAATTCCGGGTGCCTTTTTAACTTGAGCCAGCTACGCCTGCCAAACGTATATATACCTGATATCCTTGACTGACAATACAAGATGGCACAGAGCGGTTGTTAGTTCCTTGATAAGTAGTTCCAGTCTCCAAGCAGATCCTTTGTCCTGCTTGCACTGAAGAAGAACAAAGGTTCAGCGAGGAGAGTGTGAACCATTCAGAGACAAACAGCTACAAGTTGTTATAAGGGGATCTTCTAATCCACTGATAATGTACCCGTCACCTGCTGTTTTGTTTGGCATCAGGGGGCAAGATGGCAGGAATACTATCAAGAATCATCACAAAATTTCATATGATTGTTTATATGGCATGAGTTGTCTTCACGGATGATATCACAAAGTGGGGCTGAGTGACATCTGTAGCAGAAGACAATGAACGCCATGTAAACAATCATATGAAGTTGAGTGACGTTAAGATTTTATCCTACCATGTCACATGTTCTTAACTTATTTCACGTGCGGCATATGAATATTTCATGGCATAACCATGGCATACAGTCACACCATGTTGAGTCTATGGAGATTTATATGAGGGGTAGGATAGGGGGTGGTGGTCAATATTCTTGAAAGTTTTGCGTAGGCTCCCTCTTCGTTCTATTGCGTACTAGATTAGAAGAGGGGGCTGGGGGGGGGGGGGTCCAAAATTTCAGAAATACTGCATACGTATCTTATGTATTGCCCCTAAGCAACTATCTAACTGGTATGTATATGTAATCTGGATGACTGGATATCCTTTTTAGAAAATGAAGATAAACAAATGTAAGTACATGCTATGTTTGTTGTAACACCTCCCCTTCTGTCTGGTTGCAGCGTTCTCCTGCAGAGAGCAAACAGCTGGTTGGAGGAGCACCAGGGGCTGCAGATTGTGTCCTGCGAGACGGTCACGTGGACGGGCATGCGCACTCGTAACATCTTCTCCGACTCCTGTTCGCTTTGTACGAGTATGAATGCACGTCGACAGACAAAATACATTCGTGGTCTTCGGTGAGTAGCTCGCTTTGTACGAATATGAATATGCATAGACAGACGAAATGCCTCCTTAGCACTGTGCCTGCCTGCCTGCCTGCCTGCCTGCCTGCCTGCCTGCCTGCCTGCCTGCCTGCCTGCCTGCCTGCCTGCCTGCCTGCCTGCTTTCTTACCTCTGTGTCTGCCTGCCTGCCTATCTGCCTGCCTGCTTTCTTACCTCTGTGTCTGCCTGCCTGCCCCTCTCCCCTTCTATACCTACCACACTATCTTCCTCTTACCTGTCTGCCTGCCATGCCATCCCTCTCTCTTTCCACCTCTACCTGCCTGCCTGTCTGTCTGCCTGCCTGCTTGTCTGCCGGTATGCCTGCTTCCCTGCTCCCTTCTTTTGTCGCTTCCCTCTCCTGCATTCTTCCATGCTTTTAATAACCATATTAACTCAAATATGTCTGCCTGCCTGCCTGCCTGCCTGCCTGCCTGCCTGCCTGCCTGCCTGCCTGCCTGCCTGCCTGCCTGCCTGCCTGCCTGCTTGTCTGCCTGCTTGTCTGCCGGCCTGCTTGTCTGCCGGCCTGCTTGTCTGCCGGCCTGCTTGTCTGCCGGCCTGCCTGCTTGTCTGCCTGCCTGCCTGCCTGCCTGCCTGCCTGCCTGCCTGCCTGCCTGCCTGCCTGCCTGCCTGCCTGCCTGCCTGCCTGCCTGCCTGCTTGTCTGCCTGCCTGCCTGCCTGCTTGCCTGCTTGTCTGCTTGTCTGTCTGCCTGCCTTCCTGCTTGCCTGCTTGTCTGCCTGCCTGCCTGCCTGCCTGCCTGCTTGCCTGCTCCCTTCTTTTGTTGCTTCTCTCTCCTGCATTCTCCCTTGCTTTTAATAACCATATTTACTCAAATAAGTTGTACTTGAATATAGATGTAAGATAACAGCCAAATAATATCATCGAAAATATGCGCAAAATGTCAACTCAAATGTAGTTATCATTATCAATCACCCAAAAGTGTCACCATTTGATGTGTAGTTTTTACTGCATTATGTGAGAAGTAATGGTTTACCAATAAACTTGCTATTTTTTCGAGGCTATCTTAGATCTGTAATTTTTATTGCATTATGAGAGAATTAAAGGTTTACCTTTAAACTTGCAGGATCTGGTATTTTGTCGAGGTGTTCCCAGATCTGTAATTTTTACTACATTATGAGAGAATTAAAGGTTTATCATTAAACTTGCAGGATCTGGTATTTTGTCGAGGTGTTCCCAGATCTGTAATTTTTACTACACTATGAGAGAATAATAGGTTTATCATTAAACTTGCAGGATCTGGTATTTTGTCGAGGTGTTCCCGAGCCCGCAGGCGGCGCATGTGCGCTCTCCAGCTATCCAGTGTAAAACCTTCGTACCCCGGCGTAATGAACGCTTTGACCAACTCATCAGCCGCGCCAACGACCACCTCTCCACCGAGCGGCTAGGAGGTACTCATTACTTATTATATGGAGATGCCAGTCTTCCGCGTATTTCTGGGTTTATTTCAGTCTCAAATAAGTTATTATTATAACAGACATAATGAATATGTTTCCCAAATTTTCCTGTATTTTTTTCCCACCGCACGAGTAACCCTGTATTCCTATAACCGAATTCTTTTCACATGGTGATTTTTATATGGCATTGTACGCAATCTCAAATTAAGTTTTACTTTGGGATCTATGAACCTATTGGCTATGCTCAGAAATGCAGTTATCATTAGGACAATGTGGAGATCATAATAGAAAGATATTTCCAAATAGATTCTCCTCCCCATGGGGGTGTGGGCTTTTGAAAAAAAGGTTTTGTTCAGCAGCGACCCAACATGTAACTGAAGCAGTCCACCAGCTCAAATACCTCAGGGCACAATGATGGATGTCAAAACATTCACCATAAATGCTCTCAATCAGCCAAAAATAGCCTGATGAGATAGTAATCGAAACTGCAGGTATTTACAAAGAAACTGATGAGTGTTTGGTCTGTGTCCCCGTTCGCCATCAAGCTTGGAGTTTGCAGTGATATGAATGAGGCGATAATCGAGTGAATATTCCGAAGCGCTCCAAACGAGATGGCGGACAGTGACTCAGACCAAACACGAATATGTTTCTGATTTTGAATTAGCCTGGAAATATTCATCTGTTTATTGCCCCGTGAGTATGAGTTAACATACTCGCAAGCCTGTTGAGTATGTGTTCCTAATGTTGAGCCTATGGTCATTTATCATCCATCGTATACATAGCCCCCATTGAAAATGTATGGGGACTCAGTAAACCACTACCCATTGTATAAAAACTGTCAGATACCATAACTGTGGTATACTGATTCAGACCTGTGATACCGCCTCAAAACCATGTTATGGGAAAAATAGTACCTTTCGCTATAGGGAGCCAAAGTGAACCCGCTGAAACCACAGATACCCGTTTACGAATCACCATTTCCGGTGGCCCGCAAGAACGAGGCTTAGTGCTAAACCTATGGGGGTCTGAGGCTAGACTTTCGTTTTTGGTCTCTTTTGTTACTTTTGAAGTGTAGTTTACTACTATTGTCTCTGAATAACTCTGTTTCGAAACTACGATGACAGTTGTTAAGTTTATTAAAAAATTTGGATCTAAAAGATTGGAGAATGACACATATAATCTCGAACCTACATAGTCAAAGTACTGAGCGCCTATACCCGGAAATAGTATTTTGTAACTGGCTATCTGTGGTTGCAACGGGTTCACTTTGGCTCCCTATAGAGCAAAGAAATAGTTCCTATTGTTATACTCGTTAATATGGCAATTACTGGGTTTAATGTATTCGAAAAGATGGATAATAAATAAACGATGATTTTGTGGACAGACGGCTTTGTAAACCACTCGCGGTTGACGTCGTAATACACTCGATAGTGCTCGTGTATCACTACGCGTCAACCTCTCGTGGTTTACGGCCGCCTGTCCACAAAACTATCGATTATTGTCTATTTACACCAGGCCAAGATAAGATAGGAATCATAACTTTGATAACTAGGAAAAACAGCCCCCTTCCCACATTGAAATGCCGAACACGCACACCAGGGCTGCAAATTGTGTCTATATCCGCATGGTAACTTCACCAGCAACATGTGGGACTGGCCCCTCACCACTCACATCACAAACTGTAACAGAACCACACAGAGGATTGGTTGGAACCCTTTCCCGCCACCCTTTGTGTGGTCCCTAAACATGCGATAGATCTCGGAGCATACGCCTAAATTGAACGATGTCCTACAAACTCATACTCAACATTATCAAACTACTCTGCCCTATGGCAATATCTGTGAATTATTTAAGTTTATTTTTGATCTCGATGTAAATATAAGATCATCTAAGTTGACTTTGAATTTCACATACTACTGTATCTGAAGAACTCAATTTATTTGAGAGATGCTTTACCCTAAATGAAAAAAAAAATGATAATAAAAAAACGTTGCTACGTTGACCTCATCAATATAGAGACTAGTTGATTAGGTGTCTCCTCCAGACATAAAATGCTAAAATCAAGGCTTTTGAACCTCCCTACATACCCCCATGCCCACACCATGGCTGACACCAATAGAACATTTCACGTTAAGATGTATAAATCCTATCAAACCCGAGCTCTCCCTGAATAAATGGATGTCCACTCCAGTTTGGAAAATCAAACACTTTATTCTGACCCAGCCTATGTTTCGGCCTGTTGAGGGTCTTCTCCAAGACAAGAATTAATGAGAACATCAGAACAACAGTATTTATACTATTCACCCGGTCATCTTATTTTGGTGACCAAAGCCCTATGGCAACAAACATTAATTAGATTGTCTCATTCTAGTGAACAGGTTTGGTGGCTTGGTGGCTAAGTGGTAGGGGTGTTCGCCTCGAGCATTGGAGGTCGTGGGTCCAAACCCTGGCCGGGTCATACCAAAGACTTACACGAAAATGGTACCCACTGCCCATGCGGTTTAACACCCACCATTAGAATGAGGAGTAGGGGCAAGGGCCCAAATTTAAGAATGGCTCTATAGCCGAATTCGGTGATTGTGAAACACAAATATTCCCTAATAAATATTGCCCAAAAAAAAAAATATTCACTCAGAATGTGGTGATCCACTTTGTGTGTTTGTGTGCACCTTCAGGTCAGATTATCTCCATAGAGACTGTAGCCATGAAGTATCATGACGCCGACACAAGTTACAGTCCCCGTGACGTACATCCGAACGTCTGCTTCTGGAAGGAATACCCCGATACCAAGAAGAAATTTGTCCTCTGTATACGAGTCTTCGCCTACTTTGCTGAGGAGGTCGACGGCTATGAATCCCTTGGTAAGTGATTTTATTACCCACCGAATACGGAGTCTCCATACTAAGCCTCTGGAGCTTACAGATCGCTTCTGAGTAGAATACGGACCTCCGGATTCTCCTAGGAGAATACAGCTTTTTCGGCCACCTGACGGGCGTTATAGGAACTAATTCATATAAACAAACCATGGCGCTAGGGTCGAATTTCTAATAATAAACTAGATTTTCTTCCCAATAATTAGTCGAAAGGTGAGTAATAAATACAATATTACGATGATTTCGATCTGTGTGGCCGTATTCTCCTTGTAGTTGACACTATTTCTACGCGTCAACTACGCGGAGAATACGGCCACTCAGATCGAAATCATGGTAATATTGTGTATTTATTATCCACCCAATTCAAAGTCTCCATAGTGTACCTATGGGAACTCTGTATGAACATACCTGGCGCATACGGATGTGTTCTATGCACCAGGTTGCGATAAGGCAAGCATTAAATTTCGATAATGCCTACAATATCACCTACTGGGCGAAGGATGACGTACATATTAAGATGAACGGTTTTTAATCAATGCAATATTGATAAATGCGGTCGTATGTTCCTCGGAGTTGATTCTACTCAGTATCCTCTCATTCGCTCGGATATATCTGAAACCAATCAATATTGTGAATATATTAGCAGGTTTTATATATTTGTATATGTGCATTATATGGGAATCCTGAAGAATATTATAGGGTTATTAAGGACGTACCTTAAAAACATACAGTAATTTTGTTGATGCCTATACCGAAGGCTGAGGGATATG
Source organism: Alentia gelatinosa (assembly GCA_950022655.1). Lineage (NCBI taxonomy): Eukaryota > Metazoa > Annelida > Polychaeta > Phyllodocida > Polynoidae > Alentia > Alentia gelatinosa. Next base: position 23,039,996 of record OX465593.1, read on the forward strand.
TGATGAACAACGAGTCCACAACCACATACAAGCAGTCGCTCAAACCAATCCCACGTCTTACGCATATATTCTCTGCAAGTTTTATTCTATTGATCCAATATTTCGCAAACGAGCAATAATATCGTAAATATTCGTAAATATGCTGGGAAATGCCTGCAGGCATCATTCGCCCTATGCTGGGGAACGCCTCAAGGCATCACTCGTCCTCAGTGGGTCAATCGTGACGTTTCTGTAAAATTTGCAGGTTATCAGGACTTTGTACCAGAACACAATCGACGGAACCAGGAGAACCAGGGCTACGAGGTTTACCAGGACCTGATGCAGAAAGCGTCACGCTGGATCGCCCGCCAACAAGGCGTGCGCTTTGTCAGCGTGCAATCACTCAACATCAAGCTCAAGAAAAGTAAGGCACTGCATAGTCATTTACCCACCCACCCACCTAAAAAAAACCAAAAAAAACAAAACAAACTAGGCTCGATCCTTCGAACTGCAGCCCGTGCTACCTTGAAAGCAGAGAGAGGCAGTTTTCACACTTTTCCAAGGAAATATACGTTTTCATTTCCCGTTTATAAAACTTTTTATTCTAGTGTAAAACAGTATAAATTGAGTCTTATTCACCCTCATGCAGTCTCATTCACATTTCATGGCCGAAAACGTTGTGTTTTTCATGTTTTCTCAGTTTCTCTGAGGCAGTAAATTCCACACGAAAATCATTTCCACTGTTTTTTTCATGAGCCCAACTAATATCCCTGTAAAAGTAACACTTCCTGTCAGCATAGAACCGCTGCTGCCAAACAGTCACCCACAGACGATTCATTGTCTCAGACAACCATAGCGACCACCTTAGATATTGGGTCTGGGACTCAATATCCTACTTCAGTCGGGTATTCAGGGAGGTAATTCTACCGCCATCGATATTTCGATGAAAATAACATAATACATGAAGATTCCGCAATATGTACACAATGTCATCCCCTGCCTATATCCCCCAACCAGTGCCCAGCAGTGTAAGGCCATATCTGTAAGAGGCAGCGTGAGACGTGCAGTTAGAACAAAATCCACAAAAAAATGTAAATGAAGTGATACTGAATACACTGAAAATGTCCTAATCAATCTTCAAATACTAAAACTAACAGCGTAATAAAGAAAAAGATAAAATGTACACATTTAGTAATGACCAAAATAATGTTACAACTGCTTCCCTTTTTTTAAAGTTTTGAATTTCCGATTTTTTTGTCAGTGCAGAATTTCATCCATGGGCATTTGAGTGACATCTTTACAACGCTGCTTTTTTCTATTTTGATGTTGATGTTGATGATGTCAGTTGCTGTTGATTACAGAGGGACCGTTTGAGGAGCGCTGTATCTTCACCGAGCACCTGTGCGCCACCAATAGATCCAACATTTTCAAGGGACCGAACCGCAAGACAAGCTACATCCGCATTGTCAGGGTCTACTTTGTTGTACATCAGCGTGTCGGGTCGCGGAGGGAGTTCCCACCCGTGCGGCTCACATACCGCACCTTTTCACCGGCCCAGATCACTGCGCACACAACAGAGAACCCGGCCGAGTATGAAGGCATGCGACAGCTGATGGAGAGGGTCAATCAGTGGCTGCAGATCACAAGTAAGTTCATATTTAAAGCTCCACTGTCACCATCCCAAATTTTGTACTTAAAGCCCCTCTTTCACCGCATCACGTTGAAAGTTAGAAACCCTGCTGCTAACGCATCACGGTCATACTGAAAGCCCAACTGTCACTGCATCACGTTCATACTTAAAGCTCCATTGTCACTGCATCACGTTCATACTTAAAGCTCCATTAGCACCACATCATGTTCATACTTAAAGCTTCATTGTCACTGCATCACATTCATACTTAAAGGTCCATTGTCACTGCATCACGTTCATACTTAAAGCTCCATTGTCACTGCATCACATTCATACTTAAAGCTTCATTGTCACTACATCACGTTCATACTTAAAGCTCCATTGTCACTGCATCACGTTCATACTTAAAGCTCCATTGTCACTGCATCACGTTCATACTTAAAGCTTCATTGTCACTGCATCACGTTCATACTTAAAGCTCCATTGTCACTGCATCACATTCATACTTAAAGCTCCATTGTCACTGCATCACGTTCATACTTAAAGCTTCATTGTCACTGCATCACGGTCATACTTAAAGCTCCCCTGTCACGACCCCAAATTTTATATTTAAAGCTCCACTGTCACTACTCCAAATTCCACACTTAAAGCCCCACTGTTAACAAATCACATTCAGTCTCCACTACATTACGTTCATACTGAAAGATCGACAGTCACCACACTAAATTCCATACTTAAAGCCCAAATGTCACTGCATTAAATTCAATCAGTGCATTACATTCATACTTAAAACTCCACTGTCACCTCATCAAGTTCACATTTAAAGCTTTACTGTCACCGCCCAAAATCCATACTTGAAGCTCCATTGTTACTGCATCACGTTCCTAGTTAACCCTTTAAAGAGGCCGAATGATGCCTCAAGGCTTCATTTCTCTGGTATTTTACTTGTTTTTGATAGAGAGAATAAAATGTTCACAGAATGTAGATATAACATCATATTTGATATTTCTAGGCAAAACAGAAAATGATATTAAAGGGGTAATATTATATCACATAATTAGCTATCAATATATGTATGTGTCTTTATTACAAGATGATACTGTATCATGTTAATACTTCAAGCCCCACTGTTACTGCATCACGTTCATACTAAAAGCTCCACTGTCACTACCTCAGCCTCATACTTCGTCTACCAATCTAGGAGACTCTAGTGTATGAATTCACCAAAGAATCACTAGATTGATTTTCGGAAGTAGTGCTGGGCTTAAACAAAACACGAAGGGATTATCGATAGCCTAATCAAAAGAAAAACCAGATTTGTTACAAAATTCACATTCTCCTCATTGCCCTTACAGGTGCACACGTATTTCACATTGAGACACTACCAATACGCATGACAACTGGCGGCCTTCAGTTGCTTGGACCCGAAGCTACGTACTCCTGCAACACCTCCCACTCCCGCTGGAGCGAGCGCTGGCTTTACCACATCAGGTAAATTCCTCAGAACAAGGTCTCCCCACCTGGAATTGAAGCAGGACCGCCTGCGTGAAAGGATTCCTAACCACTAGACCATATAGGAATTCTGAAGAAGAAAATGATTTTTTTTGTGTGAATCCTGAAGATCATTATATTGCAGAAGGGCCTAGGATACCAGAAATTAACATTCTTTTGTTGAAATTGCTGCTTGCATGTTCAATCAACAAACAGAATGTTCCCACATCGGGAATCGAACCCAGGCCGCCTGCGTGAAAGGCAGAAATCCTAACCACTAGACCATATGGGAATCCTGAACATCATTGTATTGCATTCAGTCTTTGATACCATAGATTAACATTCTTTTGTTGAAAAGGTGCTTGCATATTTAATCAACAAACAGAATGTTCCCACACCGGGAATCGAACCCGGGCCACCTGCGTGAAAGGCAGGAATCCTAACCACTAGACCATATGGGAATCCTGAAGAATATTGTATTACGTATAGCCTATGATACAAGAAATGAATATTCTTTTGTTGAAAATGCTGCTTGCATATTCAATCAACAAACAGAATGTTCCCACACCGGGAATCGGACCCGGGCCGCCTGCGTGAAAGGCAGGAATCCTAACCACTAGACCATATGGGAATCCTGAACAACATTGCATTGCATTCAGCCTTTGATACCATAGATTAACATTCTTTTGTTGAAAAGGTGCTTGCATATTCAATCAACAAGCAGAATCATCCCACACCGGGAATCGAACCCGTGCTGCCTGCATGAAAGGCAGGAATCCTAACCACTAGACCATATGGGAATCCTGAAGAACATTGTATTGCATTAAGCCTTTGATACCATAGATAAACATTCTTTTGTCGAAAATGCTTCTTACATATTCAATCAACAAACAGAATGTTCCCACACCAGGAATCAAACCCGGGCCGCCTGCGTGAAAGGCAGGAATCGTAACCACTAGACCATATGGGAATCCTGAACAACATTGTATTGCATTTAGCTTTTGATACAATAGGTAACATTATTTTCTCTAAAATTCTGCTTACATATTTAATTACCAAACAGAATGTTCCCACACCGGGAATCGAACCCCGGCCGCCTGTGTGAAAGGCAGGAATCCTAACCACTAGACCATATGGGAATCCTGAAGAATATTGTATTGCATTCAGTCTTTGATACCATAGATTGACATACTTTTGTTGAAAAGATGCTCACATATTCAATCAACAAACAGAATGTGCCCATACCGGGAATCGAACCCGGGCCGCCTGCGTGAAAGGCAGGAATCCTAACCACTAGACCATATGGGAATCCTGAACAACATTGTATTGCATTTAGACTTTGATACAATACGTAACATTATTTTCTCGAAAATTCTGCTTACATATTTAATTACCAAACAGAATGTTCCCGCCCCGGGAATCAAACCCGGGCCGCCTGCATGAAAGGCAGGAATCCCAACCACTAGACCATATGGGAATCCTGAAGAATATTGTATTACGTATAGCCTTTGATACAAGAAATGAATATACTTTTGTTGAAAATGCTGCTTGCATATTCAATCAACAAACAGAATGTTCCCACACTGGGAATCAAACCCGGGCCGCCTGCGTGAAAGGCAGGAATCCTAACCACTAGACCATATGGGAATCCTGAACAACATTGTATTGCATTTAGCCTTTGATACAATAGGTAACATTATTTTCTCGAAAAATCTGCTTACATATTTAATTACCAAACAGAATGTTCCCACACCGGGAATCGAACCCGGGCTGCCTGCGTGAAAGGCAGGAATCCTAACCACTAGACCATATGGGAATCCTGAACAACATTGTATTGCATTCAGCCTTTGATACCATAGATTAACATTCTTTTGTTGAAAAGGTGCTTGCATATTCAATCAACAAACAGAATGTTCCCACACCGGGAATCGAACCCTGGCCGCCTGCGTGAAAGGCAGGAATCCTAACCACTAGACCATATGGGAATCCTGAACAACATTGTATTCCATTCAGCCTTTGATACCATAGAGTAACATTCTTTTGTTGAAAAGGTGCTTGCATATTCAATCAACAAACAGAATCATCCCACACCGGGAATCGAACCCGTGCTGCCTGCGTGAAAGGCTGGAATCCTAACCACTAGACCATATGGGAATCCTGAAGAACATTGTATTGCATTAAGCCTTTAATACCATAGATAAACATTCTTTTGTCGAAAATGCTTCTTACATATTCAATCAACAAACAGAATGTTCCCACACTGGGAATCAAACCCGGGCCGCCTGCGTGAAAGGCAGGAATCCTAACCACTAGACCATATGGGAATCCTGAACAACAGTGTATTGCATTTAGACTTTGAAACAATAAGCAACATTATTTTCTCGAAAATTCTGCTTACATAATTAATCAACAAACAGAATGTTCCCACACCGGGAATCGAACCCGGGCCGCCTGCGTGAAAGGCAGGAATCCTAACCACTAGACCATATGGGAATCCTGAAGAATATTGTATTGCGTATAGCTTATGATACAAGATATGAACATTCTTTTGTTGAAAATGCTGCTTGCATATTCAATCAACAAACAGAATGTTCCCACACCGGGAATCGGACCCGGGCCGCCTGCGTGAAAGGCAGGAATCCTAACCACTAGACCATATGGGAATCCTGAACCACATTGTATTGCATTAAGCCTTTGATACCATAGATTAACCCTTTAATGCAGGGCACCTCTGGGGAAGCAATGTCTGTAAGGCCGGGTAGTATGTTAGAACATACTGCCAGGGGACGGGTCATTTCAAGCCAATTTTAATAATTTTAATGTTTGATCACATAAAACGTGGTCTTTAATATTATTTTATGAGTATTTCAGAATCATAAGTATAATAGTATACCAACATTCTGTGAAAAATTCAACACCATTGATCAATTATTGACATAGTTATTACACATAAACTATGATTTTGTAGGTCTTAGAAAATGATGCCTTAAGGCATTACCCGGCCACACACGGCAATGCCTTAACCCTTCAAGAGCCACACATCAGTCACCATGAACCCATACTACAGCAGGCACCAGACCCAATTCTGGCCTTTGTATTGCCGGCTTTTGTAGTCAATATTTTTAAGAGAAATTACAAATTTAATATTTCCAGTAAATCTTTATTTTTTATTAGAACTTTCCGATATTTCAAAGACATACTGGCGACATTTAGCATAATATCTCATATAATTTTTATGATTCTGCGATAATTTTTCAAAAAGTTACAAAGGAACAAATACAGAGTGGTTCATCAATTCCATATGTGGATGCCATATGGCATTGTCCGGCCCTGGCCAGGGGAATGCCATATGGCATTGTCCTACCATGGCCAGGGGAATGCAATATGGCATTGCCCTGCCAGAAAGGGTTAAGGCATCTTCCGGCCACGTGCGGCGATGCCTTAAGGCATCACCCGGTGCCAAAGGGTTAACATTCTTTTGTCGAAAATGCTTCTTGCATATTCAATCAACAAACAGAATGTTCCCACACCGGGAATCGAACCCGGGCCGCCTGCGTGAAAGGCAGGAATCCTAACCACTAGACCATATGGGAATCCTGAAGAATATTGTATTGCGTATAGCCTATGATACAAGAAATGAACATTCTTTTGTTGAAATGCTGCTTGCATATTCAATCAACAAACAGAATGTTCCAACACCGGGAATCAAACCTGGGCCGCCTGCGTGAAAGGCAGGAATCCTAACCACTAGACCATATGGGAATCCTAAAGAATATTGTATTGCATTCACTCTTTGATACCATAGATTAATATTCTTTTCTTGAAAAGCTGCTTGTATATTCAATCAACAAACAGAATGTTCCCACACCGGGAATCGAACCCGGGCCGCCTGCGTGAAAGGCAGGAATCCTAACCACTAGACCATATGGGAATTCTGAAGAATATTGTTTTGCGCATGGCCTATGATACAAGAAATGAACATTCTTTTGTTGAAAATGCTTCTTGCATATTCAATCAACAAACAGAATGTTCCCACACCGGGAATCAAACCTGGGCCGCCTGCGTGAAAGGCAGGAATCCTAACCACTAGACCATATGGGAATCCTGAAGAATATTGTATTGCATATAGCCCATGATACAAGAAATGAACATTCTTTTGTTGAAATGCTGCTTGCATATTCAATAAACAAACAGAATGTTCCCACACCGGGAATCAAACCTGGGCCGCCTGCGTGAAAGGCAGGAATCCTAACCACTAGACCATATGGGAATCCTGAACAACATTGTATTGCATTTAGCTTTTGATACAATAGGTAACATTATTTTCTCGAAAATTCTGCTTACATATTTAATTACCAAACAGAATGTTCCCACACCGGGAATCGAACCCGGGCCGCCTGCGTGAAAGGCAGGAATCCTAACCACTAGACCATATGGGAATCCTGAAGAATATTGTATTGCGTATGGCCTATGATACAAGAAATGAACATTATTTTGTTGAAAATGCTGCTTGCATATTCAATCAACAAACAGAATGTTCCCACACCGGGAATCGAACCCAAGCCGCCTGCGTGAAAGGCAGGAATCCTAACCACTAGACCATATGGGAATCCTGAACAACATTGTATTGCATTTAGCCTTTGATACCATAGATGAACATTCTTTTGTTGAAAAGGTGCTTGCATATTCAATCAACAAACAGAATCATCCCACACCGGGAATCAAACCCGTGCTGCCTGCATGAAAGGCAGGAATCCTAACCACTAGACCATATGGGAATCCTGAACAACATTGTATTGCATTAAGCCTTTCATACCATAGATGAACATTCTTTTGTTGAAAATGCTTCTTACATGTTCAATCAACAAACAGAATGTTCCCACACCGGGAATCGAACCCGGGCCGCCTGCGTGAAAGGCAGGAATCCTAACCACTAGAACATATGGGAATCCTGAAGAATATTGTATTGCGTATAGCCTATGATACAAGATATGAACATTCTTTTGTTGAAAATGCTGCTTGCATATTCAATCAACAAACAGAATGTTCCCACACCGGGAATCGAACCCGGGCCGCCTGCGTGAAAGGCAGGAATCCTAACCACTAGACCATATGGGAATCCTGAACAACATTGTATTGCATTAAGCCTTTGATACCATAGATTAACCCTTTAATGCCGGGCACCTCTGGGGAAGCAATGTCTGTAAGGCCGGGTAGGGTGTAAGAACATACCGCCAGGGGACGGGTCATTTCAAGCCAATTTTAATAATTTTACTGTTTGATCACGTGATAAAACATGTGATCTTTAATATTATTCTATGAGTATTTCAGAATCATAAGTATAATAGTATACCAACATTCTGTGAAAAATTCTTCACCATTGATCAATTATTGACATAGTTATTACACATAAACTATGATTTTTTAGGTCTTAGAAAATGATGCCTTAAGGCATCACACGGTGATGCCTTAAGGCATCATCTGGCCACGTGGGTCGATGCCTTTAGGCATCACCCGGCGCCAAAGGGTTAACATTCTTTTATCGAAAATGCTTCTTGCATATTCAATCAACAAACAGAATGTTCCCACACCGGGAATCGAACCCGGGCCGCCTGCGTGAAAGGCAGGAATCCTAACCACTAGACCAAATGGGAATCCTGAAGAATATTGTATTGCGTATAGCCTATGATACAAGATATGAACATTCTTTTGTTGAAAATGCTGCTTGCATATTCAATCAACAAACAGAATGTTCCCACACCGGTAATCGAACCCGGGCCGCCTGCGTGAAAGGCAGAAATCCTAACCACTAGACCATATGGGAATCCTGAAGAATATTGTATTGCGTATGGCCTATGATACAAGAAATGAACATTATTTTGTTGAAAATGCTGCTTGCATATTCAAACAACAAACAGAATGTTCCCACACCGGGAATCGAACCCGGGCCGCCTGCGTGAAAGGCAGGAATCCTAACCACTAGACCATATGGGAATCCTGAACAACATTGTATTGCATTTAGCCTTTGATACCATAGATGAACATTCTTTTGTTGAAAAGGTGCTTGCATATTCAATCAACAAACAGAATCATCCCACACCGGGAATCGAACCCGTGCTGCCTGCATGAAAGGCAGGAATCCTAACCACTAGACCATATGGGAATCCTGAACAACATTGTATTGCATTAAGCCTTTCATACCATAGATAAACATTCTTTTGTTGAAAATGCTTCTTACATGTTCAATCAACAAACAGGATGTTCCCACACCGGGAATCGAACCCGGGCCGCCTGCGTGAAAGGCAGGAATCCTAACCACTAGACCATATGGGAATCCTGAAGAATATTGTATTGCGTATAGCCTATGATACAAGATATGAACATTCTTTTGTTGAAAATGCTGCTTGCATATTCAATCAACAAACAGAATGTTCCCACACCGGGAATCGAACCCGGGCCGCCTGCGTGAAAGGCAGGAATCCTAACCACTAGACCATATGGGAATCCTGAACAACATTGTATTGCATTAAGCCTTTGATACCATAGATTAACCCTTTAATGCCGGGCACCTCTGGGGAAGCAATGTCTGTAAGGCCGGGTAGGGTGTAAGAACATACCACCAGGGGACGGGTCATTTCAAGCCAATTTTAATAATTTTACTGTTTGATCACGTGATAAAACATGTGATCTTTAATATTATTCTATGAGTATTTCAGAATCATAAGTATAATAGTATACCAACATTCTGTGAAAAATTCTTCACCATTGATCAATTATTGACATAGTTATTACACATAAACTATGATTTTTTAGGTCTTAGAAAATGATGCCTTAAGGCATCACCCGGCCAGACACGGTGATGCCTTAAGGCATCATCTGGCCACGTGGGGCGATGCCTTTAGGCATCACCCGGCGCCAAAGGGTTAACATTCTTTTGTCGAAAATGCTTCTTGCATATTCAATCAACAAACAGAATGTTCCCACACCGGGAATCGAACCCGGGCCGCCTGCGTGAAAGGCAGGAATCCTAACCACTAGACCATATGGGAATCCTGAACAACATTGTATTGCATTCAGCCTTTGATACCATAGATTAACATTCTTTTGTTGAAAAGGTGCTTGCATATTCAATCAACAAACAGAATGTTCCCACACCGGGAATCGAACCCTGGCCGCCTGCGTGAAAGGCAGGAATCCTAACCACTAGACCATATGGGAATCCTGAACAACAGTGTATTGCATTTAAACTTTGAAACAATAAGTAATATTATTTTCTCGAAAATTCTGCTTACATATTTAATCAACAAACAGAATGTTCCCACACCGGGAATCGAACCCGGGCCGCCTGCGTGAAAGGCAGGAATCCTAACCACTAGACCATATGGGAATCCTGAAGAATATTGTATTGCGTATAGCCTATGATACAAGATATGAACATTCTTTTGTTGAAAATGCTGCTTGCATATTCAATCAACAAACAGAATGTTCCCACACCGGGAATCGAACCCTGGCCGCCTGCGTGAAAGGCAGGAATCCTAACCACTAGACCATATGGGAATCCTGAACAACATTGTATTGCATTCAGCCTTTGATACCATAGATTAACCCTTTAATGCAGGGCACCTCTGGTGAAGCAATGTCTGTAAGGCCGGGTTGTATGTTAGAACATACTGCCAGGGGATGGGTCATTTCAAGCCAATTTTAATAATTTTAATGTTTGATCACGTGATAAAGCGTGGTCTTTAATATTGTTTTATGAGTATTTCAGAATCATAAGTATAATAGTATACCAACATTCTGTGAAAAATTCAACACCATTGATCAATTATTGACATAGTTATTACACATAAACTATGATTTTGTAGGTCTTAGAAAATGATGCCTTAAGGCATCACCCGGCCACACACGGCAATGCCTTAACCCTTCAAGAGCCACACATCATTCACCATGAACCCATACTACAGCAGGCACCAGACCCAATTCTGGCCTTTGTATTGCCGGCTTTTGTAGTCAATATTATTAAGAGAAATTACAAATTTAATATTTCCAGTAAATCTTTATTTTTTATTAGAACTTTCCGATATTTCAAAGACATACTGGCGACATTTAGCATAATATCTCATATAATTTTTATGATTCTGCGATAATTTTTCAAAAAGTTACAAAGGAACAAATACAGAGTGGTTCATCAATTCCATATGTGGATGCCATATGGCATTGTCCGGCCCTGGCCAGGGGAATGCCATATGGCATTGTCCTACCATGGCCAGGGGAATGCCATATGGCATTGCCCTGCCAGAAAGGGTTAAGGCATCTTCCGGCCACGTGCGGCGATGCCTTAAGGCATCACCCGGTGCCAAAGGGTTAACATTCTTTTGTCGAAAATGCTTCTTCCATATTCAATCAACAAACAGAATGTTCCCACACCGGGAATCGAACCCGGGCCGCCTGCGTGAAAGGCAGAAATCCTAACCACTAGACCATATGGGAATCCTGAAGAATATTGTATTGCGTATGGCCTATGATACAAGAAATGAACATTCTTTTGTTGAAATTGCTGCTTGCATATTCAATCAACAAACAGAATGTTCCCACACCGGGATTCAAACCTGGGTCGCCTGCGTGAAAGGCAGGAATCCTAACCACTAGACCATATGCGAATTCTAAAGAATATTGTATTGCATTCACTCTTTGATACCATAGATTAATATTCTTTTCTTGAAAAGCTGCTTGTATATTCAATCAACAAACAGAATGTTCCCACACCGGGAATCGAACCCGGGCCGCCTGCGTGAAAGGCAGAAATCCTAACCACTAGACCATATGGGAATCCTGAAGAATATTGTATTGCGTATGGCCTATGATACAAGAAATGAACATTCTTTTGTTGAAATTGCTGCTTGCATATTCAATCAACAAACAGAATGTTCCCACACCGGGATTCAAACCTGGGTCGCCTGCGTGAAAGGCAGGAATCCTAACCACTAGACCATATGCGAATTCTAAAGAATATTGTATTGCATTCACTCTTTGATACCATAGATTAATATTCTTTTCTTGAAAAGCTGCTTGTATATTCAATCAACAAACAGAATGTTCCCACACCGGGAATCGAACCCGGGCCGCCTGCGTGAAAGGCAGGAATCCTAACCACTAGACCATATGGGAATCCTTAAGAATATTGTATTTCGTATAGCCTATGATACAAGAAATGAACATTCTTTTGTCGAAAATGCTTCTTGCATATTCAATCAACAAACAGAATGTTCCCACACCGGGAATCGAACCCGGGCCGCCTGCGTGAAAGGCAGGAATCCTAACCACTAGACCATATGGGAATCCTGAACAACATTGTATTGCATTTAGCTTTTGATACAAAAGGTAACATTATTTTCTCAAAAATTCTGCTTACATATTTAATTACCAAACAGAATGTTCCCACACCGGGAATCGAACCCGGGCCGCCTGCGTGAAAAGCAGGAATCCTAAACACTAGACCATATGCGAATCCTCAACAACATTATAATGCATTCACTCTTTGATACAATAGGTAACATTATTTTCTCTAAAATTCTGCTTACATATTTAATTACCAAAGAAAATATTCCCACACCGGGAATCAAACCCGGGCTGCCTGCGTGAAAGGCAGGAATCCTAACCACTAGACCATATGGGAATCCTGAAGAATATTGTATTGCGTATAGCCTATGATACAAGATATGAACATTCTTTTGTTGAAAATGCTGCTTGCATATTCAATCAACAAACAGAATGTTCCCACACCGGGAATCGAACCCGGGCCGGGCAGGAATCCTAAACACTAGACCATATGCGAATCCTCAACAACATTATAATGCATTCACTCTTTGATACCATAACTTAACATTCTTTTGTCGAAAATGCTGCTTGCATATTCAATCAACAAACAGAATGTTCCCACACCGGGAATCGAACCCGGGCCGCCTGCGTGAAAGGCAGGAATCCTAACCACTAAGGGGACAGTTTTGGAGGGACATCATATCAAAAACACTGAAAATCCAGCGACTTTCAGACCCGTTGACGGTAGGGGGTTAGAGGCCCGCTTACAGGTTAGCGGTGGGCTGTTCAGGACAGGCTGGGGGCTTTGAAGGTGCGGTATTCAGTGAGCCGTTGCGGCTCACGGCGGCTCACGGTGAGTCCCTTATAGACCCGCTGATTTTCGCGCCCGCCGAAGGTGCTGGGTATGAGGCCCTCTTACAGGTTAGCGGTGGGCGGTTCAGGACGGGCTGGGGGCTTTGAAGGTACGGTATTCAGTGAGCCGTCGCAGCTCACGGTGAGTCCCTTATGCGGCCGCTGATTTCTCTCAGAAGTTACGGGGGGACATTGACCTGGACAGTTGACCTGGACATTGACCTGGACATCGACCTGGACAGTTTCTGCACCACCCCCAACACCGACACCAATTCTACAACCGCAACTTCTCCTACTGATGATGATGATGATGATGATGAGAGCAGTGATGACTGCCAAGTTTACATGTATTATCTATTTATTTTTAATTTATATACATTTATATTCATTTATATTGTATAATTGATATGTATTTGCTGATTTATATATTATTAACAAACCTTTTAACCTAATAACCATCGTTTCCTCTATCTATGTAGGTATTCTCTATTGTATAACCATTGGCAGACTGCAAACCCCGCTTAAGGGGACAGTTGGCTCGGAACGGAGGGTGTCCCCTTAAGAGGGGTTCTACTGTATTACATTCAGCTTTTGATACCATAGATTAACATTCTTTTGTCGAAAATGCTTCTTGCATATTCAATCAACAAACAGAATGTTCCCACACCGGGAATCGAACCCGGGCCGCCTGCGTGAAAGGCAGGAATCCTAACCACTAGACCATATGGGAATCCTGAAGAATATTGTATTGCGTATGGCCTATGATACAAGAAATGAACATTCTTTTGTTGAAAATGCTGCTTGCATATTCAATCAACAAACAGAATGTTCCCACACCGGGAATCAAACCTGGGCCGCCTGCGTGAAAGGCAGGAATCCTAACCACTAGACCATATGGGAATCCTGAACAACATTGTATTGCATTTAGCTTTTGATACAATAGGTAACATTATTTTCTCGAAAATTCTGCTTACATATTTAATTACCAAACAGAATGTTCCCACACCGGGAATCGAACCCGGGCCGCCTGCGTGAAAGGCAGGAATCCTAACCACTAGACCATATGGGAATCCTGAAGAATATTGTATTGCGTATAGCTTATGATACAAGAAATGAACATTCTTTTGTTGAAAATGCTGCTTGCATATTCAATCAACAAACAGAATGTTCCCACACCGGGAATCGAACCCGGGCCGCCTGCGTGAAAGGCAGGAATCCTAACCACTAGACCATATGGGAATCCTGAAGAATATTGTATTGCGTATGGCCTATGATACAAGAAATGAACATTCTTTTGTTGAAAATGCTGCTTGCATATTCAATCAACAAACAGAATGTTCCCACACCGGGAATCAAACCTGGGCCGCCTGCGTGAAAGGCAGGAATCCTAACCACTAGACCATATGGGAATCCTGAACAACATTGTATTGCATTTAGCTTTTGATACAATAGGTAACATTATTTTCTCTAAAATTCTGCTTACATATTTAATTACCAAACAGAATGTTCCCACACCGGGAATCGAACCCGGGCCGCCTGCGTGAAAGGCAGGAATCCTAACCACTAGACCATATGGGAATCCTGAAGAATATTGTATTGCGTATAGCTTATGATACAAGAAATGAACATTCTTTTGTTGAAAATGCTGCTTGCATATTCAATCAACAAACAGAATGTTCCCACACCGGGAATCGAACCCGGGCCGCCTGCGTGAAAGGCAGGAATCCTAACCACTAGACCATATGGGAATTCTGAAGAATATTGTATTGCGTATGGCCTATGATACAAGAAATGAACATTCTTTTGTTGAAAATGCTGCTTGCATATTCAATCAACAAACAGAATGTTCCCACACCGGGAATCGAACCCGGGCCGCCTGCGTGAAAGACAGGAATCCTAACTACTAGACCATATGGGAATCCTGAAGAATCGAAAATTCTGCTTACATATTTAATTACCAAACAGAATGTTCCCACACCGGGAATCGAACCTTCTTTTGTTGAAAATGCTGCTTGCATATTCAATCAACAAACAGAATGTTCCCACAACGGGAATCGAACCCGGGCCGCCTGCGTGAAAGGCAGGAATCCTAACCACTAGACCATATGGGAATCCTGAACAACATTGTATTGCATTTAGCTTTTGATACAATAGGAAACATTATTTTCTCTAAAATTCTGCTTACATATTTAATTACCGAAGAAAATATTCCCACACCGGGAATCAAACCCGGGCCGCCTGCGTGAAAGGCAGGAATCCTAACCACTAGACCATATGGGAATCTTGAAAAATATAGTATTGCATTCAGTCTTTGATACCATAGATTAACATACTTTTCTTGAAAAGATGCTTGTATATTCAATCAACAAACAAAATGTTCCCACACCGGGAATCGAACCCGGGCCGCCTGCGTGAAAGGCAGGAATCCTAACCACTAGACCATATGGGAATCCTGAACAACATTGTATTGCATTTAGCTTTTGATACAATAGGTAACATTACTTTCTCTAAAATTCTGCTTACATATTTAATTACCAAACAAAATATTCCCACACCGGGAATCAATCCCGGGCCGCCTGCATGAAAGGCAGGAAAGCTAACCACTAGACCATTTGGGAATCCTGAAGAATATTGTATTGCGTATGGCCTATGATACAAGAAATGAACATTCTTTTGTTGAAATTGCTGCTTGCATATTCAATCAACAAACAGAATGTTCCCACACCGGGATTCAAACCTGGGTCGCCTGCGTGAAAGGCAGGAATCCTAACCACTAGACCATATGGGAATTCTAAAGAATATTGTATTGCATTCACTCTTTGATACCATAGATTAATATTCTTTTCTTGAAAAGCTGCTTGTATATTCAATCAACAAACAGAATGTTCCCACACCGGGAATCGAACCCGGGCCGCCTGCGTGAAAGGCAGGAATCCTAACCACTAGACCATATGGGAATCCTTAAGAATATTGTATTTCGTATAGCCTATGATACAAGAAATGAACATTCTTTTGTCGAAAATGCTTCTTACATATTCAATCAACAAACAGAATGTTCCCACACCGGGAAAAACCCGGGCCGCCTGCGTGAAAGGCAGGATTCCTAACCACTAGACCATATGGGAATCCTGAACAACATTGTATTGCATTTAGCTTTTGATACAAAAGGTAACATTATTTTCTCAAAAATTCTGCTTTCATATTTAATTACCAAAGAAAATATTCCCACACCGGGAATCAAACTTGGGCTGCCTGCGTGAAAGGCAGGAATCCTAACCACTAGACCATATGGGAATCCTGAAGAATATTGTATTGCGTATAGCCTATGATACAAGATATGAACATTCTTTTGTTGAAAATGCTGCTTGCATATTCAATCAACAAACAGAATGTTCCCACACCGGGAATCGAACCCGGGCCGCCTGCGTGAAAGGCAGGAATCCTAAACACTAGACCATATGCGAATCCTCAACAACATTATAATGCATTCACTCTTTGATACCATAACTTAACATTCTTTTGTCGAAAATGCTGCTTGCATATTCAATCAACAAACAGAATGTTCCCACACCGGGAATCGAACCCGGGCCGCCTGCGTGAAAGGCAGGAATCCTAACCACTAGACCATATGGGAATCCTGAAGAATATTGTATTGCGTATAGCCTATGATACAAGATATGAACATTCTTTTGTTGAAAATGCTGCTTGCATATTCAATCAACAAACAGAATGTTCCCACACCGGGAATCGAACCCGGGCCGCCTGCGTGAAAGGCAGGAATCCTAACCACTAGACCATATGGGAATCCTGAACAACATTGTATTGCATTTAGCTTTTGATACAATAGGTAACATTATTTTCTCGAAAATTCTGCTTACATATTTAATTACCAAACAGAATGTTCCCACACCGGGAATCGAACCCGGGCCGCCTGCGTGAAAGGCAGGAATCCTAACCACTAGACCATATGGGAATCCTTAAGAATATTGTATTTCGTATAGCCTATGATACAAGAAATGAACATTCTTTTGTTGAAAATGCTGCTTGCATATTCAATCAACAAACAGAATGTTCCCACACCGGGAATCGAACCCGGGCCGCCTGCGTGAAAGGCAGGAATCCTAACCACTAGACCATATGGGAATCCTGAACAACATTGTATTGCATTTAGCTTTTGATACAATAGGAAACATTATTTTCTCTAAAATTCTGCTTACATATTTAATTACCGAAGAAAATATTCCCACACCGGGAATCAAACCCGGGCCGCCTGCGTGAAAGGCAGGAATCCTAACCACTAGACCATATGGGAATCCTGAAAAATATAGTATTGCATTCAGTCTTTGATACCATAGATTAACTTACTTTTCTTGAAAAGATGCTTGTATATTCAATGAACAAACAAAATGTTCCCACACCGGGAATCGAACCCGGGCGGCCTGCGTGAAAGGCAGGAATCCTAACCACTAGACGATATGGGAATCCTGAACAACATTGTATTGCATTCAGTCTTTGATACCATAGATTAACATACTTTTCTTGAAAAGATGCTTGTATATTCAATCAACAAACAAAATGTTCTCACACCGGGAATCGAACCCGAGGGGCCTGCGTGAAAGGCAGGAATCCTAACCACTAGACTATATGGGAATCCTGAAGAATATTGTATTGCGTATGGCCTATGATACAAGAAATGAACATTCTTTTGTTAAAAATGCTGCTTGCATATTCAATCAACAAACAGAATGTTCCCACACCAGGAATCAAACCAGGGCCGCCTGCGTGAAAGGCAGGAATCCTAACCACTAGACCATATGCAAATCCTGAACAACATTGTATTGCATTTAGCTTTTGATACAATAGGTAACATTATTTTCTCGAAAATTCTGCTTACATATTTAATTACCAAACAGAATGTTCCCACACCGGGAATCGAACCCGGGCCGCCTGCGTGAAAGGCAGGAATCCTAACCACTAGACCATATGGGAATCCTGAAGAATATTGTATTGCGTATAGCTTATGATACAAGAAATGAACATTCTTTTGTTGAAAATGCTGCTTGCATATTCAATCAACAAACAGAATGTTCCCACACCGGGAATCGAACCCGGGCCGCCTGCGTGAAAGGCAGGAATCCTAACCACTAGACCATATGGGAATTCTGAAGAATATTGTATTGCGTATGGCCTATGATACAAGAAATGAACATTCTTTTGTTGAAAATGCTGCTTGCATATTCAATCAACAAACAGAAGGTTCCCACACCGGGAATCGAACCCGGGCCGCCTGCGTGAAAGGCAGGAATCCTAACCACTAGACCATATGGGAATCCTGAAAAATATAGTATTGCATTCAGTCTTTGATACCATAGATTAACAAACTTTTCTTGAAAAGATGCTTGTATATTCAATCAACAAACAAAATGTTCCCACACCGGGAATCGAACCCGGGCGGCCTGCGTGAAAGGCAGGAATCCTAACCACTAGACCATATGCGAATCCTGAAGAATATTGTATTGCATTCACTCTTTGATACCATAAATTAACATTCTTTTGTCGAAAATGCTGCTTGCATATTCAATCAACAAACAGAATGTTCCCACACCGGGAATCGAACCCGGGCCGCCTGCGTGAAAGGCAGGAATCCTAACTACTAGACCATATGGGAATCCTGAAGAATCGAAAATTCTGCTTACATATTTAATTATCAAACAGAATGTTCCCACACCGGGAATCGAACCCGGGCCGCCTGCGTGAAAGGCAGGAATCCTAACTACTAGACCATATGGGAATCCTGAAGAATATTGTATTGCGTATAGCCTATGATACAAGAAATGAACATTCTTTTGTCGAAAATGCTGCTTGCATATTCAATCAACAAACAGTATGTTCCCACACCAGGAATCAAACCAGGGCCGCCTGCGTGAAAGGCAGGAATCCTAAACACTAGACCATATGCGAATCCTGAACAACATTGTATTGCATTTAGCTTTTGATACAATAGGTAACATTATTTTCTCGAAAATTCTGCTTACATATTTAATTACCAAACAGAATGTTCCCACACCGGGAATCGAACCCGGGCCGCCTGCGTGAAAGGCAGGAATCCTAACCACTAGACCATATGGGAATCCTGAAAAAT
Source organism: Alentia gelatinosa (assembly GCA_950022655.1). NCBI lineage: Eukaryota > Metazoa > Annelida > Polychaeta > Phyllodocida > Polynoidae > Alentia > Alentia gelatinosa. The sequence continues at coordinate 23,059,408 of OX465593.1, forward strand.
ATAGTATTGCATTCAGTCTTTGATACCATAGATTAACATACTTTTCTTGAAAAGATGCTTGTATATTCAATCAACAAACAAAATGTTCCCACACCGGGAATCGAACCCGGGCCGCCTGCGTGAAAGGCAGGAATCCTAACCACTAGACCATATGGGAATCCTGAACAACATTGTATTGCATTTAGCTTTTGATACAATAGGTAACATTACTTTCTCTAAAATTCTGCTTACATATTTAATTACCAAACAAAATATTCCCACACCGGGAATCAAACCTGGGCCGCCTGCATGAAAGGCAGGAATCCTAACCACTAGACCATATGGGAATCCTGAAGAATATTGTATTGCGTATGGCCTATGATACAAGAAATGAACATTCTTTTGTTGAAAATGCTGCTTGCATATTCAATCAACAAACAGAATGTTCCCACACTGGGATTCAAACCTGGGCCGCCTGCGTGAAAGGCAGGAATCCTAAACACTAGACCATATGCGAATCCTGAACAACATTATAATGCATTCACTCTTTGATACCATAACTTAACATTCTTTTGTCGAAAATGCTGCTTGCATATTCAATCAACAAACAGAATGTTCCCACACCGGGAATCGAACCCGGGCCGCCTGCGTGAAAGGCAGGAATCCTAACCACTAGACCATATGGGAATCCTGAAGAATATTGTATTGCGTATAGCCTATGATACAAGATATGAACATTCTTTTGTTGAAAATGCTGCTTGCATATTCAATCAACAAACAGAATGTTCCCACACCGGGAATCGAACCCGGGCCGCCTGCGTGAAAGGCAGGAATCCTAACAACTAGACCATATGGGAATCCTGAACAACATTGTATTGCATTTAGCTTTTGATACAATAGGTAACATTATTTTCTCGAAAATTCTGCTTACATATTTAATTACCAAACAGAATGTTCCCACACCGGGAATCGAACCCGGGCCGCCTGCGTGAAAGGCAGGAATCCTAACCACTAGACCATATGGGAATCCTTAAGAATATTGTATTTCGTATAGCCTATGATACAAGAAATGAACATTCTTTTGTCGAAAATGCTGCTTGCATATTCAATCAACAAACAGAATGTTCCCACACCGGGAATCGAACCCGGGCCGCCTGCGTGAAAGGCAGGAATCCTAACCACTAGACCATATGGGAATTCTGAAGAATATTGTATTGCGTATGGCCTATGATACAAGAAATGAACATTCTTTTGTTGAAAATGCTGCTTGCATATTCAATCAACAAACAGAATGTTCCCACACCGGGAATCGAACCCGGGCCGCCTGCGTGAAAGGCAGGAATCCTAACCACTAGACCATATGGGAATCCTGAACAACATTGTATTGCATTTAGCTTTTGATACAATAGGAAACATTATTTTCTCTAAAATTCTGCTTACATATTTAATTACCGAAGAAAATATTCCCACACCGGGAATCAAACCCGGGCCGCCTGCGTGAAAGGCAGGAATCCTAACCACTAGACCATATGGGAATCTTGAAAAATATAGTATTGCATTCAGTCTTTGATACCATAGATTAACATTTTTTTCTTGAAAAGATGCTTGTAGATTCAATCAACAAACAAAATGTTCCCACACCGGGAATCGAACCCGGGCCGCCTGCGTGAAAGGCAGGAATCCTAACCACTAGACCATATGGGAATCCTGAACAACATTGTATTGCATTTAGCTTTTGATACAATAGGTAACATTACTTTCTCTAAAATTCTGCTTACATATTTAATTACCAAACAAAATATTCCCACACCGGGAATCAAACCCGGGCCGCCTGCATGAAAGGCAGGAAAGCTGACCACTAGACCATTTGGGTATCCTGAAGAATATTGTATTGCGTATGGCCTATGATACAAGAAATGAACATTCTTTTGTTGAAATTGCTGCTTGCATATTCAATCAACAAACAGAATGTTCCCACACCGGGATTCAAACCTGGGTCGCCTGCGTGAAAGGCAGGAATCCTAACCACTAGACCATATGCGAATTCTAAAGAATATTGTATTGCATTCACTCTTTGATACCATAGATTAATATTCTTTTCTTGAAAAGCTGCTTGTATATTCAATCAACAAACAGAATGTTCCCACACCGGGAATCGAACCCGGGCCGCCTGCGTGAAAGGCAGGAATCCTAACCACTAGACCATATGGGAATCCTTAAGAATATTGTATTTCGTATAGCCTATGATACAAGAAATGAACATTCTTTTGTCGAAAATGCTGCTTGCATATTCAATCAACAAACAGAATGTTCCCACACCGGGAATCGAACCCGGGCCGCCTGCGTGAAAGGCAGGAATCCTAACCACTAGACCATATGGGAATCCTGAACAACATTGTATTGCATTTAGCTTTTGAGACAAAAGGTAACATTATTTTCTCAAAAATTCTGCTTACATATTTAATTACCAAACAGAATGTTCCCACACCGGGAATCGAACCCGGGCCGCCTGCGTGAAAGGCAGGAATCCTAACCACTAGACCATATGGGAATCCTGAAGAATATTGTATTGCGTATAGCTTATGATACAAGAAATGAACATTCTTTGTTGAAAATGCTGCTTGCATATTCAATCAACAAACAGAATGTTCCCACACCGGGAATCGAACCCGGGCCGCCTGCGTGAAAGGCAGGAATCCTAACCACTAGACCATATGGGAATTCTGAAGAATATTGTATATTTCGTATGGCCTATGATACAAGGAATGAACATTCTTTTGTTGAAAATGCTGCTTGCATATTCAATCAACAAACAGAATGTTCCCACACCGGGAATCGAACCCGGGCCGCCTGCGTGAAAGGCAGGAATCCTAACCACTAGACCATATGGGAATCCTGAAAAATAAAGTATTGCATTCAGTCTTTGATACCATAGATTAACTTACTTTTCTTGAAAAGATGCTTGTATATTCAATGAACAAACAAAATGTTCCCACACCGGGAATCGAACCCGGGCGGCCTGCGTGAAAGGCAGGAATCCTAACCACTAGACGATATGGGAATCCTGAACAACATTGTATTGCATTCAGTCTTTGATACCATAGATTAACATACTTTTCTTGAAAAGATGCTTGTATATTCAATCAACAAACAAAATGTTCTCACACCGGGAATCGAACCCGAGGGGCCTGCGTGAAAGGCAGGAATCCTAACCACTAGACTATATGGGAATCCTGAAGAATATTGTATTGCGTATGGCCTATGATACAAGAAATGAACATTCTTTTGTTGAAAATGCTGCTTGCATATTCAATCAACAAACAGAATGTTCCCACACCAGGAATCAAACCAGGGCCGCCTGCGTGAAAGGCAGGAATCCTAACCACTAGACCATATGCAAATCCTGAACAACATTGTATTGCATTTAGCTTTTGATACAATAGGTAACATTATTTTCTCGAAAATTCTGCTTACATATTTAATTACCAAACAGAATGTTCCCACACCGGGAATCGAACCCGGGCCGCCTGCGTGAAAGGCAGGAATCCTAACCACTAGACCATATGGGAATCCTGAAGAATATTGTATTGCGTATGGCCTATGATACAAGAAATGAACATTATTTTGTTGAAAATGCTGCTTGCATATTCAATCAACAAACAGAATGTTCCCACACCGGGAATCGAACCCAAGCCGCCTGCGTGAAAGGCAGGAATCCTAACCACTAGACCATATGGGAATCCTGAACAACATTGTATTGCATTTAGCCTTTGATACCATAGATGAACATTCTTTTGTTGAAAAGGTGCTTGCATATTCAATCAACAAACAGAATCATCCCACACCGGGAATCAAACCCGTGCTGCCTGCATGAAAGGCAGGAATCCTAACCACTAGACCATATGGGAATCCTGAACAACATTGTATTGCATTAAGCCTTTCATACCATAGATGAACATTCTTTTGTTGAAAATGCTTCTTACATGTTCAATCAACAAACAGAATGTTCCCACACCGGGAATCGAACCCGGGCCGCCTGCGTGAAAGGCAGGAATCCTAACCACTAGAACATATGGGAATCCTGAAGAATATTGTATTGCGTATAGCCTATGATACAAGATATGAACATTCTTTTGTTGAAAATGCTGCTTGCATATTCAATCAACAAACAGAATGTTCCCACACCGGGAATCGAACCCGGGCCGCCTGCGTGAAAGGCAGGAATCCTAACCACTAGACCATATGGGAATCCTGAACAACATTGTATTGCATTAAGCCTTTGATACCATAGATTAACCCTTTAATGCCGGGCACCTCTGGGGAAGCAATGTCTGTAAGGCCGGGTAGGGTGTAAGAACATACCGCCAGGGGACGGGTCATTTCAAGCCAATTTTAATAATTTTACTGTTTGATCACGTGATAAAACATGTGATCTTTAATATTATTCTATGAGTATTTCAGAATCATAAGTATAATAGTATACCAACATTCTGTGAAAAATTCTTCACCATTGATCAATTATTGACATAGTTATTACACATAAACTATGATTTTTTAGGTCTTAGAAAATGATGCCTTAAGGCATCACACGGTGATGCCTTAAGGCATCATCTGGCCACGTGGGTCGATGCCTTTAGGCATCACCCGGCGCCAAAGGGTTAACATTCTTTTATCGAAAATGCTTCTTGCATATTCAATCAACAAACAGAATGTTCCCACACCGGGAATCGAACCCGGGCCGCCTGCGTGAAAGGCAGGAATCCTAACCACTAGACCAAATGGGAATCCTGAAGAATATTGTATTGCGTATAGCCTATGATACAAGATATGAACATTCTTTTGTTGAAAATGCTGCTTGCATATTCAATCAACAAACAGAATGTTCCCACACCGGTAATCGAACCCGGGCCGCCTGCGTGAAAGGCAGAAATCCTAACCACTAGACCATATGGGAATCCTGAAGAATATTGTATTGCGTATGGCCTATGATACAAGAAATGAACATTATTTTGTTGAAAATGCTGCTTGCATATTCAAACAACAAACAGAATGTTCCCACACCGGGAATCGAACCCGGGCCGCCTGCGTGAAAGGCAGGAATCCTAACCACTAGACCATATGGGAATCCTGAACAACATTGTATTGCATTTAGCCTTTGATACCATAGATGAACATTCTTTTGTTGAAAAGGTGCTTGCATATTCAATCAACAAACAGAATCATCCCACACCGGGAATCGAACCCGTGCTGCCTGCATGAAAGGCAGGAATCCTAACCACTAGACCATATGGGAATCCTGAACAACATTGTATTGCATTAAGCCTTTCATACCATAGATAAACATTCTTTTGTTGAAAATGCTTCTTACATGTTCAATCAACAAACAGGATGTTCCCACACCGGGAATCGAACCCGGGCCGCCTGCGTGAAAGGCAGGAATCCTAACCACTAGACCATATGGGAATCCTGAAGAATATTGTATTGCGTATAGCCTATGATACAAGATATGAACATTCTTTTGTTGAAAATGCTGCTTGCATATTCAATCAACAAACAGAATGTTCCCACACCGGGAATCGAACCCGGGCCGCCTGCGTGAAAGGCAGGAATCCTAACCACTAGACCATATGGGAATCCTGAACAACATTGTATTGCATTAAGCCTTTGATACCATAGATTAACCCTTTAATGCCGGGCACCTCTGGGGAAGCAATGTCTGTAAGGCCGGGTAGGGTGTAAGAACATACCACCAGGGGACGGGTCATTTCAAGCCAATTTTAATAATTTTACTGTTTGATCACGTGATAAAACATGTGATCTTTAATATTATTCTATGAGTATTTCAGAATCATAAGTATAATAGTATACCAACATTCTGTGAAAAATTCTTCACCATTGATCAATTATTGACATAGTTATTACACATAAACTATGATTTTTTAGGTCTTAGAAAATGATGCCTTAAGGCATCACCCGGCCAGACACGGTGATGCCTTAAGGCATCATCTGGCCACGTGGGGCGATGCCTTTAGGCATCACCCGGCGCCAAAGGGTTAACATTCTTTTGTCGAAAATGCTTCTTGCATATTCAATCAACAAACAGAATGTTCCCACACCGGGAATCGAACCCGGGCCGCCTGCGTGAAAGGCAGGAATCCTAACCACTAGACCATATGGGAATCCTGAACAACATTGTATTGCATTCAGCCTTTGATACCATAGATTAACATTCTTTTGTTGAAAAGGTGCTTGCATATTCAATCAACAAACAGAATGTTCCCACACCGGGAATCGAACCCTGGCCGCCTGCGTGAAAGGCAGGAATCCTAACCACTAGACCATATGGGAATCCTGAACAACAGTGTATTGCATTTAAACTTTGAAACAATAAGTAATATTATTTTCTCGAAAATTCTGCTTACATATTTAATCAACAAACAGAATGTTCCCACACCGGGAATCGAACCCGGGCCGCCTGCGTGAAAGGCAGGAATCCTAACCACTAGACCATATGGGAATCCTGAAGAATATTGTATTGCGTATAGCCTATGATACAAGATATGAACATTCTTTTGTTGAAAATGCTGCTTGCATATTCAATCAACAAACAGAATGTTCCCACACCGGGAATCGAACCCTGGCCGCCTGCGTGAAAGGCAGGAATCCTAACCACTAGACCATATGGGAATCCTGAACAACATTGTATTGCATTCAGCCTTTGATACCATAGATTAACCCTTTAATGCAGGGCACCTCTGGTGAAGCAATGTCTGTAAGGCCGGGTTGTATGTTAGAACATACTGCCAGGGGATGGGTCATTTCAAGCCAATTTTAATAATTTTAATGTTTGATCACGTGATAAAGCGTGGTCTTTAATATTGTTTTATGAGTATTTCAGAATCATAAGTATAATAGTATACCAACATTCTGTGAAAAATTCAACACCATTGATCAATTATTGACATAGTTATTACACATAAACTATGATTTTGTAGGTCTTAGAAAATGATGCCTTAAGGCATCACCCGGCCACACACGGCAATGCCTTAACCCTTCAAGAGCCACACATCATTCACCATGAACCCATACTACAGCAGGCACCAGACCCAATTCTGGCCTTTGTATTGCCGGCTTTTGTAGTCAATATTATTAAGAGAAATTACAAATTTAATATTTCCAGTAAATCTTTATTTTTTATTAGAACTTTCCGATATTTCAAAGACATACTGGCGACATTTAGCATAATATCTCATATAATTTTTATGATTCTGCGATAATTTTTCAAAAAGTTACAAAGGAACAAATACAGAGTGGTTCATCAATTCCATATGTGGATGCCATATGGCATTGTCCGGCCCTGGCCAGGGGAATGCCATATGGCATTGTCCTACCATGGCCAGGGGAATGCCATATGGCATTGCCCTGCCAGAAAGGGTTAAGGCATCTTCCGGCCACGTGCGGCGATGCCTTAAGGCATCACCCGGTGCCAAAGGGTTAACATTCTTTTGTCGAAAATGCTTCTTCCATATTCAATCAACAAACAGAATGTTCCCACACCGGGAATCGAACCCGGGCCGCCTGCGTGAAAGGCAGAAATCCTAACCACTAGACCATATGGGAATCCTGAAGAATATTGTATTGCGTATGGCCTATGATACAAGAAATGAACATTCTTTTGTTGAAATTGCTGCTTGCATATTCAATCAACAAACAGAATGTTCCCACACCGGGATTCAAACCTGGGTCGCCTGCGTGAAAGGCAGGAATCCTAACCACTAGACCATATGCGAATTCTAAAGAATATTGTATTGCATTCACTCTTTGATACCATAGATTAATATTCTTTTCTTGAAAAGCTGCTTGTATATTCAATCAACAAACAGAATGTTCCCACACCGGGAATCGAACCCGGGCCGCCTGCGTGAAAGGCAGAAATCCTAACCACTAGACCATATGGGAATCCTGAAGAATATTGTATTGCGTATGGCCTATGATACAAGAAATGAACATTCTTTTGTTGAAATTGCTGCTTGCATATTCAATCAACAAACAGAATGTTCCCACACCGGGATTCAAACCTGGGTCGCCTGCGTGAAAGGCAGGAATCCTAACCACTAGACCATATGCGAATTCTAAAGAATATTGTATTGCATTCACTCTTTGATACCATAGATTAATATTCTTTTCTTGAAAAGCTGCTTGTATATTCAATCAACAAACAGAATGTTCCCACACCGGGAATCGAACCCGGGCCGCCTGCGTGAAAGGCAGGAATCCTAACCACTAGACCATATGGGAATCCTTAAGAATATTGTATTTCGTATAGCCTATGATACAAGAAATGAACATTCTTTTGTCGAAAATGCTTCTTGCATATTCAATCAACAAACAGAATGTTCCCACACCGGGAATCGAACCCGGGCCGCCTGCGTGAAAGGCAGGAATCCTAACCACTAGACCATATGGGAATCCTGAACAACATTGTATTGCATTTAGCTTTTGATACAAAAGGTAACATTATTTTCTCAAAAATTCTGCTTACATATTTAATTACCAAACAGAATGTTCCCACACCGGGAATCGAACCCGGGCCGCCTGCGTGAAAAGCAGGAATCCTAAACACTAGACCATATGCGAATCCTCAACAACATTATAATGCATTCACTCTTTGATACAATAGGTAACATTATTTTCTCTAAAATTCTGCTTACATATTTAATTACCAAAGAAAATATTCCCACACCGGGAATCAAACCCGGGCTGCCTGCGTGAAAGGCAGGAATCCTAACCACTAGACCATATGGGAATCCTGAAGAATATTGTATTGCGTATAGCCTATGATACAAGATATGAACATTCTTTTGTTGAAAATGCTGCTTGCATATTCAATCAACAAACAGAATGTTCCCACACCGGGAATCGAACCCGGGCCGGGCAGGAATCCTAAACACTAGACCATATGCGAATCCTCAACAACATTATAATGCATTCACTCTTTGATACCATAACTTAACATTCTTTTGTCGAAAATGCTGCTTGCATATTCAATCAACAAACAGAATGTTCCCACACCGGGAATCGAACCCGGGCCGCCTGCGTGAAAGGCAGGAATCCTAACCACTAAGGGGACAGTTTTGGAGGGACATCATATCAAAAACACTGAAAATCCAGCGACTTTCAGACCCGTTGACGGTAGGGGGTTAGAGGCCCGCTTACAGGTTAGCGGTGGGCTGTTCAGGACAGGCTGGGGGCTTTGAAGGTGCGGTATTCAGTGAGCCGTTGCGGCTCACGGCGGCTCACGGTGAGTCCCTTATAGACCCGCTGATTTTCGCGCCCGCCGAAGGTGCTGGGTATGAGGCCCTCTTACAGGTTAGCGGTGGGCGGTTCAGGACGGGCTGGGGGCTTTGAAGGTACGGTATTCAGTGAGCCGTCGCAGCTCACGGTGAGTCCCTTATGCGGCCGCTGATTTCTCTCAGAAGTTACGGGGGGACATTGACCTGGACAGTTGACCTGGACATTGACCTGGACATCGACCTGGACAGTTTCTGCACCACCCCCAACACCGACACCAATTCTACAACCGCAACTTCTCCTACTGATGATGATGATGATGATGATGAGAGCAGTGATGACTGCCAAGTTTACATGTATTATCTATTTATTTTTAATTTATATACATTTATATTCATTTATATTGTATAATTGATATGTATTTGCTGATTTATATATTATTAACAAACCTTTTAACCTAATAACCATCGTTTCCTCTATCTATGTAGGTATTCTCTATTGTATAACCATTGGCAGACTGCAAACCCCGCTTAAGGGGACAGTTGGCTCGGAACGGAGGGTGTCCCCTTAAGAGGGGTTCTACTGTATTACATTCAGCTTTTGATACCATAGATTAACATTCTTTTGTCGAAAATGCTTCTTGCATATTCAATCAACAAACAGAATGTTCCCACACCGGGAATCGAACCCGGGCCGCCTGCGTGAAAGGCAGGAATCCTAACCACTAGACCATATGGGAATCCTGAAGAATATTGTATTGCGTATGGCCTATGATACAAGAAATGAACATTCTTTTGTTGAAAATGCTGCTTGCATATTCAATCAACAAACAGAATGTTCCCACACCGGGAATCAAACCTGGGCCGCCTGCGTGAAAGGCAGGAATCCTAACCACTAGACCATATGGGAATCCTGAACAACATTGTATTGCATTTAGCTTTTGATACAATAGGTAACATTATTTTCTCGAAAATTCTGCTTACATATTTAATTACCAAACAGAATGTTCCCACACCGGGAATCGAACCCGGGCCGCCTGCGTGAAAGGCAGGAATCCTAACCACTAGACCATATGGGAATCCTGAAGAATATTGTATTGCGTATAGCTTATGATACAAGAAATGAACATTCTTTTGTTGAAAATGCTGCTTGCATATTCAATCAACAAACAGAATGTTCCCACACCGGGAATCGAACCCGGGCCGCCTGCGTGAAAGGCAGGAATCCTAACCACTAGACCATATGGGAATCCTGAAGAATATTGTATTGCGTATGGCCTATGATACAAGAAATGAACATTCTTTTGTTGAAAATGCTGCTTGCATATTCAATCAACAAACAGAATGTTCCCACACCGGGAATCAAACCTGGGCCGCCTGCGTGAAAGGCAGGAATCCTAACCACTAGACCATATGGGAATCCTGAACAACATTGTATTGCATTTAGCTTTTGATACAATAGGTAACATTATTTTCTCTAAAATTCTGCTTACATATTTAATTACCAAACAGAATGTTCCCACACCGGGAATCGAACCCGGGCCGCCTGCGTGAAAGGCAGGAATCCTAACCACTAGACCATATGGGAATCCTGAAGAATATTGTATTGCGTATAGCTTATGATACAAGAAATGAACATTCTTTTGTTGAAAATGCTGCTTGCATATTCAATCAACAAACAGAATGTTCCCACACCGGGAATCGAACCCGGGCCGCCTGCGTGAAAGGCAGGAATCCTAACCACTAGACCATATGGGAATTCTGAAGAATATTGTATTGCGTATGGCCTATGATACAAGAAATGAACATTCTTTTGTTGAAAATGCTGCTTGCATATTCAATCAACAAACAGAATGTTCCCACACCGGGAATCGAACCCGGGCCGCCTGCGTGAAAGACAGGAATCCTAACTACTAGACCATATGGGAATCCTGAAGAATCGAAAATTCTGCTTACATATTTAATTACCAAACAGAATGTTCCCACACCGGGAATCGAACCTTCTTTTGTTGAAAATGCTGCTTGCATATTCAATCAACAAACAGAATGTTCCCACAACGGGAATCGAACCCGGGCCGCCTGCGTGAAAGGCAGGAATCCTAACCACTAGACCATATGGGAATCCTGAACAACATTGTATTGCATTTAGCTTTTGATACAATAGGAAACATTATTTTCTCTAAAATTCTGCTTACATATTTAATTACCGAAGAAAATATTCCCACACCGGGAATCAAACCCGGGCCGCCTGCGTGAAAGGCAGGAATCCTAACCACTAGACCATATGGGAATCTTGAAAAATATAGTATTGCATTCAGTCTTTGATACCATAGATTAACATACTTTTCTTGAAAAGATGCTTGTATATTCAATCAACAAACAAAATGTTCCCACACCGGGAATCGAACCCGGGCCGCCTGCGTGAAAGGCAGGAATCCTAACCACTAGACCATATGGGAATCCTGAACAACATTGTATTGCATTTAGCTTTTGATACAATAGGTAACATTACTTTCTCTAAAATTCTGCTTACATATTTAATTACCAAACAAAATATTCCCACACCGGGAATCAATCCCGGGCCGCCTGCATGAAAGGCAGGAAAGCTAACCACTAGACCATTTGGGAATCCTGAAGAATATTGTATTGCGTATGGCCTATGATACAAGAAATGAACATTCTTTTGTTGAAATTGCTGCTTGCATATTCAATCAACAAACAGAATGTTCCCACACCGGGATTCAAACCTGGGTCGCCTGCGTGAAAGGCAGGAATCCTAACCACTAGACCATATGGGAATTCTAAAGAATATTGTATTGCATTCACTCTTTGATACCATAGATTAATATTCTTTTCTTGAAAAGCTGCTTGTATATTCAATCAACAAACAGAATGTTCCCACACCGGGAATCGAACCCGGGCCGCCTGCGTGAAAGGCAGGAATCCTAACCACTAGACCATATGGGAATCCTTAAGAATATTGTATTTCGTATAGCCTATGATACAAGAAATGAACATTCTTTTGTCGAAAATGCTTCTTACATATTCAATCAACAAACAGAATGTTCCCACACCGGGAAAAACCCGGGCCGCCTGCGTGAAAGGCAGGATTCCTAACCACTAGACCATATGGGAATCCTGAACAACATTGTATTGCATTTAGCTTTTGATACAAAAGGTAACATTATTTTCTCAAAAATTCTGCTTTCATATTTAATTACCAAAGAAAATATTCCCACACCGGGAATCAAACTTGGGCTGCCTGCGTGAAAGGCAGGAATCCTAACCACTAGACCATATGGGAATCCTGAAGAATATTGTATTGCGTATAGCCTATGATACAAGATATGAACATTCTTTTGTTGAAAATGCTGCTTGCATATTCAATCAACAAACAGAATGTTCCCACACCGGGAATCGAACCCGGGCCGCCTGCGTGAAAGGCAGGAATCCTAAACACTAGACCATATGCGAATCCTCAACAACATTATAATGCATTCACTCTTTGATACCATAACTTAACATTCTTTTGTCGAAAATGCTGCTTGCATATTCAATCAACAAACAGAATGTTCCCACACCGGGAATCGAACCCGGGCCGCCTGCGTGAAAGGCAGGAATCCTAACCACTAGACCATATGGGAATCCTGAAGAATATTGTATTGCGTATAGCCTATGATACAAGATATGAACATTCTTTTGTTGAAAATGCTGCTTGCATATTCAATCAACAAACAGAATGTTCCCACACCGGGAATCGAACCCGGGCCGCCTGCGTGAAAGGCAGGAATCCTAACCACTAGACCATATGGGAATCCTGAACAACATTGTATTGCATTTAGCTTTTGATACAATAGGTAACATTATTTTCTCGAAAATTCTGCTTACATATTTAATTACCAAACAGAATGTTCCCACACCGGGAATCGAACCCGGGCCGCCTGCGTGAAAGGCAGGAATCCTAACCACTAGACCATATGGGAATCCTTAAGAATATTGTATTTCGTATAGCCTATGATACAAGAAATGAACATTCTTTTGTTGAAAATGCTGCTTGCATATTCAATCAACAAACAGAATGTTCCCACACCGGGAATCGAACCCGGGCCGCCTGCGTGAAAGGCAGGAATCCTAACCACTAGACCATATGGGAATCCTGAACAACATTGTATTGCATTTAGCTTTTGATACAATAGGAAACATTATTTTCTCTAAAATTCTGCTTACATATTTAATTACCGAAGAAAATATTCCCACACCGGGAATCAAACCCGGGCCGCCTGCGTGAAAGGCAGGAATCCTAACCACTAGACCATATGGGAATCCTGAAAAATATAGTATTGCATTCAGTCTTTGATACCATAGATTAACTTACTTTTCTTGAAAAGATGCTTGTATATTCAATGAACAAACAAAATGTTCCCACACCGGGAATCGAACCCGGGCGGCCTGCGTGAAAGGCAGGAATCCTAACCACTAGACGATATGGGAATCCTGAACAACATTGTATTGCATTCAGTCTTTGATACCATAGATTAACATACTTTTCTTGAAAAGATGCTTGTATATTCAATCAACAAACAAAATGTTCTCACACCGGGAATCGAACCCGAGGGGCCTGCGTGAAAGGCAGGAATCCTAACCACTAGACTATATGGGAATCCTGAAGAATATTGTATTGCGTATGGCCTATGATACAAGAAATGAACATTCTTTTGTTAAAAATGCTGCTTGCATATTCAATCAACAAACAGAATGTTCCCACACCAGGAATCAAACCAGGGCCGCCTGCGTGAAAGGCAGGAATCCTAACCACTAGACCATATGCAAATCCTGAACAACATTGTATTGCATTTAGCTTTTGATACAATAGGTAACATTATTTTCTCGAAAATTCTGCTTACATATTTAATTACCAAACAGAATGTTCCCACACCGGGAATCGAACCCGGGCCGCCTGCGTGAAAGGCAGGAATCCTAACCACTAGACCATATGGGAATCCTGAAGAATATTGTATTGCGTATAGCTTATGATACAAGAAATGAACATTCTTTTGTTGAAAATGCTGCTTGCATATTCAATCAACAAACAGAATGTTCCCACACCGGGAATCGAACCCGGGCCGCCTGCGTGAAAGGCAGGAATCCTAACCACTAGACCATATGGGAATTCTGAAGAATATTGTATTGCGTATGGCCTATGATACAAGAAATGAACATTCTTTTGTTGAAAATGCTGCTTGCATATTCAATCAACAAACAGAAGGTTCCCACACCGGGAATCGAACCCGGGCCGCCTGCGTGAAAGGCAGGAATCCTAACCACTAGACCATATGGGAATCCTGAAAAATATAGTATTGCATTCAGTCTTTGATACCATAGATTAACAAACTTTTCTTGAAAAGATGCTTGTATATTCAATCAACAAACAAAATGTTCCCACACCGGGAATCGAACCCGGGCGGCCTGCGTGAAAGGCAGGAATCCTAACCACTAGACCATATGCGAATCCTGAAGAATATTGTATTGCATTCACTCTTTGATACCATAAATTAACATTCTTTTGTCGAAAATGCTGCTTGCATATTCAATCAACAAACAGAATGTTCCCACACCGGGAATCGAACCCGGGCCGCCTGCGTGAAAGGCAGGAATCCTAACTACTAGACCATATGGGAATCCTGAAGAATCGAAAATTCTGCTTACATATTTAATTATCAAACAGAATGTTCCCACACCGGGAATCGAACCCGGGCCGCCTGCGTGAAAGGCAGGAATCCTAACTACTAGACCATATGGGAATCCTGAAGAATATTGTATTGCGTATAGCCTATGATACAAGAAATGAACATTCTTTTGTCGAAAATGCTGCTTGCATATTCAATCAACAAACAGTATGTTCCCACACCAGGAATCAAACCAGGGCCGCCTGCGTGAAAGGCAGGAATCCTAAACACTAGACCATATGCGAATCCTGAACAACATTGTATTGCATTTAGCTTTTGATACAATAGGTAACATTATTTTCTCGAAAATTCTGCTTACATATTTAATTACCAAACAGAATGTTCCCACACCGGGAATCGAACCCGGGCCGCCTGCGTGAAAGGCAGGAATCCTAACCACTAGACCATATGGGAATCCTGAAAAATATAGTATTGCATTCAGTCTTTGATACCATAGATTAACATACTTTTCTTGAAAAGATGCTTGTATATTCAATCAACAAACAAAATGTTCCCACACCGGGAATCGAACCCGGGCCGCCTGCGTGAAAGGCAGGAATCCTAACCACTAGACCATATGGGAATCCTGAACAACATTGTATTGCATTTAGCTTTTGATACAATAGGTAACATTACTTTCTCTAAAATTCTGCTTACATATTTAATTACCAAACAAAATATTCCCACACCGGGAATCAAACCTGGGCCGCCTGCATGAAAGGCAGGAATCCTAACCACTAGACCATATGGGAATCCTGAAGAATATTGTATTGCGTATGGCCTATGATACAAGAAATGAACATTCTTTTGTTGAAAATGCTGCTTGCATATTCAATCAACAAACAGAATGTTCCCACACTGGGATTCAAACCTGGGCCGCCTGCGTGAAAGGCAGGAATCCTAAACACTAGACCATATGCGAATCCTGAACAACATTATAATGCATTCACTCTTTGATACCATAACTTAACATTCTTTTGTCGAAAATGCTGCTTGCATATTCAATCAACAAACAGAATGTTCCCACACCGGGAATCGAACCCGGGCCGCCTGCGTGAAAGGCAGGAATCCTAACCACTAGACCATATGGGAATCCTGAAGAATATTGTATTGCGTATAGCCTATGATACAAGATATGAACATTCTTTTGTTGAAAATGCTGCTTGCATATTCAATCAACAAACAGAATGTTCCCACACCGGGAATCGAACCCGGGCCGCCTGCGTGAAAGGCAGGAATCCTAACAACTAGACCATATGGGAATCCTGAACAACATTGTATTGCATTTAGCTTTTGATACAATAGGTAACATTATTTTCTCGAAAATTCTGCTTACATATTTAATTACCAAACAGAATGTTCCCACACCGGGAATCGAACCCGGGCCGCCTGCGTGAAAGGCAGGAATCCTAACCACTAGACCATATGGGAATCCTTAAGAATATTGTATTTCGTATAGCCTATGATACAAGAAATGAACATTCTTTTGTCGAAAATGCTGCTTGCATATTCAATCAACAAACAGAATGTTCCCACACCGGGAATCGAACCCGGGCCGCCTGCGTGAAAGGCAGGAATCCTAACCACTAGACCATATGGGAATTCTGAAGAATATTGTATTGCGTATGGCCTATGATACAAGAAATGAACATTCTTTTGTTGAAAATGCTGCTTGCATATTCAATCAACAAACAGAATGTTCCCACACCGGGAATCGAACCCGGGCCGCCTGCGTGAAAGGCAGGAATCCTAACCACTAGACCATATGGGAATCCTGAACAACATTGTATTGCATTTAGCTTTTGATACAATAGGAAACATTATTTTCTCTAAAATTCTGCTTACATATTTAATTACCGAAGAAAATATTCCCACACCGGGAATCAAACCCGGGCCGCCTGCGTGAAAGGCAGGAATCCTAACCACTAGACCATATGGGAATCTTGAAAAATATAGTATTGCATTCAGTCTTTGATACCATAGATTAACATTTTTTTCTTGAAAAGATGCTTGTAGATTCAATCAACAAACAAAATGTTCCCACACCGGGAATCGAACCCGGGCCGCCTGCGTGAAAGGCAGGAATCCTAACCACTAGACCATATGGGAATCCTGAACAACATTGTATTGCATTTAGCTTTTGATACAATAGGTAACATTACTTTCTCTAAAATTCTGCTTACATATTTAATTACCAAACAAAATATTCCCACACCGGGAATCAAACCCGGGCCGCCTGCATGAAAGGCAGGAAAGCTGACCACTAGACCATTTGGGTATCCTGAAGAATATTGTATTGCGTATGGCCTATGATACAAGAAATGAACATTCTTTTGTTGAAATTGCTGCTTGCATATTCAATCAACAAACAGAATGTTCCCACACCGGGATTCAAACCTGGGTCGCCTGCGTGAAAGGCAGGAATCCTAACCACTAGACCATATGCGAATTCTAAAGAATATTGTATTGCATTCACTCTTTGATACCATAGATTAATATTCTTTTCTTGAAAAGCTGCTTGTATATTCAATCAACAAACAGAATGTTCCCACACCGGGAATCGAACCCGGGCCGCCTGCGTGAAAGGCAGGAATCCTAACCACTAGACCATATGGGAATCCTTAAGAATATTGTATTTCGTATAGCCTATGATACAAGAAATGAACATTCTTTTGTCGAAAATGCTGCTTGCATATTCAATCAACAAACAGAATGTTCCCACACCGGGAATCGAACCCGGGCCGCCTGCGTGAAAGGCAGGAATCCTAACCACTAGACCATATGGGAATCCTGAACAACATTGTATTGCATTTAGCTTTTGAGACAAAAGGTAACATTATTTTCTCAAAAATTCTGCTTACATATTTAATTACCAAACAGAATGTTCCCACACCGGGAATCGAACCCGGGCCGCCTGCGTGAAAGGCAGGAATCCTAACCACTAGACCATATGGGAATCCTGAAGAATATTGTATTGCGTATAGCTTATGATACAAGAAATGAACATTCTTTGTTGAAAATGCTGCTTGCATATTCAATCAACAAACAGAATGTTCCCACACCGGGAATCGAACCCGGGCCGCCTGCGTGAAAGGCAGGAATCCTAACCACTAGACCATATGGGAATTCTGAAGAATATTGTATATTTCGTATGGCCTATGATACAAGGAATGAACATTCTTTTGTTGAAAATGCTGCTTGCATATTCAATCAACAAACAGAATGTTCCCACACCGGGAATCGAACCCGGGCCGCCTGCGTGAAAGGCAGGAATCCTAACCACTAGACCATATGGGAATCCTGAAAAATAAAGTATTGCATTCAGTCTTTGATACCATAGATTAACTTACTTTTCTTGAAAAGATGCTTGTATATTCAATGAACAAACAAAATGTTCCCACACCGGGAATCGAACCCGGGCGGCCTGCGTGAAAGGCAGGAATCCTAACCACTAGACGATATGGGAATCCTGAACAACATTGTATTGCATTCAGTCTTTGATACCATAGATTAACATACTTTTCTTGAAAAGATGCTTGTATATTCAATCAACAAACAAAATGTTCTCACACCGGGAATCGAACCCGAGGGGCCTGCGTGAAAGGCAGGAATCCTAACCACTAGACTATATGGGAATCCTGAAGAATATTGTATTGCGTATGGCCTATGATACAAGAAATGAACATTCTTTTGTTGAAAATGCTGCTTGCATATTCAATCAACAAACAGAATGTTCCCACACCAGGAATCAAACCAGGGCCGCCTGCGTGAAAGGCAGGAATCCTAACCACTAGACCATATGCAAATCCTGAACAACATTGTATTGCATTTAGCTTTTGATACAATAGGTAACATTATTTTCTCGAAAATTCTGCTTACATATTTAATTACCAAACAGAATGTTCCCACACCGGGAATCGAACCCGGGCCGCCTGCGTGAAAGGCAGGAATCCTAACCACTAGACCATATGGGAATCCTGAAGAATATTGTATTGCGTATAGCTTATGATACAAGAAATGAACATTCTTTTGTTGAAAATGCTGCTTGCATATTCAATCAACAAACAGAATGTTCCCACACCGGGAATCGAACCCGGGCCGCCTGCGTGAAAGGCAGGAATCCTAACCACTAGACCATATGGGAATTCTGAAGAATATTGTATTGCGTATGGCCTATGATACAAGAAATGAACATTCTTTTGTTTAAAATGCTGCTTGCATATTCAATCAACAAACAGAATGTTCCCACACCGGGAATCGAACCCGGGCCGCCTGCGTGAAAGGCAGGAATCCTAACCACTAGACCATATGGGAATCCTGAAAAATATAGTATTGCATTCAGTCTTTGATACCATAGATTAACAAACTTTTTTTGAAAAGATGCTTGTATATTCAATCAACAAACAAAATGTTCCCACACCGGGAATCGAACCCGGGCGGCCTGCGTGAAAGGCAGGAATCCTAACCACTAGACTATATGGGAATCCTGAAGAATATTGTATTGCGTATGGCCTATGATACAAGAAATGAACATTCTTTTGTTGAAAATGCTGCTTGCATATTCAATCAACAAACAGAATGTTCCCACACCAGGAATCAAACCAGGGCCGCCTGCGTGAAAGGCAGGAATCCTAACCACTAGACCATATGCAAATCCTGAACAACATTGTATTGCATTTAGCTTTTGATACAATAGGTAACATTATTTTCTCGAAAATTCTGCTTACATATTTAATTACCAAACAGAATGTTCCCACACCGGGAATCGAACCCGGGCCGCCTGCGTGAAAGGCAGGAATCCTAACCACTAGACCATATGGGAATTCTGAAGAATATTGTATTGCGTATGGCCTATGATACAAGAAATGAACATTCTTTTGTTTAAAATGCTGCTTGCATATTCAATCAACAAACAGAATGTTCCCACACCGGGAATCGAACCCGGGCCGCCTGCGTGAAAGGCAGGAATCCTAACCACTAGACCATATGGGAATCCTGAAAAATATAGTATTGCATTCAGTCTTTGATACCATAGATTAACAAACTTTTTTTGAAAAGATGCTTGTATATTCAATCAACAAACAAAATGTTCCCACACCGGGAATCGAACCCGGGCGGCCTGCGTGAAAGGCAGGAATCCTAACCACTAGACCATATGCGAATCCTGAAGAATATTGTATTGCATTCACTCTTTGATACCATAAATTAACATTCTTTTGTCGAAAATGCTGCTTGCATATTCAATCAACAAACAGAATGTTCCCACACCGGGAATCGAACCCGGGCCGCCTGCGTGAAAGGCAGGAATCCTAACTACTAGACCATATGGGAATCCTGAAGAATCGAAAATTCTGCTTACATATTTAATTACCAAACAGAATGTTCCCACACCGGGAATCGAACCCGGGCCGCCTGCGTGAAAGGCAGGAATCCTAACCACTAGACCATATGGGAATCCTGAAGAATATTGTATTGCTTATAGCTTATGATACAAGAAATGAACATTCTTTTGT
Source organism: Alentia gelatinosa (assembly GCA_950022655.1). NCBI lineage: Eukaryota > Metazoa > Annelida > Polychaeta > Phyllodocida > Polynoidae > Alentia > Alentia gelatinosa. Next base: position 23,079,916 of record OX465593.1, read on the forward strand.
CGAAAATGCTGCTTGCATATTCAATCAACAAACAGAATGTTCCCACACCGGGAATCGAACCCGGGCGGCCTGCGTGAAAGGCAGGAATCCTAACCACTAGACCATATGGGAATCCTGAAGAATATTGTATTGCGTATAGCCTATGATACAAGATATGAACATTCTTTTGTTGAAAATGCTGCTTGCATATTCAATCAACAAACAGAATGTTCCCACACCGGGAATCGAACCCGGGCCGCCTGCGTGAAAGGCAGGAATCCTAACCACTAGACCATATGGGAATCCTGAACAACATTGTATTGCATTAAGCCTTTGATACCATAGATTAACCCTTTAATGCCGGGCACCTCTGGGGAAGCAATGTCTGTAAGGCCGGGTAGGGTGTTAGAACATACCGCCAGTGGACGGGTCATTTCAAGCCAATTTTAATAATTTTACTGTTTGATCACGTGATAAAACATGTGATCTTTATTATCATTCTATGAGTATTTCAGAATCATAAGTATAATCGTATACCAACATTCTGTGAAAAATTCTTCACCATTGATCAATTATTGACATAGTTATTACACATAAACTATGATTTTGTAGGTCTTAGAAGATGATGCCTTAAGGCATCACCCGGCCACACACGGGGATGCCTTAAGGCATCACCCGGCCACACACGGTGATGCCTTAAGGCATCATCTGGCCACGTGCTGCGATGCCTTAAGGCATCACCCGGCGCCAAAGGGTTAACATTCTTTTGTTGAAAATGCTTCTTGCATATTCAATCAACAAACAGAATGTTCCCACACCGGGAATCGAACCCAGGCCGCCTGCGTGAAAGGCAGGAATCCTAACCACTAGACCATATGGGAATCCTGAAGAATATTGTATTGCGTATGGCCTTTGATACAAGAAATGAACATTCTTTTGTTGAAAATGCTGCTTGCATATTCAATCAACAAACAGAATGTTCCCACACCGGGAATCGAACCCGGGCCGCCTACGTGAAAGGCAGGAATTCTAAACACTAGACCATATGCAATCCTCAACAACATTATAATGCATTCACTCTTTCATACCATAACTTAACATTCTTTTGTCGAAAATGCTGCTTGCATATTCAATCAACAAACAGAATGTTCCCACACCGGGAATCGAACCCGGGCCGCCTGCGTGAAAGGCAGTAATCCTAACCACTAGACCATATGGGAATCCTGAAGAATATTGTATTGCGTATAGCCTATGATACAAGATATGAACATTCTTTTGTTGAAAATGCTGCTTGCATATTCAATCAACAAACAGAATGTTCCCACACCGGGAATCGAACCCGGGCCGCCTGCGTGAAAGGCAGGAATCCTAACCACTAGACCATATGGGAATCCTGAACAACATTGTATTGCATTTAGCTTTTGATACAATAGGTAACATTATTTTCTCGAAAATTCTGCTTACATATTTAATTACCAAACAGAATGTTCCCACACCGGGAATCGAACCCGGGCCGCCTGCGTGAAAGGCAGGAATCCTAACCACTAGACCATATGGGAATCCTGAAGAATATTGTATTGCGTATAGCTTATGATACAAGAAATGAACATTCTTTTGTTGAAAATGCTGCTTGCATATTCAATCAACAAACAGAATGTTCCCACACCGGGAATCGAACCCGGGCCGCCTGCGTGAAAGGCAGGAATCCTAACCACTAGACCATATGGGAATTCTGAAGAATATTGTATTGCGTATGGCCTATGATACAAGAAATGAACATTCTTTTGTTGAAAATGCTGCTTGCATATTCAATCAACAAACAGAATGTTCCCACACCGGGAATCGAACCCGGGCCGCCTGCGTGAAAGGCAGGAATCCTAACCACTAGACCATATGGGAATCCTGAAAAATATAGTATTGCATTCAGTCTTTGATACCATAGATTAACAAACTTTTCTTGAAAAGATGCTTGTATATTCAATCAACAAACAAAATGTTCCCACACCGGGAATCGAACCCGGGCGGCCTGCGTGAAAGGCAGGAATCCTAACCACTAGACCATATGCGAATCCTGAAGAATATTGTATTGCATTCACTCTTTGATACCATAGATTAACATTCTTTTGTCGAAAATGCTGCTTGCATATTCAATCAACAAACAGAATGTTCCCACACTGGGAATCGAACCCGGGCCGCCTGCGTGAAAGGCAGGAATCCTAACTACTAGACCATATGGGAATCCTGAAGAATCGAAAATTCTGCTTACATATTTAATTACCAAACAGAATGTTCCCACACCGGGAATCGAACCCGGGCCGCCTGCGTGAAAGGCAGGAATCCTAACCACTAGACCATATGGGAATCCTGAAGAATATTGTATTGCGTATGGCCTATGATACAAGAAATGAACATTCTTTTGTTGAAATTGCTGCTTGCATATTCAATCAACAAACAGAATGTTCCCACACCGGGATTCAAACCTGGGTCGCCTGCGTAAAAGGCAGGAATCCTAACCACTAGACCATATGCGAATTCTAAAGAATATTGTATTGCATTCACTCTTTGATACCATAGATTAATATTCTTTTCTTGAAAAGCTGCTTGTATATTCAATCAACAAACAGAATGTTCCCACACCGGGAATCGAACCCGGGCCGCCTGCGTGAAAGGCAGGAATCCTAACCACTAGACCATATGGGAATCCTTAAGAATATTGTATTTCGTATAGCCTATGATACAAGAAATGAACATTCTTTTGTCGAAAATGCTGCTTGCATATTCAATCAACAAACAGAATGTTCCCACATTGGGAATCGAACCCGGGCCGCCTGCGTGAAAGGCAGGAATCCTAACCACTAGACCATATGGGAATCCTGAACAACATTGTATTGCATTTAGCTTTTGAGACAAAAGGTAACATTATTTTCTCAAAAATTCTGCTTACATATTTAATTACCAAACAGAATGTTCCCACACCGGGAATCGAACCCGGGCCGCCTGCGTGAAAGGCAGGAATCCTAACCACTAGACCATATGGGAATTCTGAAGAATATTGTATTGCGTATGGCCTATGATACAAGAAATGAACATTCTTTTGTTGAAAATGCTGCTTGCATATTCAATCAACGAACAGAATGTTCCCACACCGGGAATCGAACCCGGGCCGCCTGCGTGAAAGGCAGGAATCCTAACCACTAGACCATATGGGAATCCTGAAAAATATAGTATTGCATTCAGTCTTTGATACCATAGATTAACTTACTTTTCTTGAAAAGATGCTTGTATATTCAATGAACAAACAAAATGTTCCCACACCGAGAATCGAACCCGGGCGGCCTGCGTGAAAGGCAGGAATCCTAACCACTAGACGATATGGGAATCCTGAACAACATTGTATTGCATTCAGTCTTTGATACCATAGATTAACATACTTTTCTTGAAAAGATGCTTGTATATTCAATCAACAAACAAAATGTTCTCACACCGGGAATCGAACCCGAGGGGCCTGCGTGAAAGGCAGGAATCCTAACCACTAGACTATATGGGAATCCTGAAGAATATTGTATTGCGTATAGCCTATGATACAAGATATGAACATTCTTTTGTTGAAAATGCTGCTTGCATATTCAATCAACAAACAGAATGTTCCCACACCGGGAATCGAACCCGGGCCGCCTGCGTGAAAGGCAGGAATCCTAACCACTAGACCATATGGGAATCCTGAACAACATTGTATTGCATTTAGCTTTTGAGACAAAAGGTAACATTATTTTCTCAAAAATTCTGCTTACATATTTAATTACCAAACAGAATGTTCCCACACCGGGAATCGAACCCGGGCCGCCTGCGTGAAAGGCAGGAATCCTAACCACTAGACCATATGGGAATTCTGAAGAATATTGTATTGCGTATGGCCTATGATACAAGAAATGAACATTCTTTTGTTGAAAATGCTGCTTGCATATTCAATCAACGAACAGAATGTTCCCACACCGGGAATCGAACCCGGGCCGCCTGCGTGAAAGGCAGGAATCCTAACCACTAGACCATATGGGAATCCTGAAAAATATAGTATTGCATTCAGTCTTTGATACCATAGATTAACTTACTTTTCTTGAAAAGATGCTTGTATATTCAATGAACAAACAAAATGTTCCCACACCGAGAATCGAACCCGGGCGGCCTGCGTGAAAGGCAGGAATCCTAACCACTAGACGATATGGGAATCCTGAACAACATTGTATTGCATTCAGTCTTTGATACCATAGATTAACATACTTTTCTTGAAAAGATGCTTGTATATTCAATCAACAAACAAAATGTTCTCACACCGGGAATCGAACCCGAGGGGCCTGCGTGAAAGGCAGGAATCCTAACCACTAGACTATATGGGAATCCTGAAGAATATTGTATTGCGTATAGCCTATGATACAAGATATGAACATTCTTTTGTTGAAAATGCTGCTTGCATATTCAATCAACAAACAGAATGTTCCCACACCGGGAATCGAACCCGGGCCGCCTGCGTGAAAGGCAGGAATCCTAACCACTAGACCATATGGGAATCCTGAACAACATTGTATTGCATTTAGCTTTTGATACAATAGGTAACATTATTTTCTCGAAAATTCTGCTTACATATTTAATTACCAAACAGAATGTTCCCACACCGGGAATCGAACCCGGGCCGCCTGCGTGAAAGGCAGGAATCCTAACCACTAGACCATATGGGAATCCTGAAGAAGATTGTATTGCGTATGGCTTATGATACAAGAAATGAACATTCTTTTGTTGAAAATGCTGCTTGCATATTCAATCAACAAACAGAATGTTCCCACACCGGGAATCGAACCCGGGCCGCCTGCGTGAAAGGCAGGAATCCTAACCACTAGACCATATGGGAATTCTGAAGAATATTGTATTGCGTATGGCCTATGATACAAGAAATGAACATTCTTTTGTTGAAAATGCTGCTTGCATATTCAATCAACAAACAGAATGTTCCCACACCGGGAATCGAACCCGGGCCGCCTGCGTGAAAGGCAGGAATCCTAACCACTAGACCATATGGGAATCCTGAAAAATATAGTATTGCATTCAGTCTTTGATACCATAGATTAACAAACTTTTCTTGAAAAGATGCTTGTATATTCAATCAACAAACAAAATGTTCCCACACCGGGAATCGAACCCGGGCGGCCTGCGTGAAAGGCAGGAATCCTAACCACTAGACCATATGCGAATCCTGAAGAATATTGTATTGCATTCACTCTTTGATACCATAGATTAACATTCTTTTGTCGAAAATGCTGCTTGCATATTCAATCAACAAACAGAATGTTCCCACACTGGGAATCGAACCCGGGCCGCCTGCGTGAAAGGCAGGAATCCTAACTACTAGACCATATGGGAATCCTGAAGAATCGAAAATTCTGCTTACATATTTAATTACCAAACAGAATGTTCCCACACCGGGAATCGAACCCGGGCCGCCTGCGTGAAAGGCAGGAATCCTAACCACTAGACCATATGGGAATCCTGAAGAATATTGTATTGCGTATGGCCTATGATACAAGAAATGAACATTCTTTTGTTGAAATTGCTGCTTGCATATTCAATCAACAAACAGAATGTTCCCACACCGGGATTCAAACCTGGGTCGCCTGCGTAAAAGGCAGGAATCCTAACCACTAGACCATATGCGAATTCTAAAGAATATTGTATTGCATTCACTCTTTGATACCATAGATTAATATTCTTTTCTTGAAAAGCTGCTTGTATATTCAATCAACAAACAGAATGTTCCCACACCGGGAATCGAACCCGGGCCGCCTGCGTGAAAGGCAGGAATCCTAACCACTAGACCATATGGGAATCCTTAAGAATATTGTATTTCGTATAGCCTATGATACAAGAAATGAACATTCTTTTGTCGAAAATGCTGCTTGCATATTCAATCAACAAACAGAATGTTCCCACATTGGGAATCGAACCCGGGCCGCCTGCGTGAAAGGCAGGAATCCTAACCACTAGACCATATGGGAATCCTGAACAACATTGTATTGCATTTAGCTTTTGAGACAAAAGGTAACATTATTTTCTCAAAAATTCTGCTTACATATTTAATTACCAAACAGAATGTTCCCACACCGGGAATCGAACCCGGGCCGCCTGCGTGAAAGGCAGGAATCCTAACCACTAGACCATATGGGAATTCTGAAGAATATTGTATTGCGTATGGCCTATGATACAAGAAATGAACATTCTTTTGTTGAAAATGCTGCTTGCATATTCAATCAACGAACAGAATGTTCCCACACCGGGAATCGAACCCGGGCCGCCTGCGTGAAAGGCAGGAATCCTAACCACTAGACCATATGGGAATCCTGAAAAATATAGTATTGCATTCAGTCTTTGATACCATAGATTAACTTACTTTTCTTGAAAAGATGCTTGTATATTCAATGAACAAACAAAATGTTCCCACACCGAGAATCGAACCCGGGCGGCCTGCGTGAAAGGCAGGAATCCTAACCACTAGACGATATGGGAATCCTGAACAACATTGTATTGCATTCAGTCTTAGATACCATAGATTAACATACTTTTCTTGAAAAGATGCTTGTATATTCAATCAACAAACAAAATGTTCTCACACCGGGAATCGAACCCGAGGGGCCTGCGTGAAAGGCAGGAATCCTAACCACTAGACTATATGGGAATCCTGAAGAATATTGTATTGCGTATAGCCTATGATACAAGATATGAACATTCTTTTGTTGAAAATGCTGCTTGCATATTCAATCAACAAACAGAATGTTCCCACACCGGGAATCGAACCCGGGCCGCCTGCGTGAAAGGCAGGAATCCTAACCACTAGACCATATGGGAATCCTGAACAACATTGTATTGCATTTAGCTTTTGAGACAAAAGGTAACATTATTTTCTCAAAAATTCTGCTTACATATTTAATTACCAAACAGAATGTTCCCACACCGGGAATCGAACCCGGGCCGCCTGCGTGAAAGGCAGGAATCCTAACCACTAGACCATATGGGAATCCTGAAGAATATTGTATTGCGTATAGCTTATGATACAAGAAATGAACATTCTTTTGTTGAAAATGCTGCTTGCATATTCAATCAACAAACAGAATGTTCCCACACCGGGAATCGAACCCGGGCCGCCTGCGTGAAAGGCAGGAATCCTAACCACTAGACCATATGGGAATTCTGAAGAATATTGTATTGCGTATGGCCTATGATACAAGAAATGAACATTCTTTTGTTGAAAATGCTGCTTGCATATTCAATCAACAAACAGAATGTTCCCACACCAGGAATCGAACCCGGGCCGCCTGCGTGAAAGGCAGGAATCCTAACCACTAGACCATATGGGAATCCTGAAAAATATAGTATTGCATTCAGTCTTTGATACCATAGATTAACTTACTTTTCTTGAAAAGATGCTTGTATATTCAATGAACAAACAAAATGTTCCCACACCGGGAATCGAACCCGGGCGGCCTGCGTGAAAGGCAGGAATCCTAACCACTAGACGATATGGGAATCCTGAACAACATTGTATTGCATTCAGTCTTTGATACCATAGATTAACATACTTTTCTTGAAAAGATCCTTGTATATTCAATCAACAAACAAAATGTTCTCACACCGGGAATCGAACCCGAGGGGCCTGCGTGAAAGGCAGGAATCCTAACCACTAGACTATATGGGAATCCTGAAGAATATTGTATTGCGTATAGCTTATGATACAAGAAATGAACATTCTTTTGTTGAAAATGCTGCTTGCATATTCAATCAACAAACAGAATGTTCCCACACCAGGAATCGAACCCGGGCCGCCTGCGTGAAAGGCAGGAATCCTAACCACTAGACCATATGGGAATCCTGAAAAATATAGTATTACATTCAGTCTTTGATACCATAGATTAACGTACTTTTCTTGAAAAGATGCTTGTATATTCAATCAACAAACAAAATGTTCCCACACCGGGAATCGAACCCGGGCGGCCTGCGTGAAAGGCAGGAATCCTAACCACTAGACCATATGCGAATCCTGAAGAATATTGTATTGCATTCACTCTTTGATACCATAAATGAACATTCTTTTGTCGAAAATGCTGCTTGCATATTCAATCAACAAACAGAATGTTCCCACACCGGGAATCGAACCCGGGCCACCTGCGTGAAAGGCAGGAATCCTAACCACTAGACCATATGGGAATCCTGAAGAATATTATATTGCGTATAGCCTATGATACAAGAAATGAACATTCTTTTGTCGAAAATGCTGCTTGCATATTCAATCAACAAACAGTATGTTCCCACACCAGGAATCAAACCAGGGCCGCCTGCGTGAAAGGCAGGAATCCTAAACACTAGACCATATGCGAATCCTGAACAACATTGTATTGCATTCAGTCTTTGATACCATAGATTAACATACTTTTCTTGAAAAGATGCTTGTATATTCAATCAACAAACAAAATGTTCCCACACCGGGAATCGAACCCGGGCCGCCTGCGTGAAAGGCAGGAATCCTAACCACTAGACCATATGGGAATCCTGAAGAATATTGTATTGCGTATAGCTTATGATACAAGAAATGAACATTCTTTGTTGAAAATGCTGCTTGCATATTCAATCAACAAACAGAATGTTCCCACACCGGGAATCGAACCCGGGCCGCCTGCGTGAAAGGCAGGAATCCTAACCACTAGACCATATGGGAATTCTGAAGAATATTGTATTGCGTATGGCCTATGATACAAGAAATGAACATTCTTTTGTTGAAAATGCTGCTTGCATATTCAATCAACAAACAGAATGTTCCCACACCAGGAATCGAACCCGGGCCGCCTGCGTGAAAGGCAGGAATCCTAACCACTAGACCATATGGGAATCCTGAAAAATATAGTATTGCATTCAGTCTTTGATACCATAGATTAACTTACTTTTCTTGAAAAGATGCTTGTATATTCAATGAACAAACAAAATGTTCCCACACCGGGAATCGAACCCGGGCGGCCTGCGTGAAAGGCAGGAATCCTAACCACTAGACGATATGGGAATCCTGAACAACATTGTATTGCATTCAGTCTTTGATACCATAGATTAACATACTTTTCTTGAAAAGATCCTTGTATATTCAATCAACAAACAAAATGTTCTCACACCGGGAATCGAACCCGAGGGGCCTGCGTGAAAGGCAGGAATCCTAACCACTAGACTATATGGGAATCCTGAAGAATATTGTATTGCGTATGGCCTATGATACAAGAAATGAACATTCTTTTGTTGAAAATGCTGCTTGCATATTCAATCAACAAACAGAATGTTCCCACACCAGGAATCAAACCCGGGCGGCCTGCGTGAAAGGCAGGAATCCTAACCACTAGACCATATGCGAATCCTGAAGAATATTGTATTGCATTCACTCTTTGATACCATAAATTAACATTCTTTTGTCGAAAATGCTGCTTGCATATTCAATCAACAAACAGAATGTTCCCACACCGGGAATCGAACCCGGGCCGCCTGCGTGAAAGGCAGGAATCCTAACTACTAGACCATATGGGAATCCTGAAGAATCGAAAATTCTGCTTACATATTTAATTACCAAACAGAATGTTCCCACACCGGGAATCGAACCCGGGCCGCCTGCGTGAAAGGCAGGAATCCTAACCACTAGACCATATGGGAATCCTGAAGAATATTGTATTGCTTATAGCTTATGATACAAGAAATGAACATTCTTTTGTCGAAAATGCTGCTTGCATATTCAATCAACAAACAGAATGTTCCCACACCGGGAATCGAACCCGGGCGGCCTGCGTGAAAGGCAGGAATCCTAACCACTAGACCATATGGGAATCCTGAAGAATATTGTATTGCGTATAGCCTATGATACAAGATATGAACATTCTTTTGTTGAAAATGCTGCTTGCATATTCAATCAACAAACAGAATGTTACCACACCGGGAATCGAACCCGGGCCGCCTGCGTGAAAGGCAGGAATCCTAACCACTAGACCATATGGGAATCCTGAACAACATTGTATTGCATTAAGCCTTTGATACCATAGATTAACCCTTTAATGCCGGGCACCTCTGGGGAAGCAATGTCTGTAAGGCCGGGTAGGGTGTTAGAACATACCGCCAGTGGACGGGTCATTTCAAGCCAATTTTAATAATTTTACTGTTTGATCACGTGATAAAACATGTGATCTTTATTATTATTCTATGAGTATTTTAGAATCATAAGTATAATCGTATACCAACATTCTGTGAAAAATTCTTTACCATTGATCAATTATTGACATAGTTATTACACATAAACTATGATTTTGTAGGTCTTAGAAGATGATGCCTTAAGGCATCACCCGGCCACACACGGGGATGCCTTAAGGCATCACCCGGCCACACACGGTGATGCCTTAAGGCATCATCTGGCCACGTGCGGCGATGCCTTAAGGCATCACCCGGCGCCAAAGGGTTAACATTCTTTTGTCGAAAATGCTTCTTGCATATTCAATCAACAAACAGAATGTTCCCACACCAGGAATCGAACCCGGGCCGCCTGCGTGAAAGGCAGGAATCCTAACCACTAGACCATATGGGAATCCTGAAGAATATTGTATTGCGTATGGCCTATGATACAAGAAATGAACATTCTTTTGTTGAAAATGCTGCTTGCATATTCAATCAACAAACAGAATGTTCCCACACCGGGAATCAAACCTGGGCCGCCTGCGTGAAAGGCAGGAATCCTAACCACTAGACCATATGGGAATCCTGAACAACATTGTATTGCATTTAGCTTTTGATACAATAGGTAACATTATTTTCTCGAAAATTCTGCTAACATATTTAATTACCAAACAGAATGTTCCCACACCGGGAATCGAACCCGGGCCACCTGCGTGAAAGGCAGGAATCCTAACCACTAGACCATATGGGAATCCTGAAGAATATTGTATTGCGTATAGCTTATGATACAAGAAATGAACATTCTTTTGTTGAAAATGCTGCTTGCATATTCAATCAACAAACAGAATGTTCCCACACCGTGAATCGAACCCGGGCCGCCTGCGTGAAAGGCAGGAATCCTAACCACTAGACCATATGGGAATCCTGAAAAATATAGTATTGCATTCAGTCTTTGATACCATAGATTAACATACTTTTCTTGAAAAGATGCTTGTATATTCAATCAACAAACAAAATGTTCCCACACCGGGAATCGAACCCGGGCGGCCTGAGTGAAAGGCAGGAATCCTAACCACTAGACCATATGCGAATCCTGAAGAATATTGTATTGCATTCACTCTTTGATACCATAAATGAACATTCTTTTGTCGAAAATGCTGCTTGCATATTCAATCAACAAACAGAATGTTCCCACACCGGGAATCGAACCCGGGCCGCCTGCGTGAAAGGCAGGAATCCTAACCACTAGACCATATGGGAATTCTGAAGAATATTGTATTGCGTATGGCCTATGATACAAGAAATGAGCATTCTTTTGTTGAAAATGCTGCTTGCATATTCAATCAACAAACAGAATGTTCCCACACCAGGAATCGAACCCGGGCCGCCTGCGTGAAAGGCAGGAATCCTAACCACTAGACCATATGGGAATCCTGAAAAATATAGTATTGCATTCAGTCTTTGATACCATAGATTAACTTACTTTTCTTGAAAAGATGCTTGTATATTCAATGAACAAACAAAATGTTCCCACACCGGGAATCGAACCCGGGCGGCCTGCGTGAAAGGCAGGAATCCTAACCACTAGACGATATGGGAATCCTGAACAACATTGTATTGCATTCAGTCTTTGATACCATAGATTAACATACTTTTCTTGAAAAGATCCTTGTATATTCAATCAACAAACAAAATGTTCTCACACCGGGAATCGAACCCGAGGGGCCTGCGTGAAAGGCAGGAATCCTAACCACTAGACTATATGGGAATCCTGAAGAATATTGTATTGCGTATAGCTTATGATACAAGAAATGAACATTCTTTTGTTGAAAATGCTGCTTGCATATTCAATCAACAAACAGAATGTTCCCACACCGGGAATCGAACCCGGGCCGCCTGCGTGAAAGGCAGGAATCCTAACCACTAGACCATATGGGAATCCTGAAAAATATAGTATTACATTCAGTCTTTGATACCATAGATTAACGTACTTTTCTTGAAAAGATGCTTGTATATTCAATCAACAAACAAAATGTTCCCACACCGGGAATCGAACCCGGGCGGCCTGCGTGAAAGGCAGGAATCCTAACCACTAGACCATATGCGAATCCTGAAGAATATTGTATTGCATTCACTCTTTGATACCATAAATGAACATTCTTTTGTCGAAAATGCTGCTTGCATATTCAATCAACAAACAGAATGTTCCCACACCGGGAATCGAACCCGGGCCACCTGCGTGAAAGGCAGGAATCCTAACCACTAGACCATATGGGAATCCTGAAGAATATTATATTGCGTATAGCCTATGATACAAGAAATGAACATTCTTTTGTCGAAAATGCTGCTTGCATATTCAATCAACAAACAGTATGTTCCCACACCAGGAATCAAACCAGGGCCGCCTGCGTGAAAGGCAGGAATCCTAAACACTAGACCATATGCGAATCCTGAACAACATTGTATTGCATTCAGTCTTTGATACCATAGATTAACATACTTTTCTTGAAAAGATGCTTGTATATTCAATCAACAAACAAAATGTTCCCACACCGGGAATCGAACCCGGGCCGCCTGCGTGAAAGGCAGGAATCCTAACCACTAGACCATATGGGAATCCTGAAGAATATTGTATTGCGTATAGCTTATGATACAAGAAATGAACATTCTTTGTTGAAAATGCTGCTTGCATATTCAATCAACAAACAGAATGTTCCCACACCGGGAATCGAACCCGGGCCGCCTGCGTGAAAGGCAGGAATCCTAACCACTAGACCATATGGGAATTCTGAAGAATATTGTATTGCGTATGGCCTATGATACAAGAAATGAACATTCTTTTGTTGAAAATGCTGCTTGCATATTCAATCAACAAACAGAATGTTCCCACACCAGGAATCGAACCCGGGCCGCCTGCGTGAAAGGCAGGAATCCTAACCACTAGACCATATGGGAATCCTGAAAAATATAGTATTGCATTCAGTCTTTGATACCATAGATTAACTTACTTTTCTTGAAAAGATGCTTGTATATTCAATGAACAAACAAAATGTTCCCACACCGGGAATCGAACCCGGACGGCCTGCGTGAAAGGCAGGAATCCTAACCACTAGACGATATGGGAATCCTGAACAACATTGTATTGCATTCAGTCTTTGATACCATAGATTAACATACTTTTCTTGAAAAGATCCTTGTATATTCAATCAACAAACAAAATGTTCTCACACCGGGAATCGAACCCGAGGGGCCTGCGTGAAAGGCAGGAATCCTAACCACTAGACTATATGGGAATCCTGAAGAATATTGTATTGCGTATGGCCTATGATACAAGAAATGAACATTCTTTTGTTGAAAATGCTGCTTGCATATTCAATCAACAAACAGAATGTTCCCACACCAGGAATCAAACCCGGGCGGCCTGCGTGAAAGGCAGGAATCCTAACCACTAGACCATATGCGAATCCTGAAGAATATTGTATTGCATTCACTCTTTGATACCATAAATTAACATTCTTTTGTCGAAAATGCTGCTTGCATATTCAATCAACAAACAGAATGTTCCCACACCGGGAATCGAACCCGGGCCGCCTGCGTGAAAGGCAGGAATCCTAACTACTAGACCATATGGGAATCCTGAAGAATCGAAAATTCTGCTTACATATTTAATTACCAAACAGAATGTTCCCACACCGGGAATCGAACCCGGGCCGCCTGCGTGAAAGGCAGGAATCCTAACCACTAGACCATATGGGAATCCTGAAGAATATTGTATTGCTTATAGCTTATGATACAAGAAATGAACATTCTTTTGTCGAAAATGCTGCTTGCATATTCAATCAACAAACAGAATGTTCCCACACCGGGAATCGAACCCGGGCGGCCTGCGTGAAAGGCAGGAATCCTAACCACTAGACCATATGGGAATCCTGAAGAATATTGTATTGCGTATAGCCTATGATACAAGATATGAACATTCTTTTGTTGAAAATACTGCTTGCATATTCAATCAACAAACAGAATGTTACCACACCGGGAATCGAACCCGGGCCGCCTGCGTGAAAGGCAGGAATCCTAACCACTAGACCATATGGGAATCCTGAACAACATTGTATTGCATTAAGCCTTTGATACCATAGATTAACCCTTTAATGCCGGGCACCTCTGGGGAAGCAATGTCTGTAAGGCCGGGTAGGGTGTTAGAACATACCGCCAGTGGAAGGGTCATTTCAAGCCAATTTTAATAATTTTACTGTTTGATCACGTGATAAAACATGTGATCTTTATTATTATTCTATGAGTATTTTAGAATCATAAGTATAATCGTATACCAACATTCTGTGAAAAATTCTTTACCATTGATCAATTATTGACATAGTTATTACACATAAACTATGATTTTGTAGGTCTTAGAAGATGATGCCTTAAGGCATCACCCGGCCACACACGGGGATGCCTTAAGGCATCACCCGGCCACACACGGTGATGCCTTAAGGCATCATCTGGCCACGTGCGGCGATGCCTTAAGGCATCACCCGGCGCCAAAGGGTTAACATTCTTTTGTCGAAAATGCTTCTTGCATATTCAATCAACAAACAGAATGTTCCCACACCAGGAATCGAACCCGGGCCGCCTGCGTGAAAGGCAGGAATCCTAACCACTAGACCATATGGGAATCCTGAAGAATATTGTATTGCGTATGGCCTATGATACAAGAAATGAACATTCTTTTGTTGAAAATGCTGCTTGCATATTCAATCAACAAACAGAATGTTCCCACACCGGGAATCAAACCTGGGCCGCCTGCGTGAAAGGCAGGAATCCTAACCACTAGACCATATGGGAATCCTGAACAACATTGTATTGCATTTAGCTTTTGATACAATAGGTAACATTATTTTCTCGAAAATTCTGCTAACATATTTAATTACCAAACAGAATGTTCCCACACCGGGAATCGAACCCGGGCCACCTGCGTGAAAGGCAGGAATCCTAACCACTAGACCATATGGGAATCCTGAAGAATATTGTATTGCGTATAGCTTATGATACAAGAAATGAACATTCTTTTGTTGAAAATGCTGCTTGCATATTCAATCAACAAACAGAATGTTCCCACACCGTGAATCGAACCCGGGCCGCCTGCGTGAAAGGCAGGAATCCTAACCACTAGACCATATGGGAATCCTGAAAAATATAGTATTGCATTCAGTCTTTGATACCATAGATTAACATACTTTTCTTGAAAAGATGCTTGTATATTCAATCAACAAACAAAATGTTCCCACACCGGGAATCGAACCCGGGCGGCCTGAGTGAAAGGCAGGAATCCTAACCACTAGACCATATGCGAATCCTGAAGAATATTGTATTGCATTCACTCTTTGATACCATAAATGAACATTCTTTTGTCGAAAATGCTGCTTGCATATTCAATCAACAAACAGAATGTTCCCACACCGGGAATCGAACCCGGGCCACCTGCGTGAAAGGCAGGAATCCTAACCACTAGACCATATGGGAATCCTGAAGAATATTGTATTGCGTATAGCCTATGATACAAGAAATGAACATTCTTTTGTCGAAAATGCTGCTTGCATATTCAATCAACAAACAGTATGTTCCCACACCAGGAATCAAACCAGGGCCGCCTGCGTGAAAGGCAGGAATCCTAAACACTAGACCATATGCGAATCCTGAACAACATTGTATTGCATTTAGCTTTTGATACAATAGGTAACATTATTTTCTCGAAAATTCTGCTTACATATTTAATTACCAAACAGAATGTTCCCACACCGGGAATCGAACCCGGGCCGCCTGCGTGAAAGGCAGGAATCCTAACCACTAGACCATATGGGAATCCTGAAAAATATAGTATTGCATTCAGTCTTTGATACCATAGATTAACATACTTTTCTTGAAAAGATGCTTGTATATTCAATCAACAAACAAAATGTTCCCACACCGGGAATCGAACCCGGGCCGCCTGCGTGAAAGGCAGGAATCCTAACCACTAGACCATATGGGAATCCTGAACAACATTGTATTGCATTTAGCTTTTGATACAATAGGTAACATTACTTTCTCTAAAATTCTGCTTACATATTTAATTACCAAACAAAATATTCCCACACCGGGAATCAAACCTGGGCCGCCTGCATGAAAGGCAGGAATCCTAACCACTAGACCATATGGGAATCCTGAAGAATATTGTATTGCTTATAGCTTATGATACAAGAAATAAACATTCTTTTGTTGAAAATGCTTCTTGCATATTCAATCAACAAACAGAATGTTCCCACACCGGGAATCGAACCCGGGCCGCCTGCGTGAAAGGCAGGAATCCTAACCACTAGACCATATGGGAATCCTGAAGAATATTGTATTGCTTATAGCTTATGATACAAGAAATGAACATTCTTTTGTCGAAAATGCTGCTTGCATATTCAATCAACAAACAGAATGTTCCCACACCGGGAATCGAACCCGGGCGGCCTGCGTGAAAGGCAGGAATCCTAACCACTAGACCATATGGGAATCCTGAAGAATATTGTATTGCGTATAGCCTATGATACAAGATATGAACATTCTTTTGTTGAAAATGCTGCTTGCATATTCAATCAACAAACAGAATGTTACCACACCGAGAATCGAACCCGGGCCGCCTGCGTGAAAGGCAGGAATCCTAACCACTAGACCATATGGGAATCCTGAATAACATTGTATTGCATTAAGCCTTTGATACCATAGATTAACCCTTTAATGCCGGGCACCTCTGGGGAAGCAATGTCTGTAAGGCCGGGTAGGGTGTTAGAACATACCGCCAGTGGACGGGTCATTTCAAGCCAATTTTAATAATTTTACTGTTTGATCACGTGATAAAACATGTGATCTTTATTATTATTCTATGAGTATTTTAGAATCATAAGTATAATCGTATACCAACATTCTGTGAAAAATTCTTCACCATTGATCAATTATTGACATAGTTATTACACATAAACTATGATTTTGTAGGTCTTAGAAGATGATGCCTTAAGGCATCACCCGGCCACACACGGGGATGCCTTAAGGCATCACCCGGCCACACATGGTGATGCCTTAAGGCATCATCTGGCCACGTGCGGCGATGCCTTAAGGCATCAGCCGGCGCCAAAGGGTTAACATTCTTTTGTTGAAAATGCTTCTTGCATATTCAATCAACAAACAGAATGTTCCCACACCGGGAATCGAACCCGGGCCGCCTGCGTGAAAGGCAGGAATCCTAACCACTAGACCATATGGGAATTCTGAAGAATATTGTATTGCGTATGGCCTATGATACAAGAAATGAACATTCTTTTGTTGAAAATGCTGCTTGCATATTCAATCAACAAACAGAATGTTCCCACACCGTGAATCGAACCCGGGCCGCCTGCGTGAAAGGCAGGAATCCTAACCACTAGACCATATGGGAATCCTGAACAACATTGTATTGCATTTAGCTTTTGATACAATAGGTAACATTATTTTCTCGAAAATTCTGCTAACATATTTAATTACCAAACAGAATGTTCCCACACCGGGAATCGAACCCGGGCCACCTGCGTGAAAGGCAGGAATCCTAACCACTAGACCATATGGGAATCCTGAAGAATATTGTATTGCGTATAGCTTATGATACAAGAAATGAACATTCTTTTGTTGAAAATGCTGCTTGCATATTCAATCAACAAACAGAATGTTCCCACACCGGGAATCGAACCCGGGCCGCCTGCGTGAAAGGCAGGAATCCTAACCACTAGACCATATGGGAATCCTGAAAAATATAGTATTACATTCAGTCTTTGATACCATAGATTAACGTACTTTTCTTGAAAAGATGCTTGTATATTCAATCAACAAACAAAATGTTCCCACACCGGGAATCGAACCCGGGCGGCCTGCGTGAAAGGCAGGAATCCTAACCACTAGACCATATGCGAATCCTGAAGAATATTGTATTGCATTCACTCTTTGATACCATAAATGAACATTCTTTTGTCGAAAATGCTGCTTGCATATTCAATCAACAAACAGAATGTTCCCACACCGGGAATCGAACCCGGGCCACCTGCGTGAAAGGCAGGAATCCTAACCACTAGACCATATGGGAATCCTGAAGAATATTATATTGCGTATAGCCTATGATACAAGAAATGAACATTCTTTTGTCGAAAATGCTGCTTGCATATTCAATCAACAAACAGTATGTTCCCACACCAGGAATCAAACCAGGGCCGCCTGCGTGAAAGGCAGGAATCCTAAACACTAGACCATATGCGAATCCTGAACAACATTGTATTGCATTCAGTCTTTGATACCATAGATTAACATACTTTTCTTGAAAAGATGCTTGTATATTCAATCAACAAACAAAATGTTCCCACACCGGGAATCGAACCCGGGCCGCCTGCGTGAAAGGCAGGAATCCTAACCACTAGACCATATGGGAATCCTGAAAAATATAGTATTGCATTCAGTCTTTCATACCATAGATTAACATACTTTTCTTGAAAAGATGCTTGTATATTCAATCAACAAACAAAATGTTCCCACACCGGGAATCGAACCCGGGCCGCCTGCGTGAAAGGCAGGAATCCTAACCACTAGACCATATGGGAATCCTGAACAACATTGTATTGCATTTAGCTTTTGATACAATAGGTAACATTACTTTCTCTAAAATTCTGCTTACATATTTAATTACCAAACAAAATATTCCCACACCGGGAATCAAACCTGGGCCGCCTGCATGAAAGGCAGGAATCCTAACCACTAGACCATATGGGAATCCTGAAGAATATTGTATTGGGTATGGCCTATGATACAAGAAATGAACATTCTTTTGTTGAAAATGCTGCTTGCATATTCAATCAACAAACAGAATGTTCCCACACCGGGAATCGAACCCGGGCCGCCTGCGTGAAAGGCAGGAATCCTAACCACTAGACCATATGGGAATCCTGAACAACATTGTATTGCATTAAGCCTTTGATACCATAGATTAACCCTTTAATGCCGGGCACCTCTGGGGAAGCAATGTCTGTAAGGCCGGGTAGGGTGTTAGAACATACCGCCAGGGGACAGGTCATTTCAAGCCAATTTTAATAATTTTACTGTTTGATCACGTAATAAAACATGTGATCTTTAATATTATTCTATGAGTATTTCAGAATCATAAGTATAATAGTATACCAACATTCTGTGAAAAATTCTTCACCATTGATCAATTATTGACATAGTTATTACACATAAACTATGATTTTGCAGGTCTTAGAAAATGATGCCTTAAGGCATCACCCGGCCACACACGGGGATGCCTTAAGGCATCACCCGGCCACACACGGTGATGCCTTAAGGCATCATCTGGCCACGTGCGGCGATGCCTTAAGGCATCACCCGGCGCCAAAGGGTTAACATTCTTTTGTTGAAAATGCTTCTTGCATATTCAATCAACAAACAGAATGTTCCCACACCGGGAATCGAACCCGGGCCGCCTGCGTGAAAGGCAGGAATCCTAACCACTAGACCATATGGGAATCCTGAAGAATATTGTATTGCGTATGGCCTATGATACAAGAAATAAACATTCTTTTGTTGAAAATGCTGCTTGCATATTCAATCAACAAACAGAATGTTCCCACACCGGGAATCGAACCCGGGCCGCCTGCGTGAAAGGCAGGAATCCTAACCACTAGACCATATGCGAATCCTGAACAACATTGTATTGCATTTAGCTTTTGATACAATAGGTAACATTATTTTCTCGAAAATTCTGCTTACATATTTAATTACCAAACAGAATGTTCCCACACCGGGAATCGAACCCGGGCCGCCTGCGTGAAAGGCAGGAATCCTAACCACTAGACTATATGGGAATCCTGAAGAATATTGTATTGCGTATAGCTTATGATACAAGAAATGAACATTCTTTTTTTGAAAATGCTGCTTGCATATTCAATCAACAAACAGAATGTTCCCACACCGGGAATCGAACCCGGGCCGCCTGCGTGAAAGGCAGGAATCCTAACCACTAGACAATATGGGAATTCTGAAGAATATTGTATTGCGTATGGCCTATGATACAAGAAATGAACATTCTTTTGTTGAAAATGCTGCTTGCATATTCAATCAACAAACAGAATGTTCCCACACCGGGAATCGAACCCGGGCCGCCTGCGTGAAAGGCAGGAATCCTAACCACTAGACCATATGGGAATCCTGAAAAATATAGTATTGCATTCAGTCTTTGAAACCATAGATTAACATACTTTTCTTGAAAAGATGCTTGTATATTCAATCAACAAACAAAATGTTCCCACACCGGGAATCGAACCCGGGCCGCCTGCGTGAAAGGCAGGAATCCTAACCACTAGACCATATGCGAATCCTGAAAAATATTGTATTGCATTCACTCTTTGATACCATAAATTAACATTCTTTTGTCGAAAATGCTGCTTGCATATTCAATCAACAAACAGAATGTTCCCACACCGGGAATCGAACCCGGGCCGCCTGCGTGAAAGGCAGGAATCCTAACCACTAGACCATATGGGAATCCTGAAGAATATTGTATTGCGTATAGCCTATGATACAAGAAATGAACATTCTTTTGTTGAAAATGCTGCTTGCATATTCAATCAACAAACAGAATGTTCCCACACCAGGAATCAAACCAGGGCCGCCTGCGTGAAAGGCAGGAATCCTAACCACTAGACCATATGCGAATCCTGAACAACATTGTATTGCATTTAGCTTTTGATACAATAGGTAACATTATTTTTTCGAAAATTCTGCTTACATATTTAATTACCAAACAGAATGTTCCCACACCGGGAATCAAACCCGGGCCGCCTGCGTGAAAGGCAGGAATCCTAACCACTAGACCATATGGGAATCCTGAAAAATATAGTATTGCATTCAGTCTTTGATACCATAGATTAACATACTTTTCTTGAAAAGATGCTTGTATATTCAATCAACAAACAAAATGTTCCCACACCGGGAATCGAACCCGGGCGGCCTGCGTGAAAGGCAGGAATCCTAACCACTAGACCATATGGGAATCCTGAACAACATTGTATTGCATTTAGCTTTTGATACAATAGGTAACATTACTTTCTCTAAAATTCTGCTTACATATTTAATTACCAAACAAAATATTCCCACACCGGGAATCAAACCTGGGCCGCCTGCATGAAAGGCAGGAATCCTAACCACTAGACCATATGGGAATCCTGAAGAATATTGTATTGCGTATAGCTTATGATACAAGAAATGAACATTCTTTTGTTGAAAATGCTGCTTGCATATTCAATCAACAAACAGAATGTTCCCACACCGGGAATCGAACCCGGGCCGCCTGCGTGAAAGGCAGGAATCCTAACCACTAGACAATATGGGAATTCCGAAGAATATTGTATTGCGTATGGCCTATGATACAAGAAATGAACATTCTTTTGTTGAAAATGCTGCTTGCATATTCAATCAACAAACAGAATGTTCCCACACCGGGAATCGAACCCGGGCCGCCTGCGTGAAAGGCAGGAATCCTAACCACTAGACCATATGGGAATCCTGAAAAATATAGTATTGCATTCAGTCTTTGATACCATAGATTAACATACTTTTCTTGAAAAGATGCTTGTATATTCAATCAACAAACAAAATGTTCCCACACCGGGAATCGAACCCGGGCGGCCTGCATGAAAGGCAGGAATCCTAACCACTAGACCATATGCGAATCCTGAAGAATATTGTATTGCATTCACTCTTTGATACCATAAATTAACATTCTTTTGTCGAAAATGCTGCTTGCATATTCAATCAACAAACAGAATGTTCCCACACCGGGAATCGAACCCGGGCCGCCTGCGTGAAAGGCAGGAATCCTAACCACTAGACCATATGGGAATCCTGAAGAATATTGTATTGCGTATAGCCTATGATACAAGAAATGAACATTCTTTTGTTGAAAATGCTGCTTGCATATTCAATCAACAAACAGAATGTTCCCACACTGGGATTCAAACCTGGGCCGCCTGCGTGAAAGGCAGGAATCCTAAACACTAGACCATATGGGAATCCTGAAGAATATTGTATTGCGTATAGCCTATGATACAAGATATGAACATTCTTTTGTTGAAAATGCTGCTTGCATATTCAATCAACAAACAGAATGTTCCCACACCGGGAATCGAACCCGGGCCGCCTCATGAAAGGCAGGAATCCTAACCACTAGACCATATGGGAATCCTGAACAACATTGTATTGCATTAAGCCTTTGATACCATAGATTAACCCTTTAATGCCGGGCACCTCTGGGGAAGCAATGTCTGTAAGGCCGGGTAGGGTGTTAGAACATACCGCCAGGGGACAGGTCATTTCAAGCCAATTTTAATAATTTTACTGTTTGATCACGTGATAAAACATGTGATCTTTAATATTATTCTATGAGTATTTCAGAATCATAAGTATAATAGTATACCAATATTCTGTGAAAAATTCTTCACCATTGATCAATTATTGACATAGTTATTACACATAAACTATGATTTTGTAGGTCTTAGAAAATGATGCCTTAAGGCATCACCCGGCCACACACGGGGATGCCTTAAGGCATCACCCGGCCACACACAGTGATGCCTTAAGACATCATCTGGCCACGTGCGGCGATGCCTTAAGGCATCACCCGGCGCCAAAGGGTTAACATTCTTTTGTTGAAAATGCTTCTTGCATATTCAATCAACAAACAGAATGTTCCCACACCGGGAATCGAACCCGGGCCGCCTGCGTGAAAGGCAGGAATCCTAACCACTAGACCATATGGGAATCCTGAAGAATATTGTATTGCGTATGGCCTATGATACAAGAAATGAACATTCTTTTGTTGAAAATGCTGCTTGCATATTCAATCAACAAACAGAATGTTCCCACACCGTGAATCGAACCCGGGCCGCCTGCGTGAAAGGCAGGAATCCTAACCACTAGACCATATGGGAATCCTGAAAAATATAGTATTGCATTCAGTCTTTCATACCATAGATTAACATACTTTTCTTGAAAAGATGCTTGTATATTCAATCAACAAACAAAATGTTCCCACACCGGGAGTCGAACTTGGGCGGCCTGCGTGAAAGGCAGGAATCCTAACCACTAGACCATATGCGAATCCTGAAGAATATTGTATTGCATTCACTCTTTGATACCATAAATTAACATTCTTTTGTCGAAAATGCTGCTTGCATATTCAATCAACAAACAGAATGTTCCCACACCGGGAATCGAACCCGGGCCGCCTGCGTGAAAGGCAGGAATCCGAACCACTAGACCATATGCGAATCCTGAACAACATTGTATTGCATTTAGCTTTTGATACAATAGGTAACATTATTTTCTCGAAAATTCTGCTTACATATTTAATTACCAAACAGAATGTTCCCACACCGGGAATCGAACCCGGGCCGCCTGCGTGAAAGGCAGGAATCCTAACCACTAGACTATATGGGAATCCTGAAGAATATTGTATTGCGTATAGCTTATGATACAAGAAATGAACATTCTTTTGTTGAAAATGCTGCTTGCATATTCAATCAACAAACAGAATGTTCCCACACCGGGAATCGAACCCGGGCCGCCTGCGTGAAAGGCAGGAATCCTAACCACTAGACAATATGGGAATTCTGAAGAATATTGTATTGCGTATGGCCTATGATACAAGAAATGAACATTCTTTTGTTGAAAATGCTGCTTGCATATTCAATCAACAAACAGAATGTTCCCACACCGGGAATCGAACCCGGGCCGCCTGCGTGAAAGGCAGGAATCCTAACCACTAGACCATATGGGAATCCTGAAAAATATAGTATTGCATTCAGTCTTTGATACCATAGATTAACATACTTTTCTTGAAAAGATGCTTGTATATTCAATCAACAAACAAAATGTTCCCACACCGGGAATCGAACCCGGGCGGCCTGCGTGAAAGGCAGGAATCCTAACCACTAGACCATATGCGAATCCTGAAGAATATTGTATTGCATTCACTCTTTGATACCATAAATTAACATTCTTTTGTCGAAAATGCTGCTTGCATATTCAATCAACAAACAGAATGTTCCCACACCGGGAATCGAACCCGGGCCGCCTGCGTGAAAGGCAGGAATCCTAACCACTAGACCATATGGGAATTCTGAAGAATATTGTATTGCGTATGGCCTATGATACAAGAAATGAACATTCTTTTGTTTAAAATGCTGCTTGCATATTCAATCAACAAACAGAATGTTCCCACACCGGGAATCGAACCCGGGCCGCCTGCGTGAAAGGCAGGAATCCTAACCACTAGACCATATGGGAATCCTGAAAAATATAGTATTGCATTCAGTCTTTGATACCATAGATTAACAAACTTTTTTTGAAAAGATGCTTGTATATTCAATCAACAAACAAAATGTTCCCACACCGGGAATCGAACCCGGGCGGCCTGCGTGAAAGGCAGGAATCCTAACCACTAGACTATATGGGAATCCTGAAGAATATTGTATTGCGTATGGCCTATGATACAAGAAATGAACATTCTTTTGTTGAAAATGCTGCTTGCATATTCAATCAACAAACAGAATGTTCCCACACCAGGAATCAAACCAGGGCCGCCTGCGTGAAAGGCAGGAATCCTAACCACTAGACCATATGCAAATCCTGAACAACATTGTATTGCATTTAGCTTTTGATACAATAGGTAACATTATTTTCTCGAAAATTCTGCTTACATATTTAATTACCAAACAGAATGTTCCCACACCGGGAATCGAACCCGGGCCGCCTGCGTGAAAGGCAGGAATCCTAACCACTAGACCATATGGGAATCCTGAAGAATATTGTATTGCGTATAGCTTATGATACAAGAAATGAACATTCTTTTGTTGAAAATGCTGCTTGCATATTCAATCAACAAACAGAATGTTCCCACACCGGGAATCGAACCCGGGCCGCCTGCGTGAAAGGCAGGAATCCTAACCACTAGACCATATGGGAATTCTGAAGAATATTGTATTGCGTATGGCCTATGATACAAGAAATGAACATTCTTTTGTTTAAAATGCTGCTTGCATATTCAATCAACAAACAGAATGTTCCCACACCGGGAATCGAACCCGGGCCGCCTGCGTGAAAGGCAGGAATCCTAACCACTAGACCATATGGGAATCCTGAAAAATATAGTATTGCATTCAGTCTTTGATACCATAGATTAACAAACTTTTTTTGAAAAGATGCTTGTATATTCAATCAACAAACAAAATGTTCCCACACCGGGAATCGAACCCGGGCGGCCTGCGTGAAAGGCAGGAATCCTAACCACTAGACCATATGCGAATCCTGAAGAATATTGTATTGCATTCACTCTTTGATACCATAAATTAACATTCTTTTGTCGAAAATGCTGCTTGCATATTCAATCAACAAACAGAATGTTCCCACACCGGGAATCGAACCCGGGCCGCCTGCGTGAAAGGCAGGAATCCTAACTACTAGACCATATGGGAATCCTGAAGAATGGAAAATTCTGCTTACATATTTAATTACCAAACAGAATGTTCCCACACCGGGAATCGAACCCGGGCCGCCTGCGTGAAAGGCAGGAATCCTAACCACTAGACCATATGGGAATCCTGAAGAATATTGTATTGCTTATAGCTTATGATACAAGAAATGAACATTCTTTTGTCGAAAATGCTGCTTGCATATTCAATCAACAAACAGAATGTTCCCACACCGGGAATCGAACCCGGGCGGCCTGCGTGAAAGGCAGGAATCCTAACCACTAGACCATATGGGAATCCTGAAGAATATTGTATTGCGTATAGCCTATGATACAAGATATGAACATTCTTTTGTTGAAAATGCTGCTTGCATATTCAATCAACAAACAGAATGTTCCCACACCGGGAATCGAACCCGGACCGCCTGCGTGAAAGGCAGGAATCCTAACCACTAGACCATATGGGAATCCTGAACAACATTGTATTGCATTAAGCCTTTGATACCATAGATTAACCCTTTAATGCCGGGCACCTCTGGGGAAGCAATGTCTGTAAGGCCGGGTAGGGTGTTAGAACATACCGCCAGTGGACGGGTCATTTCAAGCCAATTTTAATAATTTTACTGTTTGATCACGTGATAAAACATGTGATCTTTATTATCATTCTATGAGTATTTCAGAATCATAAGTATAATCGTATACCAACATTCTGTGAAAAATTCTTCACCATTGATCAATTATTGACATAGTTATTACACATAAACTATGATTTTGTAGGTCTTAGAAGATGATGCCTTAAGGCATCACCCGGCCACACACGGGGATGCCTTAAGGCATCACCCGGCCACACACGGTGATGCCTTAAGGCATCATCTGGCCACGTGCGGCGATGCCTTAAGGCATCACCCGGCGCCAAAGGGTTAACATTCTTTTGTCGAAAATGCTTCTTGCATATTCAATCAACAAACAGAATGTTCCCACACCGGGAATCGAACCCGGGCCGCCTGCGTGAAAGGCAGGAATCCTAACCACTAGACCATATGGGAATCCTGAAGAATATTGTATTGCGTATGGCCTTTGATACAAGAAATGAACATTCTTTTGTTGAAAATGCTGCTTGCATATTCAATCAACAAACAGAATGTTCCCACACCGGGAATCGAACCCGGGCCGCCTACGTGAAAGGCAGGAATTCTAAACACTAGACCATATGCGAATCCTCAACAACATTATAATGCATTCACTCTTTCATACCATAACTTAACATTCTTTTGTCGAAAATGCTGCTTGCATATTCAATCAACAAACAGAATGTTCCCACACCGGGAATCGAACCCGGGCCGCCTGCGTGAAAGGCAGTAATCCTAACCACTAGACCATATGGGAATCCTGAAGAATATTGTATTGCGTATAGCCTATGATACAAGATATGAACATTCTTTTGTTGAAAATGCTGCTTGCATATTCAATCAACAAACAGAATGTTCCCACACCGGGAATCGAACCCGGGCCGCCTGCGTGAAAGGCAGGAATCCTAACCACTAGACCATATGGGAATCCTGAACAACATTGTATTGCATTTAGCTTTTGATACAATAGGTAACATTATTTTCTCGAAAATTCTGCTTACATATTTAATTACCAAACAGAATGTTCCCACACCGGGAATCGAACCCGGGCCGCCTGCGTGAAAGGCAGGAATCCTAACCACTAGACCATATGGGAATCCTGAAGAATATTGTATTGCGTATAGCTTATGATACAAGAAATGAACATTCTTTTGTTGAAAATGCTGCTTGCATATTCAATCAACAAACAGAATGTTCCCACACCGGGAATCGAACCCGGGCCGCCTGCGTGAAAGGCAGGAATCCTAACCACTAGACCATATGGGAATTCTGAAGAATATTGTATTGCGTATGGCCTATGATACAAGAAATGAACATTCTTTTGTTGAAAATGCTGCTTGCATATTCAATCAACAAACAGAATGTTCCCACACCGGGAATCGAACCCGGGCCGCCTGCGTGAAAGGCAGGAATCCTAACCACTAGACCATATGGGAATCCTGAAAAATATAGTATTGCATTCAGTCTTTGATACCATAGATTAACAAACTTTTCTTGAAAAGATGCTTGTATATTCAATCAACAAACAAAATGTTCCCACACCGGGAATCGAACCCGGGCGGCCTGCGTGAAAGGCAGGAATCCTAACCACTAGACCATATGCCAATCCTGAAGAATATTGTATTGCATTCACTCTTTGATACCATAGATTAACATTCTTTTGTCGAAAATGCTGCTTGCATATTCAATCAACAAACAGAATGTTCCCACACTGGGAATCGAACCCGGGCCGCCTGCGTGAAAGGCAGGAATCCTAACTACTAGACCATATGGGAATCCTGAAGAATCGAAAATTCTGCTTACATATTTAATTACCAAACAGAATGTTCCCACACCGGGAATCGAACCCGGGCCGCCTGCGTGAAAGGCAGGAATCCTAACCACTAGACCATATGGGAATCCTGAAGAATATTGTATTGCGTATGGCCTATGATACAAGAAATGAACATTCTTTTGTTGAAATTGCTGCTTGCATATTCAATCAACAAACAGAATGTTCCCACACCGGGATTCAAACCTGGGTCGCCTGCGTAAAAGGCAGGAATCCTAACCACTAGACCATATGCGAATTCTAAAGAATATTGTATTGCATTCACTCTTTGATACCATAGATTAATATTCTTTTCTTGAAAAGCTGCTTGTATATTCAATCAACAAACAGAATGTTCCCACACCGGGAATCGAACCCGGGCCGCCTGCGTGAAAGGCAGGAATCCTAACCACTAGACCATATGGGAATCCTTAAGAATATTGTATTTCGTATAGCCTATGATACAAGAAATGAACATTCTTTTGTCGAAAATGCTGCTTGCATATTCAATCAACAAACAGAATGTTCCCACATTGGGAATCGAACCCGGGCCGCCTGCGTGAAAGGCAGGAATCCTAACCACTAGACCATATGGGAATCCTGAACAACATTGTATTGCATTTAGCTTTTGAGACAAAAGGTAACATTATTTTCTCAAAAATTCTGCTTACATATTTAATTACCAAACAGAATGTTCCCACACCGGGAATCGAACCCGGGCCGCCTGCGTGAAAGGCAGGAATCCTAACCACTAGACCATATGGGAATTCTGAAGAATATTGTATTGCGTATGGCCTATGATACAAGAAATGAACATTCTTTTGTTGAAAATGCTGCTTGCATATTCAATCAACGAACAGAATGTTCCCACACCGGGAATCGAACCCGGGCCGCCTGCGTGAAAGGCAGGAATCCTAACCACTAGACCATATGGGAATCCTGAAAAATATAGTATTGCATTCAGTCTTTGATACCATAGATTAACTTACTTTTCTTGAAAAGATGCTTGTATATTCAATGAACAAACAAAATGTTCCCACACCGAGAATCGAACCCGGGCGGCCTGCGTGAAAGGCAGGAATCCTAACCACTAGACGATATGGGAATCCTGAACAACATTGTATTGCATTCAGTCTTTGATACCATAGATTAACATACTTTTCTTGAAAAGATGCTTGTATATTCAATCAACAAACAAAATGTTCTCACACCGGGAATCGAACCCGAGGGGCCTGCGTGAAAGGCAGGAATCCTAACCACTAGACTATATGGGAATCCTGAAGAATATTGTATTGCGTATAGCCTATGATACAAGATATGAACATTCTTTTGTTGAAAATGCTGCTTGCATATTCAATCAACAAACAGAATGTTCCCACACCGGGAATCGAACCCAGGCCGCCTGCGTGAAAGGCAGGAATCCTAACCACTAGACCA
Organism: Alentia gelatinosa; assembly: GCA_950022655.1. Classification (NCBI taxonomy): domain Eukaryota; kingdom Metazoa; phylum Annelida; class Polychaeta; order Phyllodocida; family Polynoidae; genus Alentia; species Alentia gelatinosa. Next base: position 23,109,569 of record OX465593.1, read on the forward strand.
TATGGGAATCCTGAACAACATTGTATTGCATTTAGCTTTTGAGACAAAAGGTAACATTATTTTCTCAAAAATTCTGCTTACATATTTAATTACCAAACAGAATGTTCCCACACCGGGAATCGAACCCGGGCCGCCTGCGTGAAAGGCAGGAATCCTAACCACTAGACCATATGGGAATCCTGAAGAATATTGTATTGCGTATAGCTTATGATACAAGAAATGAACATTCTTTGTTGAAAATGCTGCTTGCATATTCAATCAACAAACAGAATGTTCCCACACCGGGAATCGAACCCAGGCCGCCTGCGTGAAAGGCAGGAATCCTAACCACTAGACCATATGGGAATTCTGAAGAATATTGTATTGCGTATGGCCTATGATACAAGAAATGAACATTCTTTTGTTGAAAATGCTGCTTGCATATTCAATCAACAAACAGAATGTTCCCACACCAGGAATCGAACCCGGGCCGCCTGCGTGAAAGGCAGGAATCCTAACCACTAGACCATATGGGAATCCTGAAAAATATAGTATTGCATTCAGTCTTTGATACCATAGATTAACTTACTTTTCTTGAAAAGATGCTTGTATATTCAATGAACAAACAAAATGTTCCCACACCGGGAATCGAACCCGGGCGGCCTGCGTGAAAGGCAGGAATCCTAACCACTAGACGATATGGGAATCCTGAACAACATTGTATTGCATTCAGTCTTTGATACCATAGATTAACATACTTTTCTTGAAAAGATCCTTGTATATTCAATTAACAAACAAAATGTTCTCACACCGGGAATCGAACCCGAGGGGCCTGCGTGAAAGGCAGGAATCCTAACCACTAGACTATATGGGAATCCTGAAGAATATTGTATTGCGTATGGCCTATGATACAAGAAATGAACATTCTTTTGTTGAAAATGCTGCTTGCATATTCAATCAACAAACAGAATGTTCCCACACCAGGAATCAAACCCGGGCGGCCTGCGTGAAAGGCAGGAATCCTAACCACTAGACCATATGCGAATCCTGAAGAATATTGTATTGCATTCACTCTTTGATACCATAAATTAACATTCTTTTGTCGAAAATGCTGCTTGCATATTCAATCAACAAACAGAATGTTCCCACACCGGGAATCGAACCCGGGCCGCCTGCGTGAAAGGCAGGAATCCTAACTACTAGACCATATGGGAATCCTGAAGAATCGAAAATTCTGCTTACATATTTAATTACCAAACAGAATGTTCCCACACCGGGAATCGAACCCGGGCCGCCTGCGTGAAAGGCAGGAATCCTAACCACTAGACCATATGGGAATCCTGAAGAATATTGTATTGCTTATAGCTTATGATACAAGAAATGAACATTCTTTTGTCGAAAATGCTGCTTGCATATTCAATCAACAAACAGAATGTTCCCACACCGGGAATCGAACCCGGGCGGCCTGCGTGAAAGGCAGGAATCCTAACCACTAGACCATATGGGAATCCTGAAGAATATTGTATTGCGTATAGCCTATGATACAAGATATGAACATTCTTTTGTTGAAAATGCTGCTTGCATATTCAATCAACAAACAGAATGTTACCACACCGGGAATCGAACCCGGGCCGCCTGCGTGAAAGGCAGGAATCCTAACCACTAGACCATATGGGAATCCTGAACAACATTGTATTGCATTAAGCCTTTGATACCATAGATTAACCCTTTAATGCCGGGCACCTCTGGGGAAGCAATGTCTGTAAGGCCGGGTAGGGTGTTAGAACATACCGCCAGTGGACGGGTCATTTCAAGCCAATTTTAATAATTTTACTGTTTGATCACGTGATAAAACATGTGATCTTTATTATTATTCTATGAGTATTTTAGAATCATAAGTATAATCGTATACCAACATTCTGTGAAAAATTCTTTACCATTGATCAATTATTGACATAGTTATTACACATAAACTATGATTTTGTAGGTCTTAGAAGATGATGCCTTAAGGCATCACCCGGCCACACACGGGGATGCCTTAAGGCATCACCCGGCCACACACGGTGATGCCTTAAGGCATCATCTGGCCACGTGCGGCGATGCCTTAAGGCATCACCCGGCGCCAAAGGGTTAACATTCTTTTGTCGAAAATGCTTCTTGCATATTCAATCAACAAACAGAATGTTCCCACACCAGGAATCGAACCCGGGCCGCCTGCGTGAAAGGCAGGAATCCTAACCACTAGACCATATGGGAATCCTGAACAACATTGTATTGCATTTAGCTTTTGATACAATAGGTAACATTATTTTCTCGAAAATTCTGCTAACATATTTAATTACCAAACAGAATGTTCCCACACCGGGAATCGAACCCGGGCCACCTGCGTGAAAGGCAGGAATCCTAACCACTAGACCATATGGGAATCCTGAAGAATATTGTATTGCGTATAGCTTATGATACAAGAAATGAACATTCTTTTGTTGAAAATGCTGCTTGCATATTCAATCAACAAACAGAATGTTCCCACACCGGGAATCGAACCCGGGCCGCCTGCGTGAAAGGCAGGAATCCTAACCACTAGACCATATGGGAATCCTGAAAAATATAGTATTGCATTCAGTCTTTGATACCATAGATTAACATACTTTTCTTGAAAAGATGCTTGTATATTCAATCAACAAACAAAATGTTCCCACACCGGGAATCGAACCCGGGCGGCCTGAGTGAAAGGCAGGAATCCTAACCACTAGACCATATGCGAATCCTGAAGAATATTGTATTGCATTCACTCTTTGATACCATAAATGAACATTCTTTTGTCGAAAATGCTGCTTGCATATTCAATCAACAAACAGAATGTTCCCACACCGGGAATCGAACCCGGGCCACCTGCGTGAAAGGCAGGAATCCTAACCACTAGACCATATGGGAATCCTGAAGAATATTGTATTGCGTATAGCCTATGATACAAGAAATGAACATTCTTTTGTCGAAAATGCTGCTTGCATATTCAATCAACAAACAGTATGTTCCCACACCAGGAATCAAACCAGGGCCGCCTGCGTGAAAGGCAGGAATCCTAAACACTAGACCATATGCGAATCCTGAACAACATTGTATTGCATTTAGCTTTTGATACAATAGGTAACATTATTTTCTCGAAAATTCTACTTACATATTTAATTACCAAACAGAATGTTCCCACACCGGGAATCGAACCCGGGCCGCCTGCGTGAAAGGCAGGAATCCTAACCACTAGACCATATGGGAATCCTGAAAAATATAGTATTGCATTCAGTCTTTGATACCATAGATTAACATACTTTTCTTGAAAAGATGCTTGTATATTCAATCAACAAACAAAATGTTCCCACACCGGGAATCGAACCCGGGCCGCCTGCGTGAAAGGCAGGAATCCTAACCACTAGACCATATGGGAATCCTGAACAACATTGTATTGCATTAAGCCTTTGATACCATAGATTAACCCTTTAATGCCGGGCACCTCTGGGGAAGCAATGTCTGTAAGGCCGGGTAGGGTGTTAGAACATACCGCCAGTGGACGGGTCATTTCAAGCCAATTTTAATAATTTTACTGTTTGATCACGTGATAAAACATGTGATCTTTATTATTATTCTATGAGTATTTTAGAATCATAAGTATAATCGTATACCAACATTCTGTGAAAAATTCTTCACCATTGATCAATTATTGACATAGTTATTACACATAAACTATGATTTTGTAGGTCTTAGAAGATGATGCCTTAAGGCATCACCCGGCCACACACGGGGATGCCTTAAGGCATCACCCGGCCACACACGGTGATGCCTTAAGGCATCATCTGGCCACGTGCGGCGATGCCTTAAGGCATCACCCGGCGCCAAAGGGTTAACATTCTTTTGTCGAAAATGCTTCTTGCATATTCAATCAACAAACAGAATGTTCCCACACCGGGAATCGAACCCGGGCCGCCTGCGTGAAAGGCAGGAATCCTAACCACTAGACCATATGGGAATTCTGAAGAATATTGTATTGCGTATGGCCTATGATACAAGAAATGAACATTCTTTTGTTGAAAATGCTGCTTGCATATTCAATCAACAAACAGAATGTTCCCACACCGTGAATCGAACCCGGGCCGCCTGCGTGAAAGGCAGGAATCCTAACCACTAGACCATATGGGAATCCTGAACAACATTGTATTGCATTTAGCTTTTGATACAATAGGTAACATTATTTTCTCGAAAATTCTGCTAACATATTTAATTACCAAACAGAATGTTCCCACACCGGGAATCGAACCCGGGCCACCTGCGTGAAAGGCAGGAATCCTAACCACTAGACCATATGGGAATCCTGAAGAATATTGTATTGCGTATAGCTTATGATACAAGAAATGAACATTCTTTTGTTGAAAATGCTGCTTGCATATTCAATCAACAAACAGAATGTTCCCACACCGGGAATCGAACCCGGGCCGCCTGCGTGAAAGGCAGGAATCCTAACCACTAGACCATATGGGAATCCTGAAAAATATAGTATTACATTCAGTCTTTGATACCATAGATTAACGTACTTTTCTTGAAAAGATGCTTGTATATTCAATCAACAAACAAAATGTTCCCACACCGGGAATCGAACCCGGGCGGCCTGCGTGAAAGGCAGGAATCCTAACCACTAGACCATATGCGAATCCTGAAGAATATTGTATTGCATTCACTCTTTGATACCATAAATGAACATTCTTTTGTCGAAAATGCTGCTTGCATATTCAATCAACAAACAGAATGTTCCCACACCGGGAATCGAACCCGGGCCACCTGCGTGAAAGGCAGGAATCCTAACCACTAGACCATATGGGAATCCTGAAGAATATTATATTGCGTATAGCCTATGATACAAGAAATGAACATTCTTTTGTCGAAAATGCTGCTTGCATATTCAATCAACAAACAGTATGTTCCCACACCAGGAATCAAACCAGGGCCGCCTGCGTGAAAGGCAGGAATCCTAAACACTAGACCATATGCGAATCCTGAACAACATTGTATTGCATTCAGTCTTTGATACCATAGATTAACATACTTTTCTTGAAAAGATGCTTGTATATTCAATCAACAAACAAAATGTTCCCACACCGGGAATCGAACCCGGGCCGCCTGCGTGAAAGGCAGGAATCCTAACCACTAGACCATATGGGAATCCTGAAAAATATAGTATTGCATTCAGTCTTTGATACCATAGATTAACATACTTTTCTTGAAAAGATGCTTGTATATTCAATCAACAAACAAAATGTTCCCACACCCGGAATCGAACCCGGGCCGCCTGCGTGAAAGGCAGGAATCCTAACCACTAGACCATATGGGAATCCTGAACAACATTGTATTGCATTTAGCTTTTGATACAATAGGTAACATTACTTTCTCTAAAATTCTGCTTACATATTTAATTACCAAACAAAATATTCCCACACCGGGAATCAAACCTGGGCCGCCTGCATGAAAGGCAGGAATCCTAACCACTAGACCATATGGGAATCCTGAAGAATATTGTATTGGGTATGGCCTATGATACAAGAAATGAACATTCTTTTGTTGAAAATGCTGCTTGCATATTCAATCAACAAACAGAATGTTCCCACACCGGGAATCGAACCCGGGCCGCCTGCGTGAAAGGCAGGAATCCTAACCACTAGACCATATGGGAATCCTGAACAACATTGTATTGCATTAAGCCTTTGATACCATAGATTAACCCTTTAATGCCGGGCACCTCTGGGGAAGCAATGTCTGTAAGGCCGGGTAGGGTGTTAGAACATACCGCCAGGGGACAGGTCATTTCAAGCCAATTTTAATAATTTTACTGTTTGATCACGTAATAAAACATGTGATCTTTAATATTATTCTATGAGTATTTCAGAATCATAAGTATAATAGTATACCAACATTCTGTGAAAAATTCTTCACCATTGATCAATTATTGACATAGTTATTACACATAAACTATGATTTTGCAGGTCTTAGAAAATGATGCCTTAAGGCATCACCCGGCCACACACGGGGATGCCTTAAGGCATCACCCGGCCACACACGGTGATGCCTTAAGGCATCATCTGGCCACGTGTGGTGATGCCTTAAGGCATCACCCGGCGCCAAAGGGTTAACATTCTTTTGTTGAAAATGCTTCTTGCATATTCAATCAACAAACAGAATGTTCCCACACCGGGAATCGAACCCGGGCCGCCTGCGTGAAAGGCAGGAATCCTAACCACTAGACCATATGGGAATCCTGAAGAATATTGTATTGCGTATGGCCTATGATACAAGAAATAAACATTCTTTTGTTGAAAATGCTGCTTGCATATTCAATCAACAAACAGAATGTTCCCACACCGGGAATCGAACCCGGGCCGCCTGCGTGAAAGGCAGGAATCCTAACCACTAGACCATATGCGAATCCTGAACAACATTGTATTGCATTTAGCTTTTGATACAATAGGTAACATTATTTTCTCGAAAATTCTGCTTACATATTTAATTACCAAACAGAATGTTCCCACACCGGGAATCGAACCCGGGCCGCCTGCGTGAAAGGCAGGAATCCTAACCACTAGACTATATGGGAATCCTGAAGAATATTGTATTGCGTATAGCTTATGATACAAGAAATGAACATTCTTTTGTTGAAAATGCTGCTTGCATATTCAATCAACAAACAGAATGTTCCCACACCGGGAATCGAACCCGGGCCGCCTGCGTGAAAGGCAGGAATCCTAACCACTAGACAATATGGGAATTCTGAAGAATATTGTATTGCGTATGGCCTATGATACAAGAAATGAACATTCTTTTGTTGAAAATGCTGCTTGCATATTCAATCAACAAACAGAATGTTCCCACACCGGGAATCGAACCCGGGCCGCCTGCGTGAAAGGCAGGAATCCTAACCACTAGACCATATGGGAATCCTGAAAAATATAGTATTGCATTCAGTCTTTGAAACCATAGATTAACATACTTTTCTTGAAAAGATGCTTGTATATTCAATCAACAAACAAAATGTTCCCACACCGGGAATCGAACCCGGGCCGCCTGCGTGAAAGGCAGGAATCCTAACCACTAGACCATATGCGAATCCTGAAAAATATTGTATTGCATTCACTCTTTGATACCATAAATTAACATTCTTTTGTCGAAAATGCTGCTTGCATATTCAATCAACAAACAGAATGTTCCCACACCGGGAATCGAACCCGGGCCGCCTGCGTGAAAGGCAGGAATCCTAACCACTAGACCATATGGGAATCCTGAAGAATATTGTATTGCGTATAGCCTATGATACAAGAAATGAACATTCTTTTGTTGAAAATGCTGCTTGCATATTCAATCAACAAACAGAATGTTCCCACACCAGGAATCAAACCAGGGCCGCCTGCGTGAAAGGCAGGAATCCTAACCACTAGACCATATGCGAATCCTGAACAACATTGTATTGCATTTAGCTTTTGATACAATAGGTAACATTATTTTTTCGAAAATTCTGCTTACATATTTAATTACCAAACAGAATGTTCCCACACCGGGAATCAAACCCGGGCCGCCTGCGTGAAAGGCAGGAATCCTAACCACTAGACCATATGGGAATCCTGAAAAATATAGTATTGCATTCAGTCTTTGATACCATAGATTAACATACTTTTCTTGAAAAGATGCTTGTATATTCAATCAACAAACAAAATGTTCCCACACCGGGAATCGAACCCGGGCGGCCTGCGTGAAAGGCAGGAATCCTAACCACTAGACCATATGGGAATCCTGAACAACATTGTATTGCATTTAGCTTTTGATACAATAGGTAACATTACTTTCTCTAAAATTCTGCTTACATATTTAATTACCAAACAAAATATTCCCACACCGGGAATCAAACCTGGGCCGCCTGCATGAAAGGCAGGAATCCTAACCACTAGACCATATGGGAATCCTGAAGAATATTGTATTGCGTATAGCTTATGATACAAGAAATGAACATTCTTTTGTTGAAAATGCTGCTTGCATATTCAATCAACAAACAGAATGTTCCCACACCGGGAATCGAACCCGGGCCGCCTGCGTGAAAGGCAGGAATCCTAACCACTAGACAATATGGGAATTCCGAAAATATTGTATTGCGTATGGCCTATGATACAAGAAATGAACATTCTTTTGTTGAAAATGCTGCTTGCATATTCAATCAACAAACAGAATGTTCCCACACCGGGAATCGAACCCGGGCCGCCTGCGTGAAAGGCAGGAATCCTAACCACTAGACCATATGGGAATCCTGAAAAATATAGTATTGCATTCAGTCTTTGATACCATAGATTAACATACTTTTCTTGAAAAGATGCTTGTATATTCAATCAACAAACAAAATGTTCCCACACCGGGAATCGAACCCGGGCGGCCTGCATGAAAGGCAGGAATCCTAACCACTAGACCATATGCGAATCCTGAAGAATATTGTATTGCATTCACTCTTTGATACCATAAATTAACATTCTTTTGTCGAAAATGCTGCTTGCATATTCAATCAACAAACAGAATGTTCCCACACCGGGAATCGAACCCGGGCCGCCTGCGTGAAAGGCAGGAATCCTAACCACTAGACCATATGGGAATCCTGAAGAATATTGTATTGCGTATAGCCTATGATACAAGAAATGAACATTCTTTTGTTGAAAATGCTGCTTGCATATTCAATCAACAAACAGAATGTTCCCACACTGGGATTCAAACCTGGGCCGCCTGCGTGAAAGGCAGGAATCCTAAACACTAGACCATATGGGAATCCTGAAGAATATTGTATTGCGTATAGCCTATGATACAAGATATGAACATTCTTTTGTTGAAAATGCTGCTTGCATATTCAATCAACAAACAGAATGTTCCCACACCGGGAATCGAACCCGGGCCGCCTCATGAAAGGCAGGAATCCTAACCACTAGACCATATGGGAATCCTGAACAACATTGTATTGCATTAAGCCTTTGATACCATAGATTAACCCTTTAATGCCGGGCACCTCTGGGGAAGCAATGTCTGTAAGGCCGGGTAGGGTGTTAGAACATACCGCCAGGGGACAGGTCATTTCAAGCCAATTTTAATAATTTTACTGTTTGATCACGTGATAAAACATGTGATCTTTAATATTATTCTATGAGTATTTCAGAATCATAAGTATAATAGTATACCAATATTCTGTGAAAAATTCTTCACCATTGATCAATTATTGACATAGTTATTACACATAAACTATGATTTTGTAGGTCTTAGAAAATGATGCCTTAAGGCATCACCCGGCCACACACGGGGATGCCTTAAGGCATCACCCGGCCACACACGGTGATGCCTTAAGACATCATCTGGCCACGTGCGGCGATGCCTTAAGGCATCACCCGGCGCCAAAGGGTTAACATTCTTTTGTTGAAAATGCTTCTTGCATATTCAATCAACAAACAGAATGTTCCCACACCGGGAATCGAACCCGGGCCGCCTGCGTGAAAGGCAGGAATCCTAACCACTAGACCATATGGGAATCCTGAAGAATATTGTATTGCGTATGGCCTATGATACAAGAAATGAACATTCTTTTGTTGAAAATGCTGCTTGCATATTCAATCAACAAACAGAATGTTCCCACACCGGGAATCAAACCTGGGCCGCCTGCGTGAAAGGCAGGAATCCTAACCACTAGACCATATGGGAATCCTGAACAACATTGTATTGCATTTAGCTTTTGATACAATAGGTAACATTATTTTCTCGAAAATTCTGCTTACATATTTAATTACCAAACAAAATGTTCCCACACCGGGAATCGAACCCGGGCCGCCTGCGTGAAAGGCAGGAATCCTAACCACTAGACTATATGGGAATCCTGAAGAATATTGTATTGCGTATAGCTTATGATACAAGAAATGAACATTCTTTTGTTGAAAATGCTGCTTGCATATTCAATCAACAAACAGAATGTTCCCACACCGTGAATCGAACCCGGGCCGCCTGCGTGAAAGGCAGGAATCCTAACCACTAGACCATATGGGAATCCTGAAAAATATAGTATTGCATTCAGTCTTTCATACCATAGATTAACATACTTTTCTTGAAAAGATGCTTGTATATTCAATCAACAAACAAAATGTTCCCACACCGGGAGTCGAACTTGGGCGGCCTGCGTGAAAGGCAGGAATCCTAACCACTAGACCATATGCGAATCCTGAAGAATATTGTATTGCATTCACTCTTTGATACCATAAATTAACATTCTTTTGTCGAAAATGCTGCTTGCATATTCAATCAACAAACAGAATGTTCCCACACCGGGAATCGAACCCGGGCCGCCTGCGTGAAAGGCAGGAATCCGAACCACTAGACCATATGCGAATCCTGAACAACATTGTATTGCATTTAGCTTTTGATACAATAGGTAACATTATTTTCTCGAAAATTCTGCTTACATATTTAATTACCAAACAGAATGTTCCCACACCGGGAATCGAACCCGGGCCGCCTGCGTGAAAGGCAGGAATCCTAACCACTAGACTATATGGGAATCCTGAAGAATATTGTATTGCGTATAGCTTATGATACAAGAAATGAACATTCTTTTGTTGAAAATGCTGCTTGCATATTCAATCAACAAACAGAATGTTCCCACACCGGGAATCGAACCCGGGCCGCCTGCGTGAAAGGCAGGAATCCTAACCACTAGACAATATGGGAATTCTGAAGAATATTGTATTGCGTATGGCCTATGATACAAGAAATGAACATTCTTTTGTTGAAAATGCTGCTTGCATATTCAATCAACAAACAGAATGTTCCCACACCGGGAATCGAACCCGGGCCGCCTGCGTGAAAGGCAGGAATCCTAACCACTAGACCATATGGGAATCCTGAAAAATATAGTATTGCATTCAGTCTTTGATACCATAGATTAACATACTTTTCTTGAAAAGATGCTTGTATATTCAATCAACAAACAAAATGTTCCCACACCGGGAATCGAACCCGGGCGGCCTGCGTGAAAGGCAGGAATCCTAACCACTAGACCATATGCGAATCCTGAAGAATATTGTATTGCATTCACTCTTTGATACCATAAATTAACATTCTTTTGTCGAAAATGCTGCTTGCATATTCAATCAACAAACAGAATGTTCCCACACCGGGAATCGAACCCGGGCCGCCTGCGTGAAAGGCAGGAATCCTAACCACTAGACCATATGGGAATCCTGAAGAATATTGTATTGCGTATTGCCTATGATACAAGAAATGAACATTCTTTTGTTGAAAATGCTGCTTGCATATTCAATCAACAAACAGAATGTTCCCACACCAGGAATCAAACCAGGGCCGCCTGCGTGAAAGGCAGGAATCCTTAGCACTAGACCATATGCGAATCCTGAACAACATTGTATTGCATTTAGCTTTTGATACAATAGGTAACATTATTTTTTCGAAAATTCTGCTTACATATTTAATTACCAAACAGAATGTTCCCACACCGGGAATCAAACCCGGGCCGCCTGCGTGAAAGGCAGGAATCCTAACCACTAGACCATATGGGAATCCTGAAGAATATTGTATTGCGTATTGCCTATGATACAAGAAATGAACATTCTTTTGTTGAAAATGCTGCTTGCATATTCAATCAACAAACAGAATGTTCCCACACCAGGAATCAAACCAGGGCCGCCTGCGTGAAAGGCAGGAATCCTTAGCACTAGACCATATGCGAATCCTGAACAACATTGTATTGCATTTAGCTTTTGATACAATAGGTAACATTATTTTTTCGAAAATTCTGCTTACATATTTAATTACCAAACAGAATGTTCCCACACCGGGAATCAAACCCGGGCCGCCTGCGTGAAAGGCAGGAATCCTAACCACTAGAACAGATCGAATCTTTGATGACCTTTTCATACCTTCATGAAAAATAGTAATATCATGAATAAGCAGTATAATTTGAGAAATTCTGTTTCAAATCAAAACAGAAAGAGAAGCTCTCATTCTATTTACTAACTAATGTCTTTTTGTAAAAGATTGCTCAGTTGTTATTCTAAGACATATCCTTTTTGTTTGATTCAGAATGTACCTGGACGGTGAGTACATGGAGCCTCCCGGAGCCGTCAGCCTCGTTGTACCCAGCGCCATGTTGTCACGTATATGATGACGTCATGGGCCGTCACATCCGGCTCTACCCTACTGCTATGCTCAGCGATGTGACAGAAGGCTGCCAGACTTTTCAAGGCATGCCTGTGTCTCACTCTGCACTATCTCTTAAAACAGCCACTGTTCTTGCCGAGTGGTTGACCTTTTCTACCTTTCTGACGTTTTCTTCAAGTCCCCCTCTGTTTGTTCTACCAGACGAAGAATCGAGGGCGACTAAGACTAGGCCTCAACAACAACATTACTGATGTCACTTATTGATACCATGCGAAACTTTTATAGCTTTCTGATGTTTTCTTTGAGTCCCTTCCTGTTTGTTCCACAGGACAAAAGAATGAAGGCCAAACAGAACCAGGCCTCAATAAGAGCCTTAATGAAGTCAACTCATTATGTCATGCTGACCTATTCTACCTTTGTGATGTTTTCCTTGAGTCCCTTCCAATACTCACTTAATGAAGAACTAAGGCTGAATCAGACCAGGCCTTGAAAACAACCTTAATGAAGTCACTATGTGATGTCTTGCTGACCTTTTCTACCTTTGTGTGTTTTCATTGTGTCCCATCCTGTTTTTTTCACTCATTGAAGAACTAAGGCTGAATCAGACCAGGCCTTGAAAACAACCTGAATGAAGTCACTGTGTGATGTCTTGCTGACCTTTTCTACCTTTGTGATGTTTTGGGGTCCCTTCCTCTTTGTTTCACTTAATGAAGAACTAAGGCTGAATCAGACCAGGCCTTGAAAACAACCTTAATGAAGTCACTATGTGATGTCTTGCTGACCTTTTCTACCTTTGTGATGTTTTCTTCGGGTCCCTTCCTGTTTGTTTCACTTAATGAAGAACTAAGGCTGAATCAGACCAGGCCTTGAAAACAACCTTAATGAAGTCACTATGTGATGTCTTGCTGACCTTGTCTACCTTTGTGATGTTTTCTTCAAGTCCCTTCCTGTTTTTTTCACTCAATGAAGAATTAAGGCTGAATAAGACCAGGCCTTGAAAAAACCTTAATGAAGTCACTATGTGATGTCTTGCTGACCTTTTCTACCTTTGTGATGTTTTCTTCGAGTCCCTTCCTGTATCTTCCACCAGACAAAGAATGGAGGGTGACAAAGACTAGGCCGTGACGACTAGAGAATTTCTGATTGGTAAACCATTAATAACATCACCACATGACGTCATACTATGACATAATGTAACTTAATGACGCCATGTTGTGTCAACTCATGTTGTCAGCTGATTATGTCACCTCAGAAGTGATGTAATTCTCCCAGTTTCCCTGGATGGGCAATTTTAAGCTCGTAACAAATCCCTGAGAAAACAGTATTCTTCGCTGTTAGTGAGATATATCGTTTGTATCTAAAGTCTAAAAGCTCACTCTGCCATACACATAGAGTGTAGTTGGTTTATTATCCCAGTTACTGTGGTAAATGCCTTCAGACTTACCAGTAGACACTCTTAGGGTTAAGGGGTTTTCTCTAGTGAACTAATGTCAATGTGATGAGTTTTGTATGTGGTCAAGTCGTGGGAAATTTGTGTATTTGTATTATCATTCCAATCAGACAGACCATTCCTAAAATACCATTGTATTTTGGAGGGCCATCTTTTGGCCCAGTTTGTTGTTCATTTTGAAAGAACCAAAGAAGTTGGTTTTCTGTTTTTACCAGACTAGACATTACATTTCCGTGGCTTTCCTGAAGGTGTATCACACTGTTTCACTCAGGCACTGAAGTAATTATTTAGTTTATACAGCTATGAATTCATACAGCTATGAACCTAATCCAACCATTGGTTCTGCTCTTTGACAGCTGAACTGATTTGTGTGGGAGAAATTATTATAAATAGATCGTAGTCCGTAATATGTTTTACAGTATGATGAAGAGTTTGTTTTGTATTATTATATTCGGTTTTGAGGGAATATCTTGTTTATTTTAATTTATTATTATACTAGATTACTTTTATCAAGTAGCTAGTTGATACCACACTAAGAAAAGCCTTTATTTGTTTTTCTAAAGTCTAAAGTCTGCAGATAAGTACTAAGTGAAAGAGAAATGTCCCACATTCTATCCCATAGTCCACTCTGAAACACTGGTGATGCCACAGAGTGAAAAGAATATAAAACAGAATTCCCATTACCTCTGACAGAAAATGCCATTCTGGCTCATGTTGCCCTTCCCTTTAGCTACAAGGAGATAAATAGTTCAGTATTTGTAGTTACAGAAAATGTGGTCGAAATAGTACCGTGTTGCCTAAGTGATGCAGTGTGATTTGGAGAAAGTCTTAGTCAAGTGGTGCAGTGTAGATTGACCCAGATGAAGCCACGAACGCTGGCATTATTTTCACAACACATAACGAATATTGTAAGGTCACTTCACAGAACCTAGTAGTTCAGTCATTTTGTGAGTCAGATACTCGGGAAAATAGCTTCTAGAAGCAGTAGCTCTTTCCATTGGACATTTTTGTATGTCTGCATTCAGTCAACACAGTCATAGGCGGAAAGCTCATTGATTAAGGCTGTCACTAGTTCACATACGTAACATAACTCGAGGTTCATGCCCTGTATCGAATATTAACTAGGTAAACTGCCATCCACACAATATCGTATATATACTTGCCAAAGTGTTCACACTGAGTCACACTCTTAGCAGGTCCTTTCCGGCACCATGTCGTGCTGTGGTGTGAACGAACTACTGAATTTATGTTACATGTTTATGTGCAGTTGTTGTTGTTCCTTATAGGGCAGAGAAAGAAGGATTTATCCTTTTAGCATTGCCCATCTTGTTAACCATTTTACAACAGTTCAGATCATTTTATTTGGCTACCATTTGGCCAAACTGAAGCTGCCAATTATTATTACTTCTATATATCTATATATAGGATTATGTTAAATTGTGTCATACAAGGTGTGTTCGTTATAGAGAAAAACACTAGCGAATGTTATTTTTATCTTGTCCCTCGGTTGGTAGAGTAAAATCACAACACACAGAGTGAGTCTGTAAAAGAAAGAAGAGCGATCCACATGGGAGCCATACGAAATAACATGGTGGGGAATTGTTGGCAGGTATCTTGCCTAAATGCTGAGTTAAATGTATAGGGCATATAGCTATTGTGTTATGGAGGCGGCCATCTTTCCCCGACGCCAAATAAAACACCAGGTGGCGGGTGCGGATATCAATGCATCGTAACAACTGATAACAGCAGTTGTCTCCCACCTGACGTGCTACCATCTTCACGGTTGCACTTGACTCGTCCAATTTTCTGTTGGATGATGGTGGAACTAGCAATCACTCTGTGCCCTATACAACAAATACAGTTGAACCCCAGTAGGAGTAGGAAACCCCCGGTAAGCAGACCACTATGCAACTCAGACCATAGTGTTCCGAAGAGCATCCTCTTTTTCATATTTATTCTGCCCTATTAAAGGGGTCTTCCACTGAACTGCCCGTAAAACGTACTTATAATGTACAACCCCACACTCTGACAGAAGCTAAAATATGAAGTCTTATCTTAGTCTGGTGGGTTTTTTTCAAAACTTTCTTTATTGGTGCTTATGTGGTAAAAGATCCGTTTCATTGAAGACATGTGTTTTGGTTCATTTACATCATAACCGTATAAACGTTTATAGGCTTAACATTTTGTCATTAGGAACTCATACTCAACAGGCTTGCGAGTATGGTAACTCGTACTCAACGGAAGATAAACAGGTTAATATTTCCAGGCTAAGATAAAATCAGAAACATATTCGTGCTTGGTCCCTATTCGCCATCTCGTTTGGAACGCTTCAGAATACCCACACGGCTATAACCTCGTTCATATTACTGCGCACTCCAAACTCTATGGCGAACAGGGACACAGACCAAACACTCATCAATTTCTTTCTTATCATTGGCCATTGCCTGTTCTACTGTCGTGCGGCCGCCGCCTGCGAGCGTGAGGCCTGCTCCACTGCACCGACCTCTACACGCGTCTAACACGGCGACCGTACGATGCTCGTTGGTAGTGGTGCAGTCAGTCCAGTGTAAGACCCCTTCAGCGGACCACTCCGCTTCAATCACTACTCAGGTCGGGAACAGAAGATGGTCCACATAGCGGGGTTCAACTGCCATTCACTTGGGGAAACTCGTGGCCCGGCGGCATGCCTGCATTCTCTATAGTAAGAGTGGATGGTTGGGTTTGGTGTAAAACAAGAGACTTGGGGATCATAGAAGAGAATGACAATTACACAATGTAGAATATACAAATGAACGCGGTCTGATATTGACGTCAGTGGTGGTAAATCAGTATCTTGTTAAAGGCATATCCGACAATTCACTGTGGCGCCACTTGGGTGATTTGTGAATATTAACAACAATCAGTTGAAACGGGTTCCTTATTTTTCTAATGCTAGATGAGCAAAAATGTTGTGTTGTGTCCAGTTTGTTCCCAGCCAAGAGGTGGAAAGTACCTATTTGCATTTGTTTGATTTATATTGGATATCCACTGAAGAATGTGTAATATTACAGCTTTATTCTATTCCCTTAAAGTTTGTAGAAAATGACAAAGGTTTTTTTTACTATGTGAAAGACATCTTATTAGAATTTCCATAACAAAGTATTATAATGCTATTATGATTTTCATCAAAAGCTAAGATGGTAACCCCAACTTTTTATGTATAAACATGTGTTTTAAAATAACTATTTAAACTCATCCTATTCAAGTTATAGGTAAATGACGTGGGTTTTACATTTTAAGGTGAATTGTATGATATGCCTTTAAATACTACAAGGTCTAACATCTGCCAGTCCTGTTTGAGTCGCACTAGACTCCCGTCGTGATTGCGATCACTCGGGATAGGATACTAGTGCCCCAATCACACAAGGCGACTGTAGAGTTTTAGTCTGGGAGCTGTTTCAAAAGTCGGGAGGGTGCTAAACGAGAGTACTCACCGCCAAAGCGAGAGCTAAAAATGGCACTTGAAGCGTCGCTGTCGAGGTGGAGGTGCTGCTCGCTATTGGGTATTGGTACCAGTTTTGCTGCCGCTTTGATTCAAAGTACCGCTCTCTGTTGCGGCCTCATGCTTTGAAATGCGACGTGCCGCTGGCGAGACTTTACTCGACTTTTGAAACAGCTCCCTGATCTCATCTGGTCAAGAGTGGTCTGTGACAATTGTGGAAAGTGAATGAATTTAACACTCAACATATCTGAGAATCGGGGTCTCTCTTCGCCTGATATTGGGGGTGGTGTGTGTACACATGGGCATCAGTTAGTCCCTTCCTGATGATAGTTTTATTATACAAGTGAGAGATGCTGTGGTGTGATGAGTGCTAGGTGTCAGTTGGTCAAGTTGAAATGCAAGGCTCCAAGGAAAATCACCATCCACTGGAAAACCCATTCCCTGCTCCCGACGATTTAATTCAGGCATGCCAATAAATTAGTTTTTAACGATTATCATCATGCGAAATAATGCAAAATTAAATAACATGCATGTACATACATTTAGAATATCAGGAAACCAGTTTTAGTTTTAAAATTGTAATATGAACATGCGATTGCTTAAATGTCCAGGAAATGTTTTCTTTAACATTTGAATCGAACCTACCAGGAATATATAATGAAATTCATAATGATATACTCCTCAATAATTGAAATTTAGATTTTTAAATTTTAAAGAGGAAAAAATGGCACATCTTCAGTTTGAAAGTACCCATCGTTATGGTTCATGATCGCTGTAGGTGTAGATGAAACCCTGAATAACAGGGCAGGTTAGGCAGGGTATCTGTGTATCTGCGCATACACTGAGTAGAATAACCCGAGTAAGTACACTTGTTTCCACATCATTATTTACTACTGAATGTTTCCTACGTAAATGAATGTAAAGGGTCTATACATGAAGAATGAAGTCTTTCATAGGTTTCCTACACCTGTCGTATATATGTGAATGTATAGAATGCGTAAATAACAATCACCTCATTCTGGTCTATTTTAAGGCTGACAAATAACTGCATTCTTCCATTTAATTTTGTTTCTGCTCTAACGATCTTGACTCGGTTAGTATCGTTTATGTTTTCTCTGAAAGTTTGGAGTTGTATTCGCTATCAAGGGTTCCTGATCCACAAAATATTGACGTGTGTTCTGAGTTTCTCTCGTTTATTTACGAAACAATTTACGAAACAATACATGCATACTATTAAAGTGTAACAGTGACTCTTATGCCGTTTGATAGGTTATGGTTAGAAGAATTATTTGTTAATGACGGGAATACTCCTGTATTTTTCCCGAGACCACATAACCTCGATTGGGTATTGAGTTTGTATAGTCTAGTCCAGTAGGCGCTATGCTATGGTGTCTAACAACATCCTGTGTTATCTTGTACCGATGATGGGCAATTTAAATGTTTTGTTTCTAAATGTTCATAGTTTTTAAACCGTATTGTTTTAACCGAACGTTTAGGGCTGGTCTCTTGGACGTTTCTGGTCTTAATTCTTTGATCTGATATATTATTTAATGGTTAACGCTTTACTATTTCTACCTTATTGAGGATACCTTTTATCATCGTCTAGATTTATTTCCCATAGACAAAGATCATTCATTCATATTCATATTTAACAGCTCAGAGATCTGCGGTAGTTCTGCTTTAAAGTCAGGTTACACAGAATTTAAATCGTTAATTGTTTTTTTTCCCTGCGTTTAATGGATAGGTATCTTAAATGAAGTTTCATACTGCACGACCTGATGTGTTCTTACATAGTTTATGTTCGCCTGTGACATATTCTATGTAAACTTAGTATGGAGGAACGATAAAGGGTTGATTCCACCAACACGATGGATTTGTCGTGATATATCTTGGTAGTTGGTGGTTTTCAAGATGTTAAGTTCTTTGTCTTATATGATTATTTTATTACAAACAAAGGTGTTACCCCATCATATTAATGAGGTTTGTAAAATCATAGACGATGATATCCGTTTAGTTAAAACATTTCTGTAAGCTTTGCTTTTAGAGCCATGTATACTCGTGCAACTGTATTAAGATTAAGAATTCTGTTCGTCGCATATATCTAGTTCAGTTATTTAGAAGAATGGCGAAATACAAAAAAAATCCTACAGTGAAATGATACATATAATATTACATGCAATTTCGCGCATATAAATAGAGTATCAAACGTATCTTTGTACCACTTACTAAAGCGAGTATTCCATTTAGCCCGTTGAAAAAACCGCCTGCTTTACCAACGGACGTTAGTAACTGTGTCTGATATACAGTGGAACAGTTTTATAGGAAGTCGGCGGCGACCATCCGACGGCGATATAAGCCGTGATATCCATGCGCGACCTAACAACACACTCTGATTGCGTCGCCATTTTGCATTGACCCTTGCACAGAAAATAGTCCTCATTTGTTTTTTATATAAAGTTTAAAAAACAATTGTAAATGACCAGGAGTACGTTCATCAAGATTTTGTAATTATTTACAATCGAAACAATATTGCCAACTGAATTTTTTAGAATAAATATAAATAAGGTACTTCTGGTCGGATTATAAACAAAAGTCGATCATTCGATGATGGTATGCACTATTTTTCTAAGTAAGTTTTTGGTTTGTACACTATAATCATGTATAACAGACATGGCAATGAAAAATTTTGGGAAGGTCAATGGAATACTCGCTTAACAGCGTTACATTTCAGTTCTGAGTTTAAAAACAATTTTCCCAGAGTTGAATGTCTCTCACTGAATGTTCACATCATATATTACACGAAACTTGTTCATCTGAGAAGGGCATATTATTGGGAGACAAAACAGCTCTTCCCTTTTGGAAACTCGCATTAACTTTAACAAAACCTGAAATGATTTATTTTCACGGTGCATAAATGAGGACATTACTTTGTTAAGGCACTCAGCAACATTTAGAAGGCTTATTCTTAGATGATGTGTCATTCAAACTTTTATATTAAATGCTGTCAAAATGCCCTCACTTTCAGTCAGAGAAGTTTGATGAGAAAAGGGTCAACTGGTTCAGGTGCCTTATAAACTTAAAAAACTACATGTATATTCTTTGACGACTGGTATCAGTATTATAGTCCCCTGTAACCTTGGAGGGAAGAAGATGGGAAGTTCTATTTTGAAGTAGCAAATTCTTGTAATTTTAGACAATGGGGTTTTAAAAGACCTTTTTTAAATTGTTAATGTCTGCATTATGATGTATCTGATATCTGTATATTCCTCGGTCAAATTGGCCACGATCCCTCTATTTACATGATTTTTTCTTCTAGTCAGCCCTAGACAAAATCCTTAACTCGCTGTGAACACGAAAGGTGTATTTTAAATATTACAGGATTATTTTGTCGTAATTATTGCGGTAAACCCGTAATATCATACTTTTTAAGTGAATATAATTTGATATGTTGAACTCCTGGTCCAGCTTTCCTTGACTCTGCTGTGGGTAAAACAATCTAGGAAAATTAATGTGTTTTGTTGTTAAAATAAAGCAAAACTTGGTTATAACAAACACTCCCACCACAATCTCTCTGTTACAAATCTGCCCTGTTCTAGAAATTCCGTTATAACAGGTTATTTCAGATTAAAACTGCTTCGGTGAAACGATATCTATTTCGAATCTAAAACTCCTAATATAATTTTGATTTTCCAAAATACTTCAGTCTCTTATTGACTTCCACCGTGTATGAAAAGTGCTCGTATAACAAACCTCAGTCACAATAGCACAATTCCTCCAGTTTAACTTTTGTTATAATAACGTTTTACTCTATATTCTGGTAGCGCTTTGCCCTCCTTTTTGACATATGGGGTGCATACTACAATGTACGCAGGCAGGTTACGCCTTAATCTGCCCAACTCCCGTCACTATTTTGTGTATTCGCTTTGACTCGCGGTGCAAACGAGTGTTAAATATGGAAAAGTTTTTGTTTTTTTTACTTTCAAGGTAGCATCGGCTTGTCACAGAGGTGTTTATTGCCACGTCGTAATAATCCTTAAATATGGAAAAGAAATGTCAATAGAGCATGTTTAGAGTTTATTTACATTGCAAACCCTGGGGCATATGAAACACGAATCTACAGCTCTTGTAGTAACCCATGTCGACATTTTAGTTCCCCACCTTTTTTTAGAGGGCACTAGCGACAGGGAAAGCGGCGTATTCATTTGTGATATTTAGGTTTTTGCTAGGCTTCTGGCTCAGGTCGAGATAGAATCTATGTGGAGTGAAAGCTTGTGTCAGGGTATCCTGGGACTAGACAACTTATAAGGTGTATGTAGGACACGCTTACCAAACTTTATAATCGTTTTATGCCTGTGTAACTGCCTGCCTCAGTTTATAGTAGCATATTGATTTTTTGAGATTTCTCTTAGAGATTATTTTGTATTAGAGTTTAGTGTCACCAAAGCAATGCTGCCAACTTTTTAGGGACTTTTTTCTCTCGAAGAAATAAGGTGAAGAATCTTTATTAATAGAGTAATTTGAATTGAATTTAATCAAATGCATTTTAACAGTTCTGAATACACTTTAGTCTTGTGCATGCAATTTTGGGGATTAATAATTTGACTTGGTTTTGAGTTCTTATCATCTGACTATGAGTTTATATTTTACCTGTTTATATTGATGCTGAGTTTGTGTATTATATTTTGATGAAATGATATCCAGACATGCTATAGATTGTTATAAAACAGGTCATTAGCAAAGAGACAGTGGACAGCATTACGGGAAAGCATTTGGACAAAATCTATTAAATGTTCTTATGTCCCTTGTGGGTTGTAACATTACTAGAACCACTCATTAGTGATGGATTAAATTCAATATTAACCTTCTTACGTCTCTTATTATCGCTCATTATCAATATTACATTATTAAAAACAAGTACAACCGAAGAATATACGTCTTATTTCCATGTAGATATTTTAGGAAGGCTGAATATCCGAACCATATGAATACGTTACTCAACTTATATCAACACTTTATTGTATAGAGGGAGGAAAGTGGTGGTTTGTATTATAATAAAGAAGGTGATCATAGATAAATTTGTTGGATGGTGTGCCAAGTGTTCATACTGATTGGTGAACGTATTAGTATGACGTTAAAACGATTGTATTGTGTGTGTTGGAGCTTTACTGTGTGGCTCTGGTTATTGCAGTTCAAAGTCCCAAAGGTATCTTTTACCAAGGCCTCTTTTGTGCTTCGTATGGAAGATGTACCATATCTGTTTTAATAAAGTGAAATTACCTAAACCGAGACAAAATCGTTATTGCTTGTGTGATGTGTTTTCAACTCTATAGGGAATTAAACTGATCCCACTGAAACGGCAGATACCTGTGCTCAAAACACCATTTCTGGATGCTGGATACCTCATTTTCCAATCATATAAATGCAAATTACTGTAAAATAAACTCAACAAGTCATTTTAACATGGACGGGCTTATTCAGAGGGAACCGTAATAAAAGACTTCAATAGTTGCAAATGAGATCAAAAACGAAATTGAAGCCTCAACACCCCCCCCCCCCCCCCCCACACACACACACACCTTTGTTGTTAGCTGAACGTGAAATGTTTTGAGCACGGGTATCCGTGGAGACACTTTGCTCCCTAATGAAATAACCTAGGGATACTTAAAGGTTGTCAAAATCTAAAATGTGATGTCACTTGCGTAAATAACTTTATGGTTTTTTTTGTGTTTTTTTTTACCTATCTACTAACTCTGGGGTCCGACTCCCCTCGTCCTAATCCCTTTGCCTCGTCTAAAAAATTTTATGTTACCGGATTAGTGACACCGTTTGTAAGTTAGTCGGACACTGTCCGACTAACTCTGTGGACCCTCCTTAACACCTATCACACAGCTTCCTTGCCCTGTGACAGCTTGTCTTGCTTTTACCTCCACTTGCTTTATTAAACCTTAATAAAGTTCAGGAATTTACTTTTTGTATTTTCCTTAAATGTGACTAAGTCATATGCCTTGATACAGCCAAACATTAAGATGCCTGAAGAGTCCGATTCGGATGAAACCTTGATCCCCATCCCCACTGTCACAATGTTGACAGTCTGTGTAACCAGCACTGTGCTGGGTTATATTTTTGCTGTCCAATCCGATTCAGGGTTGGAGAGTGACCGCGCCTGTGTGATGTCATAGGCGTGCTGGGTGGTTGTTATGCTGCATTGTTCTTTTGACAATGATCACCGGGAGGTAGCATAGCAACGGTTTGGATCTGACACGTTATTGTCATTTCAAGGTAGCATCGGTTGGGGTTAGAAGTGTTCATGCCACGTTTTCTAAATCTAAATAACTTTATGGTGTTTCTCTAAAACAGTTCATAGCCCACAACCCGTTAGCCTCGTCGATCATAAACACTGATGCTAGATGAGAATATGCTTATCATTTCAACGATTGAGGAATGAGAAACATTTCCAGCTAACCACACTTTTATAGTCCTGGGCGTTTGTCTCCCAATTACTGGCGGTGTACGGTATTGAGGCAGCCATTTTAAAATCAGATACAGTAAGGTGTGCTAGATTGTTGACAAACAGTCTGTGGTTGGGCTGGTTTTAACTCTATGGAATAAAGACACCAACAGCTGGTAGGAGGAACTAGGAGCAAATAGGATGTTCATCATAGATGAATGAGCGTGCAATTATTTAAATGAATAACTATTAAAAGGTTTGGGTTACGCAGTCTATGGATAGTTTTCTGTAACCCACTTGCACCCACTCAACTTGCTATTTCTTCAACTGCCTATCTAGGATCCAAACAGATCAAGCACCAGTGGGTCTTGATGTATTTTGGTCTTGAGTGATTGGTCATGGTCAGGTGGGCACACCTCTAAGACCCTGAGACACTGGCTCCCTGCTCTGTTCTCTCTATCACAGTGAACAGCATGCAGATAGTAAAAGGATAGTTTTCTGGAAGCACACTGAAAGTTCAATGTGAGCACTATAACCTCTAGATGATTATTTAGCGTGTGCAAGCACGCTCTAACAGTAGAAACTACTATGCCTGATCGTGTGCAGTAGAGCATGACGCCTGGTTCCAGTTCCGAACGGTCCCTGCCGGGCCTGCGACGACAGCGCCATCTACATGACCTAATTACACCCGGGAACTCCACAACCGCCACACACCTGAGAACTGCCAGAGAAGTTCTCTCACCTCTCCACGGAGAGACCGGAATTACGCCAAGATGCCTTGTATCAAGGCATGTTGTTGCTGGGACAGCCTGCGGAAAGGCAGCAAGGGTTCCGCTGTGCTGACATTTGTGAGTATTATCTCCTTTTTACCAGTTTACAGCTTGTGTTTTGAGAAGATTTATCTGTGTTCCTCAAGTCGCTAACTGGGTCAGTCGGTGACACTGGGGATTTTCACAGGTGTGTATTCCCCGAGCGGGTTTTGACATGGATGGTTGTTTTGGGTTGTGTTACAATCTAATAACCTTATCTTTGTGTGTGTGTGTTGATGTCAGTGACATGAACCATCAAGTTGACACACCTGTATGGCTATGACAATCTTGTATACACAAATTGATTTCACTTCTATGGCTACAGCATCCTGTTACCTGTGATTAGTGATACAGATAAGTACTACGACTGCCTGTAGTATGGCTCGTAATGAATGCTAGTCAACTCGTGCCTTAGTCAACTCGTACCTTAGTCAATTCGTGCTTTTCGTCCTTTTTCTGGTCAACTCGTCCTTTTTCATTCAACAGTTCTGTCGGTTCGTTCTGTCCACAGTCTGGTCATTTTCTTATTATTATTTACCTTTATTCTATCAGAAAGACGCCATTTATCGTCATAACCCCTTCATGTTGGTCACTTTTCGCTTAGATGCGATTAAAGAGCCGGCCGCCGGGTCCCCGCTAGCGGCCGCCGGGTCCCCGCTAGCGGCCGCCTATATACAGCACAGATCAGTGCAAATTTTGGATATATATATATGTAGAGGTGAGGATAAGCTTGAAATCTTGAAATTCCCTGATAACTGTCAACCCTGATAGGTGTAAGACAATTGGAAAACAAAAAGGACGAATTGACTAGGGAAAAGGACGAGTTGACCAAAAAAGCACGAGTTGACTAAGGTACGAATTGACTAAGGGACGAGTTGACCAGTCACCCTCGTAATGGGAGACTTGCATGTCTAATTTTAAGTCTAGTCAGCATTATTTATATAGAATCGTTTTTGTACTTTTTTTACCAAACTCCCAGACACTAGAAATAATAGAAAGTAGATTAATCATACCGGTCCATGTACTGGGATAAACCCAGTATGTTTTCAAGTGCTGGTAATTAGATCTAGAACACCAAGAGGGAGAGCTGAAGAGGCCGACTGAAGACCATTTGTAGAGTAAAATTCCGCATGAGGGGATACCCTCCGTTCCAAGCAAAGTGATCCCTTAACTGGGGTGGCCCCTTAACCGGGGTTTTTAGTCTGTGGATGATTAGGCTATATTATATCCCTTTAATTCTGCTGAATATAAGGCATAGAGATATTGTTTTGACCACACAAACACCCCACTGATGCCTATAGGGAGCCAAAGTGAACCCGCTCCAACCACAGATAGCCGGTCACAAAATACCATTTCCGGATATACCGGTAGGCCCTCAATACTTTGACTATGAAGGTTCAAGATTATATGTCTCATTCTCCAATCTTTTAGATCCATATTTTTGCTAAACTGAACAACTGTCATCGTAGCTTCGAGACAGAGTTATTCAGAGATGATAGTAATAAACTACACTCCAAAAGTAACAAAAGAGACCAAAAACAAAAGTCTAGCACTAAGCCTCGTTCTTAGTGGCCACCGGAAATGGGGTTTTGTAAACGGGTATCTGTGGTTTCAGTGGGTTCACTTTGGCTCCCTATAGGAGCATACGCAGGATCTTAACTGGGACCTGTTTCACTAGTTTCGTGACATGTCTGTGACACCATACAGATATTGGGGTTAGCTAGTTTTCTGACAACACAAGTAGCTGCCCTTAGGAAAAGACAGACCCCAAACATAAGAATTAGACAAATCTACACATCAATGTCGTCATGGACCTGTTTCACTAGTTTGGTGATAAAAGTGTTAGACAGACATGAAAAGCGGCATCAACAGTGCAAGCAAGAACAAACAAAACAAAGTCTAATGTCTAGTTCTTATGAAACCGGACGCACCATCTAGATGCCTTCTAGACAAGTCACAAAACTGATGAAACAGGTCCCAGTCTACCCACCTCATACAGACCATAAAGAAGGAATCATGATAATCTCCTCACACTTTCCAGTCAGATTTGATAAGGTGTCCCTCTGAGGTGTCCCCTTAACTGGGGTTAAGAAGCATTTCCTAACGCAATAACTGCCTCCTTAAGCGGGGTCTCCCCCTAAAGCGTGGTGACCCCTTAAGTGGGGTGTCCCAGAAGCATGGTTTTACTGTAGTATAACTACGTGTGGTGTACCCTACGAACTGTTCCATTTAGTTCCATATAAAACTTTAACCAATTGATGTACAACTTCAGGTTTAATTTCTTATAATCAACAGTTCGACTTCTTAGAGAGTGTTCATTGTTTAATGCGGGTGGGGGGGGGGGGGGAGGGGGAGCATTTTCCTGGGAAAATCCATGAAAAGTAAGCGCCCCAACACTACATCAGACAGCTTACCAGTCCTTGGGTAGTTCTGATCTCTAGCAATAGTTTAAGAGCAATTACTGGTACTGCACACTGGTTTGCATAGGGATGGAAGTTGAGAATGGGAATAGCATCTAGGAAGTTGACTATCAGCCTCACAGGACATGGTGGCACTTGAGCTTAAATATACCGCGAGCATGGGGCATCAAATGGTTAGTCCGAGAGGCTCCGACTGTCAAGCGGTGCAGACAGTCAGAGAGCAGTCCCATAGAGGCCTAGGCTAACTGGTCGACCAAAAATGTACATCTCAGCTCAGCAGCCTTTTTCCTTATAAATATAGGTTGAATCTTTTTGATTTTGTGATAGACAGTTTCCTGAGGCAAAATGCAGTCAAATTACAGTAATTTCCTACCTTTGCATTAGTTCTAAGTAATAGAACAGCCAGTGTTTGTAAAATCCATCTCTATGCATTCTGCAGATGCCAAAAATAACAAAAAAATGGTTTCAAAACTGCAGGAAATCCTTCACAGGGGATTGCCAGGAACCAGCTTATCAAATATGGCCGACATGAGTTGGAACTATTGAAATGTAGTTAAATGAGTTATACAAAAAGGCTCCCGAAAGTAACACAAAGGAACAAAACAGGAGTTTTATCATCAAAAAGGAATTATTATACATTTCTGAAGGTAAGGGAGCATAAATATGCACCTACATTGACAGTATTACAGAGAACCATGGACCTGATATTTTGTACTATGGGAATAAGCGGTAATGCTCTCTGACTGTCCGCTAGGCAGTCAAAGTCTCTCGGACTACAAATGGTGGCATCTGCTCTTATGAGACCCATCTTACTAACCCCAAGACTATTGCAGTATTTCTTTTTATCAGAGGAGGGCTAGTGGCTGTATTGCGATTGCATCGAAAGCCACGTTTATCGCAGAATTTAAAAGAAAAACAAGTTGTTTTTTTCAGGAGTCTCCAGAACCCTGGAGACAGATCTAGGCCACACACACACATTCTGACCACACCACACACCCCCACAATCATCACACTATCTAAATTTCCTGGTTTTACCTGCACATGAGAAATATTTCCTCTTTCTTCCATGAGCCGAACCTGTTTTCTAGTCCTCATTCGTGTCCTTGTTTGTGACACTTATGTAGAACGTGAGACATCTGGGGACGTTTTTAGTTTGTCTCAGCCACTAGGTAGTCCCCCGATGAAGGTAAAAACTTTCTAAAATCTTGGTGCCTCGCGTGTTTGCAGGTCGTTGGAATCATCAACACCATCATCGACATTTATCTCCTCGTCCTTCTGCACTACTTGGACCGTACCTTGGAAGAACACGAGAAGTTTACATGGATGATGCCAGGTTAGTCCCCAAATAGCAGCCTTTCAACATTCCACGGAAATTCACGTTTTCATATTCAATATATACATTTTGTAATTTTTTTTAAAATTATTATTGTCTATGCCTCTCAACATAGTCGAGTTTTTCAGGCATGTCTAAATAGGATGGATGCAGTTCATAAAACAGATAATCACAATTAAGTATTTGAACAAACATAAGACAAAGGAGATAAAATGAAGAAATAAATAATGAAATTTAATGTTTGTAAATAATTCCAATAATATCGAATTCCCTCTGAGTGGTCCATTACTTTTTACATATGTTTTGGAGTTTTTTCTTGAAAGACACCTTGTCAGGCGTGTTCTGTATTTCTGATTCTAGGGAATTCCATTAAGGGCACCCGGTTGATACGGGCTGTTAAACACAGGGGAACATCTAGTGGTTTCCAATCTAAAAAGAATTTTTATTCTTGTTCTATGTGTAAAACAAGGATAATATCAATTGAGCCACATTCAGTCTAATAAAACAGTGGAATCATTATTTAAAACGACCTGAACATGAAAGTTTAAGCTCAGAGCTCGTATCCCATCGAATGTTAATTACTTAGCGATTCAAACGAGGTGGAATCGAGCTCTGACCCTAAACTTGAATGGGTTTCTGAATTTATCTCACCACCCATATTGACTAATTGGCTGACATTTGTGACATAATTCCCTTTTGAATATTTTTCCTAAATACCTCATGGGCGTTGGATACGAGTTCCCAATGTTAAGTCTATGGAGAAAAGACACCAGGGGTGAGATAAAAAAAAAGAGGCTATTATTATACACCTATGGCCGGACATGTATGAAATACTGCCCGCTGCTAGGGGTGTAGTGTAAATAATGTTTGTGCCCGCTGTGACAGTGGGCCGTTGTGAAAGACATTGGCATTCTACAGTCAATAAAACGGCGTTTGAAACGAGTAGGAGGTATATAGTAATAAGAAAACGTAGTGACTGAGCCCATACGGTGTCCATTCTCGGTCCTTTGATGAAAAAGTACACGGCCCTCTCGCCTGCGGCACCGGGCCGTATATTTTTTATCAAATGACCTCGAACGGCCACCCGTACGGGCTCAGTAACCACGTTTCATCATATTACTTCCTAATTCATTTTAAAGACAAGATGGCTTTAGGTATACCCTGGTGATAACAAAATTCAACTTACAGAAATACGCCCATTGGCCTGAAAGCCTCGGGCACCGTATGACCGTGATTTGAATATTGTCTTTTAATAACTACGGTATATCTAAAGCCGTTTTGTCACGATATTAACCATGGAGTTATCACCACTTCACTGGGTATTTTTTGTTTGTCTTTTTTTTTATTCGATTCCGTTCGAGAAAATCACAATGAGCGGTAGGTTGGTAAACACAGGAACCGCATGGTACATACTGTCAAGAAACGTCACGAATATTCCCACTCTACATAGACATGGTATGACAAAGGCCAGTCCTTGTCATACCATGTCTATGTGGCGTGGGAAGTAAAAGAACTCTCTCCTCGGTAAAGCGGGTGATCCACCAGACCGACTAAATTTCAAAGTTTGGCCGCCCAATCCGGCCACCAAATGGCGCCGTTTTTGGTTTTTTTCCCCCAGAAATCTCATCCTGACACATTTACGTCATGTTTATTCTGGAGGGGTGTACTAGGATAAAAAAAGATATCCTATTTTCAGTAGGCTCCAGGGCCAGCATGTTTTTTTGCCACTGATTTCCTTAATATGCTAGGCTCAATTATCGGGACCTGGGCAGTGGAAGAGGTTAGAGAGCGCCGGCGGTAGCAGGACCGGCGTTTTGGTCACTATGAGCATTTTTGGCAACCTCCTGGCATTGTCGGTCTGGTGGAACACCTGCTTAGATGTGCAGGGATGAGGTTTCTACCAAGATTGATTCCATGGCTTCGATCTCCACCCCTGTGTGAAACTAGTGGGAAAAAAATGAACCTTGAGAAAGTCTGGAAAGGACCTGTAATGGGTCGACCAGAAGTAAAAACCAAACGAAGAAAAATATGAACCTAGCGATTGCTTCGATTGACTTTCGCTATTTGACATTGTAGGCATCATCGTCTGTATGTACATCGAGTTGGCCTTCAGTATTGGCATGATGTGCCTTGCCTTCGTGCTCAACATCGGCATCAACCAGGTACGTGAAGAATCCGCACATTATTTAGTGGTATTTTCCTTTAGGCAACACCATCAATTAGAACAGTATATATTATCTTAGCAAACAACATCTCGACATGCAAACTACATCTCAATGCTAAAAGAGAAGTGTTTTATGATACGATAGTCTGCAAAATATTGGCACATTAGCTGTGTTTTCTGAGGTATATTACTGAACATGCTGCCGCTGGTATTAGGTCACCTATTGAATTAAGATTAAAAACTAACAACTTAACGACCAGCTGCGTAAAGTACAGCTGCTTTGTACTAAACTGGCGAATGAGCGGCCAGGATTTGAAAACGTTTCTGCTCCATTCATTATGTCTCGGTCAACAAAATCCGTGGTCGGCGTATCTATTTAAATGCTTTATGTCTAAATATAACGTTATCTTCAAACAGCTACTAAATATTACTGCGCTCAATCCATTAAAATCAAGTCCAATCTTTGCCTAAAACGAAAAGAGAAAAAAAGAAAGAAAAAAAAGTTGTATGTTATTCCTCTTTACATGTGTCACTGATGTAGTTATAATAATGATGGTGATCCACCAATACTTATTATGTAAATATATATTGTAAACAGCTTTACTAGATACCCATGCCGTATATACTGTAAATATGCACTGTTTCAGCATATGACGTAACAATACTGTACAGAAAAATATGGACAACCCACCCATACACATTTATTAAAATATTGGTTGTTAAGCAAAGTGAAATTGATTTTTTTAAAATTTTGGGTATATAGTAAATATATAATGTCCAACCATGCTTGTACAAGTCACAGAACTCGATGATAATTTACCATTTATACGGAAGTTGGCGTATACGCCTCGGTCCGTACAAACCATAAATTACCATCTCATTCGGTGACTTGTACAGCATGGTCAGGACGTTCTATATAAGTACTGTAGAGTGAATCCACGCAAATTATATGACTGACTGTACAAGAATACCAGCCCTTGAGCTGATAAACCCATTAAAATAATAAAAGTATTTTTAAAAAAGCGATGTTAATTGAATGAGATATCATATTTTGCTGATTGTTTAGGGCATTGATGGGAAAAGACTGATCCTGACATGGACGGTCGGTGTGATTGCATCCCGTGCTTTCGAGTTGTTTATCGGCATCTACGTCATCTCGTGGCTGGGTGGATTCCGTGTTCCGGTAAGTACCTCATTTGTTACACCCGACATGGAAGAATGTTAACACCAGCAAGTATTAAGGAAGAAACCAACAAGTTTTGGTCAAAGTCGTCATTCTCCATGAGTTTGATGTGGAGTGATATGAATAAGGCGACAGCCGAGTGAATATCACAAAGCAATCAAACGAGTTGGAGAATGACTTCTTTGACCAAAACGAGTTGCTTTCTGCATTTATCTCACCCCTGTACACGCTAAAAGAACAACTAGGATATAGACCATGGAGAACAGACTGCAAAACTTGAAGGGGGGTGGAGAACGAGATCCCAATGGCAAGCCTATGGGCATTTATTCCAGGGGTGAGATAAAGTGGGAAAACTGACTGGGCATTTCATCGGATAATTATTACCAACCCCCGGATCTGCAAATACTTGCCGCGAAACTGTTAGGCGAGGTGGGGGCGGGCATACTTACGAATCCACGATTGAGTAACAAGTATCAGTTAAAATGCCTGGTCAGTTTCCCCTATATGATACATCTTCAAATGATGTGGATTAAAAAAAAATTACCTGTAATTGCAATTCGAAGTACAATTTGGGCATGCAGAGAGCTGTATGGCACAGTAGGCCATAAATGATTTTTCACGATATAAGGAGCAGAGCTCAGTTAGTATAAGAACAATGTGCACAGGTGTAGAATAAAGATTGCTGCGGCAGAATCTTGTTCATGTGTTTAATTTATATTACTACCCGGAACTCTTTAAAGGGCGTGATCCACCGGGCATACTATCGTAAAACTGGATGAGGTTTAATCTTGGCCATCGTATGCCATGACTGGAGTTTGGCAAAGTGACCTCATGAGGCGAAGCCGAGTGAAGTCCGGAGCCAAAACTTCAGGAGTGGAATGCGGTGGCCAAGATAAGAACGAATCGGGTTTTGATTTTATCCTACCTGGTCTCCTCGATTTTGGAATATTACGTGATAATAATGCTGTATGCCACTAGTGGCATATAAAAATCCGTATGCCAATCAGCGTGGCATACGGAAACTCAATGTTAAGCCTATGGGAATTTATATTAGGGGTAGGATAATGAACTGCACCTGTCCGGTAGATACATAGAAAGAGATGCGGTGGAGCAGGTCAAATGCTCACCGATGGTGGCCTTAAGGCAAAAGCCTGTTGAAACCTGATTAGATAGCGTTTGCCCGTTACCCGGCGGTGGCGGCCGTGCGTCGTCAGTCATGGAACAGGCCTGTGGGTTTGTACACTGTAAGCAGGTTTGGCAGATGCCTGACTGCGTCAAAATCCGAAGGAACTAACCGATTGTTCTATCGTATGCAAGTAGATGCAGTCTTTGTTTATTTTATTCTAACGTATGCATATAAAAATATACGTGATTTTATGTCAGACAGAGACCACAACAGCACCGTTTAACCACAAACAAACAACACCAGATTATTATTTCACCTGAAGAAGCTGGTTAAACACGAGCGAAACGTCGTGAATAATAGTTGATACAGCACATGAACCACCTAATATACCACTTGGTTTGAATAGTAACATCTCACCAACTTAATTCTGTGTCTGTTTTTTTTGGTGATTACTACCACTTAATTTATTTTTTTTTTGGGGGGGGGGGGAGGTCATAGTTTGATTATGTCGCAAATCCAGTAATTGATAGAAGAAAAAATATTTACCTCATTACACAAATAATTTCAATTTTTCGGACGTGGCTAGATCTGGAAACCGTTCATTTATGCAGCAACCGTGGACTGGGTGACAGTTTGAACTGTCACGCCTATTTATAGTCAAGTACCATGTGACCCCTATCGACCAATCACCGGGCTGTCCTTTTTTTTTTTTTTTTTTTTAATATAAAGCTTCATTCATTCTGTATATATACAGTTCCTCCATGAATAGTTTGACATTATAACCAGGGCTGGCATCCTTATAAATATAGATAACATAAACATAGGATAAATAGGTGAATGGGTGATGATGGTAGAAAAACCAGAAATTACTAGTGTACATCAAAATCAACAAGACTAAATATATCATCCATAGAACACTAGAACATAGAACATAGTTTACTGAGAGGTTGCACGATGCAGAGAAGATAATAACTGGCTGACAGCGCGTTGTTCATGTTTTGCTTAAAAAAATCGTTACACAAATAAGACAGACTTTTGAATGACAATGAATGAACTTTTTATTATTTTAGGACATCGTCTACATGGCCCCCCAGGTGAACCTGGTCGTCACCTACTGGCTGCTCGCCAACATTCTGCTCATCGCTGCCGTCATCTGCGTGCGCAGCTACTGGCAGGAGCTGCTCGATGACGTGTACGGCCAGGAGCGCCGCACCAAGGTCTACAGCAAGCTCTCCAACATCCGCTCAGCCAACCGAGACCGCACCGGCACGGCCACACCCATGAGCTACTGGGGCCGGTCTCGGGCTCCGTCCCACGCCCCGTCCCACATGTCGCTGGCCCCACCGCCCCACTCCGCAGCCTACGGAAACCCAGCCTTCACGCCTCACCTTTCGCAGTCGAGTTACGGGCAACCGAGCCACCATCCTTCGCAGTCGAGTTATGGCCAACCGAGCCATCACCATCCTTCGCAGTCGAGTTACGGCCAACCGAGCCATCACCATCCTTCGCAGTCGAGTTATGGGCCTCCGAGCCACCATCCTTCGCAGTCAAGTTATAACGCGCAGGTCCATCAACCGCATCCTCAGTATGCACCGCAGTCAGGTTATTCCTCCTCCCAGTACCCTCAAAAATACTGAGACATTGAAAAAGGAATCAAGAAGATATAAGGATCTTTTTTTATATATAAAGCTTTTGACCATTCCCTTTTGCAGTGATAATGAATTTATTTACTCTATTTTTTTCTAGAGAACTCCCAACTGCCAAAAGTAAAGTGGCTTTGTATGAAGCCAAATATTTTGATTTCTCTAGGGCCACTTCATGAAAGTAGGTAGATCACTTTCAAATAGACCACAGACATTCATAACGTATTTTAGATGAGTGTGTTTGAGATTTTCATCGTAGAAGGGTTCGTATGTTTTTCGAAGATTTCGTCAGAATTAAATAATTAGAGAGAATTCAGGTTCATGTATCAACTGAGAAGGTGATATTATATTTACAAAACACTTGAATCTCAGGTAACTTGTGCCTTTTCTGGAGAACAAAAACAAGCAATGACCCTAGGAAAAGACTTTCTGACTAAATGTTTTTTTGTATATATATTTTGTACTTGTCTGAGTTTGAAAATATGTATAATGGATGCTGCCTTTTCCTCTCAGTCCTGTATATTGTATTGGCAGCCTTTCTTGTGGTTTTACATCAACTGAGTCTTATTTACCTATGAGTGAAGGGAACCTTTTCTCTGAATTTTCATCGGGTCTTCTCCTATATTTGTGTCGGTATTAAGTTCAACTTTCTCTTTTCGTCAGTTGTGTAACATCAGATATGTTCTATCTATGAACTCATCACTCTGAAATTATAATAGACATATCAATTTTCTTTATTTTATAATTTCTCGGTGTTTTTTCGACATGTCAAAGTGTAAAGAAACTATTTTTCATCTGTAAAACTTTTCCATCCGAAATCTTCTTGTCTTTTGTATACAACCAGCGGGTAGAATGATGATGATCTAACTCGGTCTCTTGTAACAGTGTGAGGAGCATATCTGTGTGTATTTTAACATCGTTCTTACTCGTGTAAAACTTGACTATCTGTTCTTAGTCCTATGACCTAGAATCCAGGGGCACGTTTAATAATCTAGGATCGTACATGAATCCCCTTTTCTGTATGCCATAGAGACCCAGGGACGATATGGGTCAACTTTATTCAACACTCATGGACGACCTTATGGACGGCTGATACTGTCTTGGTGAACGAGCATAAATATTACTAAACGATAACCCTTGTACAAGGTACCGGAAATGGTCTGTATGTAACAGCTTCGATTATTCAACGGGCCCCTGGTTACAGACCGCGCTAGTTGGTGGACAACTCGGACCAATTTACTACTTCTTTTTGTGTGTACATTTTGGCCCCTTATTAAAGCGGACTACCCTACAGCGGTGGTCTTGTGAGCGGGGTTCTACTGTACTTGTATATAGCCATAGTAAGGAGGTAGTACTACGGAACAGCTCCAGTGATTATGGACTTAGATCTGATACAATTCTTTGTATTGTATATAAACTCAAAAGAATCTCTAGTATTATATATAATGCACGTTTTCTTAGTATACAAAACATACTGTCATAACTGTTATACAAACTCAATCCTTTCTTACTTAACCCTATTTACAGACTATCAAAATCAGAGCGATGTCAATTGAAAATTATGATTAATGAGTGACTAAAATGCCAACCTGAAATCAACGTTGCAAAACGCATGTAATTGTTGAGAATGTAAAAATATACGCTACAGAATATGAAATGTTTGTTGAAATATAACATTTGCATTATAAATTCTGAAATGCTTTTGGGAGATAAAATCTGCAAATTTTGGAAAAGTTAATTAGGATATTCTATACCAGAGAAGTCTTCCCCAAAAAGACAACCAGGGATGTCAGAGTTCAGGGATTTTTGTATAAAACACAGAAATATTGTCCCCATTATTTAAAAGCCTCAATAGAACCTGTGTATATCAACCCCATATTATTTCCAGAACCACCAATACTTGACCTCCCTGTAAATATGTACATTATTACTTCCATGAGCCTCAGGGGTTTCCTAAACAAGTTGCTGATAGATAATGCATGGATAAGAATCCCTGAACTCATTGGACAGTTATCATACAAATCACTTTGAATGCATAGCTAACAACAGAAACCAGCTTCGCGCTACACTCTCCTATGCAGATATTTGATATAACATCAATAGGGCATAAGAACTACTAGGGTTCTGGTTGGCGAGCACATTCACTAGTACCAGTCCTACTCATCAGGGGACACAGTTACCATCGTTTTTGTGTTCCCAATAAGCTTGTTCATTGTAAAGGAGTTGGGGGTTGGGGAGGAGGTTCGACACCGCAAATGACCCAAGGGATTTTCTTCAAGGGCTGCTGACATCCCTGAACAACACACTTCTCTGTTGTTACTTATTTTTTTCTGTGGCCAAAGAACGCGCACCATTTCTTGTGTGAGAATCAAATACTGCTGATATACTGATTCAGTCTATGAGATTAAGTAAAGACCAAAAAATATGAACTACATCACATATATACTCAATAAAGAAAAATTAGTCTGTTCAGGATTAAACTAAACGATTGAGGTTATGAAGAACCGCTATAAAGTGTGCAGATAGTCGTTAATGTATGCTCGCAGAAGACACGTGTAGAAGGTGTGAGAGCTTTGCTTTCCTTATCAATAAATATATTCATTTCGTAATAAGTAGTTTGTTGTTTTTTGGGTGATTGGTAGACTTTGCTACTTTGTGTTTTCTCAACGTAGAAGATTAAGGCTGATAATTGCAGCAGAAACCCGGAGACTGCAGACTAAAGTGGCACACGCACAGCGAGGGCCGAGGAGAAAAACATGATTTTTCAGTACTTGTCTTATAAAGGGCACAGAGTGATTGCTAGTTAGTCCATCATCCGCCAGGAAATTGTAAGATGACACCACTGTAGTCGGGGTACAACCACTGTTATCAGTTGTTATAGTTTATAGATAATATTGAAACAAGGCTAAAATTTCTCCATTGCAAGCCCAACAAATGTTTCTGATAAAATCCACTGTAACTTGCCCCGCAACCTAGTATTTTGGATGGCAAAAGTTACAACAACAAAAAATGTAAACCCACCTTGAAGGCACTGTTATAAACAATCAGCTCATTATAGGATGTTACATGCGTCTGTCCTAATAATGAAGACTGGAAACCCACATAGACAAAGACGTTGAAGAGTTCTGATATTGTATTTTTTTATTTTTACCAATGAAATAACCTATTACAAATCTTGTCCTTGTCTTGTGGGTGAAACCGCTGAGTGCAATTAGTGATGATGACTATTCGCAATCCACAACAGGACAAAATTACAAAACATATTTCAATGATGTTAAAATGTGTCTGAATCAATGTATTACATGTCACTATGATGAAGATATGAACATACTCAAACAAGGGGATATTCAAGTCCATGGGGTTAATGTTTAAGGTGGCACCATCCTAAATCTAAGCTAGTGAGTGGGTGATATGGCAGTTTATAATACTTCAGTGGGCCCTATATGTAGAATCCCATATCCCTACACAAGATTGGAGAGGGAAAAGAAGATAGTAATTATCTATATTTGTTTCTCATCAATAAGGTCGTGACTCTTTTATGACAAGTTTCTTTCTAAGGTAAATACGCTCTATCCCTCAGTCTTAATTAATTTTAATTATTTAAAGTGTCAACTCTACGTTAGGATCGGTCAGGATATTATCGTTCCCTGATAACTCAGTGCC
This sequence comes from Alentia gelatinosa, assembly GCA_950022655.1. Classification (NCBI taxonomy): domain Eukaryota; kingdom Metazoa; phylum Annelida; class Polychaeta; order Phyllodocida; family Polynoidae; genus Alentia; species Alentia gelatinosa. The sequence continues at coordinate 23,147,490 of OX465593.1, forward strand.
AACACGGCATCTTTTATTTTAGAATAAACTTGATGGCTCTATAGCTCTATGAGTATTTAAATATGAGAAATAGTGTAAAATACATAATATGCCGACAAATCTACAGACACAATTTCTGCCCCTCAGGCCTAGATGAGTTCGTCTGAGCGCTTACTGTATTTTCCTTATAAGTCTTACAATAGACCCTATTGAGGTATCCCGTAATTCAGTCTGTTGACAAGTTCCGGGTTTCGCTGGTTACCAACGTAGTATGGTGATAGACCCCTTACTCGTAACCTAGAATTAATGCAGTTTAACGGTTTTCAGACATGCTCAAATTGAAATTCTGATGTCAGAAATGGAAATTTCAGCTATTTCTACATGGGAATCCGAAATCATATTCAGTTTCTCCAATTATAAATCAGAAAACTGATTCATTTTGTCGTAGTGTGCCAAGTTTATCGGGAGCGGAACTTTGCTTTACCCGGGGCGATAATCGGGAGTTTAGTAACCTCTGGAGGATCTATAGTCATTATTGACTAACATATCTATCAATATCAAGTAGGTAAGAGTATTAGAGGATGAACCATAATCTTTTCGCACATGTTTTACCATTATAATCACAAGTTATCCGATTTAGGATGGTGACACCTGAATGTAATGTTCTTCAGAATTTGCGTCCGTCATGAAAAGAAACAGGCTTGATATTCCTCTACGAGACTAGAACCCTGGCGGGATTACGAGTATAGGAGTAGGCTTCCAGTGAGGGCACCAAGGAGTTGGCCCGTTATTTAAATATGTCTGCAGTATCCACGTCCTTTAAACTCTACAATGAAATACACAAATAATGACCAGGCCACTGCAGATAGGTAGAAATGGGCACAGCAGAGGGCCTACTCCAGCCATCAGTCGTAATAAAAGTTACAAAAAGCATGTAATCCTGGTTCGCAGGTGGAACTACAGGTGGTACCAGTAGTACAATTTGTGTAGACTCACATAGCGTTAATATTAGGAAACGTCCTTACTGTGGACAAAACGGTTCCTGTTCGAGGTCAGTCGTCGATTTCATACTGCCTGACGCCAAAGGCGGAAGGCAGTATGAAATCGACGACTGACCGAGAACGAGAACCATTTCGTCTACAGTAAGGATGTTTGCTTATTATTATTATATACCTCTAATTGGTGAAAAAACACCATTTTAATGACATACAAAGTCACAGTCACAGTGGGCACAAACATTATTATCACTGCACCCCTAGCAGCGGGCAGTATTTAATAGACATTCGGACATAGGTATATAACAATATAGGTTTCTGATTTTAACTGATTTATCGAAACTAAGCTCAGGGAGTAATTCTAGAGGATCGTGCTTGGATCAACCGTGATGATAATAAATATATGGCCTCTTTCAAAATATTACTTAGTTTCCATGATTTCAAAATAATTCAGCAATAATCTCCCAAAACTCGACTGATTTTCAAATCTTTTTTAGGCAATGATAGCAATCAGCTTTGTAGAATTTAGATTCAAAGCTCTATTGGCAATATACGGGGAGGCTGGTTATTGTATATCAACATCAAATTCACTGAGATTAAATATGTAAATCTGAATTTTCAATTAATTTCTTCTAATGGGCGTCGCCCATTTTGTCTGGCAGATTGAAATTATTTTCTACCAGTCGAAGACATGAAATAAGTGTAATATTGACAAGTAAAATTCTTCAGTTGACTTTCCTAGATTACAAAAAAAAGTAGGAAAAAATATTATATTTCGACTGTAGAAAGCTGGCGGGCTACAAAGCAAGTTGTGGTCAAACATCAATAATAGTGGGCATTACTATATCTGGGGAAGTTGACCTTATTAACGAACTATTAATGGCACTTTCAGGCACTATAGATAAGAAACACACGGGTTTCATGATTCTGAGAGGAAAATTGAGGCCCTGACGAGTCTATATTTGTCTGTTATGTATCATTTTGCACTGTGTATCAGATATATCCAGATAAATACATAGAAATTGTAAATGTATACAGTCTGTTATAATATGGAGGTTCTTCGCCTGAGGTGTGAGGAACTGTGTAGCACAGCATTCAAACCCGTGAAGCATGCTATCCAATACAACACATCAACTCTATTCCTTATTAGAGGTAAAGTGCCCGTGGTTTCTATGGGCGTACTGCCACAAATCTGCCCACTATAAAACCAATCCTACATAACCCATTGTGGTCAATTTCTACCTATTACAGATTTGTATTTATCAGAAAGAAACTTTGAAGTGGTTGTGATCAATAATTCAACTCATGCTGATAGTTAATAATTCTGGCGTGGCCCCCTGGAAAGTATAGTTCTGTAAATTTGACTGGTGACATCGTTTTTCGTCTTCTTCTTAAACCAGGACACATTGTAGATTCACAATTCATGCAGATACTTCGCCTGGATTGACTTCACACAATTTGACAATATGTTGAGAAATACTGACAGAGAGGTAGCAATAACAATTCTCTTGATACAAATATATAAATAGGATGAGATCAAACTCCTAGGTTAGCTGCATACAACTGGGAGACGTTACATTTTAGACTCACAGAGACTACCTGAAAGTGATTTGTAAAGAAGCACTTCTTGGCCCATAACTCTAAAATACTTTTTAGTTGTAATCGTAATGAGTTGTTAACAAACTTGACTAGAATCGGTTGTCACTGCTACGTTTAACGCTAACCGTACAATAAATAGGACTATTTAACTATCAACATTGTCTAGGGTAACATGGAATGTATATTTCATGTTCCAATCACTGCTTTATGATAAAAAAAAATGTATATATATATATATATATGATAATGCTTATGTATCTTCAAGCAATTTTAAAAAGCTAAGAAACTTTACATGCATGGCATGTGTACCGCCTTTTATAATTCTCTGACATTCACTTTTCGTAGAACTATCACAAGCTTAATCATGAATATCTATGTGTCTGTACTTTCGAAAGCAAGCATTGCTTCACTCAGATTATTCACATAGAAAGACACACTACTATTCATACTCAATTACAACGCCGAAGTACAGCGGCTACGTGGTAAAAATAATGATACGTGAAATGCATTAGGAATATACGAATATGGTTTGCTAACAACGTCCAACATAAATAATGAATATAAATTAAACACACGAAAACATGAATACAAACCTAAAATACATAAACGGCACAACATCTATGCAAATTAAATACAGCATGTATAATTGATGTGAACAGCTTTCCCACACTTGTCCATGTATATTGATGACTAGATATTATTTCCATATAAATACAAGCACAATTTGGGATTGTCCATATCAAAACTATAGATGATTGTAATACAGGCAGCTGCACTTGTTTGTATATATAAATGACTTCCGATCATGAATATATTCAGACCTAGTCTTAATGCCACGACTGAGACTTGAAATAGACACAGATAATACTTTGAATACTGGGATGTATGTTTTCGGATTATTCTGACAATTTCGTAGTTCCCTGCAGTTCAGCATGTCAGAGTAGACGCTCTGGGCCATCCATAAAGTACATATTCAAAATTTCTGAAAAAAAAGGTACTTTATGGATGGCCCCATACGCTCCCCACCATTGGCCGATGCTTGACGTCGACCGGGTGGGCTGCTCCACTACACCAATACACATCTGACAGCCGTTGACTGCACGGTCACAACAGAGCGATGTATTTATTATCCATCGTATACAAAGCCCCCATTGAAAATGAATGGGGACTCAGTAAACCACGACCCATTATATAAAACCTGTCAGATACCATAATTGTGGTATACGGATTCTAACCTGTGGTATACGGCCTGAAAACCATGGTATACGGGAAAAATAGTCCCTTTTGCTATAGAGCAAAGAAGTAGTCCCTATTGTTATAACCTTTAAAATGGCAATTACTGGGTTTAATTTATTCGAAAAGATGGATAATAAATGCAACAAACGATGATTTTGTGGACAGGCAGCTCTGTAAACCACTCGCGGTTGACCTCGTAATACACTCGCTAGCGCTCGTGTATTACTACGCGTCAACCTCTCGTGGTTTACGGCTGCCTGTCCACAAAACCATCGATTATTGTCTATGTCTATCGTATGCGCCCGTCAGTGTGTCTGGCGTAACATGTGTATCCTGAATGCAAGTAAGACTAGGAGTGGGAATCGCTGTGGTCATAGCACCAATGAGTGTATGCAGACCTGTCAGATTAATGGCCCTGAAATTACATGTGATGAACAATCCAGCCCACCATGAAAACGTTAAAAAAACCTTTTTTTTCGTGTTTCTGACCGGAAAACGGTCAGACAAGATTATCACGAAAAATTGCAACTTGAGATTCAAATGAATAGAATCAGAAAGGTTGGGGAATATATTAGGGATGTCGAATGGAATACTAATCGAATTTACTTATATTTTCTTCCATAATTTACAAGTTTAGAAATTCTCATCCGAAATTCTATAGATAGTAATACCAATAAGATTTTCTATTCATAGGCGGCGCTGCAAGCTTCATATCCTATTGAAATTTTAATACATCGAAATATTGAAGATCAGGAAAGCCTGGAATTACAGCGGTTAATACCCCTCGGTGGATTATTTACTGTACATCCCCATTTTGAAATGTTATTTCGAAACTAAGATTGTTTTATGAACAAAATATTCTAAGGATTATTTCGTTATTTCGTTTTACCTTTATCCTCGTGACATTGAGTGGTAATTTAACAAGTTATTGGTATTGATAACGTAATATGAGACATGGTGAACACAGCCCTGTAATTTGAACACAACATCGTTGAGATAATTAACCTCTACCCCAATTCTTTTAAGCGATTATCGAGAGAGAGGCACGCTTTCTTAACATGTTTCTCTGAGTATTTAAGACATTGACTCCTTTTATCTACGGGACAAATATATAGGCTTCATTCCATTTGGTCGAATTTGATGCCGATCACCACCTGGGCCCTAATTAGGGGGCTGCTTTAGCCCTGATCCAAATAGGAACCGAACATAGCCCGAGCAGGATCAGGACAGGATTCGGGTAAACGGAATCAAGCCTGTATAGAATACCGATGGTTGCTCTTTTCCCACCCACCCACACCAAAAATAAACTACCACTCGCCATCCTCATAATATCCATAAATATCGTCATCATACTCGTAGCCGTCGAACTCGTACTCGTCCTCCGAGTCGGAGTTGGGAGTACGCGGGGTTTCGCTGCCCTCCGTGTCGTAGTCGAAGGAGGCCGACCGGTTGTGCACCAGTCTGGTGAAGGTGTCGTCGAACAGGTCGCACGGCTCGAGCGCCTGCACGATGCGCTTAGGCACGTGGCCGGAGGCGGTGAGGGAGAGGCAGTCGACGGGCGGCGGCGGGTGGAAGGCCGAGCGGAGCGGCAGGTCCTGCAGGCAGCACATGCTCGTTGTGTAGGCGGCCGGGTTCTGCAGCAGGAACACGTTGGCGTGGCAGGCGACCAGCACCTCGTAGCCGTGGTAAGGCACTTCGGCGGGCATCTTCGGCTGCGGGTGCCACGGCAGCCGCCGGTGGAAGGTGAGCCACTCGTTGCGCAGCTCGTCCAGGATCAGCGACGATTTAGCGGGCGAGTGGATAACGACCGAGTCCTGGTCCTGTGCCATCACGTGCAGCTCGCTGAACTCGCCGTAGCCGACCCCCGGCGGAGGCGGCATGTCCAGCAAGCCGAACTTCTTGTACTTACAGTCAAAGCGCACGAAGCTCACCTCCTTATTGATACAGTACTCCTCGTGGCCGAAACGGTGCCGGCACCAGAGGTACACGAACCGGTCACTGCGGACCACAGCCCGGGCAAGACTTATGAACTTCACGTTGGGCACGGGGTAACATGCGTAGGTTTGCGACTCAGGATCACACAAAAATAGATTGCCCGCCCCCTCTCTGTTGGCGACGACCACCAGGTAGCCGTGGCAGTAGATGATGACCGGGGGCACCGTGCGGTCGTCCGTCAGAGTAGTCTGACAGCACAGGCTCTGGTTATTGACGTGGCGGTAAGTATGAAGACGATGGTCTCCAGTCTCAATGTCCACCGCCATCACGTGTATCCTCACGATGTCTGACGGGTAGGGCAGGTTATAGCACAGGAACAAGTACACAGTTCGCTCGTGGAGAGTCAAGTTACACACACACAGTCGTGGTGGGATGGCATGCAGCAGGCTGTCACTGTTTATCGGCAGACTGTACCACGCCTGCTCAATCACATTGTACAGGATTATCTTGAGGAAGCGGAAGCCTGGGTTACAGTTGGCTGCCACAAGGACGGGCACTTTCTCCTCCCCGGAGGAGGCGTCGCGGGCCAGCGGGCGCGGGAGGCTCCACGGGTGTCGGCCGGCCGGCAGCGACACGGTCGACTTCCCGGTGGCCGCATCGCCACACGCGGCCTCCACCGCCGCCAGCCGCCCGACCAGTTCCGGATCCGCCTGCACGTAATCCTCGCGCATGAGATCTCGCGCGGTGCTACGAGATAAGGACTGCACATGCACGAATGAGAGGAGATTCAGCAGCGACGAATACCGCTCTGCTTCGTTGTGTCGCACCCATCTCAGTATGCCTTTCACTAAGTGGTCGTTGCTTACAAACTGCACAGTCTCCCTGTCTTTCAGTAAGAGGGTGAAGACACTCTCAGGGATGTCAGCTAGATCCTCACTAAAGATAATATAGTCATGGAAACGGGAGTTGATGATTCCACGCGCCAGCTGGGCCACTTCTGGCATGTTATGGTGCTCCGCTAATACAGCCAAACAAACACAGTTACTCAGATTGAGATTTCCGTACTGAATGTAGTATTGCCTGCAGTATTCCTTGATATCCTCCAACAAAAGAAAATCGGCAATCCTCAATATATCTTCTGCATTGTCAGTGTTTATCTCTAGATCACCACAATAGATAAAATCTAAAACATATCGGAAGGATTCGTGGGTTTCCACCTGCAGTGATTCTGTGAGATCGACTTCCGGGCTGTTTTCTTCTCTCATCCGAGATGTAAACATCGAGCGAAAATAGGGGCTGGCGGCGGCTAGAACTGCTTTGTGTGCGTGGAACTTTCGCCCATTCACCCTTAGAACCACGTCACAAAACTCACCAATATCCCGTTGGTGAAGCAGTCCTTTAACAAGTGTCCGATAAACGTCCCTGTGAAAGGAAACTCGATCTTTTACTTGCACCGCCACTGCCATTTTGAATAATGATCTTCCTAGTGCGCCGCCATTGTTGACTTGCAATTTAGTTCCGCAGATAAAATTCATCCTGTATTCATGTTTCTAGTTTCCTGGTATCATATAATTTACTGCATGATCTAATACACTTAACTTGGTCATATTTCCTCTATATCCATGTCTAATGGCTTGAAATAGGCACACGTGAATATCTTAGATATATTTTACACAGTGCCGAGTGATATATACACTTCCGGTTTAAACTGATCCCTCTTTTTCGCGAGGTTATTACATTAGCTTACAGCTGGGAACCAGTTGGCCGGTATCTACCGTACATCCGTGTTGAAGCGAGATTTCCCCAAGTTTACTAACCATATGTTGCTGTTTCAACAGCAGTAACTGGAAGTACTATGTCTTCGGCAGCCTGTACCATCCTAGGTGAGTCGGGTGATAGCAGCGCTTTCAGATCTAGTCCTGTGTCTGCTCCATGTGATCCCATATGGTGGGAAGAAGGGGCTGCTTGAATAGAGCCCAACCCCCTCTCGACTTTACTGTCTCAGTAATTTATGTTGCCTTGTTGCTGAATGAGCATTGCAAGCACTGGCACTGACTCAGATATCGGCTAGCACACTGACTCAGAGCTGAGTCAAAGGGGTGTTTGATTGATCAGGGGAGGGGTGATGCTGACCGACATTGGGCACAATGGCCGCATTATCATTACAACACTAGTCAGACGTGGTGCGACTCAGTTCGTGCCAGTATCTGGACGGTTCATGGACGCCTTTAGCCCGGGACGATTTGAGCCCTGGACGCCTTGAGCCTTTCTCGTTTCTGTGGACGCCTTGCGCCTACGCCGATTTGGTTGCATTGAGCTTCTCGATGTAAAAACTTTGAAAAGTGCACTTATACTGGTTTATAGTCATATATACTCAACCCTAACCCTTACCCAACCCCTTTCTCTAACCCTAACCCGCCAATCAGAACTAAGGGGGTAGGCTCAAAGCGTCCACAGGATAGGCTCTAGCTAATTTATAGATTATTCGCCCAACCCAATACTTCTCCTGTAGACTATAGTATTCTAGCTATATATTGTGATATAAATAGTATTCTTACTGATTGAATAATCCTAGCCAGTGTAACCAGCCCTGTCCACAACAATGGAGTTGGGGCCAGAACATTTTATCTAGGACAACCCCAGCTTGGATTCGTGGGTAGGCTAATGTAAGACACTATCAATAAACACATTGATAATAATATCTACTGAATTCGTCCCAGTGAATACGTTTTTTTTCTGACATGACAAGTAGTATTTTTGCAAGTAGTGGTCAAATGCTACATTCCATGGTCTGATTTGATTTTTTCTGACAGGTTCAGCCACATTGGCGCTGCTATTGGCTGGTTACCTAGCTCAACAATTTCTGCCGCCACCAAAACCACGGATCGTCGGGATAGATTTAGGTCTGTATGATTAATTCGAACAAACAATTTGAATACGGTACTCTTAATGTAAATCACTGCAACGAATAACCTGTTCTATTAGATTTACCTAGTAACCTAGGACTTACATGTTTACAAAGTCAGGAAACAGGATGTAATGATTTGGAGACGATATAAACATCTGAGGGGAATTGAGAATAGTCTAAACAAAAATACACTTATACAACAGAAACAAGGAGAAACTGAATGATGAGTTCTTTAAAAAAAAACAAAAAAACACTTCATTGTCATAGCAAGACTAATTGGTCATAAACCTAACACCCATTCACCTCTTGCACATAAGCGTGGCGCGGCGATCGCCGTGATAACGGGTTTCGCTGGTTCTATTTAGTTGATAAAGTACCAGCCGCACACCAGCGAAATTTCCGCACTCCAGAACGAGGCGTGCACTGTAAGAGTGAAGCCAACCCTGCAGCATGTCCCTAATACCACTATGATAATGAAAATATAAATTCTTCTTCTGTCATTAATAAATGGCCGAATATTACAATTAAAACATTGTTAGAAAGCTGAGACTTAGGCCTATCTGTTGGTATATATATGATATATCTGTGCTATGTCTATGATTTCCTGCCATAGATTGAACATCGGAACTGTTTAGGTAAAATTTAAAAAAAACATATTACCTTCCTACTTTCACAGTGATTTAATGAAAAATCTATCGCGATGACCTATAGAAATAACCATCCTATCTTCTTAGATACTTCAAGACAATTAAAATGATATCTATACTGTCAGGCTGTGATAGATATTTTCTGAGATTTTCGTTTGTGAAGTGTACATAGTCTCCTGAAACTAGAAGGAAACATCTGTTTTGAATCCTCTAATATATCAGCAAGACCCAAGCGAGTGCCAGCCATTCATAGAGAATTGATAACAATAAGATTTATTTAGATTAAGAATAATCATAATTCAACCATCATTTTACTATTTAAATCATCAAAATCATACCAGTAATAATCTGAAATTTCAATTACAAGTCTGGTGCTCTACCCAGTGAGCTAACTCCCCACTGCCTTACCTCAGGAAATATCTATCACAACCTGATAATATCGGTATCATATTAATCGTCTTGAAATGCCTAATAAAATAGGATGGTTATTTCTATAGGTCATCATGATAGATTTTTCATAAATCCACTGTGAAGGTAGGAAGGTAACATGTTTTAATATTTTTTACCTGACAAATTCTGATGTTCAAGCTATTACAGGAAATCTCAGCCAAGGTATAGGTTTATGATATGTATACGAACCAATAGACCAGACTCCTAGCTTTCTAACAATGCTTTATTTATAAAGATCGGTCTATTATTCACAACGATAGAACAATTTGCATTTTCCGAGTTAGGAATAAATAGTTTTTCCCCATATCAAATGCTCAGCAGTCAGGTCGCACGCCTCGTTTTCGTGTGACCTACTTGACAGCCATTACAAGATGGCGCGACTGTGAAGGGGGTCTATTGACGCTCGTTCAAGCATACAACCATCCACTCTCCCAGCAGTTCTTTCGTGGCGCTATCGCTTGCTAATACAAGCGGCCGCAGGAAGTCGAGTGCCGAATCTGTGCTAGGAGAGTGACAACCATCGTAAAGCTTGCTCAGTGGATTAGATTTTAAATACATATCCTGAAAAACCTTAGGCAACTTTGATTGTATCTTTTATAGTTTTATATAGAAAACTGATCATGAGTTGCGACTATATACGTTTTCTTGCCCTCTCTGAAGCAGCATTTTTTCAAATCCTTTTCTTTTTTCTGACCCGATCATTTTCAGGTACAACTTATTCATGTGTGGGCGTGTATCATGCAGTCAGCGGTGACGTTGAAATCCTCAAGAATAGAGAGGGACACAAGTGTATACCCAGCATCGTTGCCTTTAAGTATGTACACATTTTATAAGTACCACCCTCCCTATGTGTTGCCTAAGTGAATACACAAAACCTGGACATGCAGGCGGGCAGGATGCTCTTTCTTGCACATTGTGTATCAATATGTAGCATTGATGGTGTATCTACAAATAGATCTGCAGATCAAGCCGGTGTAAAAACAGCAAGATATCGACATTATCATATACCTATGTCCGAATGCCTATTAAATACTGCCCGCACAAGGGGTGCAGTAATAATAATGTTCGTGCCCGCGGTGACTGCGACTTTGTATGTCATTAAAATGGCGTTTTTTTCACCAATTAAAGGTATATAATAATAAGCAAACATCCTTACTGTAGACGAAACGATTCTAGTTCTCGGTCAGTCATCGATTTCATACTTCCTTCCGCCTCTGGCATCAGGCAGTATGATATCGATGACTGACCTCGAACAGGAACCGTTATATCCACAGTAAGGACGTTTCCTAATATTGCTGACAATCCTAGACTAGATTTCATTGACCGTATTCTTTTACTTATCTTCTTCATTCTGTTCTTTGGACACATTCCACAGATCTGGTTCTGTGAGGCTCCGCCATCGATTGACCATTTTTGGTCTGTCAAAAATGACCGAGCTAGCCCGACTGCAGGCCTCCCAGTGAAACCTATAAAACCTATAAAAACCTATATTTTGATTCTTGAACCTTTATTTTTTTCCAAGGAACCTATATAACCTATAAAAACCTATATTTTCACTGCCATGCAGATTGATGTGTACAGGAAATCTTAGAAGTTATCTTGACACAAAGTTAGATTGTCATATGACAAGAAATCCACATTATTGGTTTATTCAAGAGATCGTAAAAGTGTTTAAGAATCAAACACCTTTAGGTTCAGTCAGAAAGTTAGTCTCAAAGGGATGTAACTAGACTACCGAATTATCAAACGTCACAATTAAACGAACAAACATTTGTGTATTCTGTCAAAGGAAATATAAAAATACTGCTAGTTAACTTGACCAAAACAAAAGATGGTAGTGACATCACAGTATTGCCACCATAGACAAATGAGGTTTAATCCTCCCTGTCCCAAGTAGCAGGGACAGCTCTTTAACCGCACGCCTGATGCCTGACCACCTCTGTGGTGTCAGCCTATATCATAACTGTTGAGAAAATAGATTGTTTTCCACCCATTTTAAAGTGATTTGTCAACATTTCCATGGTGGGAAATACAGAATCAAATATCATCATAATAGTGGTTTACGTTATCTCTGAAAAAAGCTGAGATTATGACATGGTAACAAAAATAGGAAAATGCCTTGAGGCATCTTTTTGTATTACCCATGCGAGTGCCTTCAGGATCAGTGTAAGGAAAGGGTTAAAAATATGCTGACTCTATTACAGTGGGGACGATGTGGTGGTGGGGTATAAAGCAGCTGCCCAGGCCGATCTCAACCCGGGCCACACACTCTACGACGCCAAACGCTTCATTGGCAAGAAGTTCACTCGGGAAGAGTTAGCGGGCGAGACTGGCAGGTATCCATTCAAGGTAAGATGTCCTTTAGATTCATATTCTTTTCTTTTAATTTTTTTTATATTTTTATTTAAGCAATTTTTAAAGGGATATTGTGTTACAACACAATCACCGAATTTGGCTATGTAGCCGTTCTTCCACTCGGGCCCTAGACCCCTACTCCTTATTCTAATGGTGGGTGTTAGCCGAATGGGCAGTGGGTACCATTTTTGTGTAAGTCTTTGGTATGACCCGACCGGGGTTTGAACCCACGACCTCCCATGCTCGAGGCGAACAACCCTACCACTTGGCCACCGAGTTTGGTAACTTTAAAACTAGTGACTTCGTCGAGTCAGAGTTGGCTGCCACCCCCACCCCCAACTGTCCTGCTTGTATTAAGTTCGGTTTTTTTGTTTTTTTTTCTTTCAAGGAAGCATGTCCCTGGAGGCAGACATCTCAGCCTCGTACACAAAACATTGTATTAAGTTCGTTAGCAGACAGGGCGATGTTGTTATCGAACCGTTTTTTTCACCAGGGATCCGTTTCAATAGTCTATAGGACGTACGTTATTGGGTCCTGCGACGTTCGAATGCTCTAGCGTAACCCTGGCGACAACGGGATGTACTACAGTCTAAGATATTTCTGACGCTGGTGCCCTCTCTCCGCTCAACTTTCTTGGCTGGTTCCTCCTGCTGTAAAAGAGGATCCACAGAGTGAACCAGCATACTGCAGATACCAGCGAAAGTTGGGATCTCATTGGTATCTCACGAGAATAGTAGATTAGAAAACTACAATACTAAACTTTGATTTCGGCATGGCCCGAAATCAATCATAAGAGAAAAGGTACTTCTGCCAATAGATCTACACAAATAAAGAACAAATTCTATTTTTTCCCTCCACGAGATTTTCACTTTCGTGGCCCCTCAGTCTCCAAGCCTGAGTTTGGTTCACTCTGTCCTTATGTGCGGGAGAATCTCCAAGCGGATCTTACCGGAATCGTAGTTTTTTAGATATAGTAGGTAAAAATCAAAATGTTGGAAAATTGGTCCAGTTTGATGAAGCGGTAAGAAGCTGCTCAGTATGATAACATAGGGACGAATATTCAAACTGTTTATTTCGAAGTAAATTCCTATGTTTTTCAATACTTTTATTCAATTTTTCTTTACAATTTCAAAGTAGTCTCAACACCATTCAAGTGGTGTTATCTCGACCGTCTAGTATTTTCGCCGCCTTGATGGAAGTAGGGTGTGTAAATACAGTTAGTGAATGTGGTTCTGGCAAAAAAGAGTAACAATATCAAGGATTCTGGACTAAAATTTAGGCGACTATATTTGGAAACTACAACTGACCTGCAACTATTTTCTGCAAGTATATGATACAGGGATGTCAGTTTTCTTTGTTTCCGCGGAAATCCGTGTTTTCATTTTTGAAATGTGAAATCGCTGGAGCACCGGGAAGATAGGGAGTATCTACTCCCTACGGTATTCACTCCAGGATAAATAAAAGTCCTAAAAAAATACATCTAATACATTCCCGGTGTTTTTGGTGTATCGTGTCAGGTTTAAATCCTGAATTGTCATGGGAAATAGTTCCTTGTTTTTTTACTGACCCCAACTGACATCCCTGATGATATAATAGCCTTGTCTGCAATACACCAACTGTACATGTTCTATATCAACGTTACTATTTGATGATATTATCCTTTGATTACAAAGGAACACTTGAAAACTCGACCCACAACTAACTCGACCCGGAATTTACTCGACCTGTAACTCGACCCTTGATAAACTCGACCATTTTTAAATCTAACAAACTAACGTATCTTATTGATAGAACCGAATACTATACTTAGTAGAAGTTATGTTATCTTGGCTTCAAATGTGGTCTTCCAGGGGATGAAAACAAACAAAATCCTAACCCTGACCCTATCCATATCCCTAACCCTATGCCTAACCCCAGCCCTATCCCAAACCCTATCTCGATCCATAACCCTAACCTTAAACCTAACAAAACTTATTTTCCAAATCCGCTGGTATATTTGTCAAAATCTAGTTAGACGATTCCTTCTATGTGAAAAGGTGACTTGTCCAAAATCATCGAAAACAGGTCGACTTCGCGGGTCAAGTTCCCCTGACAACTACGGGTCGAGTTCGTTTCGGGATTAGTTTTCCAGTAACCATTACAAAGTCCCCATTGAAAAGGTTTGTGTCCACAGTAAACCACTATCCGATGTCACCCAGGTTTCTCTGAATAACTTCAGTATGTTTTCTACAGGGATGCAAGTTTGCCGACAATTGACGGAAATCAGAAATTTCTGCATCTTGAAATATAATCATTAACAGAGTATGAAAAATATAAAATGAAACTAAAATCCAAGAAATTCTGGCAGCAGGCTTTCATTGACCGCGTATAAACCTCCAGTCAGTACTTTGGCGGCAGTTAAACGCGCCAAGGGCCGTTGACACTGCCGTCAGAGTTCCGTCAAGTGCCGAAATTTTGTTTGACGGCACGGGGTGGGGGGCGCCCCCCCCCCCCCCCCCCCCCGAATACGCCCCTTTTTTTTACTTTTTTTTTTCCGTTTCCGACTTTTTCATCAGTCCCGACTTTCATCCCTGTTTCTATATGAATGTTATTTTATTGTAGCTTGTGGCTGACGAGTATGGCATGGTGCGTTATGTAATGAGTCGTGGAGACAATGTCACGCAAGTCTCACCAGAGGAGGTGGGATCACACGTCATTTCCACCCTGCGTCAAACTGCCCAGAGGAACCTTTCTGCCAGCATAACCAAAGCCGTCATGTCAGTGCCTGCTGAATTTGACGAGTTGCAGCGGAACTACACAAAACGAGCTGCTCGGTTGGCAGGTGAGTTGCTCAGGGTATTCAACTCACCCACCCAGTGTTTTAAACCTGAACAAATAAAGTAAATATGTCCTGACTAATTTTGAGCACCTAGCATAATCTCAAAAAGTAAATGTGACCTGAACAATTATGAGTACATAGCATAATTCAGTTCAGTTATAATATTATCTGAATACTCTGTAAGTATGAATCACCAGTTATGTAGAACATATTGCAAAGTACAGTTCAGTTAAATAGTTTTCTCACTAAAATGGGGAATAGATTTCTGCATCCAATTTCACGTGAACTAATTTGGAGGTGTTGGGAGAGTTTCCACAACATCAACTGAGGCAATACTTGAATATAATCATGAAGCTATAGATGTAGATTTATAATATTGGTGTTTTTCTATTGTTTAACAAAGATTGCAACATTGAGAAATCTCAAGTAAACGAAAAATGAATATTGATATTATGACTTTGAGAGACGTCTGTATGTGTCGAGCTCGCGACCACAATCAAACCTAGGAGACTCCCTCTAGACGGAAAGTTCCCGCTTATTCAAATTTTAGTTTCTTAACTCGCTTACTATTGGGTCTCACGGATCACAAAAAGGGAACAGATTGGAGATTGATGTTATGACTGGTTCTAATTGTTGCCTTTATATGTGTGTAGGTATTGAGGTTCTACGGGTGATCTCGGAGCCTACGGCTGCAGCCTTGGCCTACGGGCTGCACAAGAAGGCGACTGCGGAACACGTGGTGGTGGTGGACCTGGGCGGCGGCACGCTGGACGTGTCCCTGCTGCGGGTACAGGGCGGCATGTTCCTCACACAGGCCATAGCAGGTACTCCTCCTCTTATACAAACGTACTATCTTTGTGGTCATTTCATTCAAATCACGTCGAAAATTCAAGTTGAAAATTTCGATTAACTATTCCAAAAACGTATATACAGTAAAGTATGTTGTACAAGGTTGTGTATATATAAGATGCAGTGTTTTTATTGAAGCATGACATTAACAGTTTGGGGCCATCAATAAAGTATGTACGCAGAATTTCTGACATTTTTTTACCCGCCCACCCACCCCCTCCTGATTTTGTATGCAATAGAAAAAAGAATGAGAATATGCAAAATTTAGTGCGTACATACTTATCAGGGATGCAAGTTTGCAGACAATTGACGGAAATCAGAAATTTCTGCATCTTGAAATGTGATCATTAACAAAGTATAAAAATCATAAAATAAAACTTAATTCCAAGAAATTCTGGCAGCAGGCTCTCACCAACGGCGTATAAACCTCCAGTCAGTACTTTGGCGGCAGTTAAAGGCGCCAAGGGCCGTTGACACTGCCGTCAGAGTTCCGTCAAGTGCCGAAATTTTGTTTGACGGCACGGGGGAGGGGGGGGGGGCGACCCCCCACCCCCGAATACGCCCCAGTTTTTTTTTGTGTTTTTGTTTCCGACTTTTTCATCAGTCCCGACTTTCATCCCTGTACTTATGGATGGCCCCTTTGTGGCTTTCCACATATGTAAAGAGTCACATTGTATTTTACTACAAACTACCTTCTGGTTGGCTCTTTTAGCCTACCCCTGATTCTTCAAAGATGAATTAAATACTGACTTCTGATATTGTTTGAAATTGATAGGACATTATTTAACACATCAGTGAGGTTACTTGAGATTACTTGAAATACTTTAATCACAAGATTAAACTTGGCATAAGCTTGGCGTGAACTATTGAACGGCAGATACCCTATCGTGGTCAAATTACTAATGTCCAGTTGTTATAACAAGGCTATGGTTCTCTCCAACAGGAAACAATCATCTTGGCGGCCAGGATTTCAACCAAAGACTATTGAATTATATATTGTCACAAGTAGAGAAGGATTTTGGGGAAACGGTATTGGATCCTGGTGACAGACAAAAACTACGTGCAGCCACCGAGATAGCCAAGCTGCGCCTCACCGAACACCCTGCCACTGATGTGGAGGTCAGGTTAAACTCGTTATCATCCAAACACCATCGCGCTAGTAATAGCGCAGTTTTCAAACACAGGGTCACGCGAGAGAGGTTTGAAGCTCTCAACGCAGACCTCTTCAAGAAAGTGCTTGAACCAATCGGCATCGTGCTACACGAGACTGAGATGGGGCCTCGTGACATAGATGAGATTGTGCTCGTAGGGGGTTCCACGCGTATCCCACGGGTGCGTCAGATGATCGGGGAGTTCTTCGGAAAGGATCCCAATGTATCGGTGGACCCTGAATTAGCTGTTGTGTCAGGTGTAGCCATCCAAGCCGGGATCCTCAGCGGGGCATGGCCCCTCACTGTCAGTGCCACAGAGATACCCAGCCACATACGAAAAATCCAAGTGCATTGATGTAATTGTGACATGACATTGGATCTAGGAATGGTTTTGCAAGGAGTCCATCCTATAAGTGCATCCTGAGTTGGTGGTTGTCGGCAAAAAAAAAAAAGCTGGTATCCTGAATTGGCTGTGACTGGTCACTGTTAGCATCACTGAGATCCCTAGCCGCATACGAACATCCATGTGCATTGACGGCAAAGTGAACCAGTGTGGATATCTATTTAAGCCTGGATTGTTTGTTGATAACAATTCCCATTGTTCGGATATCCCTTGATTAACATTTTGAGTTGTTGCGAAACATCCAGTTAAAGGAATATCCAACACCAGGATGTTGTCAATATACCTGACTAACTAGGATAAATCATGTAAGTGATATATCGTGGACTGTATCGTTATTTTATTGTGGGTCTCCTTTATCTTGCTATGTCATTCAATGCATGGATACATTTACAGTCTGCCATGTATTTGATTATTATAGACGCAATCAAATGCACTTAACCTTTTCCTTCATTTCCCTTTAGAATTCGTCAAATAGTAAAAAATGAATAGTAAACAGAATTTCATAGCAACTGCAGGATCTGGATACTGGTCTTAAGAAAGGTGCTTCTGCCTTATTCGAATCTAACTCCCCAAGTTCAACCATTACTGTTTTCCTGTTGACACCCATTGTTTATCACTTTAATTAGTAGCAAAAAAATAATTATACAAGTTCATCAGTCAAAATTAAGTACTTCGATGAAATACAGACTGGCAAAGTTTTTTTTATCTAATGCAACAAGTCTCTGAAGTATTTATTGTATCCACGTTTACCACCATGATAAACTTTCACATGCAAAGTATTTATTAAGTATCTGTGGTGGAACAAACTGTGATAACCGATTTACTGTGGATGGATATCTGTATACATGTGCATACAATAATAAAGACAAAATAATGTCATTGTAAGCTGAAGAAATAGATTTTATTCAAATCCTTTAATATTTAGCATTATACAGCAAATGTTTTTAGATTTGAATATTCTATAGATAAATCACATTTATCAGCTTAGCGATTATTGTGAAGCAATAGTTCGCCAGTATTCAGTTTTCAACAGCATTTTTACCAACGATGGGAAACACCGCTGGCCACATGTTAAGCACAATTCTGGTACATTTGTAAATGCAAAGTGAAGGGGTAATTTTTTGTTTTCTTTCTTTTTTAAAAGCCACCATCAAACCAACATTGGGCAGCTCTCGAGTTGTACTTGTCTACATCATCTTGATTTTTTTTTTCTTTGGGGGAGGGGGATTAGAGTACAGTTGTAACGGGGAAACCGAGAAACGTGTTCTCTTACAACGAATACTTTATTAAAATACTCCATTAGCTTCATGCCTAAACTGTTAAACTACAAGCCTGAAGTATTATAAAAATTGTAAACAAATTCCTAAATCCTCCCGTCAGTGCTTAAGATTTCATGAAGATTCCCTTAAGCACCTTTGATTTGAGCACCATACCTTATTTTTACTACATTCAAAACGGATCAATTTCTTGTAAAATGACCAAAAAAATTCCAAATCCTACAACAGCCCAGAATAGACCTGGGAGGGCAGTAAGGGCTGTGGTGATCACGGAAATTCAAGTAAAATTACAAACTACTTTTAGAAAGCTGACTTTACCTACTTATACCCAGGACTGCCGATCAATGGCAACATTTATACGTAAATATGAAGTAATAAAAACGATATCACAGTCTAAAACGCTCGACCAGGGGTGAGATAGATAAGTAGATCACTTTGGCAAGAGTAAGAACTAAATACAACTTCCGGGCAAGTTTCTGGTATTTTTTTTTCTAAAATGTTAATGCAAAATGTCAGTAATTCACCATTTCCCGAAGTAATATGCGGAAACAGGGTTACTTTGGCTGTTGGGGATACATACGCGGTAATATTGACGATCAGCAGAACTGATAAAGCAGAGGTTCATCTCACATCGCACAGACACTGCCTCAGAGAGACTGAGAAATCATGAAAAAAGACATCGTTATTAGCCATGGAATGGGTCTGAGGGTGCGTGGGGAGGTTTGAACCACTGTTTATTCTACCCCTCATATAAATCTCCAAAGACTCAACATGGTGGGACTGTATGCCATGGTTATGCCATAAAATATTTATCTGCCACTGGTGACATATGAAGTTAAAAACATATGATACTATTGATAGGGTAGGATAAAATCTAAACATCACCCAATTTCACATAATTGTTTACATGCCATTCGTTGTCTTCCGCTACAGATATCACGAAGCGGTATCATTCCGCCAAGACAACTCATGCCTATAAACAATCATATGAAATTATGTGATGTTTCATGATATTATCCTACCCCTAATAAAAAACGCCATAGGCTTAACATGCGATTTGTTTATGTCACGTGTGTGACATAAAATGTTTATGCCCCTACTTTCTAATACTGAATAAATGTGAAAATGGGGTAGGATAAAATCTGGACGCCACTAGTTTGAGGTTGAGTTTGCTTATGTCACTCATTTTGTTGGCTCCATAATTTCACGAGTCGAAGACGAGTGACATTACGGAGCCAACAAAATGTGTGACATAAATAAACTCCGACTCAAACTCGTGAAGTCTCTTGATATTATTGGTATGAATGAGGCCCAATTTATTTTATCTTTGTTTTATACAAGGAAAAAAAGTATAAACTGAAAATGAAAACAAGGATTTTCTTGGAAAATAGTAAAACTGCCACCTACGTTTCATACATGGTAGGAGCGGGTGGTACGTAGGACATAAGGCCAAAGGTATAGAATAATACTAAAAAAGCGTTCTACAATTAAGACGCACACTTTTGCCATTTCTAGTTTTGAAAATATATCAAGGTCCATTTACTTGGATGGATCTGATTTTTTTGGACCGTTGTAAGACTGCTGGGCATCCATGGCTACGACAGAAAATCCCCAACATCCATATTTGTAGACCAATTTCATGATATCTATCAAAAGTGTTCCACCAGAGTTTGTACTCATTCAAGTAAAATCATCAAGTAAGTTTCAGTTCAAAGAGCCATCGAAAATGAAGGCCATTCCTTCATTACAAATGTTTGAATCCTGTTACTACAGGTTGGAGTCACATGACCAACTCCGTTCCCATACTCTCAACAGCTTATGTGTCAATAAATCTATTAAAGGAAAACGTTTTCCTTCCTTAGTAATACCTATTTTAGACTATGGCTTGGAATAATCTATTAACACTGCATATATGTATTCAACATTTGTATAATATATCTAGAAGTCTGATAATGTAATGAGAAATACAATTGTTTATATAGACAATAATCGATGGTTTTGTGGACAGGCGGCCGTAAACCGCGAGAGTGGTTTACAGAGCCTCCTGTCCACAAAATCATCGTATGTTGCATTTATTATCCATCTTTTTGAATAAATTAAACTAGTAATTGCCATATTAAAGGGTCTAACAAGAGGGACTATTTCTTTGCTCTATAGCAAAAGGTACTATTGTCCCCATATACCATGGTTTTGAAGCCGTATACCACAGGATTGAATCTGTATACCACAGTTATGGTATCTGACAAGTCTTATATAATGGGTCGTGGTTTACAGAGTCCCCATACATTTTCAATGGGGGCTTTGTATACGATGGATAATAAAATATAAAGTAAGATTGAAACAAGCTGCAGGAAAGACATAGACGGCAAGCTAATAGAATACTGGAGAACTCGCCCCGAAACAAAGTCGCTCTGGGATTTTCTCACCCCAAATGAATTCGCCCTTTTTGAATTCTCCTTGAATTGTTTCTAAAGAAACAATAACCATTGAAATGCTCAAGTGAGATTGGTAGAGTTATCTCACCCCTGGTATTTTACCCCAATTGACTTAACATTGGGAAATCATTTCCAACGCCTAATGAATATTTAGAAAAAAAACAACTCAATGGGGGATTATACTACAAGCCCATTTGTCAATGTGAAGGGTGAAATAAATTCAGAAACTTATTCAGGTTTATGGTGTAAGGTCGATCCCATCCCGTTTGAATGGCTACATAATTCACTCCGCTTCGCATTGTGAATTACTACACGTTTCAAATTTGATGAGATACAAGCTCTCACCCTAAACGTTCATAGGTTTCCACTATATATACCAAGGGCATCATGTGCTTGTCTTAAGGCGGTATTCCACCAAACAACCACTTTTTCAACGTCAACAGACGTTCCAGCCGACCTTTCAGCCGACGTCGGTTGAAACGTCTGGGAAAATGGCCTCAAAATGCGGCGCTGCTCCACCGAAACCCCCAACAGACGTTCATTTGAACGTCATACGAGCGTCTGGTGGGTTCAAAGTTCCAGCAGATCCTAGCCGACGCCCCTGCCGTGGCGCCGACTGGTGGACGTTCGTCGCATTTTACGTAGTAATCAAGTTCTCTGATAGGTGGCGCGGCGTGCGGCGATACACTACGACGCTCCGTACCTGCAAAAACGTGTATCGAGCGAATGTGTATGGCACGCTATGGTGCTAGAATTCTGCCGAAAGTGTCGGAATTTTCAATGTCCGTTCGCGGCTTCGGGTATCGCCGGTATCGCTCACACTATGTTGGCGGCGTTCCCTCGCCGCAACTCCCGGCAGAGCCCGCGACGGGTGTCGTACTCTTCAAATGTATCGGCCAGACGCCCAATTCCAGCAGACAAAAACCTAATCGATCAGTTATTTCGGCCGACGCTATATTTACATCTTGTGGAGGGTTGTTGGGGGTATCGGTTGGGGGATCGCCTGAAAATTCTGGTTGGTGGAAGCGCATTTCAGCTGGCAGATGGCCAAACGCCCCACCAGACCTCAGCAACCGTGAGGCGACATCCCATCAAACCCAATATCATCCAACCGACGTCTTGAAACGTCGGGCAGGAGAGCCGACGCCTGCTGAAACGTGTGGTTTGTGCTTCCACCAACCCGACAGATGATTTAAAATAGAGCAGATCTGCCAGCAAACGCAGCAACCGCCATAAGGGCGCTGTACAACGATTTTGTCTTGTTGGTGGAATACAGGCTTTATCTGTTGCTGCAAGAGGATATCAATATTACTTACAAGTGAATTATAATCGAGGCTAAATACTAATTTGCAGTTTGCCCTCTCTAAAACAGGGCGAGTTATCCTTATAATTACCGGGTGACTTCGTTACGGGGCGAGTTCTCTGGTAACGGATTATTTGTCCCTTTTCATCTCTCCATGGCAATCTTTCCAATCTCGTCACAGCCTCACAAATTTACAACCTCACTACTTCTACTGCTAGTACTGAGTGCTAGCCATTGACCACATCACATACACGGTACTGTATGTTGCCATTACGTCAAAACCTCTATCGAAAGTTTCAGGTGTCTTTGTTTGTGGTTTAACGTCTCGGGGTAGGCTGAGGGTATATCTAGGGACCATCAATGATTTAAGCCTTTCACTTTCGTAGACTTGTTACCTACTATATCTAAAAAACTACAATTCTGCGCGAATCCGCATGGAGTTCTTCCCGCACATAAGGACAGAGTGAACCAGACTTAGGCTTGGAGACTGAAGACCCACGAGAGTGAGAATCTCGTGGAAGGTTGAATTCGAACCTGCTCTTCTTTTTTCTCAATTGATAGACAGAAATGTTTTTTCTCATATGATTCATTTCGAGCCTTGCCAAAATCAAAGTTTCGTATTGTAGTTTTCTAATCTACTTTTCTCATGAGAAACCAATGAGATCTCAACTTTCGCTGGTAGCTCTTTCCAAAGTCCGCTGATTCCCTCCTTCCCCCACCCCACCACCACCACACTAAGTATTTGGCACAATCGGAGCAACAGGCTCTGTGGAGCAATTGGCAAAGTGTTGGCATGGGAATACGGGTATCGTGAGTTCGAGCCCCGACATCGACAATCAAACTTTTAATTTTTCTATATTCTTTCCCCTTTGTCTCAGTGAGCTGTATGGTGCATAAATGATTATTTCTTTTAATTTTGTAATCACTTTCCCTTTCACATACACTAGGACTACGAGACACAGGTCAACGACGAAGTCGCTAGTTTCACTTAATTATTTTCAATGTTTTCAAATATTGACAATATACAATGAGAACATCTGCAGGGTGGAAGAAGCAAAAGTTCCATGCTATATCAACAAGGACATTATATTATAACACTTATACATATATATATGTACAAATTCAAACGTGGCTAGATTCATAATCTAGTCATGGAGCAACCACAAGTAGAGGGCAGTTTAGAACTGCCACTCCTTTTACAGTAAAGTACCATGTGACACCATGCAGCCAATCAAATAACAGCTGTCAATTATGCATTTGTAGCTACACAAACACAGGAGAACTAGAGCCGCTTATACATGTATAAGAAAATCCAAAAAGATCTGCATATACAGTAAGTCAGAAATATATAGCTTATCTGAGGGAAATGGTAAGGTATTAAAATAGATCCAAATAGGCCTTTTTCCGTAGGCCGGTGTCGCACCCTATCTGCCTAGTTACGCCACGGCTGAAGCCAAACATTCACTTCGCAACGTATTCTTTAGCATTGGATCTATCAGTATATGAGCGTAATATGATCATAAGACCTATGTATCTCATTTCCAGAGAAATAACAATGATTTCATGGTATTCTATGGTATTCCAGCTACAATTTGATGTATCATACATGCATATCACTTCAATGATACTTAAGATATACCTTAGATAACACAGGGACACCAAAACTGCATACACACTAATACATTGGCAGGTTTGGCTTTAATATGCTTATCTTTTTCCAAGTTAAAACCAAGATGATAATCAACTATAAAGTTTAGACAGCCCAGACTTGTTAATACAATGCCCTAGTTTGCTCCAACAATTTAATCTGTCAAAAAACAACACTCCTGTAATCACACCCACCGTTCACACTTTAGGTGTGATTGCTATGTTCCCTATACACATATGGCCAGACCTAGCAGTGCTTGTCCGAGCGGCCGCATAACTAGGCAGTGGGCCGTTAGGCGGCGCTGAACGGCAACACCTGTATTCTCTGACCCTTTTAAATGTAACTAGCGACTTCGTCGGGTCCGAGTTAAGGCGAAAATATTGAAAAGTGAAATATCGGGCTGGGTTCGAACCCCCGACGTTTACATTCCTAGACGAACACCCTGCCGACTGCTCCACACAGCCAGATGCTCTAAATGGGTCAAATACTTAGGCTGGTGGTGGGTGGGGGAATCAGCAGAGTTTCGAAAGGGGTACCAGCGAAATATTGCGATCTCATTGGGTTCCCACGAGATAAGTAGATCAGAAAACTACAGTACTAAACTTTGATTTCGGCATGGTTCAAAATGAATCATAAGAGAAAACGCATGTCTGCATATAGAAATACAAAAAAGAGTAGCTGCTTACAGTTTAAAATTGCACGAGAATCTCACTCTCGTGGCCCTTCAATCTCCATGCCCAGGTCGGGTTCACTATGTCTCTATGTACGGGAGCAACTTCAAGCGGATTCGACGAAATTCTACCATTTTAGATATAGTAGGTAATGATTCAGCTTTATGTTGTCTTAATCACTGCCAATAACAAATACGATTCTCGAATGGGACCCTCTTATGATGTACTGGAAGAAGAGTTCTGCAATGGTTTTTTTTGCGCTATAATAATCTTCATGGCTATGAGTACAGAGCCTTCCTTAGTTCCCCTTTCACCTGTTACAAGGTTAAGGCCTCATTCCATTTGGCCGAATTTGGTTCTGATTTGGTCCCGATGTTCAGTTCCTTTTCGTACCCATGCTAAAGCAGCCATGGAATAGGACTGAGGGTCTGTGTGCAGGATCAAGGCTAAATTAAAACTATCTTTGGTTTTTTTTACAAGAAAAATAATTTTTTAAACTGAAAATGAAAATAAGGATTTCCATGGAAAAGTAGAAAGCTGCCATCTCTGAAATTAAGTAGTATCACCAGTGTACAACCTACTCCTGCACATTGCTCTCAAAATTTCAAAACCTAGGACGGTCATCATGAATTTGTAGACTTTCAATTTGTACTTCGGTAAGAATAGCCTGTGCACCGCCACTGTTGCTCTCCACTGAGTGGTATTGTTGCATGCTTCGTTCCTCTGCCCCGGTCATATCTGTTGGAGGTGTGTTCGGTGGTAAATCAGCTTGCTGAATCTCTGTTGGCTGGACGACACAGGCCTGCGGCTGGTGCTGTCGCTGTGTTTCTGTTGGCTGCCTGAAGGAGGCCTGCTGGTGCTGTCGCTGTGTTTCTGTTGGCTGCCCGAAGGAGGCCTGCTGGTGCTGTCGCTGTGTTTCTGTTGGCTGCCCGAAGGAGGCCTGCTGGTGCTGTCGCTGTGTTTCTGTTGGCTGCCCAAAGGAGGCCTGCTGGTGCTGTCGCTGTGTTTCTGTTGGCTGCCCGAAGGAGGCCTGCTGGTGCTGTCGCTGTGTTTCTGTTGGCTGCCCAAAGGAGGCCTGCTGGTGCTGTCGCTGTGTTTCTGTTGGCTGCCCGAAGGAGGCCTGCTGGTGCTGTTGCTGTGTTTCTGTTGGCTGCCCGAAGGAGGCCTGCTGGTGCTGTCGCTGATGCTGATCGCCATCTGTAAAAAGGGAAAGTCTCATGTTGAAAGTTAACATTGCCACATTGATCTCAGTTGGGGTTAGAAAAAATATGGACAGATCTTTTTATGAGGAATTTACTGCCTAAGAGAGCCCTAGAAAACATGGAAAATATGTCAGTGTCACCTATGGTATGGGACTGAGGGTCCGTGGAGAGGTTCCAACCACTTGTAAAGTTCTGGTCTATATATCCCTATTGTGGCCATGTAATATTGGTTTCTATGAGAAGAAAGTAATTATCTAGATTACCCCTAATTATTGAGGAACAAATCGACTGAATTGGACCAGTCGCCATTTTGGTTAGTAACCTCCTCCCTGTTGTTACAGTATGGCTGCCATGCTTTGATTGGCATATAATACCCCTATTATCGTCCAGCTCTAGTTCCCAGTCTGCCCACATGAGGGCAGGTCGCTCTACCAATGACACTTTGAGTTGTTCAGTGTCATGAGCGGCCTCCTGACATGTGCGACAGACCGGAACAGGCGCTCAACTGGAATGGATTTGGTCTTCCCCTATTGGCTGTTGGCACAACAGCCAATGAGAGCACAGAGCTCACAGATGCCAAACCTGTCATGTCAAACCCCTGCTAAGGGTATAAAACCAAGACCCATCCCCGTCAATAAAAAGTTAAGTTCTTGACTCATAGTAGTACATAGTACCTCTGTGTTTGAGTTCTTCTCTCCCTTCTTAAGGTCTACTCCTTACACAAGTAGGGCCCAAGACTTTACACACTGTTTTATTGGCGTGAGTGAGGCTCAACTAATATATTCTTTGTTTTACACATCATAAAGGAATTTTACATATCAAAAATGAAATAGTGTATTTCTATGGAAAAGTTTAAATCTGCCATCTCTTTATGACTAGTCCACTGGGACAACTTGTCTACTACGAAACCCAACCTGTTTAAGGTGAGATTTGTTGGTGTAGATGACACTCACAAGTCTTACATTGTTGCATGGTTATAAAAAGAAGTTACTTTCAGAATACTTTGGGAAAATCTTTTCCGTCATGAAGTTCGGCCGAGTGGCCGGAACTCAGGAGAAAACTGTCAACATACTTTGAGTGTATTTGGCAACTAGACAGATTTCGAACATGATGCATAATGCAAAGCTTTGAAAGATTTATCTCTGGTACAAATTTGTATAGCATCATAAACCCACTTCAAGAAGCTAGGAACCCAGATGTGGCCATATCCACAACACCTTTTTCTACTTCCTTGAACATACCATCTAGTATCAACTGAAATTGTTGCCCCTGTATCAAGGTTCCCACACAAGCTTGGGGATTAAGTCAATGACACTAACATTATGACACAATCAGATTTCAACTGAAAATCTGCCATATCCAAGAGAACTCATCACTTACAGTTTTCCATGACCCTTGACAATCTACCTGACTTTTGAGAAAATTATCCATGACTCTATTTCCATGACTTATTTATGTCATGACCATCCAGGCTGATGTTGCTAGACATATTGCACAGACAATGATTCAAAGTTGACACAAGTTTGCTTACTATCAAGTGAGTGACACTGATGCATGCTTTGATTCCCTGTACCGATTATCCTTGCAGCAGGTGGGGCAGGTTGCTGAGTCAATACTGGCTGCTGGCAACCAGGATCTGTGAAGATAAAGTCATGCTTTTGCTATGATGATGAGATACAATAGTAACTGACACAGAATAAGACAACTTAATGGAAGTAGGATGCAAGAATTGCATAATATGAATATATTATGTTAACTTTGAAGTAGTTCAATAATGTGAAGTTATTGACAAACCCCAGCTGGAGCGAGAGACAGTTGCATGCTACTTTATTTTCTTGGAGTAAGTTCATGAGCAAAATCTTATTAGATGTAAAGGTTGATCTGTACCAAGAAAATGATGTGAGGGCACAGGCCCAACACTGATGTCTCTTACGGGTTAAATAAACACTTCTTTTAAAAAAAAATCAATTAAAGTTTCTGTGAACAATATATCTATGTTTCATAAAAATAACCCTGATTTCATGGATTTCCCTGGACTCTGACATTCCTTTACAGTAAAAAATGTGGCTCTGTGTCCAGATGAAGTGAGTATTCAAATTTTTTATTTTTTTTATTTTTTATTCAAAATTATTTATAGACGTTACAAACGTTCATCTGTTGCCAGACGATCTTCCACGCTGGCGTCGTTACAGAACAGGACATGAAAATTTACAAAGACAAATTACAAAGACAGGATACGACAATTACACTCAATCACTCACATATCTACCCTATATTATCTGTATATACATATTTTTCTTCATGTTATTTCTATCAACTCCGGTCTTCTGACCAGTGGCTCATCGGTCAATTCAACCTATTTACATAATGGCTAGAATTTCCTCTTTTACTTTCATTTTATATTGATTATCGATCGAGGCGTCAAAAAAGACGGCTTGCCTTTACCAAAGGATGTCGGAGACTGTCTGATATACACAGGAGCAGCATTTTGGGGGGAAGTCTTCTGCCACCACTCGACGTTGGTATCGCGCGAGATATTCATGCACGACTGAATTACACACTCAAACGACATTGCCATTTTTAATTGATCCTTGCAGAGAAAATAATCCTTGTTCGTTTTTCACATATATATATATATATATATATATATATATATATATAAATATAATATTATATGTGTAATATAATGGTTACAAAAGCTAAATGAATACACCTACCTTTTGTAATTATTTACTATCATAACAATACTGCCAATTGAATTCTAAAAAATTAAAATCAAATAAATATATTCTTGTTGGATCTGTGAAAAAGTTGACGATCTGATGCTGGTTGGCACTATTTCTCTAAGGAAGCTGTTGGTTTGTACACTATCACCATGTATAACACACACCCGACGAAGTTAATCTTTGTTGGATCAATGGAATATTTTAGTACATTTCAATCAACCTAAACTATCAAATTTGGTGCATCAGTGAACAAGGTGTACTAAGTGACCATCCATAAAGCATGTACCTAAAATTTCTGAGAAAAAAATTATGCCCAGCCCCTCTCCATCCTGTATGCATTAGATTAAAAAAATCCACAACGTTGTACCCCTCCCACACTCATCCCCCATCATCTTTGTATGCGTTGATGCCAGTTGGGGTCAGGAAAGTGGAATTTGCTGCCTCAGAGAGACTTAAAAAAACATGGGAAACATGTAGTTGTCTGACTCATGGCTGAGTGTCTGTGGGGAGGTTCAGATAACTGGTTTATTGGTGTGAATGGGACAATTTGGCTTGAAAATTAAAACCCATGTCAATTTCCCGAAAATTGAATATGATGATCTCCAAGTGTTGTGGAACACACTTCTAACTTAAAAATCTGGGGTCACCGTGCTAGTTTTTGATTATAGATCAATATGATAATTTTATATAAGAATATATAGAAATTCTAAAAAGTATTTTTTCACTTAGTAAAACCCATGTCATCTTCCTCAAACTTTCACAGAATATAGTACATATATAGTACTATATAATTAGGTTTTAAAAATCATCTAAAGGTCACCATGCTTATTTTTGAGGGAATTGGAGAAAACCGTATTTTTCAGTACATTTCTTATGTAAATCAAGTAAATGTAAATAGGCCTATTTTAGCTATTAAGGTTGGATAGACTGGACAAAATGTTAGATTTACTCATGTAGAATTGGAATGAATCCCAAGAAACCAGTTTTGACTAATAATTGACATTATTTAAAAATCACCAGGTGTCGCCACTGCGAATTGTAGGATATGCCTTAAAAACTAGGAAAAATAATTTCATATATTGAAAATTTAAAAAAGTGGATTTTCATGGAAAAGTGGAAAGCTGCTACCTCTGCATATGTTCTTTATGAATGGCTTACAGCGACTTACAGGGTATGACATCACATGACTGGGTAATATTTTGAAATTTTCAGGTATATAATAATCCGAAAACAAGATGACTGTTTTTGTACTTTGAAATTTGAAACAAATCTTTTTACTGATCTTCCATCGGCCAGCGAAGGGATCGGCGAATATCTGATCAATAATTGTACCGCATATGTTTAACGTACGATGACAGTTTGCAAGTTTCTGTATAATACCACAACTGAAATAGTAAAATATGTACTTACATAAGGCATTTGCTAGATCCACCCGGCCTATGTCCCTGAGAGCCGTGGCCAAAGCAGTGCGACTGGTTCCTCCTGAAGTCTGTTTCCATATTTGTAGCATCCGTTTCGGTGGGTTTTCTGCCTGAGGTTCTGGTGCTTTTATCAAGTCCATCTCATCAGTAGTCATCTCCAGATATATTCCAACAGTCTCCCAGTCCCTGATAAGGCACTTGGAGATATCTTGGAACATCAGGCGCAAATCGTTATCTATTTGAGAATAGATAATATATCATATAATAACAAAAAAACACGATGAGACTCAGGGTTTACAGTTGTGGTAGGGCAAAAAGGTTGGAAGCTGCCATGGCCCCTAGTAGACAGCCAGGGAACGAGTGATAGTTTGAAGCAGGGTGCAAGTTAGACTTGCTCAAGTCTTTGATTATGAATATTCATTAAATGAATATCGGAATACAATTCATTATAGCATGTGTCCTTCTCTGACTGGCCCATGAATCAAAGACTTGTCCACTGTGACCAATTTCTGCTGTTTATGACCCCAAGCCACTCCCTGTAACCCTATACCTCCCTCTACCCCTCCCCCTCCCCTCCTCCAGTTCCCTGGCCGCCTGTGTTGTCATAGCAATATATTTTGCCTACTTCTGACTATGTCTTGATTGAGATCAAAGTGAGAGGGTATCAATAACCCAGCAGATATCCTGACCAGTAGCCAGACCTCTGCTTGGGGAGTGTGGTGCAAAATCGCGCCAGTCTATACGGCCGATTACGGATGAGACCAGTCCCTGTGTCACTCAGAAGGGGTGGAGGGGTAGGATACAGGGACTGAGACCAGTCTAGGTGCCAGTCAACTTAGGTCTACCAGATTATAGCCAATAAAATGGCTGCAAGTAGTCCCAAGAGTGAACTTGATAGATGTGCACATTCTTAAAATAGGAGCTGAAAGTGAGAATACAAGGATTAAAAGTAGGCATGGCATTGCCGTGATTTCAGTTTCAACAAGTAATGTATACATGTTTTAAGAAATAAAAGGGAGGGAGGGAGGGAGGGAGGGAGGGAATTAGGGAGGGAGGGAGGGAGGTGGAAGCCTGTTGCAATATATAAAAATACACTACTGTCGCCGGGTGCGGACCACATCTGACCAGAGCAAGCCCCACCCGCTAGTAGGTATTCATTGAACCGCAACGGGTGCCTACACAATATATAAAAATACACTACTGTCGCCAGGTATCGAGGGTCTAATTATTCAGAATATATTACTGTAATGTATCATAATGTAAGCCGCAAAAACCGTTCTCCGTCTCCCCTAATTATATTTCGGTCTTGACCTACAGGTCAAACCGAAATAATAACAGATTTAGAAAAAAAAAAATTCTACAAAAAACTGGCCAGCACGCAACACGCGTGCATAACCGGTTTGGAAAAAGTTTAGAAAGAGATTGAGAAAACAAGTCAAAAACACTTATTTACACCCCCCCCCCTCCCCCCAAAAAAAAGAAGAATATGGATTGTTGGGCCTCCGTAGAGACTGCTATATTTCAAAATGTTAAAATATAGCAGAACAGTCTCTAAGGTGGCTCAACAATCCATATTCTTGTGAAATTATTTATATACGAACATTTCTGGGATATGCTTTAAAATCCGTCAGTTTCTATATTTGTTGAAAGAATTTCAGTACATGGCCTTGCCACAGGCAAAACGTTTAAATTCAACTGGAAAGTGGAAGTCTGTAAACCCTGACTTAGAAATCTCATCTCTACACATTTACTGATGTGAGAGTTCTTTTAATTCCCATACCACATAGAAGTGGTTATAGCAGTAAGTCTACCACTGCTTGGCATGAAGGAGAAAGATGGCTGTACACCACACCACACAGACACGGTATGAGAAGGACTGGCCTTTGATATAGCATTAAGTCTACCACTGCTGGGGATGAGGGAGAAAGGTGGCTGCACACTACACCACACAGACACGGTATGAGAAGGACTGGCCTTTGATATAGCAGTTAGTCTACCACTGCTGGGGATGAAAGAGAGAGGTGGCTGCACACCACATCACACAGACACGGTATGAGAAGGACTGGCCTTTGATATAGCAGTAAGTCTACCACTGCTGGGGATGAAAGAGAAAGGTGGGATGATGAATATGGAGCAGCAGAAAAAACTCGTTTGGGAAACTTACCTCCCGCTATCCCCCATGCTAGCACTTTCTCAGCCAGGTCCCTCCTATCAGATTCTGTTAGTGCATCTGCCAGTGTCGTTTTTAACTGTTGACACGGGAGAGGGTCTTTCTTGTACCATCTATCGAATAGCTGTTTGAGACAAAATGTTATATCTATAGCAATGCGCTTCTAGAGGCTGGATGTTTTATGCTGTCAGAATTGTAAACAGGAATGGCAGTTGGAGTCAGAAACGAAGGAGAAATAATTTTAATGTGCAATTTACTTCCTCTCAGAGTCAAAGAAATGTGGAAAGCATATTGATATTAGAGGTTCAAACATTTTATTGGCGTGAATGAGGCTCAATTGATACTATCTTTGTTTTACAAAAGAAGTTGTATACTGGATGGGAAAATGTTGAATATCAGGGGCCTGTTTTTCAGTCGTGATCATTTGTGTGAGTGACCAGTTAGTGACCGTTTGGAGACCATTCGGTTCCAGAGTCAAATGGTCATAATAATAGCGACCATTTTGAGGGGTAAAAGGTCTTGGTCACTGTTTTCTGTTCCAGAGTTGTGAACATTTGGTGACCGTTTTGCCCAAATGATCTCCAAAACAGTGACAGTGTCAGACATGTCATACATGTATGATATTCATACTAAAACTTATCAAAACTAAAAGATATTTGCAGAAGAGGATTTTATATGAATGATATACCTTTTTCTAAATTACTTCACCAAAGCCAGTGACAACTGCTGACACTGCACTGCTTGACTGCCTTGTTTATATCCTACTGCAGTACTCAACATTAAGTTGGTGTGATAGTTTCATACTTCTAATTGGAATATTTCATTTCATACACTTCCACTTTATCAAATGTAACTATATTTACTACAGTGAATTATCCATGCCTTTTTGATTTAATTCCTAAATTTCATAATTTTCTGTCAAGTAATATACATGTGAGACAAGTTTTTGTGTTTGAATGGGCCTCGGACCAACAGTGATCAAAACAGCCCAACAGTGACCGGCTCTGACGAACACTTTTCGGTCATGATCACTGTTTTGGTCTCCCAAACTGTCACTCTTTTGTGATCACAACTAATAAAGACGTCGCTGTCTGAAAAACAGGCCCCATGAAAAGTGGAAAGCTGCCATTTATGTATTAAAGCAAGATCATCATCTAAGTTGTAAGAAGTTGTGAGAAAGTTGGGTCAGGGCTAATGAAGCATCTCTATTAGAAATTAAATTCAATATTGTAGTTTGAAGTGGTTTCTACATGACCAATTTATCCCCGTTCAGGTGAAGCTGAAATGACATCTGTAATACAGGGATATCAGTTGGGGTCATAAAAAAGAGAAAGGAAATAGTTTTCATTTTGAATTTACTGTCTCCGAGAGAAAATAAAAATAAAAATCAGGATTTCCTTGGAAAAAAAAAGGATAAATGCCATCTATGATAGTAAACTCGGAACAAATGTTATGTTCATCATTGATGCATTAGCGTGGAATTATGAAAAAAATTACGACAACGAAATGATTTGGAGAAAAAAGAATTAAATGGATGGGTTTCATCCAGTCAGTAGGTCATTTGCTGTAATACACTTGGCAACCAGCCAGTACTACACCTGCCTCTGTAGTGTTCAGATATGTCAAGAATCAGTGGCTCAATTAGTACTCCAGTCTGTAGTGGGTAATGTCACAGAGTTTGAAGGCAGATAGTGAAGGAGTAGAGTGTTTGCAAGCTGAAAGTCTCTACAACTTCTCCCTAACCTAGGCAGCGTATCTGTCCCACGCCCAATGGGTATTTTAGCTGCTGCCCTTTTCCGAGTTTCAAATAGTCAAATACTATAATATGGCTAAATAAATCTGGATGGATGGCTTCTCAGACATGGAGAAACTATGAGCCGGTGGGGGCCTAGTGGGTGAAGCCCTGGACGGTTCTGCATTTTCAGCTATTGTAAATAAAGATCTGGCTCAGCTAAAATTGCCGTTATTAATATTTTTTCAACTTATTCATTGTACAGCTTATAACAAAGCTATTGCCACCCCTTCCCCCAGCATCAGAATACACCTTCAATGTCTGAGAGTACATACCTTAAGGCCATACATTGTTGGCTGGGATGAACCACGTAGATTTTCCAGTTTTTCATATGGGACGTGGAGTTTTAGCCCAAGTTCCATCCAATTGGTACCGATACCCTGTTCTACAGTCAGCAGTTCTCGTGGTGATACATTATCTGTAAAACAAGTGGTTATTACCACAACAGTCACTCAAAAAGAACAAGAGCTAAGTGTGCATTTTCAAATAGAATCATTGGCCTTTAAAAGGCCAAATAAGCAGGTGGATGCATTTAAAACTCACTACAAGTAGCTTAACACATGTTTAAAATTGTTGACTGAAAATATTTTGATATCATAATTCTAAGGGAGGGAGGGAGGGAGGGAGGGAGGGAGGGAGGGAGGACCTGCATTGATTGGCTATTTAAAGGCCTATTCCTCTGTGAACACAGTCGTTTATGGATCAGTGCACACATATATTTAGCTACCTGTAGGGGATTCAATTGTCAATGCCTATTTACAGGACGTTTTTTGCCTCATGGATGAGTGCACACAAGACGT
This sequence comes from Alentia gelatinosa, assembly GCA_950022655.1. Classification (NCBI taxonomy): domain Eukaryota; kingdom Metazoa; phylum Annelida; class Polychaeta; order Phyllodocida; family Polynoidae; genus Alentia; species Alentia gelatinosa. Next base: position 23,182,260 of record OX465593.1, read on the forward strand.
GTCTGCATGCTGCCTGCCCATGTGGTCCAAAAGAAACTTTGTTCCTATATACAACAACAAGAGCTAAGAGTGCATTTAGAAAATAGAAATATTGGCCTTTAAAGACCAAATTAGCAGGTGGACGCATTTAAAGCTCAATAAGGTTCAAATGTCTACCAGTAATTAATTAGTATGATAACAAGCAAGCCCCCAGGCCAGGAGGGAGGGTAGGGAGGGTAGGGAGAGAGGGAGGGAGGGAGGGAGGGAGGGAGGGAGGGAGGGAGGGAGGGAGGGAGGGAGGGAGGGAGGGAGGGAGGGAGGGAGGGAGGGAGGGAGGGAGGGAGGGAGGGAGGGAGAGAGGGAGGGAGGGAGGGAGGGAGGAAGGGAGGGAGGGAGGGAGGGAGGGAAGGGCCTGCATTGATTGGATATTTAAAGCCCTACTCCTCTGTGAACTCAGCAGGTTATGGCTCAATGCACACATATATTTAGCTACCTATATATAAAACGTTTTGCTTCATGGTGATCATTCATGGATGAGTGAACACAGACCTGTCTGCATGCTCCCTAGCCTAGTGGGGGACACAACTTTATTTCTATGTACACCAATAAAGTAGGCCAAGGTAATATCTGGTAGTAAATGATATTGCAAATAATTTTACAAACCAATATCATTTGACTGGGTCTTGATTGATTCCTAGAACAAAGTTATGAACCATTTTGACTTCTATTTATGTGTAAATATGCTAAATAAACCATCCTCTCATACACCTCATATCTCCCCCCCCCCTCCTATTATGAGATTTGGCAAAAATATATGAATAGCACATCAAATATACATTTCACCTTAATAATGACACTTTCTAGGGTGTAAGCAACTGTCAGTGCCACATATGGAGATGGTAAATGTTACACTAATGCTGAATGTAAATCAATATTGAGTAAACATGTGTTCGAGTATGCCAATTTCACTGAAACCCCCCCCCCCCCCCCCACTTTTAAAAATACTTGAATATCTCAGTAAATATAGAATCCACCTAGAAAATTCCACTTCCTAGCACCTACTGTTTTTTATTCTCTTTCAAATGAGGCATATTATATTATGATTGAACCAGTTTAAGAGATAGAAATATGTGCATAAAGGAGTTCTTAAAAATGGACCTGTGACTACAGAAGTCCCCCCCGCAAACTGAGTATCATGCCAAATACAAGTTTAACCTAAATAATGACACTTCCTAGAGGGTAAGTAACTGTCAGTGCCACTTATGGAGATGCTCACTGTAAATCATTATTGAGTAAACATCTGTTTGAGTATGCCCATTTCACTCAAAATCCCCCCCACTTTCAACAAATACTTGAATATCTCAGTAAATATAGAATCTACCTAGAAAATCCCACTTCCTAGCACCTACTGTTTTTCTTTTTCTAATGAGGCATATTATATTATGATTGAACCAGTTTAAGAGGTAGAAATATGTGCATAAAGGAGTTCTTAAAAATGGACCTCTGACTACAAATGTCCCCCCCCCCCCCCCCCAAACTGAATTCACTATTTTTTTTAAATCCATACCAAAATACTAAATATCAAAACTGTAAGTCATTGTACCACCATAAAACCTTCTGTCAAAAACAGAAATTATATTCCTATCTGTACTTAGTTAGCTATAAAAGGCAAAAATGTGGTCAGGTCACTTAGTGACTCTACAAGCAGTTGTACTACAGTAGGCTGTAGCCATAACCTAAAGACCAACCGTCCACCTGCTAATAAGCTGATTAGATATATAAATGGACATACAATATATTGTGGCAAGAACAGAGTGTTGGTGCACTGGTTACACTGGACAGGGGAGCCTGGGGTTACTTGTGGAGGGTCTTGCACCCCATGTGAGCGGCAGTCATGTGATCGTTACGTCCTATATAAAGTGAGGTTCACATGGAGAGACTCATGTACCTTCAGCAAGGTTTGTCTGGAACAATTTTCCCGGGATTATTTGCTGGTACATAGTCTCCTCATGTGATAACCCCAGCTCTCAGCTCCCTGAGACTGAGGGAGAGAAGAGAAAATCGTTGGCGTCAATTTTCCCAGGTAAGGTACATAGTCTCAGGCGATTTAAAATTTTGCGGGCATTCTGGTGAGACTGGCGTACCTCCCACTGATAATGAGGGTCCCTAGTCTCGGTGGTAAAGATTGTCTGAGACCATGTACCATGTTTGTCCTTCTATTTGAATCAGATCCGCCATTTTCCCATGAGACTCGGAAAGCTAAATTTCAGCATTCTGCTCTGAGATTATCGGACAGAGGAAAGATTATCGGAGACTGGGGAAAATATGCAAAGTACACCAATCTCAAGTACATGAGTCTCTCCGTGTGAATCCCGCTTTAGGACAGCTGCTGCTCCCGTTCACGCCAGTCTGGCTTCGATGTAACTGGGCTCAGCCGTGCCCAATCTTTGCCCACTTTAACCTGTATCATTTTTTTTAAATACTGAGCAATGCTCTCTTTATTTCCTCAAATCACTGAATTTTTTTCCTCATTTTTTTCTCAAATCACTGAACAGGTTACCTGTTGAGTCGTTGATGTACCTGTTTCACTAAATACAAAAACATTAAAGCTTGTGCACCTTTCTTCACTCTAGTGTCTTTATCAACATTTGCTACAATATCTTGATTTATATGAAACTAATTGTCAATTGCACAGCCCATACTTGAAATGACAACACTTTAGTTTGTGCCAGCAGTCATATCTTGCAAAAAAGCCTTGCGACCACACCCGCCATTCTAGGTGTGAATGCATTATAACAGATAGGCAGAAAACTAGACTGCACAATGTTTGACCAACGGATGACCTTAAATTTAAACAATACACTGCTAGGCGCACTGAACTGTAACATATACATGTTTTATCCTACCCCTAATATAAAATCCCATAGGCTTAACATTGACTTTCCGTGTGCGCCCGTATGTCGCATACGGATAATAAATCGCTCCTAGGAGCGTACAAAAAATGGACCAATCAGAGATCAGCAGCTGAAAGTAGTTCCAAGCGCCTTCAGAGCAGCAAGGAGAGCTATATGGAGGACTTCAGAAAGTTTTTATCATGTTTTTTGTTATTATCCTCACATAAAGATATCGTTCACAGGGGGTAGGATAAAATCAAAACCTTATTCGTTTCTTAGATCTACCTTTATTAACTTAATTTTCCCATCCTCTCCTTTTTTTCTCCCTGATAAATTCATACATATGTATAAATAATATTAACCTATACTAAATAGGTGAATGGATTGAACACGAAACAGGGATGGCGGTAAATATATATAAACATGGGTTTATTAACACATTTACAATAAACCTGAACATCTAGATCGATACATAAAATAGGCTAAGCCTAAAGGTAAGACTTAAAACACGACTCGTGTTGTTGATTTGAGGCAGCGGAATAACCGTTGCGGAGAACGTCACGTCACGCGAGAGCTTGGTGACCCCGTAACCTAGATACAGGCACCCGACAACCAGCTGATGTGTATAATATACTTGAACTAGACTTGTAGAGTCCTTCGAGGTTAGGCGGTTAATTAATTTATATATATATATAATAAGTTATATAGTGACATAAATAATATTAACCTATACTAAATAGGTGAATGGATTGAACACGAAACAGGGATGGCGGTAAATATATATAAACATGGGCAAAAACCCGCCAGCCACAATTGAGAGATCAATTCAATAATTTCAAGTGATTCGCTGCCAACCAATCAGAATACTTTACAGTGGCAGAAGTCTGGTGTAGATAAGTGTTTACCACCCCAAACACCCAATTACCTCTGACCTTAATGTCTGAAGTAGGCAGACCCAGGTCCTTTAGAAAAGTTGCTCCGCCGTGTCTAAGAGAGTGACATGTAACTGAGCCAACACTAAAACCTATATCACTAGCCAGGCTTTTTATCCTATTATTTATTCTCTGATAGGTCAGAGGTAACAGTGTGTTTCCACTCCTGAATCTGAGTAGATAATCATCTGAAACCGGTTTCTGAAATTGAAGTACATTGTTTAGGTATGGTTTCATACAGAATGGAGAAGAATCAATGTCATCAAATCTCAAGATTTGTTTTCTGGAACCTAACTGGTCAGTTTTAGATGTACGAACCACCAGCTCAATGTGGTCACTGTAAACACAGATATCCCTCCTCTTAATAGTGTGGGAAGAGAAAGTATAATGAGATTTCCTTAGAAGTCCCCTAAAGCCCAAGAGTAGGCATAACCAGAAAACATTGTCTGATTCTGATTCCATATCCAACTTGGAGAATAACAATTTCATGTCATTAACAGAGATAGGATAACATGTAGTAGAGTCTACATGGAATAGTTTTTCAATACCCTTCAAAGTCATCTTTAACTTGAAGTCAGTTGACATATCCTGATAACCATACAATTTGTTATAGAAGTTAAATGCTGACAGATAGTTCCTTATGGACGATGGTTTAAGAAAACTTGTCAAGTAAGTACAATACACTAACAAAAAGTCAGAAGTGGTAGGAAAAGGCCGCCATGACCTAAGACTTGTAGATTTTAAATAACATTCAAGCTGCTTTGTCCTGACCTGTTTAGTGTAGAAAGATAGACAAGAATCCAGAATTTTATCCTGTTTTACCCTCAGTCCATCCAATTCCATGTCTGTAAGATGAACAGCACATGTTACAACCATGGAGACTTTACCGCTCAACAACTCAGACTCTTTTAATTCAGTCATCTCCTGACACCCACTATCCTCCAAAATAGAGTTGTAATTTGGGCAAGAGTAATCAGACGCATAGTCATTATCTACAATCTGAAATCCTACAGTCAAACCATCACAAATAAATTCTTTGTCATATTCACTCAACATGGTATCAGCATTTTCAAAACAGAGATAAGCAGCATTACGACATGGTTTTAATTGGACTGGTGAGTTCCCAATAAAAAATGTGCAATCACATTTACCCAAGATACACTCATTGTATATATTAATTTTGCCAGCTTTACTATTGACAGTGTAAATGGGAGAAAAATCAGTGTTCACATTTACATCCGTATTTACAACCTCAATATTTTGACCGTAACCAGCAATTTTAAATTCAGTTTCATCACAAAATTCAAACTTTTTAATATGTAAACCATTTCCAGAAACGAAACTAGATTCGTCATCAACAGTACGACTATCAACAGTATAGATAGGGCTGTATACACTGTCCGTACATAATTCTACATTTTCTTCATGAAAATCATCACCAGAATTAAAGTCTGGTTTATCAAAAACAACACATGTATTTACTTCAATAGTACATGAGTTATTACCCGGTTCCCTAGCACTTTTGCAAGGAATATCATCAATTTCACTGGATTTGTTAATTGTTTTGAGGTTTTTCCCCATATCAACTATATTTGAAACCTTGGGGGCACTGTTTTCAGTGTCACTGTCAATACCAATACGATCAATATCCAGGATTACAACCTCAGTATTTACAACTTCAATATCTTGACCATAACCAGAATTTTCAAATTCAGTATCATCACACAATTCAACATTTTCAATATGTAGACCATTTCCAGAATCGAAACCAGTTTCGTAATCAATCACACTAGTGCTAATAGCAACATTAATGGAGACATCACTTGTTTCACCCATACTTTGGACAGCGATATCATCATTACCATAAGGATCACAAATTGTTTTGACATTTTCAACCATAACATCTGCATTTGGAATAACGCAATTAATCGAGGAAGAAAAATTCCTAGTGCTAGTGTCAATGCAACTTTCAAAAACCTCAGTGTTTTTACTATCATTGACCAACCCTTGATCAAAACAATTTGACATTTGGCATCATTTTTTATTCTGTACTGACGTACAGCTGTGGGCCCCGTGACTATTTGAACTACAAATATTGCAAGCGTGACGGTATTTGCAGGCACTGAAACTACAACCCCCATCCGTCTTGTTGAAAGAGTGACAGGTATTGACAACAACAGTACCACTGCGGTTAGTTGAACCTGACTTTGCATTTTTTGCGCTCAGAGTTCCGTCGTATGACAGAAACTTGATAATGTCACTTGGGTCTATGGTATCAATAGCAGACAAACCTTTTTTGCCAGCTCTACTTTTTATGGAAATATCATATCTGATTAATGCCTCATATTGGAATACCTTTGTTTTAGCCTTTTCGGCGAGTAAAACCATATGATCGATAAGGCCTGTCAAGTCTCTTCCCTGATGTATAGTTCGCGCAAAAGTTTCAAATTCACAAGCGACAGACCCTCAAAGGAAGTAACTTTCTCATCTTTATCGACGAAATGATAGTGATCATATTTACCCCTTTTGGTATATCGTGATTTACTCCGAGATCTTGACAAGCTGAGAGATTCGTCGGATGAACTAGACGAGCTGCGTACCTTCCTGTAAGCCGACTTTTTAGTCTTGACACTGTCTCTGCGACTCTCGTGTTGTGACGCCGACAGCATCCGCATCATGGTTGACATAGATTTTTTTTTTTTTTGATCAGTTTCTTTTATTGCCGTCATAATTTGCGTTTTACATCAGGATCGTTTTTTACAAGATTTGCGATTTCATAAGATGATTCAAGATTGTCCAGCTGATCTGTCATTTTCGACGAACTAATATCCCCGTGACATCCCTCTGTTGAACGTGTACCACCCGTCTGCGAAGTATAATCCAATCGGGATGATGCAGCTCCTCTTCCTTTACATCCTTCGGTCATCAACGGACGGCTGGGTCTCGATGTAGTCTCGGCCGTCTCGGCATTGCGCTCCTCATCGTGAGGTGAAGTCTCCGCGACTGTAGCCTCCAATTCCGCTCTCAAACCGCCAGAAACATCCTCAAACGAGGTGTCAACGTTCTGGGAATCCTCCATACAGGATTTAGACCTCTTTCCTGCCTTACTCTTCTTCGGGCGGCCCATCTTCAACGATATTCACCGATATAAACCGGACAGACTTAAAACACGACTCGTGTTGTTGATTTGAGGCAGCGGAATAACCGTTGCGGAGAACGTCACGTCACGCGAGAGCTTGGTGACCCCGTAACCTAGATACAGGCACCCGACAACCAGCTGATGTGTATGATATACTTGAACTAGACTTGTCGAGTCCTTCGAGGTTAGGCGGTTAATTAATTTATATATATATAATAAGTTATATAGTGACAAAAGTTCAGTACCCTCCCTGATAAATTCATACATATGTAAAAGTTCAGTACCTCATACAGGAGCATAAATGAGTGAACTACCTAATTACCTGCCATCTTGTGTCAATCCCGTCACCAATTCACCAGGATTACTGCATCTGTAAATGATGATATCAAATAGGGTAATTATTTGAATACAAGAGCTAAGAGTGCATTTTACAATAGAAATATTGGCCTTTAAAGGCCAAATTAGCAGGTGGACGCCTTTAAAACTCAATACAAGGTCTTCCCCCAGGAGTTGGCAGGAATTTGTGGTATAGGGGAGGGGGATAAACATACATAAACATAAACATACAATAACAACAATCATTTTTCCTGTGCGATTTGGAGACCCGCATAATCATGGTCCACAGTAGGGGTAGGACAGAAAAGGTTGAAAACTTGCTGAGGAAGCTAGTGGATGACTGGAGAACCAGCCTAGATCTTACGCCGATTCACTAGTCACCTGTGAGTTAGAGGTAGGGTAACAGTCAACCTAGATCCCCATTCTATTTTTTTTTTTTTCATGGTACTTTTGAACTTTTCAATTTAGCAGAGCCCCTATCTAATACCAGATACAGGTCTAAATTGACAGTAACAATGTTCTTTTTTTTTAAAAATTTATTCTGGAGTTTTACTACTAGGACTTCCTCGTCCTATTTTCAGTAGGCTCCAGGGCCATTCATGTTTGCCGGGGTAAGTGATACACTATATCTTATATAACTAAATACATATAGATGATTTCTAGTAATATAAATTTTATAAAATTGATACTCATATTAGTTGTCTAGGCATACAAAGTATGATATGTACAATGATATCATTCATACAATGAGGTTTGTTGTCTAGTGTGGGTAGGGTTTGGGTTGGAGTGTCGTTCATGCTTCCCGCCTCATGGTATGACTAATTCGTAGTCTAACAGTTAGTTAATACTCTAGTTGTCTGGCAAGTAGATTCTCTTTTATTTTCTTCTTTAAAGGCTTTATAGTTTGTGATCAGTCGTGACTTAATCGGGAGTGTATTCCAAATTTTGCTGTTTTATATTTGATGCTTCGTCTATATGTTTCGGTTTTTAATGCTTTCTGTTTCAGTGTTGGTGCATTGTTGGCCCTGGTATTTGTGTTTCCCTTTGCATTTAAGTGTTCGTCTTCTCGACTCCTTTTGTACGCTACGTTTATTAGATGAGATTCTCGTATTTCGGATAGGAGGTTTATCTTGCGGTTTTGTGTTGATTTACTTTCAGACATATTTTTAATGCCTTATTCTGCATCTTTTGCAATTTGTCTAATAGGGTGGGACTACAGTTGTGGATAAAGATGTCACCATAGTCAGTATTTAGAATGCATCCTTTAATATACGAGACGAGAAATATTCTATTGTAGAGGCCTTGTGTATGTTAATGTTATTTACTAATTTTTCCACTTTACTTTCCTCAATTTCTATTGTCCTCTTCCTGTTGGCGAGTGTTTATCCACTTTTCTTGGAAGTTTTGTGCAAGGTTCGGCCCAATTTTCGTAAAGAACTCATTGATATACTCAGTAGTTTCAGTGTAAGGTATTCGCTCCCCCGTTTCAATATTCTCAATAGTTACCTGTTTTGTTGTGGTTTTATCTGGGATTATTTGCTTTATCCTTTTCCAAAATTGATTTGGGTCTTCATGCATGTTTCCCTGTATATATTCCTTTTTTGCATTTATTACACTTTGTTTGCAGGTATTTCTAGCTTGTTTGGCATATGTCATATCATCAGGATCATTTGTTCTTAAAGCATTCTTCCCGGCCCTATCTTTTTCAACTATCTCCTCTATCACTTGTTGAGTCAGCCATGGGCTATCCTTACTTTTAAATTGTAGTCATTGGGGCCAGGGACCCGTTTCAATAGTCTGTAGGACGTCCGTTATTGGGTGTAGTGCCACGATAGTCTGAGAGACTTCAACTGCCTAGCGGACAGTCAGAGAGCACAACCGCTTATTCCCATAGTACAAAATATCAGGTCCTTGGTTCTCTGTAATACCGTCAATGTGAGTGAATCTTTACGCTCCCTTACCTTCAGAAATGTATAATAATTCTTTTTTGATGATAAAAGTCCTGTTTTGTTCTTTTGTGTTACTTTCGGGAGCCGTTTTCTACAACTCATTTAACCGCATTTCAACAGTTCCAACTCATGTCATCCATATTTGATAAGCTGGTTCCTGGCAATACCCTGTGAAGAATTACCTGCAGTTTTGAAACCAGTTTTTTTGTTATTTTTGGCGCCTGCAGAATGCATTGACATGGATTTTACAAACACTGGCTGTTCTATTACTTAGAACTAATGCAAAGGTAGGAAATTACTGTCATTTTACTGCAATTGGCCTCAGGAAACTATCTATTACAATATCAGAAAGATTCAACCTATATATAAGGAAAACGGCCGCTGAGCTGAGATGTACATTTTTGGTCGACTTGTTAACAAAGAACTCTATGGGACTGCTCTCTGACTGCCTGGGACCCGTTTCAATAGTCTGTAGGACGTCCGTTATTTGGTTTAGTGACACAATAGCGGTACTTCGCGTTGCAGTAGTTAAGGGACAACCGTTTGTGGGACATTGGGTAGCAGACAGGCGCAAATAGTGGATTGTACCATTTCAGAAGTGGGTTTCCAGTCACTAAAAGGGTCACTATAGTGTCTATAATAGCGAGAGGGTATCACAAACGTGTAACTTCTCTTCCCGTACAAATTAAGCTGTGAAACTTTAACTATAGTTAGGGACACATACAACTTATAAACATGCCAAATATGAAGGAGATTGGCTCATGCAATCCAACAATATTCACATTTGAATTTTGTCAGAGAAATGCTGCTCTGGTGTCCAGTGTAAAATTATTCAAGCGCAGTCGATAATTTATCCAGTGACCTTTACCTTGACACCACTTGTTCCCGATAGCAGTAACACCATCCATTGTAAGGCCCAGGCAGCAATGTCACTATGTCACCAATAGTGAACGGACACACCACTCCAATAGTGACATGCCTTTTGCAACGAGTCCTAACTTTTTCTGCTATTCAAGTCACTATTTGAGTCACTAAACATGTCACTAAGTGGCTTAATGACCCATTCGGGCCCCACATCCACAATTCTCGGGAGCGGCGATGACGTCACGCAACGTAATAACGGGTAGGTCCGGCCGCAAAAACGAACACTGCGCTACTCAGGTTTATAGCTGTCCAGTTTATTTTCGGTAAAGCAGTGCAGTGCACTCTCGTATGCGCGAAGGGTTAAACAACTTTTCACTCCATAGCAACCAATGTTAAATTCACTGTTTGTCTCTGGTAATATCTCAGTAGATATCCAACATAGAGACATCAAACAAAAAATGGAATGGAGATGAAGAGTAGGGGAAGGTGTTTGGTGGTTTTTTTTTTATCAATTTGTTTTGCAATGATTGTTTTATTTGGTCTTTTTTCCAGAAATCTGCCGAAAATGCAATGACAGGCTGCTACAAATGTCAAAATAAAAACTTGCTCAAAAGAACATAAATGTGCAGATTCAGACATTCAAACTTCTATCCCACAGAGTTTATTGATATATCTTGCTAGAAACACATCAAACTACCTTTGATTATGCATATTATTCATTTACAGAAAGTTCAAACATCGATTTACGTTTCGTCGATCGAGCGATAATAACAGAAAGCTAGGGTTCCGAAAATTGGTTTAACCCTTTGCCTCGTTTTGGGTTGAACGTTCCGCTCCCGAGAATAGTGACAAGACGTACACACCTCCCCTAGTGCCAGTAGTGGCCCTACAGTGACTGACATGCCTTCTGAAACAAGACCGAAGATTTTCTGCTATTCAAGTCACTATTGGGGTCACTAAACATGTCACTAATTGACTTAGTGACGCTTTCTATTGAAACGAGCCCCTGTTGATTAATCTACGCTCGTACAGGAAAATTAAGACAGAACCAACACTCACGGAAGTCAACCGACCAAGAACAAGTTGTTTACTTGTGTTGAGAAATCTGAAGACACTTCCGAGAGTTGACAGGTCTCATGTCAGCTAGCCAGTGTAACCAGCCCTGTCGTTTTCAAACAGGAGATGAGGGCATGAATATTTGACATACCTGTGAGCGGTCCTTTAAATTAATTAAACTTTGTAACTTCCTCGTCTGGTACTTTGACTAGTCGGTGCAGACTACCGCGTTCCCTCGCGGATGACTGGAGAACTTGCGGAACAGGTGCCCCGCCTCTTAAATTAAGTGAGTTGACAGAGGTGGGGCACCAGTCAGAAACCGAAGCTGGTTCTCCGTGATAGTAAACAGATTGCAGTGTGACTGAGGCAGGCACTAGCGAAATTCAGGAAATGGTCCCGCCTTGGGCACAAGGAAGAGCAGTATTCACGTCTCTGAAAGTACATTTTATGCTTGATTTTTCCATTTCAACGAAGATATTGCAAACAACTTTGAGTGACATAACACGGAGTGACTTGTCAAGAAGTTGTCCTCGCCTGTGTCCTAGCCTGTGTACGCCGTTGGATACTTCCACAGAGTAAAATTAGTTATCCTACCCCTAGTATAAAATCCCATAGGCTTAACATTGAGTTTCCGTATGCCACGCTGACTGGCATACAGTTTTATATGCCACTAGTGGCATACAGAATTGTTATCATGTAATACCGGTATTCCAAAATCGAGGAGATGGGGTAGGATAAAATCAAAACCTGATTTGTTTTAATCTTGGCCAATGCATGCCACTCCTGGAGTTTTGGCTCTGGACTTCACTCGGCTTCGGCTCATGAATGATGAAGTCACTATGCCAAACTCCAGTCATGGCATACGGTGGGCAAGATTAAAACTCACCCGGTGGAGCTGCGACGCATTTTGAGGCAATTTGGCCAGACTTTTCAACCGACGTCTGTCGAAAAGTCAGCTGGAACGTCTTTTTGCTCAGAAAAAGCGGTTGTTTGGTGGAATACAGGCTTAACCCTTACCCTAAACCTTTCCCTAACCCTATCCCCAACCTTAACCCTAACCCTATCCCCAACCCTAAACCTATCCCAAAACCTAACTCTTTACCTAACCTTATCCCCTATCCCTATCCCTAACCCTAACCCTATCCCTAATCCTATCCCGAACCCTAGCTCTTTACCTAACCCATCCCGAACCTTAACCCTAACTAGTCAGACATTTCCTTCTATATGAAAATGTCTAATTCATAAGGATCTGAAATGGGCTGAGTTCTCCAATCAATTTCTCCAAAACGGGTCGGGTTCTTCTGACAACTACGGGTCGAATTTGTTTCAGGTCAAGTTCTCCAGTAACCTCCTGAGGATGCCTTTAGCCTAGTCCCTTTTGGAGGCCTTGAGCCTCTAGGTGTAAAGACTTAAAATGGTTTCTAGTCATATATACACAACCCTAACCCGCCAGTCGGAACTAAAATAGGGTTAGGCTCATGGCGTCCACGTTTTCGCGCTGACGGGGCTCCAACCGTAAAAGGCTCAAGTCGTCCTATTCCCAGCGAGACAATACTGCAGCCGTAAACCAAAAGAGGTTGACGCATAGCAATACACGAGTGTTACGACGTCAACCTCGAGTGGTTTACAGTGCCGTCCGTACACAGAACCATTGTTGTATTTATTCAGGGTTCCCACGGAGACTTGAAAACCTGGAAATGAAATTGGTCATACACCGTTGTCGGGGTTCAACTTAATGATCTAATAAGTCCTGCACGTGACTAGAATTTCTTCCTCAAGGATGGACCAATTTATCTTTTTGCAAATAACAAAACTTGGGGGATAGGTCTAACTTGCTTGGCATAGTCACAGAGACGGTGACCCCACATCCCTGTGACTGGAGAGAATTAAGGACGAACAATGGAATGAAGTTCAAAGCTTTAATTATCCTGAGAATAATCCGTAGGTACTCTTTAAGTAGCGGCACAGCAATCAGTATCACTCAATACTCATTCTATACTAAGCACACTCAGGTTATAAGTCATTCATGGATATGTAATGTTTGGCTACATATAAACCAGATCAAGTGTAATATGAAGAGATGTCACAAGTTTGAGTCTGAGTTTATTTATGCCACGCATTTTGTTGGCTCCATAATTTCACAAGTCGAAAATGAGTGACATTACGGAGCCACCAAAATGAGTGGCATAAATAAGCTCAAACTCAAACGAGTGGCGTCTTGATTTTATCCTACCCCATTTTCATATTTTTTCAGTATCAGATAATAGTGGCATAAATAACACTTTATGTCACACCCGTGACATAAACAAATCCCATGCTAAGCCTATGGCGTTTTTTATTAGGGGTAGGATAAGAGTGCAAACCTCAATAATTATCTGTAGTGTAATTTGTCCATAAACGTCCGAGCAATAATTCTTGTTTCATCGTCCATTTCTCCAGATTAGATCCTTATCATATTGAAGGTACCAATGAGCCATCTACACCTGCTCAAATTTGCAAACAATTCCTGTTGACAAATAATTCTGTTCCCTTTTAGGCAATCATGGCTGTTCAGGCCCTTGTGCTTGGTGGGCAGTGGTGGAAGACCGACAGTAACCTCTGTCTCTGTGTGCATCAGCTTGTGCACTTTCTGAAGAAGTGGGATATAAATGTGCATCTTATGCATCCTAGAGAGAAAAAGAATCTATCCAATGAAGAAAGAGCAGAAATGTCAGCGTGTGGACTGGATTGTCTTCTCTGTGCAGAACCTCACTTAACACTCCCGCAGGGGTGCCTTCCGGAGGATTGTATCACGGTGCAATATAACACATACTACAAATACCTTCTCCAAAACAAGGCCAGGTTCAGCGGCATCACCCACATCATAGCCTTTGCCCCAGAAATGGCAGCAGCAGCTATCAGACTTAAAGAGGACTTCCACACACAGTACGGAACGAGGGTGGATGTCGTCCTGATAAACTACCGCCGGATGTCGTATGGAGCAGACGATCACTTCATCAATAACAGGGATCAGTGGTTCTCCAAAACCAACACAAGTCAAGTCTGGTCCATGGGACGGGAACTCTTTGATGAATACGATGGATATTTGAAGCTCGATGAAGATTCAGCTCCTCATGAGCTTTTATTATTTCGTCCCACGATGAAGGCAATCAAGCTCAACGATCAATTGAAACAGCAGCAGTTGCTGACTGTCCTACCCGCGGAGACAACGGCCCGCAGCGACCATCTGGACAATCTGCACGCGGCAGTGAAGCAGCTTCACGACAAGATGCAGAGTGATGGTGAGCGAGGGATCAAGTGGTGCATTGTTGTGAAGGACAAGGACGTGCTGAACGACTTTAACAAATCTACTTGCGGTAGGTCGGCAATTCAGCATTTTGATCCTGGCAAGGTTTGCGGTAAGCAAAAGGCCTTATGTGACCAACTCCACCTGTGTAAGGTAAGCACAATCAAATTCAAATGTCTACTAGTACACTAGTCCAATAGACCAGTACACTTGCAGAACCAGTCTAAGAACTAATTTTCACCTGTCACCTCATTTAGACAAGTATACACTGGATTCCAGGTGGTGGGAGAAAGGAGCAATGTTGATGTCATTACTGGGTGAGTTTCCCAGTTACACCTGTGAGGCCTCAGCCGGTGGTTCCCTATGGTTACGGCAACAATTGGGATAGAATTTTCCTTCATTCCATGGTACCATCTGTTCTTGTTAGAACTTATTTCAGCCACGTTTTTTATTCATACAGTCTTCCAATTCTCTTTCGAAGTCGACCTTTTCATTTTCAGTTGATGCAATTCTTTTTTATTGTGTAAGGCAAAGATGATATTATCAAGAGAGGTCACGAGTTTGAGTCTGAGTTTATTTATGCCACGCATTTTGTTGGCTCCATAATTTCACGAGTCAAAGACGAGTGACATTACGGAGCCACCAAAATGAGTGGCATAAATAAGCTCAAACTCAAACGAGTGGCGTCTAGATTTTATCCTACCCTGTTTCCATATTTTTTCAGTATCAGAAAGTAGTGGCATAAATAACACTTTATGTCCGTTTTTTATTAGGGGTAGGATAAAATTTGAGCCCCATTCACACCAATGGAACTGGGTTGAAACTACCCACAGTCCCTCAAATACCAACACGTTTCCCGTATTTCCTTGTTCTCCCTGAGACAGTGAATTCCACATGAAAAATATTTCCACATGAAAAATATTTTATCATAATGACATCCCTGAAAGGGATCAAACAAATTCATGAATCAAAATCAGGTGTTTCATTAATTAGGTTGTAAATACACTTATATCATCACAAAACGGGTAATCTTTTTCATTTCGAAAGACATTTTGAGAAAAGAACATAGTTTGAAAAATCAAATTGAACCCAAAATAATGAGCAATATATTACTGAAGCACGGCAAACGGTCTCTAACTTGTTTTGAAATCTTTCAATTAAATATTGCCAATCTAGAGTTTCCCCTAGTTTAATTACCCAATATGTTGTTTATAACTGATATAATTTTATATCTTTGTGTTTAGCTCTACTTGTCACCTTCTGGAGATGAAGGTCAGGACTTTAACATGTTGGACTGGGTGCTGGTGGGAAGTGGGATGCCAGTTCTGATGTCCTCTTTGTCCTGTGTGGCTGAGACTCTGACAAATCTGGGAAAACTCCACGAATCCATCTTGCCGAAGCAGTTGTTGGTGAAGCCTGGTGAAGCCTGGAGGTCCCGTATCAACGACATTCTGATGGACCCTAAGCCAGCCCTGAGCACCAGTCAACAGCTCGGACAACTCATACAGGAGAGCAAGTTGGTGGTAGAGAATGAGCGCTCCTTCATCTGTGAATTGCTGGCTTCTGGTGCTGGAGGTAAAATTCATCCTTAAATACTTTTTTTTGGTAAACTAGCGACTTCGTCACTAGAGCATGAACACTCTCTAACTGCCGTCGTGCCCCCTAGCAGGTGAACGGAGAATCATTCTAAACCCGTGGTTATCATTTCGTATGACACAGGTGCTTGAGCTGATTTTTTTTTTTTTTTTTTATTCAGAAAAGGGAGAAAAGCACAATCATCCAAATAAAGGACGCTCTTCCTTGCACACCCCAACAGGTGCATGCAGACATACAAAGTATACAAATAAACCTGACGCCTGAAGGGCTATCAGTAAGAAAGTTCAATATTTTCAGCTTTAGCATTTGCTAAGATGAAGTGTCCAGTGATTTCTGTAGGTCATATGACTCTACATACTTTTCACGCTCTAAGGAGTTCTTGTTTGATCAGTCCCAGTCGATCAAAAATCACTGCTGATGCGGTATAAGATAGATACAGAAAAAAAGTTATAAGTGTTTAATATAACATGATCAGTACACATGAGATTCCAAACATATAATTAAATTACAAGAACAGTGACGACAATACAAATAACATCACAAAGGACACAGTGCAACCCTGATGTCTATTAATGCCTTATACAGTATTATATATCATCGTATAGTTATCAACACAAAAAAATAGAAAGAGTTGTCATAATCTGCATACACATCTATTCTTATAACAAATATTTGAATGCATCGCCGGTCATCTGACTCGGTACTATGCTAGTATTTTATGAGCATTTGACACATATTCAAAATAATGATTTCCCATTAAGGCCTGTTTTATTGTAGTTATTGTTCTGTGTTTACAGAGAGATCTTATCAGATGCAGGAGGCATTAATAAGAGTTTTTTAACTGCAGCCTTGAACTTATTTCTATCATCTAATTTCTGAATATTACTAGGAATCAAATTCCATAACAACATGCCCCTATATAGGGGGCTATTCTTATATGTTTCCGTTCTGGGTATCTTAGTACGTATTACATTACTATTTCTAAATCTATACCTCCCACTGAGCAAGTTTCCAAACAACGTTGATTTTTTGCAACTCCCACCCATAATATTCTAGATTTTTTTATATTTATACTTAATAGATGCTTGTCTAGCCAGACTTTTACTTTATTTAGATCATGCTGCATTTTTATACAGGCCTCGGTTGCAGTAACTCCATTGGTTATTAGAATAAGATCATCTGCATACATCACAGGATAGGCATAATCTACTATTGTGAATAACTTATTAATAAACAGTATAAATAACACAGGTCCAAGTACGGACCCCTGCGGGACTCCCTGGCTGATATCGCTTTCATCACTCATGTCCCATTAACCTTTACTGATTGTTTTCTTCCTTTAAGATAAGACAAAAAAAATTCTTCAGATTTTTCTGATACACCGTTTTGTACAAGATATTAAGTAAAATTTCATGGCTGACACAGTCAAAGGCCTTCTGAAGATCGATACAGGCACAAATACTTACTCTCTTATGGTCAAAATTATCCATTAATGTATACAACACCACAAAAATCGCTTTTGACGTGGACTTATTCGGCATGAAGCCATATTGGTTATTGTGGATTATATCATTCTCCATAAGATATTCCATGAACTGCCCATGAATGATTTTTTCAATTACCTTCGAAATCGTGGTTAACACACTTATAGGCCTCCAGTTGGAATACTTACTAACATCTCCTCCTTTAGGTATCGGGGTGACAACGGCCTTTTTTAGTGTGTCAGGGAATTCTCCAGTCATAATTATGTGATTGAACATGTTAACAATGATTTCAGGTCTGTAGATCAGAATTTTCTTCAGGATAGAAATTTTTAGATATTTCACTTCTGTGGATTTATCATTTTCTAGATTTTTAATATATTTTTTCACGGTATCAGCATTAACATGATGAAAATTAAATTCTCCGGCATTTGGTTCATATCTTGCTAAGTCATTTTCCCTGATTTCTAGGATACTTTGTTTCACACACTCCTCTGCAATTTTTAGGCCAACTTCTATGTAATATTTATTAAGATCGTTGATGATTGGTAGAAATACAGTACAACCATAAGGCAGCCAAGTAGTTTTAGTGGGCATTGTTTATTGAACCAACGTTTCGAGCTGAAGGGCCCTTTATCAAGGTTAACATCCGAAGATATTTGATAGCTTAGGTGCACAGTGAGTCATTCTTGACTGAAATTTAATTTTAACTGTGATGAAGTTTATAAATTGATAGAGATTGATATATGAGAAATACATGGGTGTAAAGTGGTAGGTAACATGTTAACATGGTGAATAAAGGAATTTTTTGGAACATGAAAAGTTCGTATTATAAATTTAAAAATCAATTCGAGGGGTTTGAAATTTTTTTCGTCTCGTACATGTACGAAAATTATGTAGAGAAGAGGATTATTCATTTCTTGGTGGTAGTTTTGCGTGGGGGTCATATATCCCATGTTGATGAGACCTTGTCTCATACAATTTCCTACATAATCGTCTATTTTTTTCACAATGGAGAAGAGGTCGAAGAGCACCTCTCCCACTGGTAAGTTTCTTCTTGGTTGTCTTGGGGTGGGGAGTTCATCCTTTGGGGTCGGGATGTAGGTGGCGCTTCCTTCTTTATTTTTCGAGGTGTCTAGTACTGTTCGTTTATTCTGGCGGTCGTTCACTAGTAGGGTCTGGTCGTTGTCGGGTTCACTGGGGTTGCTGGAGATAGCGTCGGTATTAATTATTAAGATCGTTTGCATTATGTCCTTCTTCGAAAGGCAGGACAATTTCAGTTTTTTCTGGTTTCCATAGAGAAAAATGGTTCTCCAGAACTTCTTTGGGTTTTTTCTGTTGTGGTCCAGAGTATCTTTGATAGGTTTAGCAGTATGATCCCGAATCCCTTTATGTATCTGTCTCCTTAGTTGACGTACTTCACTCAGGAGGTTCTTATTATGAGAGTTATTTTTGTATATTCTCTTTAATATCTCCGAGCGTTTTTTAATTTGTTTGTTGATCTTTAGTGGTAGCTCGATATTATCTATTGTTTTTATTGTGAAACTTTTGATAGGGCAAACCCGGTCTAGGCAGCAGTTAATATAACTCATAAAGTGTAGGTTGGGATCATGTTGATAGCTACATGCAAGTCGGGGTATATCAACTTTTTCATCATAAGATCTTACATACCCATATAAATCTTTGTCGTTTATCTTATTACAATTCCGGCCCTCACAGGCTACCTTCACTTTGATTTTGCTCTTATATTTCCTCACAACATATATAGGCACATGATCTGAGGCAAGCAAATTAATATTTCCTGAGTCACCTATATGTTTACTATTAGTGTAGATGCGGCTGCTTCCCTTTTTTTATGAAAATACGTGTCTAGTGTTTTCATTTCATTTAATTAAAAATTTTTTTTTTTTTTTTTTTACTATGCTATATTTCGCACTACTTTTACATCGACTATTAACATTTAGGTCTCCCATGACCCAGACCTCTTTATTCTTAAACCCATTATCTGCCAATATCTCTGATAGTTGTTTGTAACATGCATCTATATTTTTATGTGGTGGTCTGTAGACAGTGATTATCAGTAACTGTCTATGATTTGGTCGAATTACTGTGTGGGTGAGTATCTCATACTTTGGGGTTGAGAAGCAGTATTGTTGGTGTTGTTTAACATAGCAGGCTAATGATGTTTTTACTAATAGGGCTACCCCTCCACCAATTTTATCTTCCGGGTACGATCTGTCATTCCTGAATATTGTCATTCCCGGGATATTTATCATATGTGAGTCGTATCTCTCACGTAGCCAAGTTTCTGTTATGGAAACATAGTTACAAAGGGAAAACAATTCTTTCATTTCTTGCAGCCGCCTAAATATACTACGTACATTAGCAGTTAAGAATAGTTCTCCTTTCCTTTTACCCAACTCAAACGGTGTTATGAGTGACATAATACACAGTACAGGCGATGGTCATATTATAATACGCAAACATCATATAAATCGGGATTACAGAGAACAAACATACAACAAATAGTGCAAAGTACACAATCAGCCAGTCGAAGCATTGAAGCCAGCTGATTGAGCTCCTGAGACATATCATCTTGGAGCATAGTTTCCAGTGTCTACACAAATAACAGACAATCAAACAAGAAAGAATCAAATAATTCAAAAGTCTCTTAGTCAGTCAATATAGTATTATCTCGGTCATATGACTCATAGATCTCATAATCCGTCATGCCTAAATCGTTCAATATATTATGTCAGTATGGTCATTTGACTCACGCTGTTAGGCCAAAATATGTTCAGTGGATCATTTGGCTCACATAAATATATTCATATCTGGTATGTTAGATTAGGCATGCATGACCAGGAAGGGAAGATAGAACATTCTTACTTGGGGAGTGAAGCTCATTCATGACAACCGGTGGCAACATTCTTGTCTATAGCATCCGAGATAAGCCTTGCTATCATCGCTTGGGTACTTGGATCGGGGTGAACGCCATCGTACAACCGTCTGAAGAGATGTCTGGTTACTCGGGAGGGACGATTTCGGTGAATCTCTCTGGCCGTATACACAGTATGGACTCCTTCACTGTCATTCATTCCGGCTATTCCCTCGTTTAACAGCCGAATGGTCTCGTTGAGCCGGCCCTGTAGCCGTGAGATTTCTACCTAAATTCATTTCATAGATTGGATCACCAACCCCGTGGTGTAAATGCAGGGAGAAAAGCTGAACTAAAATTCAGCACTATGCATCATCCTAAAGGGCTAGATCCACCAAGCGAAATTAGGGCCGGCCGATGTCCGCGCGGGTGGAATATGGACGTCGGCTGCTCCCGCCTCTGGTCGGCTCAAGCCGGTTGATATAATCGCCTTGGTGGATCAGCAAATAATGTCAAATCGGCTGGGGCCGGCCGCACCCGGCTGAGGCCGGACCTAGTCGCCTCTCCCATATCACCATCGTCCGTAGCCGTGTGGCCCCCGTGTGGGAGCCAGCCGGACGTCGCCTCTGGCCGGCCGGCTCAAAATGAAAATTATTTGCTGGTCCACTGACCCAGCCGTGTGGAGTCGGCTAGAAACTCCCTAGCCGACGCTAGCCGACCCTAGCCGACGCAAAACTGATTTATTTGCTTTTTAAAGGCGGCCGGACAGACGATTTGAAGAGTACGACACCCACCCGCGGGCTCTGCCGGGAGTTGCGGCGAGGGAACGCCGCCAACATAGCGCGAGCCATACCGGCGATACCCGAAGCCGCGAACGGACATTGGAAATTCCGACACTATCGTCAGAATTCTAGCACCATAGCGTGGCATACACACTCATAACATTAATCCTTATCTCTATTTACCTTCATTGTTCGATTTAACGTGTATTTCCGTGGTTATTTGACAATCTCTGACCGTTCCCGTACAAATCCCGACACGCCGACACACCGCTCCGCTCGATATGCGGCTTCCGCGGGTTCAGAGCGTCGAAGTGTATCACCGCACGCGGCGCCGCCTATCGAGAAACTCGATTACTACGTAAAATACCATGCGTGCCGCCTATCGAATCAATGGAGAACTCGGCTGGCCCGTCCCCGCGAGCGCCGTGTGGACGTCGGCCGGCTGGAAATAACTATTTGGTGGACTAGCACGGAGAATTCGAGACGGCCGGACGGCCGACCTAGGCGATTATCGTCGCATGAAGCCATTTTGGCCGTCGCCAAGAGCCGGCTGAACGTCGGCTGAGCACCTCTTGGTGGATCTAGCCCTTTAGGGCACACCCATGTACACACTTACCCACATTTCCCCGCTCGGCTCAGTTTCTATATTTAGAAGACTGTAGAAGAGCTCATGTGTTAATCTACCTATTTTCAAAATCTAGAGATGAAATGTTACTACAAGAACGAGTTAGAGTCTCAATTGGTACATTTGTTAAATATCTCAACACCAAGAACTAATATTTAAAGACGAAATATGATGTATCACGGTACCGCGATCTGGAACTACTTGTTGCCAGAAACAAGGAACATAGCAACGCTAGACAGCTTCAAAAAGTGCAAAAGACTGAACTATCTAGTAAAATTCAAACGGTATAAATCACAAAATACCAGACAGTCAGTTGTTGTTAGGGTGATGTTATTGAGACCAAGTATTACAATTTTTGGTTCATATGATGTATCAATGCAGTTCACGACGTTTCGCTAATGTTTAATTAGCTTCCTCAGTAAAATACCATGACTGCCCAGTAAGCTACTGATACATACTCAGCCTGTGCTTACAATGTATTCAAGTTATGATATAACTACGGACACATGCTATTAACTATGAAATGATCTCGCAATTTCTCCGTCAGATTTCATTTGGGGCCATCCATAAAGTACATACGCAGAATTTCTGAAATTTTGGACCCCCGCACCCCCTCTCCCAATCTTGTACGCAATAGAACAAAGAGGGAGCATACGCAGATTTTCCAAAATTTCTGACCCCCCAACCCCCTCGGTGCGTACATACTTTATGGATGGCTCCTTTCCAACTTGATATTTTTAATATGTAAACTCTGTACATAAGTTGCAATCAAGCCTCGAAACCCCGGAACACATATAACTGATTATATCCTGAGCAAGGGCGTGCATTGAAATCAGTCACAAGACTGAACATGATCCAGCTTAAATAAATGTTTTTAATTAATAATACGTGGCATATACACTTCTTAACACAGCCGATGCTTAAAAAAATCCACCCTAAAAGTATATAATTGGCTTAGATAGTGCATCCTGGTAGGATCCCAATACCCTCTTTATTGTGATTATTACACGGAGAACTAAAAACTGAAATATTTTTGTTTCCAGTACAAGGGATATCTCTGACTGAGACCAGCGAGAGACCAGCTGTGCCACACACGATGACAGTGTTTCCAATAAACACGCAAGAAAGTTCTCCCTTTCAAGCCTGTCCCTTCACAACTTTCCAAGAGAATCAGAAACAGCAGCAGCAGCAGCAGCAGCAGCAGCAGCCCGAGAAGTTTGCATTTACATCACAAGTACCTTGTAGCAGTCAAAGCTCAAACAGTAGGTGTAGTAAATGTACCTTTCTGATTTACACACAGGAAGGGACCTGAAGCATAGGAAAATGATCGGAAGATTGTTGCTTACATTGTTGCCTCTTGTTGCTATTCTATGAATTATAAGTTCTTATCCTTAAATGCTGTTGCTCATTGGTTGCTATGTTAGCTTGATTTGGACTTGTATGTTCATAAATATACAGAAAATGTATTGAGGATGTGGCTAAGTGTAATCAGTTAGGCAGCTACTGCTTGAATGAGCTCATGTCATACATCCATTTATTCTGTGACAACCTTATGTCAGCGGCGTAATGAAGGCGATTTGCCTAGTATCAGTTGTTGACAACATCTTTCAATAGTTTTGAAATGGGGTTGTCTGATGTTGTCATGGTGTGGCTATGTCAACAACAGTGCATTTATCCGTGGGAATCTTCAGGCTGCTAAGATGGACGTGGATTGTAATAATAGATGTATCTATCACCACAAAATGATGCCAGGGCAGTCCTGTCAACTTGATGTGGCAAGTTATTAGACTTTTCTTTCATTTCTTTGTTGAATTGTGGTAGACTAAGTTTAAGAGGAATGATGCTGGGTGATACTTTATTAATGTTTGATTTAATAAACCACAGAGGGTGAAGGTTTACTTGCGCATTGAAACCAGTCGCAACACTGAGCACAACCCAGCTTAGATAAAAAAAATCTTTTAAACAGCTATAAGGATATAATGGGCTTAGATAGTACATCCTGGTGGGATCCCAATACCCTCTTTATTGTGATTATTGCATGGAGAACTAAAAACTGAAATATTTTTTACCAGTAAAAGGGATATCTCTGACTGAGACCAGTGAGAGACCAGGGCCCTGTTTTTCAGTCACGACAAGTTGTATGGAAGACATCTTTGAGGCGCCAGTGTCCTATAGACGTGATATCTTAGAGGATATGTCTAAGATCTTAGGTCTAAGACACTTAGGGCGGTCTGAGGTGTGCTATAGTCACGACAATCTTAGGGTCACGTGGTTCAAAATGTCTTGGAAAGTGTCTTATACCCAAGACAATTATGGACATGTCGTACCAAATGCGCAACTTCACTTCCCGTAAGAATTAAGCTATGAAATTTTAACACGAGTAATGAATACATATAACCTATTAGCATACCAAATATGAAGAAGATTGGCCACACTGTTACGAAGTTATCAGCGTTTGAATTTTGTCATAGCAATCATCTGCTCTGGTGGCCAGTGTATGTTCCCGACGCCTCCACTAACCTCCTGTCAACTTGATGTGGCAAATTATTAAACTTGACTTTCATCTCTGTGTTGAAAAGGGGTAGACTAAGTTTAAGAGGAATGATTTAGGGTGGTTACTTTATTAATGTTTACTTATATACACAAATTTTTTGTTTTTGTAGATGTAGCCGATAACAGACATCGAGCTCATTCAAGCTGCCTTTTAGAAAGCACATAGCCTCGTCTAAACCGTTTACTTATATACACATGTTGATTTGATAAATCACAGTGGGTTAAAGTTTATGCCAGAACAGATTCTACTCTGGCCATGTGGCCCTGGGGGCTGTTTCACTAGAAGCGGGGTCAAAGCGAGAGGTAGGACCGCAACAGTGGCAGGAATAGCGGCACCAACAGTGTCAATCCCAAATTTGTGTTTCAACAGTGGTCTCGCTGTTGAGGTGAGACCAACTCTCACTGTTGGCACAGGTCTCGCTATGCACACGCGTTTGACATTCGAATTTATTTGTCGACGGGCCGCGATGATGTGGAATTTCACCCCTTCCCATAGGAATTAAGCAATGACATTTTTACACGAGTAAGGCATATATATAACCTATACCAAATATGAAGAATATCGGCCAGGCCGTTTTGAAGATATCGATGTTTGAGTTTGGTCGTAGCAAATACTGCACTTCCCGCCGGCCTCCGGGGGAAGACTAAAAGAATAGCCGAAACCCCCGCTGCACAACGGAGGGAGTGAAAAGAACAGCGACTAACGCTAACGCACGGAGGGAGTAAAAAGTTCAAACGCCGATAACTTCACAACCGCTTGGCCGATCTTCTTCATATTTAATACGGTTATAGGTTATATGTATACCTTACTTGCTTATTTCTCACTGGAAGTGGGTGACAGTATTCTATACACGTAACAAACGAGTGGGTAGACCCTCTCGCTTGCAGCAGCTCCACAGTAGCACTAACAGCGAGACCCAATTTACTAGTGAAACGGTCACTGCCACTGTTGGTGCCGCTCCTTTCCCGAGTGCCGTTCACGCTTGGTTGCACCTGCTAATGAAACGCAAACTGCCGCTTTGCTGCCACTGTTACAAACAGCGAGACTTTTAGCTCCTAGTGAAACAGCCCCCAGGTTGGTGACGATTTGAGAAGATATAACAGAGATGTCAGTTTTCCACTTTTCCGTGGAAATCCACTTTTACATATTCAGTATATGTAATTGTTTTTCCTCATTTATGCCAATAGAACAGTGGTTTGGATCTTCCCACAGACCCCCAGTCCCATACCGTGGCCGACAAGGACATATTATCGAAGTTTTCCCAGTCTCTCTGAGGCAGAAAAATCCACATGAAAAATATTTCCACTTTTTCCCCTCACTCAAATTGGCATCCCTGTTCTGGTCTATACATCCCTAACGTGGTCATGTAATATTGGTTTCTGTGCGAAGAAAGTAATTATCTAAATTACCCCTAATTATTGAGGAACAAATTGACTTTATTGATCAGTCGCCATTTTGGTTAGTAACCTCCTCCCTGATGTTAACAGTACGGCTGCCATGCTTTGAATGGCATATAATACCCCTATTATCGCTCAGCTCTAGTTCCCAGTCTGCCCACATGAGGGCAGGTCGCTTTACCAATGCCACTTTGAGTTGTTCAGTGTCATGAGCGGCCTCCTGACATGTGCGACAGACCGGAACGGGCGCTCAATCGGAATGGATTTGGCTTCCCCTATTGGCTGTTGGTACAACAGCCAATGAGAGCGCAGACCTCACAGATGCCAAGCCTGTCATGTCAACCCCCTGCTAAGGGTATAAAACCAAGACCCATCCCTGTCAATAAACAGTTAAGTTCTTGACTCATAGAAGTACATAGTACCTCTGTGTTTGAGTTCTTCTCTCTCTTCTTAAGGTCTACTCCTTACACAAGTAGGGTCCAAGACTTTACACCTGGATATAAAGACTAACTTGGAATACAAAAATATTTTGATGTGGCTATGACAATCTGTTATTCTGCGATAATCCACTGATTGAATTAGTCATGATTAAGTGGCTGATCCACCAAAATAGACCCGGCAGAAGGTCAGCAGACGCTCCGGCGACAGGCCTTGAGGGACACGACGGTGGGCCGACAGTAGGTGATAACTGTCGTGGCTGGTTTATTTGCTGTTCCATCAACCAGATAATAGGCCTTTCTTCACTGGCCAGTGTCGCACCTTATCTGCTTAGTTACGCCACAGCTGAAGCCAAACATTCACCTGGTAACCTATTCTTAAGCACTGGAACACTGAGTCTATGAGCATAATATGTTCATAATACCCGTCTACATGATTGCATCTTATTCTATGGTATTCCAGCTCAAATCTGGTATGTCATACATGCATATTGCCTCAATAATATTTTAGATATAGCATAGATAACCTAGGATCACTGAAATTGAATATATATTAATACATTGACAAGTCTAGCTATCATGTGCTTATCTTTCTCCAAATTAAAACCGAAACAATTATCAACTATAAAGTTTTGATAGTCCAGATGTGTGGATACAATGCCTTTAATTGTTCTAGAAGTCCAATCTGTCCAAAAACAACACTCCTGTAATCACACCCACGGTTCACACTTTAGGTGTGATTACTGTGTCTCTCTATGGGCAAGTGCCTGGACTCGGACGTGTTTGTCCGAGCGGCCGCGTTACTAGAGAGTGGGCCGTTAGGCGGCACTGAACGGCAACACCAGGGCCCTGTTTTTCAGTCATGACAATCGTTATGGACGACGTGTTTTTGCCGTCAGTGTTCGATAGACACGACACTCTAGTGAATAGGCGATATGTCGTGAGTCTAAGAGGCATAGGGCAGCCAAATGTGTTTTTCAGTCACGACAATTGTGGGGTCAGGTGATTGAAAATGTTGCCCAAATTGTCGTTGGTTCATGATAGCTATGGACATGTCGTACAGAATGCGCAACTTCACTTCCCGTTCGAATTAAGCAATGAAATTTAAAACGAGTAAGGTATACATATGACCTATAATCGTCCCAAATATGAAGAAAATCGGCTGCACCGTTCCGAAGTTATAGGCAATCGTCTGCTCTGGTGGCCAGTGTATTTTCCCGACGTTCCCGCTAATTTATGCAGCGACCTTGACATAGACTGAGCATCGGGAGGTGGGAGGGTGTTATGGCCACCAGAGCAGACGATTGCTATGACGAAATTCAAATGCCGATATCTTCGGAACGCTGCCACCGGTCTTCTTCATATTTGGAACGATTATAGGTTATATGTATCCCTTACTCGAATAAAAATTTCATGGCTTAATTCCGTCGGGATATACGCACAGTGATGTGTTATAGAACCTAAGACAGTTCTATACTTGTCGTGACGGCCGACAGTTTGAGCGGCGATCGTGAGTGGCGCACTACGATCGTTTCTATAGAACAGCGGCCATTTTGTGTCTTCCAGAATGTCATGGAATCGCTGGACGATCGTACGGCATCGTTGCCCGACGAGGTCGTTACTGAAAAACAGGGCCCTGTATTCCAGGGACACATATTTTAGGCCGACAACTGTCGCTAACTACCACATGGCGACCACATGGCCATCGGTCGGCCTTGGTGGATCAGCCGCTTTAGGGACCATTACAGTCAGATCCAGAGGGGCATTGGTGTGGAGGCACTGGATACAGTTGAATTCCAGCAGGTCTCTAAGGTGGTTCACCTGTTTCTGTCAGGGCAAGCATAAACAAAAAGTCCACCATGTAAATAGTCACATCGTCAAGACCGATGTCAGCTGGTAGGTTGAAGTGTTTGGCCACTTCACTATCCGGTTCATTCTTTGTGATTGTCAGGAAATATGCTGTGAAGCATATTTTCGATTCACATTTGGTCTGCCCAACATATTGTATGCCACACCTTTTGCAGGTGATATAGTAGATAAGGTTAGAGCTGGAGCAGCATGCATTGTACCTACCCATGTATGTTCTAATGGATGCAGTACTTATATAGAACGTCCTGACCATGCTGTACAAGTCACAGAACGAGATGCTAATTTACCGTTTGTACGGACCGAGGCGTTTACGCCGAGTTCCGTACAAGAGAATCAAGAGATGAGAAGGACAGCTAAGTTTAGAATTACAAAGAAGAACAGCAGCTTCAAGTTAGTCTCTCCACGAAATTCTCACTCCTGTGGGTCTTCAGTCTCCAAGCCTTAGTCTAGTTCACTTTGTCCCTATGTGCAGGAAAAACTCCAAATTCTGAACAAAATTGTTTTTTTGTTTTTTTTTAAATTTCTCATTCCTGTGCCAGATGGAGTTGATATCGGTGTTTTACTCACCCTTTTGCAGATTCTCTATCAGGAGTTGAGATGAAGAAAGTGGCCGACATGATTGGTGATGATTGGCGAACTCTGGGATTGCATCTAGGACTGTCAACCTATAAACTTGATGGACTTTGCAGCACTCCCCAGGGAGGGCCTGAAGGATATGCTGCCAAGGTTTGGTTTACTTCATATTTTATCAACTTTTCAGAATGGTAACATGAGAGGTATGATTTAGGAATCAGGGATATCAGAGTTCAGGAATTTCAGGGATTTTAAATTTTTTTTTTTTTTTATAAAACAATTGTTGTCCTCAGTATTCAAAGGCCTTAGTAGAACCTGGGTGTGTCTACCCCATATCCCTGAAATCAGTGAAATCATTGCGTAGTTACCATACACACCATTTTGAATGCATAGCCAACACCAGGAACCAGAGCCCTGTTTTTTAGTCGTGACTCTTTCCTATAGTGAGCAGTTAGTGACCGTTTGGAGACCTTTGGGTTCCAGATATGCGACGTCATAACATGTGCGACCACTTTCAGGGGTAAAGTGTCGTGGTGACGGTTTTGGGTTCCAGAGTTGTGACCATTTAGCCCAAATGGTGGCATATTTCATTTTATACACTTCCACTTTATCAAATGAAACAATATTTACTGCGATGAATTATCTATATCTGTTTTATCTAATTCCCAAATTTCACAATTTTCTGTTGAGTAATATACATGTGAGACATGCTTTTGTTTTTGAATGGGCCTTGGACCAACAGTAATCATAACAGCTGAACAGTGACTGGGTCTGAGGAACACTTTTTGGTCATGATCACTGGTTTGGTCGCCCAACTGGTCACTCTTTTGTGATTACTACAAATAAAGACATCGCTGTCTGAAAAACAGGCCCCAGCTTCATACTACACTCTCCCATGCAGATATTTGGTATAAGTGCACTATGCGCTTGTCCGAAATTGTGTTATCCTGTGTAGTTTTAATAACTAACATCGTATGGAGTGAAACACATGAATGTTGGTAGTAGAATGTAAAACAGAGGGAAGCTTCTAGAGCACCTGTCTGTATAAGGGTATGACTGGTCACGTGACCAGGTGATGTAAGCAGCAGAAGAGTACACCTTCGCTGCAGCTGCCGGAGGCAGCACTGAGGTACGAGGAGTAAGAGCTAGTTGAGCCAAAGACTTGCTCCCGCTGGAGTAAGGTTAAGCGCCGGAGGCTTCATCCCGTGAGGAGTGAAGTCGCCTACTATAGACATTCAATGTGTGGACTCTCGGTGCTGTGAGTTACCTACAGACCGATGTGTGTGTAACTGGCTCTCAGTGGAGAGAACACAGAACATGTGGACTGAGTTTTAACATCCATTCCAGGAACCCTAGGATACACGGCTCTATTCAGCAAAACAGGAACTGAAGCGAACAACTGTAAGAACAATATGCTTTAGGAAGACTGAAGGAAACATATAATTACGCGGGGGGGGGGGGGGGGGGGGGTTAATAGGCAGGGGTAGTGGTGATGTAGTATACTGAAACTGGGTTACTCTAGTTTTATGTCAAAATATGCAGTCTAATTGTACATCAGATTAATCTTATTGCCCATTTTACCAAGTACGTTTGATGTACAACTACAGTCAGCCTGTTTTTGTATAATTATATGCCTTAAATGGCGCAGTTGTACCTTCTATTTATTTAATGTGATGTACGAGTACATGGGTAGGAGCGTAGGACATACAGCCACAGGTATATAACAATGTCTGCAATCACATTACAGGTATTGCGAAAATGGCGCTGGGCCAATTATAACCCAAACTTTGAAGACACCAAACAACATCTACAGAGCGTATTGGAAGAATGCGGACGGTTGGATCTTGCTCAGGAAGTTCGTCCTTATCCGGTTAAAAACGGTGAATAATGCATTTTTTAATTCCTTTCTCTCTTTTTCCACGAGTTTATCATAACTCTCGGAGAAGGAAAGTATCATAAAAACAGCTTCGTGCGGAACATAATCGTATTGTATCGAGAAATAATTTGTGCATATATCAAACATTACCTTTTTTTAAGGTTCTAATCTGCCATCCATGTTGGTATCGCTACTCTGGTTGGTCTAGATCTAGGAAAATCTGAAATAAAAAAAAGCCTTATATTATTTTAGTCGAACCTTACTTGTACATGTATATACTATAGTTCAGTGGGACAGAACTATAGAAGCCATATTATAACCTTATTTGGGGTTTAGGGCAGACAAATAGCATGGCACCGTGTATCTTTAAAAAAAAAAATCAAGTTGGATTATTTATATTACAAAATAAATTCAAATCAATCAATGTGTCTAGCCTGTCCCTTCCAATTTCCAGGCTTCTCTTTCTAGCCGGCACGAAGGTATACATTTTATAGTTGTTTTCTGATTCTTTCAGCCACGTTTTTACTTACCGATATCTTTCTAATATGTTAGTAATATTGTGAAGTCTGTATACCTTGTTTGTTAAAGCATCGAATCTTTGAAAACCTTAGACACACCCCACACCCTCTGTCTCTAAGCACCCTGTCTCTTTGCAACCTGTGTCTGAATTGACTGAAATACTTTTTTTAAAGTGAAAAGCATAAATGTTTGATGGTCCTTATATACTCTCAGGATCCTGGGTCGATGAACATCAAACACGCCTCCTAACATGAGAATTTCTTTTTCATTCAAATGGGAAATATCAACCATATTTTTGAGTTTGTGTGAGATTTCAACCTGCAAGCCATCTCTAGGGCGATAAACTGCAGCAACAAAAGTTGTTTTAATTTTGACCCGAATCTAAGTCTTTATACGATCTTACCAAGAAGTCATTTTAAGTAGATCATACTTAAGCCCTCTATAATGAAAATAGCTACGCCTTTTTGATATCCCCAAGAACTGGATAAATCCAGGACGTCTAGTCTTATTACATCATAATTGTTTTGTTTTTTTGTCATCGAGCTGGAGACCTATTTCAGCCTCGTCCATGATATATAGATAATAATTGTTGAGCCCCAAAAGTCTATTGGGAATAGATGGGGACAACCATGTTTCGGTTATGTAAACTATATCAAAGGTATCAGGCAATTGGATTCTCAGAAACTGCATTTTACTTTGTAAACTACAAATGTTTAGATGTCCAACTCTCAGGCCCCTGATGCCGACAATTTCATGTGATCTGAGTGGACGATCTGAGTGGACGTATTCTCCCCGTAGTTGACGCATAGTAAAACTCTGAGCGATAGCGAGGAGTATTGCATAGCGTCAACTACAAGGAGAATACGGCCACCCAGATCGAAATCATGGTAATGTTGTATCTATTACTTGCCTTTCGAGTAATTGTTAGGAAAAAAATCTTGTATGTAATTAGAAATTAGACCCTAGCGCCGTGATTTGTTTGCATGAATCAGTTCCTATAATGTCCGTCAGGTGGCCGAAAAAGCCGTATTCTCCTAGGAGATTCCGGAGGTCCGTATTCTACTCAGTAGCGATCTGTAGGCTCCATAGGCTTAGTATGGAGATTCCGTATTGGGTGGGTACTAAATACCACATAATATATCATATAAGCTAGTGTTATGGTTTACATGCATAACTCTACATATAGTTGCACATCTAGATCACGAGAAAAGATTTGATTCCTGTTAACCACGACCATTTGATATAAGACTTAATTCTAGTTTTGTTAAACTTACATAGATAAGGAAAATGACAGAATTTGCCCATCCTTTCTAGGTCTAACCTAGATAGCGATGATAGCACTCTTCGGCTCAAGCAGTTGTTTTTTTTAGTTTTTTTTTATCATGTTTATTAGGGTTCTTCATTAATCATACAGAAAAATGTCTGGGCTCGGTTTAACCGTTCTTCCGCCCAGTCCCTTCCATAGCATGTGTACAATCAGTTATTTCATTGGCTGGTATTCTTTGTTATTTCCAGTAACCTTACAACATACAGAATGGTACACTACTACATCTACTATCATCATCAGACTATTTTGAACTGTCTGTAAAGTGCTATATATAGATGTACACCATGGTTACAATTGGGGAGGTTTGATGAGATGGGATGTGATGGGTGAAAGTAATACCACAATTACAACAGTATTGTAGTAATACAAGTAATGAACAATTCCAGTAATTAACCTTTGAACTCTAATTTGTGGTTGCATTACAAGCCACAATCAACAGTCAGTAATTCCATAAGGCAGTTGCTGTGCAAACCACTGTCCACTAGTGGGTAGTTGTAACACAAGCTACCAGTTAGTTAGCGTTTAGTATTCATATTTTGCACTAAATTAAGGGGGGCGAGGGGAGATAGGGTGCACACCCCGGGACAACCACCATTCGTATATACTACAGTTTACGGTCAGTTGCAACACAAGCTGACTTAGTCCATAAAACAGTTTGGGTAGGATCTCTTTATCAATAATTTAAATCTATTTTTCTCATCTATAGTTGTATAAACTTCTTTTAGTCTATTCCAAATTAATATACTACGTACATAGAATGAGTTATTAAATAAGGCATTTTTTAAGGGTGGTTGTATTAGTCTGAGTCCTTGTTTTCTCCTAAGGGGTAAGTTACGATTATCAATCTGATCCAGTAGCTGGGCTAGTGTAAATGCATAATATAATAGGTGAATTTCTCTGCGCTGGACAAGGGGTAACAGTTTTGATTTTTCATGGAGTTGTTCAGTGGTATACAATGGGTTTGGTTCAAGTGTGACTTTTTATATAATACGCATTATTTTATTTTGAAGACGTTGGAATTCTTGTTGCATTTGTTGTGTTTCATTTTCGTATACAAAATCTGTATAATCTAAGTAGGGTAGGATTGTCGATTTATAAATTTGAAGCGCTGTATGGGTGTCTATGAATATCCTTATTTTTGAGAGCAGGTAAGTTTTGTGCTTTACTTTTTGTATAACATTTTTCCTGTGATCGCTGAATTTTAGTTTTGCATCTAGCGTTAGGCCAAGGTATTTAAATTTATTTACCTTTTCTAGGACTTTGTTATTAATCTCAATCTCAGTTTGGTTATTATCTTTGCGATGGTTGTAGTTCATCCACTGAGTTTTTTGCTCATTTAAGGTTAATAGGTTATCACTGCACCAGCTTGTTAGTTGGGGGATAATGACTCTGAGTTGGTCACTGGAGTCTGCGGTTATAACCGTATCATCTGCGTATAATAACGTATGGCACCGTGTGTCTTCAAGGTTTTTTACTAAGTTGTTGATATAAACAATAAATAAGGTTGGTCCGAGGTCGGAGCCTTGGGGGACACCGTAGGTTAGTGGGAGGACTTTTGATAATTTACCATTTAAGTTAACCCTTTGGCTTCTATTAGTCAAGTAGCTTGAGAACCAGGAGCAGGTGGTATTGTTCAATCCAATTTTATATAGTTTTTGTAACAAGATCTTATGCGATATAGTGTCAAATGCCTTCCGAAAATCTAGGAATAGGGATGCAACATCTTCGTTATTTTGTTTTTGATATATATGTCTTAAGTAGTTAGTTATGGCTGAGGTAGTTGACCTGTTCTTTCTGAACCCGTGTTGTGCTTCTGTTAATAGATTCTGTTCCTCGAGGAAGTTTTTTAGACGTTTATTAATTAATTCACTTCAAGGTAGCATCTCTCTGGAGGCAGACATCTCAGCCTCGTACACTAAACAGTATTTATACTGATATCTAGACTTATGTTAAGTCAGGGATGTCGATGTAGAACTTAATAGGTTGACAACCCTGTCATCTTATCCCACTTCTCACACAAGTCTCTGTGGGTTGGACTGGGTAGTGAAAATGTTGTCGCTGTCGACTACCATATCTCTTCTACCACCCCACCTTACCGTCACTGTGTTTCTCCTAGAATGACACATTATCTACAGGGTGTGTTTCACTGGGCAGACTGTACCGCCACAAAAGAGCACCGCGCGGCCACCCTGTGTCGGGCAGGATTAGAAGTCGGTGCAGTGGAGCAGGCCACATGCTCAACGGCGTCAGCTGCAATATGGTGGAACGGACACCTGGCCTATAAAACCTGATAAAATAGCTTTTTAAAATTTATTTTTTTATCAATACATTGTTGTACACTGTTGGGTGCCTGCAAACGTTGCCTGCATGGCTGCATTGTGACGTCGGCCGTTTACTGACGATCCGGCTTATAACTTCAGGGGCCTGTTTTTCAGTCATGACCATATGTGATAGTGACCAGTTAGTGACCGTTTCAAGAACATTAGGTTCCAGAGACAAATGGTCATAATAATAGTGACCATTTTGAGGGGTGAAAGGTCTTGGTTACTGTTTCGAATTCCAGAGTCATGACCATTTGGTGACCATTTAGTTCAAATGGTCACCAAAACATTTACAGGGTCATACATGTCATACATGTATGATATTCATACTAAAACTTTCAAGTTATTTGCAGTGGAGGATTCTATATAGATGTCATACCTTTATCCGAAATTGAATAATTGTCCAATGATTATTTTATTCATAAGAATTGTTTCACCAAAGCCAGTGACAACTGCTGACACTGCTCTGCTTGACTGCCTTGTTTACATCATACTGCAGTTCTCGACCCTAAGTTGGTGTGATAGTCTCATACCTCTCATTGGAATATTTCATTTTATACACTTCTACTATATCTAATGAAACAATGTTTACAGCGATGAATTATCCATGTCTGTTATATCCAATTCCCAAATTTCATAATTTTCTGTTGAGCAATATACATGTGAGACATGTTTTTGTTTTAGAATGGGCTTTGGACTAACAGTGATCATAACAGCCCAACAATGACTGGGTCTGAGGAATACTTTGCGGTCATGATCACTCTTTTGATCGTCCAAACGGTCAATCTTTTTCGATCACGTCTAATAAAGACGTCGCTGTCTGAAAAACAGGACCCTGGTTTAAGATACCCTCCAAATTATGCAAATTTGCTTGACAAGGATCGGTCTGCCATCTGGCTGGTGAATACAAAGTAAAATGGTGAAAAGCTGTAATAATTTACTTACTAATGTGCAGTCTGAACATGTAATGGTTGTAATAGGGTTATTCACATTATCCAGGCATAACTTGAATATGCCAACTCATAGAAAATCGTTTGTTTCGACGATTTGTTGACATCGCATTTTATTTGTTAGATCTGAAACTGCAAGAGATATCTGATATTGTCATGGGAAATGATCGAGAACATTACATGAACCTACG
The DNA here is from genome assembly GCA_950022655.1 of Alentia gelatinosa. Classification (NCBI taxonomy): domain Eukaryota; kingdom Metazoa; phylum Annelida; class Polychaeta; order Phyllodocida; family Polynoidae; genus Alentia; species Alentia gelatinosa. The sequence continues at coordinate 23,218,071 of OX465593.1, forward strand.
CGTTAATTACTATCAGAATTAGACACCTGAATCCACCCGTAGGCTTTGCATTACGTAGGCGCTTCAGCAAAATGGCAGTCCTGATGCCTCAGGTGTTAAAACAACGCCACCTACTTCCCTGCCGGATCGGAGACTAAAGAGCTGGTTCCACCAACACGATGGATTTACCGTGGTATGTCTTGGGCCACTCAAAAAAAACAACTTGTTTCTCATCACCGCGCGCGTCAGCAAAAACGTTTTTAAAAGATTTTTTTGTTGTTGTTGATAAGATGAACCTTGATAGAAAGCATGAAAGTTATGAGTATTTGGTATCAAATCGAAGGTCCTGCTGTCAGGGATGCATTCAATGTGGTTATATGGTTGGCAAAAGTGATACATCAAGTGTAAGTGTATAGGTTTCTGAATTTATCTCACCCTTCACATTGACTAATAAGCTTACATTTGTGACATAATCTCCCATTGGATGTTTTTCCTAAATACTCCATGGGCATTGGATACGAGTTCCCAATGTTAAGTCTATGGGGAAAAAATAGCAGGGATGAGATAATGTAGTATATCATACCTTTAGGGGGGTGTCCACCGGGCTCTCGCCACGAACCGACACACACCAATATTGACCTCCCGATACAAAATTCATATCATAGCGAAAAACGATGCGCACCGACACACTACGATAAAAATAAACCCTTATCTTAGAGGGTCTACGACAATCAATCATGTATCGATTGTTGTAGCGTGTTAGTGCGTGTCGGTGTGTATCAGTGATGCTTTGAATGGAAAATCATATGAAATAATCAACGGAAAATTATGAAATTTTCAAAATACCTGAGATACACTACGATATGCCTTCCGATAGGCTATGATTTGGTCATTTTGTATCGGCATGTATCAGCATTGGTGGGTGCCCAGTCTTATACAGGTGATACTATGGCATAGATACTATAGGGGAAACCTATGAAAGTTTGGGTTCAGAGCTTGGGTTCCATCAAGTTTGAATCGCTTAGGGACAAAATCCCCCATTGATTATCTTTTTCTAAATATTCAAAGGGCGTTGGATACAATTTCCTAATGTTAAGTCTAAGGGGAAAAAATATCAGGGGGTGAGATATACTGCTGTTATATCCACACAGACACCCCACAGATGCCTACCTGACACCTGCAATAGCCGGTAGTAGTCTACAGGCCAGTAGACTAGTGTCTAGACAATCCAGCCAAAAAAAAGCAAAAAAAAAAGCGCCCTCGTCATATTTTTCATGGCTTGGTGATGAGAAACAAGTTTGTTTTTTTGAGTGGCCTTAGGTAGTAGTCTGACACAAACTAGTATTAGTTTCCTGGTCCTCCATTATTACCCTACCCCAACTTTAAATTCTGAATATCAATTGAGCCTCATTCACAACTATGAAACAGTGGATTGAACCTTCCCACAGGCCCGATGCCACATCACAAAGCCGAAACCGCTGCGTTTTTACACATTCTCTCGGTCTTCCTGAGGCAGAAAATTCCATCTAAGATACTTCTTCTCATTTTTACTGACCCCAACTGACATTCCTGAGTAATTTTCGAAAATTTTATACCTTAAGTCCACCGAGCGGCTTTGATGCCTCTCACCTTTTTATTACAAGAGCACATTGAATTGTTTATGGAAATTCTGAACGTAATGTTCTTTTTTAAGATAACGAACTGGAATGCCTGTTCCAAGATCTATCCGGAAAATTAACCGAGAATTGGCGGGATCTCGGTCTTCATCTGGAAGTGAGTGACGACGAGTTGGATGCAGTGAGTGCTACCCAGCCCCGTGGTGATTACAGGCATGAGATGCTGCGTTTATGGAAACAGACAGTCCCTCCAGCGGATGGTCGATCGAAGTTGATTTCAGCTATGGGAAAACTCCAGCGAAAAGACATCATCATCGTCCTAGGTGGTTATGAATTTTTTTTTTTTTTTTTTTTTTTTTTCAAACTGTCATTCAAGGTAACATCGTCCAGTATTGGTTATGAAATCTTGTTTTTTTTTCATTAGAGCAATGTTTATTGATGACTGTATCAAACGTATCCATTCAAAATAAGTTTTTTTTATTTTTTTTTTTTATTAAGATGCCTGATGAGCCGATCACGGCGAAACCTTGACTTTTCTCTCTCTCTCCCCCCCCCCCCCCCCCCCAGATTGACATATCACACTGGGATACAAAATATTTGTACTCATAACACAGTCTATTACTGTTGTCTCTCTAGAAATTACTATATAGACCCTAGGGAGACAGTTGTTGACATCGTGATGTCACAGCTGACAGTGCACTATGGTTACAGTGGTTAGGGGCAGTTCTTTTTACTGTCATTCAAGGTAGCATCGCTGAGGGAGAAGTACATCGCCTCGTCTTGTTCTGATCCGTACAAAATGAGCCATACCTGGCTTTGTGGATTTATCTGCCAGTTGTTTATTATCCAGTAAGAGGCATCGGCGTTGGGCCTGTGTGATCTGCTCTTACAGCATTTCTTGGTACAGATCAACCTTTTCTCATACACTTAATTCAAGAATCAGTGATGCCAGTTATCAGGGAATTTCAGGATTTGAGGGATTATCTTCACCTCTACAAAATCCAAAATTTGCACTGAACTGTGGTGTATTGGCGGCCGCTAGCGGCTACCGCGGCCGGCTACCGCTAGCGGCCGGCAGCGGGAGGCGCTCACACGGCGCCGGCTACAGTCACCTAGCAGTGCCTGAATCGTGGTCCCCTGTGGGCTCAAGGGCCTTGCAGAGTCAGGGGGTCTCCCTGAAGGCGCACTGACTGTATGGTAAACCGCCACAGGATATCAGTGACTCCCTGAATCCCCCTGAGACTCTCCAATCATATCAGAAACTAGAATGTGTAGGGGGGAGTGTAAGTTCACAACACACACATCATTGTTCACCCTGGGATTGAGTCGGGGTGCCGTAATGAGGTCAATGCAACCACAGGCGTGCTACCTGACCTACCCGGTGGGTGCAGGAGGCATTCTATATGCCCCTCTCTAGACTTACTCAAGTCTTTGATATATTTTTTTTCAGAAGATATGTGTGTGTGTGGGGGGGGGGGGGAGGGGAGTCACATATGACTTCAGGGAATTTTTCTAAGGGATGCTGACATCCCTGAAGAATATATAGTATGGTACAACTGTATTTTGCTCTGATTGGGTTGTGTGGGTTAATGAACTCTTACAAAGTTAACAATATATACTCGCATATGTGAAGGGAAGGCAGTGGGCGTGCTCAACACAAACGCACCCAGCCACCTTGCTTCACCACATGGTTGTGAGTGGTAGGGTGTAGAGGTTTATTTTAGCATCGGCTGGGATCAGAAGTGCTAATCACCTCGTATTTTAAAACTCAGATAAAATGTTCAAAAGTGTTTACTCTTGCATCATAGTTCCATTGAGTTGTCCTATTCTGTGTAATTTACTATGTTACTATACACCCATGCCGTATATACTGTAAATATGCACCGTTTTGGCATATGACGTAAGAATACTGTACGGACCGCTGGTCCGTACACTAAAATACGGACCACCTTACCATACACGTTTATTAACATATGAGTTGTTAAAAATTAAATTAATGGTTTTTTTAAAAATTTTGGGTATATAGTAAATATATAACGTCCAACCATGCTTGTACAAGTCACAGAACTCGTTGATAATTTACGGTTTGTACGGAACTCGGCATAAATGCCTCGGTCCGTACAAACCGTAAATTACCATCTCGTTCTGTGACTTGTACAGCATGGTCAGGACGTTCTATATAAGTACTGCATCAAGACAGCAAAAGCATGGCTTTTCCTTTGCAGATCCTGGTTGCCAGCAGCAACAGTGCTCACAGCTAGTAGTGACTCAGCAACCTGCCCCACCTGCAGCAAGGATGACCAGTACAGATCATGAAAGCATGCGTCAGTTCCCCTCAGTTGATGGTAAGCAATCCTGTACCAACTCTGAAGTATTGTCTGTGCAATATGTCCAGCAACATCAGTCTCCCTTGTTTTGATCTGTAGGATGTAGGTTGCATACAGCAGGCTTTCCACAGGCATGGAAAAACCTGGAAGGTCATAATAGCAATAAGTCATGGAAACAAAAGTTTTATCAAAAATCAGGAAGATTGGGCCTGTGTGATCTGCTCTTACAGCATTTCTTGGTACAGATCAACCTTTAAATCTATTCAGCTTTTTCTCATACACTTAATGCAAGAATATATAGTATAGTACAACTGTATTTTGCTCTGATATATAACAATATATATACTCACATATATGAGGGGAGGGCAGTGGGCGTGCTCAACACAAACGCACCCAGCCACCTTGCTTCACCACATGGTTGTGAGTGGTAGGGTGTAGAGGTTTATTTTAGCATCAGTTGGGATCAGAAGTGCTAATCACCTCATGTTTTAAATCTCAGATAAAATGTTCAAAAGTGTTTACTCTTGCATCATAGTTCCATTGAGTTGTACTACTACTAAGCAATCCTGTACCAACTCTGAAGTATTGGCTGTACAATAGGTCCAGCAACATCAGTCTCCCTTGTTTTGATCTGTAGGATGTAGGTTGCATACAGCAGGCTTTCCACAGGCATGGAAAAACCTGGAAGGTCATAATAGCAATAAGTCATGGAAACAAAAGTTTTATCAAAAATCAGGAAGATTGGGCCTGTGTGATCTGCTCTTACAGCATTTCTTGGTACAGATCAACCTTTAAATCTATTCAGCTTTTTCTCATACACTTAATGCAAGAATATATAGTATAGTACAACTGTATTTTGCTCTGATATATAACAATATATATACTCACATATATGAGGGGAGGGCAGTGGGCGTGCTCAACACAAACGCACCCAGCCACCTTGCCTCACCACATGGTTGTGAGTGGTAGGGTGTAGAAGTTTATTTTAGCATCAGTTGGGATCAGAAGTGGTAATCACCTCATATTTTAAATCTCAAATGAAATGTTAAAAAAAAAAAATGTCCAAAAGTGTTTACTCTTGTATCATAGTTCCATTGAGTTGTACTACTCTGTGTAATTTACTATGGTGTTGCATCATGACAGCAAAAGCATGGCTTTTCCTTTCTAGATCCTCCTCGTCAGCAGCAACAGTGCTCACAGCTAGTAGTGACTCAGCAACCTGCCCCACCTGCAGCAAGGATGACCAGTACAGATCATGAAAGCATGCGTCAGTTCCTCTCAGTTGATGGTAAGCAATCCTGTACCAACTCTGAAGTATTGGCTGTGCAATATGTCCAGCAACATCCGTCTCCCTTGTTTTGATCTGTAGGATGTAGGTTGCATACAGCAGGCTTTCCACAGGCATGGAAAAACCTGGAAGGTCATAATAGAAATAAGTCATGGAAACAAAAGTTTTATCGAAAATAAGGAAGATTTTCAAGGGTCATGGAAAACTAGTTTTTCCATTCGAATTTTGATTGTGTCATTAGAACGTTAGTGTCATTGACTGAATCCCCAATTTTGTGTGGGAACCTTGATACAGAATTTTTTTTTCCAACACCGGGAATTTCCATCAAAGGAAATATCCAAGTGAACGTAAAAATACAGACCTCGATACAGGGGTTCCAGATTCAGTTGATACTACGTAGTATGATCATGGAAGCAGAAAAAGGTACCGTGAATATGGCCACCTCTGGGTTCATAGCTTCTGGAGGTGACTTTATAATGCTATACAAATTTCTACCAGATGTAAGTCTTTCAAAGCTTTGTGTTATGTTGGAGATATTTGTTAAACTACTCTGTCTAGTTGCCAAATGCTCCGAAAGCCATGTTTTTTTATAATCATGCAACATTGTATGACTTGTGAGTGTCATCAACAAATCACTCTCTGAAGCAGTAGTGCAAAAATAACCCAAGTTTAGAGCTTTGTCAATGACCGTATCAGAGAAATCGGGTGGTTTTTGTAGTAGGCAAGTTGTTTCAGTGGACTAGTCATACAGCAGGGATCCAAGTTTGCCGACAGATGGCGGAATCCCGACATTGCAGTGTTAGAATATATATATATATATATATATATCAATTCATAGCCATTATGTTCCAAACTTATATTATAAATGATACTTTTTTATAAGTGTTTTAATTTTCCTATTTTTTTCCTCAGTCCCGACTTTCATCCCTGATACAGAGATGGCAGATTTCAACTTTTCCATAGAAATGCACTTTTTCATTTTCAATACGTATACATTACAATTCCTTTATGTTGTGTAAAAAAAAAGATAATATTAATTGAGCCTAATTCACGTCAATAAAACCAGTGGTTTGGAATAAGAATATCAATAATGAAGCAATGCATACTCCCTATTTATGACTATGTAGACTACTTATACCTCAGTTGCACACAAGTGAACAGCCATCGCTTGGATGTCTCATTCCATAATTGTATGCGTGCAGCAATCGGTGTAAGATATATAAGAGAGATAACGATAGACGAATTATATCATAAATGTAACCTGCGAAGTCTTAATTACCGGAGACTGGTCCATTTATTTACGTTGATCCGTTGGTGGTCAAATGACCCAGCACATATAGAGCCAAGCCACATTATGACTAGACGGCATGAGAAGGTAGTACTGAAGGTAGACACACCAAAAACAGAAAAATTTAGGAAGTCCCCCTTGTATATCGGTGCCCCTATATGGGACAAAATTACTAAAGAAGTTAAAAAAACAAAAGATGCCTCATACTTTAAAGTAAACATAAAGAATCTTCTCCTAACATTGACTGGACCTCATTTCGTAATCTAAAATACTATAACAAACACCCAACCAAGCCAATGAGCAACCTGTCATGTCCTGTTTGTCCTGTTTGTCTTGTTCATATTTACTTGTCTTTTGACTACAAAGGAAGAACGCCTAAATTTTGGTGAATTTGTACGTCTCTATACTGAATAAAAAATAAAGATGTTATGTAAAACCCCCGAACTCAGATTAAGAAAGAGACGACTGGAAAAACGGTTTATACGCCCATTGTGGACTTCTGTATTATATCTGGCCAACGTTTCGACCCTTTCGGGTCTTCTTCAGGGCAACAATACATCAGGAACAGAATGAAAAAAAAAAAAAAAAACCCTGCACAGACTGCAGTGCCATGGCTACACCCAACGTCTTTCCACATTTTTCCAATGTTTTTTTTTTCAAATATCCTTCGAAATATTAAATTACGCTCCTGAAACAAATGTGATTGTGAACCAGGGCCCTGTTTTTCAGTCGAGACGATCTCAAGGCGAGATCAGCTGAGATCCAAGAGCGATCCTGAGACCGTTTGGGAGATCAATGGCTGCAGGTGTTTTTCAGAGGTGGTCTCAGCTAGCCACAGCGGATCTTAGCTAAAACGATCTCAAGCTGAGATCCCTAGAGATCATTTCCTACAGGGTTCAAGATTCTGCAATCGGAAATTATTGATTTGAAATACTTATACTTATTCAAATTAGACCATATTTACAGCGAATAATTGTCCATGTCCATTTGATCCAATCCTAAGATTTCATAATTTTCCGTTGAGTATTCAATAAGTGAGACATGCTTTACTTTTTGAATCGGTGTTATTGTTATTCACAAATATGGGATGACCTTGACCTCAGCCTGCTCAAATAAAATCGAGCATTTCAGTAGGTATACACAAGCTGCCTGAGTGGTGCAGTGCCTGCATTTTTCAGATTTCCAGACAAATGTTTTCACGGTCTTAATAACCACAGAAATACAATAAAATTTGGGATAAAGGTATGTCAGATTATTAGTACCCTCCAATCCAAATATCTTCAAATTTGAATAAGTTTTAGCATCTGAAAAAATAAGTTATGACAAGTATCAATTGGTCTCAGGTTGAGACTGTTTGGGAGATCATTTCACTTGAGATCATCACAACTGAAAAACACTATAATCACCTGAAACGGTCGCATCTCAGTCTCAGGCTGAGATCCCCAGAGATTGTCTCAACTGAAAAACAGTTTGGCTTCCAAACGGTCTCAACTTGAGATCGTCTCGACTGAAAAACAGGGCCCAGTATTATCATATACCTGTGGTCAAACATCTATGAAACACTACCTGCTGCTAGGGGTGCAGTATTAATAATGCGACATAGCACTGTAGTTGATGACCACTAGCATGTAAGTAATCAAAATGAAGATTTTTGATGATCTTCAGGTATACCGTTCGCAGTTCGTCGGCAATTCCTTCCTTAAGGCATTGCGGGTGAACCGCCAAACTCTCCTTTTCCCACCCACCGGAAATAAAGAGCCGAAGAATGACCCCAACATCCTTGTAACCACCTACAACCCAGGTTTTCGGGGCCTTCGAAATGTAGTCGAAAAGAACTGGGACATCCTGGGGAAATCGTGTGCGACACGCGGCATACACCGGGAGAAACTCATCTCGGCTTTCAAGCGACCACCAAGCTTGAGAGACACTTTAGTCAGGGCAAGATTACCCTCGGAAGTCCCCCCTGTGGAGAAAATTCCGAATAAGAGACAATGCTTAAGGCCAAAAAGCTGTCGATATTGCCCTAAGCTCAACACCAGTGGCAGAATCAAATGCACTGCTAGTGGACGCACCTACATGAGTAGATACAATGTGAGCTGCTGCAGCTCCAATCTCATCTACTGCATTGAGTGCACCTGATGTGGCATTCAGTATGTTGGGCAGACAAAGGTGGAACTGAAGAGGCGATTCGTTCAGCACTTCGGTAACATCAAAGGTGCCAAGATAGAGATAAGTGAAGTGGCGAGACACTTCACCTCCTACGGGCACCAGGGGGAAGATGACGTGTCCATTCACATCATTGACTTTGTCCATGCCCACCCGGACACGACAAAGGCCGAGTACCTTCGAAACCTACTTGAGTTTAATTGGATCCAGCGACTTCACACCAACGCCCCGTTGGGTCTGAATGTCATTGACCCCCTTAAACATTAATTTGACTCACTGGGACCCTCGAGAGCAACACCATATAGCCATGTTAAAATTTTTTATGCTAATCGAAATGTTGCCAACTCGAGGGACCGAACCAATACTTTATAGTTCCTGTACGCAGTCACTCACTGCTTAGGATACCATGTTTAACAAACTGCCACCTTGTGACAGCTACACACCTCCAAACCATTGTTCATTAACCATAATAAACAATGAAGTCTGGACTCACGTTGAATCCAAACATCGTAAACGGCCCGTCACCGTGTTGCTACATAGCAACCAGACTGACTGTTGACAAAAGCCACTTTTACTCTTAATTGGCTACCGCACCCGAAACGATCGTCTTTACGGTCGTTTCTAGTAGAATGCAGCCTGATGATTCTCATAGATGAAACCGCTAACCCTTTTGTGGCCCACACTGGTCTCAAAAACACACAGGGACCCAAAATACATCTGTTGACACGGTTGTCAATGATACTAGAGCCCTGACAAAAGAACAAAAACAAATGTCGTCCGCAAATGACATCTGCAATCTGATTGGCCGAGAGAGGTCACATGGTACAACACTATAAAAAGGGATGACAGCTCCAACTGTCACCATTCCGCGGTTGCTGCACCTACTGTGTAGATGTAAGATCTAGCCACGTACTAATTGATCTTCAGGTATACAATAATAAAAAAACGTATTTACTGTGCGGCAATTGATGCTCTTTTCTCACGGAAATATGTGCTTCTGCCACAGGCTTAGGCATGTATTGCCACGACAAAAGACCATGAACGGACATCATTTCGCCCACAGTAAGTCAGTTTCCTCGGGAATTGGACGCCTTGAACTTTTTTTTACCGTTTGAGCCTCCTGTCAGCGCGAAAACAAAGACGCCTTGAGCCCACCCCGTGGACGCCTTGAGTCTACACCATTTTAGTTCCGATTGGCGGGTTACGGTTAGAATAGGATTGGGTAAGGGTTAGGGTTGTGTATATATGAATATAAACCAGTATAAGTGCACTTTCCAAAGTTTTTACATCTAGAGGCTTACGGCCACCAAAACGGGGTAGGCTCAAGGCGTCCACAGGGTAGGTTCAAGGTGTCCACAGAAAGGCTCAAGGCGTCGAGGGCTCAAATCGCCCCGGGCTCAAGACGTCCATGAACCAGGGGGCTGTTTCACTAGGAGCTACAAGTCTCGCTGTTTGTAACAGTGGCAGCAAACCGGCAGTTTGCGTTTCATTAGAAGTTGCAGTCAAGCGTGAACAGCACCTGGGACACAAGCGGCACCAACAGTGGCGGTGACCGTTTCACTAGTAAATTGGGTCTCGCTGTTAGTGCCACTGTGGAGCTGCTGTAAGCGAGAGGGTCTACCCTCTTGTTTGTTACGCATATAGAATAATCACACCCACTTCCCATGAGAATTAAGCAATGAAATTTTTATACGAGTAAGGTATACATATAACCTATAATCGTAACCGTTCCGAAGTTATCGGCGATTGAATTTTGTTGTCCCTCCGTGCGATTGCGTTAGTCGTTGTTCTTTTTCACTCCCTCCGTAGTGCGGCGGGGTTTCGGCGGTTCTTTTTGTCTCCCCCCGGAGGCCGGCAGGAAGTGCAGTATTTGCTATGACAAAATTCAGACGCCGATAACTTCGGAACGGCGTTGCCGATTTTCTTCATATTTGGTACGATTATATATATACCTTACTTGTGTAAAAATTTCATTGCTTAATTCCTATGGGAAGGGGTGAAATTCCACGTCATCGCGGCCAGTCGACGAATAAATTTGAATGTCAAACGCGTGTGCATAGCGAGACCTGTGCCAACAGTGAGAGTTGGTCTCACCTCAACGATGAGACCACTGATGAAATGCAAATTTGGGATTGACACTGTTGGTGCCACTTTTGGAGCCGCTGTTGCGGTCTCACCTCTCGCTTTCACTCCACTACTAGTGAAACAGCTCCCTGTTTTCTCATACTACCAAAAAACATGAAATGAACCTTATCGAGCTATTTACCTATCTTTGAAGGGAATCTGGGTGGACCTGGAAATGCTATGGGCGTAACTCAGAAAAGCGGCGAGAGAGCATCTGACACGAGAGATGGCGCACCTAACCTGGGCCCTGTTTTTCAGTAATGACATCGTCGGGCAAGGATACCCTACAATCGTCCAGCGATTCCACGACATTCTGGAAGACACAAAATGGCTGCTGTTCTATAGACACGATCGTAGAGCGCCACTCACGATCGCCGCGAAAAATGTCGGCCGCTATGACAAGTATAGAACTGTCTTAGGTTCTATAACACATCACTGTGCATATATAGAGGATTTTACCACTTTCCGATGGAATTAAGCAATGAAATTTTAAGATGAGTAAGGGGTACATATAAACTATAAGCGTACCAAATATGAAGAAGAACGGCCTTACAGTCCTGAAGATATCGGCATTTGAATTTGAAACATCGGGCTATCGATCGGATATTGCACAAGCATTCTCCTAGCAGATCTTTCGTGTTACATAGAGCGGAATCTCTGCTGGGAGAGTGAAGTAAGCGCAGTCGATGTCAAGGTCTACACTGGCCACCAGAGCAGTACATGCTATGACAAAATTCAAACGCCGATATCTTCGGGACGGAGCATCCAATTTTCTTGATATTTGGTATGATTATAGGTTATATGTATACCTTACTCGTGTTAAAATTTCATCACTTAATTCGAACGGGAAGTGGAGTTGCCCATTCTGTATGACATGTCCATAGGTGTCATGAACAGACAACACTTTGGGCGACATTTTCAGTCAAGTGACCCCACGATCGTCGTGACTGAAAAACACGTCTGTATGCCCTGCGACTTTTACACTCACCACATATCGCCTGTTCACTATAGTGTCGTGTCTATCGAACACTGACAGCAAAAACACATCGCCCATAACGATTGTCGTGACTGAAAAACAGGGCCCTGGAGTCCAACGGCTCGGCAGATGCCACGACAGTCCCTCTTCCTCAGGTGTTCGCCCCAAGCACACCTTTTGTGCCACAGAATCCTTCACAGAGTAAGGCCTTGTATCTATAGCTTTCCCAAACTTTATCTCACCCCTGGTATTTTTTCTCTATAGATTTTACATTGGGAACTCTAACCCAACGCCCATTAGGTATTCAGGGAAAAATTTCAGATATTTCGTTAGTACTATATATTAAAAACTATCCACATACCCAGATGCTTATACTGCGAGCAACTCACCCTTCTCCACCACCATATTGAATTTTTACTGTGAGTGCTGTTGAAGAACAACCACTTTACCCTGAACCTTTGCCCAGCCACCCACAGCAATAATTTTGTACAATAGTGACCTACCCAGAATTTCTACAAAAGCTCATTTAATTGTCACTAATAACTTATCAGTTGTTTGTATAGATTTTATCATCAGAATCTGTTGTGTCTTATTGTCAACCAGTTTTACTCGAATATTGCAAGTCCTATTATAATACATGTATTATTCTCTAAATTCATATGTTTCTTTTATCGATGGACACAAATATATATATATATATATATATATATATATATTTATATATATATATATATATTGTAGCGGAGATCCTCGTGGCGACCGGAGATCCTCGTGGTGACCGGAGATGCGGCGACCGGAGATGCGGCGACCGGAGAGAGACCGAGGCCGGAGAGAGAGAACGAGGCCGGCGAGAGAGAACGAGGCCGGAGAGAGACCGAGGCCGGAGAGAGACCGAGGCCGGAGAGAGACCGAGGCCGGAGAGAGGCCGAGGCCGGAGAGAGGCCGAGGCCGGAGAGAGGCCGAGGCCGGAGAGAGGCCGAGGCCGGAGAGAGGCCGAGGCCGGAGAGAGGCCGAGGCCGGAGAGAGACCGAGGCCGGAGAGAGACCGAGGCCGGAGAGAGACCGAGGCCGGAGAGAGACCGAGGCCGGAGAGAGACCGAGGCCGGAGAGAGACCGTGGCCGGAGAGAGACCGTGGCCGGAGAGCGACCGAGGCCGGAGAGAGACCGAGGCCGGAGAGAGACCGAGGCCGGAGAGAGACCGAGGCCGGAGAGAGACCGAGGCCGGAGAGAGACCGAGGCCGGAGAGAGACCGAGGCCGGAGAGAGACCGAGGCCGGAGAGAGACCGAGGCCGGAGAGAGACCGAGGCCGGAGAGAGACCGAGGCCGGAGAGAGACCGAGGCCGGAGAGAGACCGAGGCCGGAGAGAGACCGAGGCCGGAGAGAGACCGAGGCCGGCGAGAGAGACCGAGGCCGGAGAGAGACCGAGGCCGGAGAGAGAGAACGAGGCCGGAGAGAGAGAACGAGGCCGGCGAGAGAGAACGAGGCCGGCGAGAGAGACCTAGGCCGGAGAGAGACCGAGGCCGGAGAGAGACCGAGGCCGGAGAGAGACCGAGGCCGGGCAGTGACCCAGGCCGGGCAGTGACCCAGGCCGGGCAGTGACCCAGGCCGGGCAGTGATCGAGGCCGGGCAGTGATCGAGGCCGGGCAGTGACCGGTGATGGCTGGGGGCGGGCCTGGGACTGAGGCTGGTCGGGAAACCTTTAGTCGTGGCAGAGGGATCATGGCAGGTCCGACAGGGCGGAGGTACTGTCGTGACGATTGTTGTATCGAGTCGGGGTGGGGATAACCCCTGGAGAACGTGTGAGTGGGCACGTCAAGATGGCTCGGTACCTCCGGTCAGAGATGGTGAGGGGCCTCCGGTCCTCCGGTCGGAGAGGGGCCCTCCGGTACTCCTTGTGTGACGTCAGCCGGAGTGACGTCATCAGCCATGACTTCACTGACAAGCGCAGACCAGTCGGGCGATCTAGATACGAAAGCCTTTGAGGCAGGATCTAGCTGAAGCTTACCTAAGGTATACATTCCTCGTCATGGTAGATACACACATGATCTATCTCTGCTCCATGATGGTCTCCACCCATCCTGGAACTTGATTGCATTGTGGAAAAGTGAACTACTAAGATGTTTTGATGAGAATCCACTGGTTGATGTGAATTGTGGTTAATTGGTTATTCTGTCTCCCGCTAATCTATTATTTGTCTTCTGTTGTAAACTAAACGGGTATGGAAGCTATCGAAGGGCGGTATTGTCAATGCGGCCCGGACTTAGTTATGGGAGGGGAGGTATCGCTGATGCCAACCCTCCTAGACCCATGCCTGTTGGTTTTAAGCTTAACTTTTAGATAAATTCCTAAATCTTATTCTACTTCTTAAATGACTGCGTCAGTGGATGTCTGGTCGTCCACACTGACCATAAGTTTGTGTTTGGAGTTCCTTTTGTACACCCCTCCCCTTGTTTGCTATTATATAGCACAAACTGTTTATTTATAGGGGTATGGGGTGCTGCCTGGCCCGTAAGTGACTACATAGGCCCCCGAAGATGATACCCGTTCCTCCAAGGAGGAGTTTGCTGAGGGAAAGCACAATGTGCATTATTTCCCACCCAAATTATATGTGTGAAGTTAGATGTATTGTTTATGTGAACACGTCTGGTTGGAGTTCTTGCATTGGTACTTATGTCTTTGACTAAAAAACTGGAGGAGGAGAGGGGCCTTAGAGTGTGCCACCTGAACACGGCGAGTTTGTTCAGTAAGATTGAGTTAATTAGACTTCAGTTGCCTCAATTGTTTGACATAATATGTATTTCTGAGACCAAATTGAATGATAGGTTGCCTCTTCCCTTATTGAGATTGATGGTTTCTCATTGGTGCGATGGGATCGTAACTGGATAAACCCAGATACTGGTAGGCTGAAGGGAGGTGGTGGTTTGGCGGTATATATTGCTAATGGGTACGACTTTAATGTTTTGTTAGACGACAATAAATCGGTCTCCACAATTGATATTGAGAACATATGAATTCATATTTATAGAACCGGTCAAAAAGATGTCTTATTATCGGCAGTCTATCGACCCTGGGAAGGATCTGTCAATACTGCTCTTGAAATATTGAAAGACTAAATAAATGATGTCAATCTTGATAAGGTCGAATGTATGATTTTGGGGGACTTCAACTTGAACTGGCTCGACACTCGGTTAAAGACTTAACAAATTGGCTAAAAGCCAAAGGACTTACTCAACTTATTGATACATATACAAGATGTACGGATAATACCCAATCATGTATTGATTATGTTATTACTAATGCAAAACATATCAAAAGCTCCGGTGTTCTATCAGTTAATATAAGCGACCACCACTTGGTATATATGGTTTCTGGCCAGAAAAGAAAAGAAAAAATCCCATTGAAATTTATCGGTCGATCTCATTGAAAATATGATAAAATTAAACTCCAGAATGATCTCATTAACACAGATTGGAAGGAGTTATATGAAATGAATGATCCAAATGCGGGATGGTTGTATATATATAAAAAAATATTAGAAGCTTTAGATCACAATTCCCCACTTAAAACATTTAATATTAGCAAGCCAAAAGATGTCTGGATCAACAATGAAATTCTTGAAATGTTGATAGATAAAGATCGAGCTTTGCGTAAGGCAGCCAAGTCGAAAAAAACAGAGGATTCGACAAAAGCCAAGAAACTGAGAAATACTGCAAAAAAAATTGGTTACTAGAGCCAAAGCTAATTTTATAAAGGATAAATTGGAATTTTACTCGAAAAATTCTGGAAGGAAGTTAATAAGGTCTTACCAAAAAGAGATTCAGAAAACATAATTTCACTGATAGACGATGCCAGTGGAGAGGCTGTACCTGCTAAGGATACCGCTATATTCATCAATAAATTCTTCACGGGCATAGGCCCAAATTTAGCCGCCAACCTACACCACCCATGGGTCAATAGAATAACCACCCCTGAACACGTACCCAATGTTGAAAAACCTAGGATCAATGGTATTATTGTTGAAGTTGATGAAGTTGTTGATGTGTTGAAAGCCATTGAAACCACTAAATCATCTAACGTAGTGGACATCTCATGCATATTTCTTAAAGATGCACTTCTAGCTATACCTGATCAGCTCACATTCTTGTTTAACTTATGGTTGTCATCCGGTATCGTTCCCGACGATTGGAAGAATGCAACTGTCATTCCTTTAAAAAAAGAAGGCAACTCATCCTCTGTAACCAACCTAAGGCCAGTTTCTCAATTGTCTATAATGAGGAAATTACTTGAGAAAATTGTTCATGCTCACCTGTATACCTTCTGTGAAAATCAGAAAATCATCCATCATAATCAGGGGGGTTTCCGTAAGAATCATTCCACGCTTGATACTAGTGTTAAGATTTCTGAAGATTTGTTAGTAGGTATAAATAAGAGTCAACTGTCCTTGGTCTGTTACCTTGACCTCTGCAAGGCCTTTGATACGGTCGATCACATAATCCTAGTCAAGAAGTTATCAAGTTATGGAATCCAAGGCCCGTTATTAAATTGGATTTCCAATTACCTTACTGGGCGTACCCAACAAACGTTAGCCAATAGTGTAGTTTCTGACAAACTGGATGTTATATGTGGTGTTCCTCAGGGGTCCATTTTGGGCCCCTTATTTTTTCTGTTATACGTGAACGATATGTCCAAGATTTTAAAAAGGTCGAAATTTCATTTATATGCCGATGACACTGCAATATATGTTACTGGGAAAGAAACTAGTGTCCTTTATAAGACCCTGCAAGATGAATTAAATATAGTATCAACCTGGTGTAATGAGAACAAATTAACGGTTAATGTTACACCACCTTCTTTTAGCGAAATTAAAATTTTTCTACAATCTACCGAAATTATATCTTGACTGGATAAATGACTACCTAACGGATCGCAGTCAAATAACCAAAGTAAATGGATATCTTTCAGAAAATAAGCCAGTAACCTATGGAGTCCCGCAGGGGTCAGTGCTGGGCCCATTACTTTTTATTTTGTATATCAATGACCTGTGAACTGATGTGGAGTCATGTAAATGCATTCAATATGCAGATGATCTTATCATGTATTCTTCTTCACTTAATGATAAACAAGCTGCCGAACATCTGCAATTGGGGATAACACATGTATCCAAATGGTGTAATGAGAATGGAATGACCTTGAATCTCAAAAAGACCATGACTTGTTGGTTTGGTACAAAACCCAGACTGAAAAGGCTAAGCGACCCAAAACTGGACTGCAGGGGAATCACTCTACCCCACTGTAATACCTATAGGTATCTAGGTGTCCAACTTGACTCGGCTCTAAGTCTCCAGGCGCATATGAAACTTATAAGAAAGAATACCAATGCTAGAATCTTTAAATTGGCTAAAATAAGAAACATGTTGACATATGATGCAGCCAGGCAGGTCTATCTGTGTACCATCCGACCAGTCATGGAATATGCTTGTTTTTTGTATGATGGCGCCAGCGACCTAGATGTAACCAAGTGGCAACGTCTGCAAAATAGGGGCATAAGAATCATATTGAGAAAACAAACAAGAGACATGAGTGTATGGCAACTACATCAGGTGAGTAAAATAGAGTTGCTCAAACATAGAAGAGATCTACAACTCTTAAGCTTATTATATAAGAGATCTAAAGATGAGGGGAACCTTGATACAACTGTCCAAGAGTCCCAGTTATAGAGGAGAATCATTATGGAACATGTTAGGTCCGGACACGCAATTAGCCACTACGAAAAGCACCTTTAAAAGGTTAGCAGAGGCTGAGGTGATTAACATGAATCTATGAACTATCATTGACACTGATAATAAGGAACCATATGAATGTCTGCTGGCTAATGAACAATATGTTGCATAGGACTCATTATCATCACCATACTTTATTAAAACTTATTTACCTCATTATTACTTTATGTAAGTGTATGATAACATGTTTTTCTATTATGTACTGATTCATGGAAGACCTGCCCCCGGCAGAATGAATAAAGACCTTTAAAAAAAAAAACCAAAAAAAAAACCAAGTATATGTTCTTTATGGTTTTATTTTTCGTTCCGTCGGAGTCTATTTCTAGTCTCCGTGGTTGGAAAAAAAGGTGCACACAGCTACGCCTTGTATTCAACCAAGTATATGTTCTTTGGTTCAAATTACAATATTTCTAAAATTCAGGAAAAACCTCTTCTATTAAATAATATTCCACTGGATAGAGTATTTCACTTCAAATACCTGGGGTACATATTCGACCAATATTTTAATTTTAACAAGCATGTTGAGTATACAATTAAAAAAGTGGCTAATAAATTATATGTGCTTAGCAAAATTCAGAGGTTTTTGGACACCAAAACAGCTTTACTATTATATAAAACTATGGTCCTTCCATATATCGATTATGGGGACATTTTTAGGTTTGGAAGTAACCAAAACCTTAAGAACAAACTACAGACCAAGCAGAATATCGGACTACGTATCTGTCTAAAGAGGGATCCACGTTCAAGTGTAATACAGCTTCATAAAGACGCCAAGACGCCGTTATTGGAAAATTGTGAATATATGCACCTATTGAATTAATTACATGTACAAAAAGAAAAATTGTCAAAATTTACTGGAGAGGCCAATATGGCCCACGAGACAAAACAATGCGGAATCTTTTAAGGTAACTAGACCAAAGACTCAAAGGTATAAAACAAGTGTAATGTACAGGGGTGCCCTAGGATGGAATGGATTGAGTGCCGAACTGAGAAATACTGATACCTATGACTCCTTTAAATACAAGATGAAGAGGGTACAGATGAGTAGATTGCTTCAGGTATGAATCTGTGTTGATTACCCCTGTGAACAGTGGTGTAGTTGAGGATGTTTTTTTGTATTTTTTGTATTTTTAGTCACCTATTGTTAGCATATTATGGTCATATTGGGTAGTTATTATGTGCAGGTTTCGCCTTCAAACGGGTGGTGACACCAGGCCATATTCCTCCCCTCCAGATAGTTCCTATCTTAAGGCAAGATTGATGTATTGAGGATTATTTACCTTTGTTGACTAAGCTCTACGTTTACAATGAATCAGACGTGCTTTTCTAAATGGTATTGTTGAACTACGTTGAAAACTCACTGATATTGGCAATGATGTATTATTATTACTTATAGTATGCTCACTTCACAAATGACAAGGACTTATTAACTATCAGGTATTATCTTCTATTGAATAAGTAACAATCTCACTTTATACTGTTTTGTACTAGCCAGATGTGACTGGCGCAAGGATATTATTATCATCTCTGTAACTTCTGTGAAACAAACGAGTAATCTTTGATTCTCATATGGTCTCTTTGTACTCAACCTTGTATAGACTGTCTCCAAAATCAAACCAGCCTCATAAGCTGATTGGAGGCAGTATAAAGAACGAAATAAAAAAAAAAAAAAAAAAAAAAAAAAAGAAGACTTACCAGGAGTGTAGGCCCAGCCCACCAGCTTGCGTTAGAGTTACTGTATCCTTAGGCTACCTGAATAAATATTACTGTACACTGTATCTGATGGTTCTCGTCGTCATTCTGCATTAACCGTTACAATATATATAATATATATATATATATATATATATATATATATATATATATATATATATATATGGATCATGCTGATATGATCCCTCTCTAGCGGGTATGTCCCACGGGCGCCGATACCAGACGCGGCTGGACGATAAGACAAAAAGATTTTTGTACGATCTTTTTTTATTCAACGCCCTCAGAGGTGGGACAAATTATTCCATAACGTACGATCTTTTATTCAACGCTGACCGACAAAGGACAAACACAGTGCTTAAAACCTACGAACTTTTAAGATTAAGAAACGGGCCCCAGACGCGTTGGGTGGAATCAGGTCAAATAGGTCACCAGCACACCCATTGCGGTTCAGTGAATACCTACTAGTGGGTGGGGTTTGCTCCCTCCCTCCCTCCCTCCCTCCCTCCCTCCCTCCCTCCCTCCCTCCCTCCCTCCCTCCCTCCCTCCCTCCCTCCCTCCCTCCCTCCCTCCCTCCCTCCCTCCCTCCCTCCCTCCCTCCCTCAATCTGAAACCCGGCGACAGTAGTCTATTTTTGTATTGGTCAAGACTCTGTCTCCAAGTATGGTGGTGCGTTCGTCTTGGATATTTACGTTACAGTAGTGTATTTTTATATATTGCAACAGGCTTCCACCTCCCTCCCTCCCCTCCCTCCCTCCCTCCCTCCCTCCCTTATTACTTGTTGAAACCGAAATCATGGCAATGCCATGCCAACTTTTAATCCTTGTTATGAGATATTACAAAATATTGATTTGAATTGCATAACAGGCAAAGCAGAAAGTCAGCAGAGTAAAGACTTGATTGACGCAGCTTCCTCTGTGTCTCTACCACCGGAATGTATACCAAATGGAGCGTCATTTGACACCACACACCAAGTAGATACTGAAGTAAGAATCATACTCATGACTTTCCTTTTTTTAAATTTAAATTTTTTTTTTTGAGAGTGTGGACCGGATCCGTTTCCATGGTTGGATCCTACGTTGTCTAACTCAGAACAATGGTTGACCTGGAGACACTATAGTAACTTGGTTTAAACTGACAGGAAGTTGTCATTAACAAGATAGCATCGGCTTGATACTGAGGTTTATATTGCCACATCCAGAATACCTTTTTTTTATTTGCACTGTAGACAAGATAAAGTAGATAATCATGCTATAATCCTCTTCTATATAATTCATATACAAGGTGATGCATGAAATAGAATGAATTTACAATGAAAATAGATGAAGGATAAGAGGACGACGAATCTTTTCTAGTAATACAATAATACAAAGTATTTGAAAGGATGATGGTATGTTGTCGGAAACCAAACAACACACAACTTCTAAGATTCCGTCTGTAGTTGTACTCACTTGGAAGGTTGTACAATTTATTCAACTTTAATGTGTGGGTGATTATATCCTACTAGTTCATTTGAAAGTGCTGAACAATTCTTTGTCTGTTTCTCTTTTATAATTTTTTGTAACAGCGTCGGCCAGAGAACATATTTCACCTCCCACAAAGTCAGCCTATGAAATCAGGTCCTCAACTGTTCGATGAACATAAGATGATGAGTGAGGGTTTAAACGACATCAGGAGCAGCCTTGAAAGTCAGTATTACAACCCAGTTGTTATTGCGCTGTTGGATTCTGGAGTGTGCTCCAGCCATCCTGATCTCCAGGTAAGGTTCAAAGTGTGGCGCTACATCCTCAATTTATCATGATATTTGTAGTAGGATTTTAAAGGTATATCACACATCTTACGCAGAAATCAACACCTAGGTAATTTTCCTTAAAGCTGAACATGATTGTGATCTCTGAGTATTGTTATTAGCAGGTCGACGGTTGGACTTTAGGTTATGGCTATAGCCTACTGTAGTACAACTGCTTGTAAAGTCACTAAGTGACCTGACTTCATTTTTGCCTTTTATAGCTAACTAAGTACAGATAGGAATATGATTTCTGTTTTGGACAGAAGGTTTTATGGTGGTTCAATGCCATACAGTTTTGATATTTAGTATTTAGGTATGGATTTTAGAATAACAGTGAATTCAGTTTGGGGGGGACATTTGTAGTTACAGGTCCATTTTTAAGAACTCTATGCACATATTTCTACCCCTTAAATTGGTTAAATCATAATGTAATATGCCTCATTTGGAAGAGAATAAAAAACAGTAGGTGCTAGGAAGTGAAATCTTCAAGGTAGATTCTATATTTACTGAGATATTCAAGTATTTGTTGAAAGTGGGGGGGGGGGGGGGGATTTTGAGTGAAATGGGCATACTCAAACAGATGTTTACTCAATAATGATTTACAGTGAGCATTGGTGTAACATTAACCATCCCCATAAGTGGCACTGACAGTTGCTTACACTCTAGGAAGTGTCATTATTTAGGTTAAACTTGTATTTGGCATGATATTCATGTATTTTTGCCTAATTTCAGAGCATGGGGGGGGGGGGGGTATCAGCCATCTTTGAATTTTAGTGCAGTCATGTTCCCCCAGAGGACTCTAGTTCCTGTCACTCTCCAAGCATATTGGCACATGCCCTATTCCTATATCCTTATAAGAACACTAAGTATCTGGTTGAAGCTCAGCCTCACTTTGAACATGGACCCTGTAGTATGTCAAACCAACACTAGATGGAGCCATAACTAAGTACAGATAGGTATATGATTTCTTTTTTTCTGGAGAAGTTTTATGGTAATGCAATATCCTAGTTTTAATATTTAGTATTTTGACATTGATTTAAAAAAAAACCACTACTTTATGAACTTCCCCAAACACCTGACAGTCCCAGTAATCAAAGACTTGTAAGATATGCACAAAACTTGTATAAGTTTCTCCTATGGTAACCCAACACCTCCAATTCCTTCCAACTCCTGGGGGGTTCCTTGATCTTATAGTAATTAATTATTGATGGACCTTGTATTGAGTTCTTAATGCGTCCACCTGCTAATTTGGCCTTTAAAGGCCAATATTTCTATTTTAAAATGCACTCTTAGCTCTTGTTGGTGTACATAGAAACAAAGTTTTGTCCCCCACATGGCTAGGGAACATGCAGACAGGTCTGTGTGCACTCATCCATGCAGCTATTACCATGAAGCTATCTGGAAACGTTTCCTATGTACTCAGGTAGCTAAATATATGTGTGCATTGAGCCATGACCTGCTGAGTTCACAGAGGAATAGGGCTTTAAATATCCAATCAATGCAGGCCCTTCCCTATTCATGGATGCCTTCCCTCCCTCCCTCCCTCCCTCCCTCCCTCCCTCCCTCCCTCCCTCCCTCCCTCCCTCCCTCCCTCCCTCCCTCCCTCCCTACCTACCCTCTCTCCTGGCCTGGGGGCTTCCTTGTTTTCATACTAATTAATTACTGGTAGACCTTTGAACCTTATTGAGCTTTAAATGCGTCCACCTGCTAATTTGGTCTTTATAGGCCAATATTTCTATTTTCTAAATGCACACTTAGCTCTTGTTTAGTAATTTGACATGGATTTAAAAAAGACAAACTGCTTTATGAACTTCCCCAAACGCCTGACAGGCCCAGTAATCAAAGACTTGTAAGATATGCACAAAACTTGTGTAAGTTTCTCCTATGGTAACCCAACACCTCTCTTTCCCCGTCCTCTATGCCTCCAATTCCTTCCAACTCCTGGGGGGTTTCCTTGATCTCATAGTAATTAATTATTGGTGGACCTTGTATTGAGTTTAGATGGGTCCACCTGCTAATTTGACCTTTAAAGGCAAATATTTCTATTTTAAAATGTACTCTTAGCTCTTGTTTATATATATATATGTACATGGCAGGTACCTAGCTAATAGACTGGTTCTGTAGTAGTTGGAAAGGCTCCAGCACAGCTGGGTACCAGACTCACACAGACAAATCAGTAAGAATCAGCGGATTTTGCACATGTCCAGTGAGGCCAAGCAGGTGTATATTTAAGAAGCCCGCTCAGTTAGCTGGACACGCTGGGGTAGAGAGACTATGTGTGGTTCCTCTAAGGGCTCTGTCTCTGCTCTTCACTAGGGTTTGTAGACCTTTGGGTCTTCTCATAGTGAAGTCTGGGAGTTCCGTCTCTCTACAGGGTTGCAGGTTTGCAGGTGGGACCAGCACCGGGAATACAATCTGGACCAAAAGTGTGGTAGTGCTCAGGAGCTTCGGCTGTACCTTACACCCAGCCAGTACAGGGGTTTACCCATGTCCCCTACAACCACACAGACCAGCCTGCCCTGCTGCCTGGCCCCTGCCTTGCCATTTCCCAAGCGCAGCCAGCACTGCCGGTGGTTTTTAAAATATCCAATCAATGCAGGCCCTTCCCTATTCATGGATGCCTTCCCTCCCTCCCTCCCTCCCTCCCTCCCTCCCTCCCTCCCTCCCTCCCTCCCTCCCTCCCTCCCTCCCTCCCTCCCTCCCTCCCTCCCTCCCTCCCTCCCTCCCTCCCTCCCTCCCTCCCTCCCTCCCTCCCTGACTCCCTCCCTCCCTCCCTGACTCCCATCCTCCCTCCCTCCCTCATCATTTGCTCTGTTGCACTCTTAACATCAATTTTTTTTTAAATTTTTTTTTTAACACTCTTAACATCAAAGGGACTGGTCGTAGGCAGCAGAAACTTCGCCACGGGTTCTGAGCAGGATTCCGATCTCACGACCGACGTATACAATCACGGCACAATATGTGCTGGGGTCGTCTGGCGGTACGCTGGTAAGCAAAAGGCTCGCATTCTCAATCTGAAGGTAAGTCATTTGAAATAACATATTTTGATCTTTTTGGGGGTCTCGGTTGTCATTCTTGAAATCAGTGTAATTCCAGGGACAAATTTAGAGACGGAAGTTCATTGCTTGTTATATGTTATATCTTGTAAAATGAGAAACGAAAAAGTGTTTTTTTTAGCTTTCAGCTGAGGCCAGGGGGCTGTTTCACTAGGAGCTATAAGTCTCACTGTTTGTAACAGTGGCAGCAAAGCGGCAGTGTGCGTTTCATTAGTAGGTGCACTCAAGCGTGAATGGCACTTGGGACACAAGCGGCACCAACAGTGGCAGAACCCGTTTCATCAGTGCAGTGGCTCTCGCTGTTAGTGCCACTGTGGAGCTGCTGCAAGTGAGAGGGTCTATGCTCTCGTTTGTTATGTGTATAGAATATTCTCACCCACTTCCCGTGGGAATTAAGCGATGAAATGTTTACATGAGTAAGTAAGGTATACATATAACCTATAATCGTACAAATTATCAAGAAGATTGGACATACCGTCCCGAAGATATCGGCGTTTTAATTTTTTACTCCCTCTGTGCCTTTGCGTTGGTCACTGTTCTTTTTCACTCCCTCTGTAGTGCGGCGGGGTTTCGGCTGTCCTTTATGTCTTCCCCCCCGGAGGCCGGCGGGAAGTGCAGTATTTGTTATGACAAAATTCAAACGCCGATAACTACGGAACGGCGAGACCGATTTTCTTCATAATTGGTGCGATTATAGGTTATATATATACCTTACTTGTGTCAAAATTTCATTGCTTAATTCCTATGGGAAGGGGTGAAATTCCACGTCATACCGGCCCGTCGACGAATAAATTCGAACGTCAAACGCGTGTGCATAGCGAGAGCTGTGCCAACAGTGAGAGCTAGTCCCACCTCAACAGCGAGAGCACTGATGAAACGCGAATTTGGGGTCGACACTGTTGGGGCCACTGCTGCAGTCCTACCTCTCGCTTTGACGCCCCCTACTAGTGAAACAGCCCCCCAGGTGTTCACTTGGAATAGCTGAAAATGAAGGGCGTCCAAGGGCAAAGACTGGCATATTTTCGAGATTTATTGTTACTTCCAAATACCAAGACTAGTAGTCATGGTTACTGCCAGCCAATCTTACTTGACTTGGGGGTTGGGTTGGGTTGGGGAGGTAGCCCAATGCACTGGACTTGTAATCCCAAGGTTGTGGGTTCGTGTCAAACTACAGCCATCTTTCTCCTCCAACTCCAACAGTAATAGATTAAAGCAAGTGTCCCACCAGACCAGTGATATGGCATGAGAATAGCAATATTTGGCGGGCAAACGGTGGGCGGTTATACCTCAGATATAGGCACCGGAATTGGTCACATACATACAACATATGGCCACATCGCGAGGACACGAAAGTGGACTGCAAAAACGTAATGAAATAGCTTTTCCCTGTAACAAGCCAGCGGCTGCCTGTGTTGACTGGGCCAGTGGGTTCAGACATTATGAGCATGTTTGGCATACATGCCATACCACAGGCCCAGTGGAGCATGGCCTTTACTGCTATATCAAAGACTAAAGAAGAAACCAACAAGTTTTGGTCAAAGTCGTCGGTCTTCACGAGTTTGATGCGGAGTGATATGAACGAGGCGATAGCTGAGTGAATATGACATAGCATTCAAACAAGTTGGAGAATGACTTCTTTGACCAAACCAAGTTGCTTTCTGTATTCATCTCACCTCTGTATACACTAAAAGAATAAATAACACACAGGATATAAACCGTGGAGAACGGACAGCAATACTTGTAGGGGCATGGAGAACGAGTTCCCAATGTTAAGCCTATGAACATTTATTCCAGGGGTGAGATAAGAGTCCTTCTCACACCATGTCCATGTAATGTGGGAGGTGAAATAACTACCTAAATTCATCTCATTTATTCGAATGCCACCCCTGGGGTGTAAAAGCAGCAAGAAAATCTGGACTTTAAGTAAGTCTCTATATAACTCAGGGTCCCGGAAGAGAGACTTATACAAACAAAACAAACACAGAATTGACTGTGAACGCCCTGAAGATCATGATGGGAGACTAATAGGTTTTCTTGGTGTTTTCAGGTGGTGAACAGCAACGGTTCAGGTAACCTTCAAGACTTTGCTCGTGCATTGGAGTACATGGAAGTGTGGGACAAGGAGAACCCTACATTGCAGGTGTGGACTATTGCAAACCTCAACGATACATCAGACAAGACTTGATGAGACGTGTTTTTTAAAAGCATATCGGATAATTTATCTTAAAAATTAAAGCATATCATTTTCCTGAAAATTGAATATAATGACCTTTAAGTGTTTTAGAACACATATCTAACCCAAAAGTTGGGGGTCATGACGCTGGGTTTTGATTTAAGATAGATATTCTGATGTGATAATTGAATATATAGAAATTCCAAAAGATTGTTTTTCACAAAATGAAACCCATGTCATTTTCCTCAAGTTTCACAGAATATAGTACTTGTATAGTACTATATAATTAGATTTTAAAAATCATAGGTCACCATGCTTGTTTTTGAGGGAATTGGAGAAAACCGTATTTTTCAGTACATTTCTTATGTAAATCAAGTAAATGTAAATAGGCCTATTTTACCTATTAAGGTTGGATAAACTGGACAAAATGTTAAATTTCCTCATGTAGAATTAGGATGAATCCCAAGAAACCAGTTTTGACTAATAATTGACATGATTTAAAAATCACCAGGTGGCGCCACTGTGAATTGTAGGATATGCCTTTAAAAGTGTGCCAAACGACCACCATACAGAGCCTTATGATGGCGGCACATGCCACCCATGTGAGCTCACTAGCGAGGTGAGGACATAGGCCTACAAGCCCACCAGTGGGGGCCAAACGGCCATGTACCAGACATGAGCCAGCAATGAGCCATCAAAACCTAATGAATTAGGATTCGCCGGTTGCAGAACAGTTACCAGCTGGTTATTAGCCAGCAGCAGCGACTAGGCCAGTGGGTTTGTAGATTTCAAGGACGTTAGGGCCCACCACCCGAAAGTCGGGACGTTAGGGCCCACCACCCGAACGTCGGGACGTTAGGGCCCACCACCCCAAAAGGCGGGACGTTAGGGCCCACCGAATTTTAAAGAATTGGCTAATGTTTGTTAGCTTTTTAGCGTTAAAAATGAAAATGACACGGTATTAGCAGATTTCATGAAATGTAAGTAATGGTTTGACTTGTATGCATATTTCAATGATATATGTCGATGTCGATGATACATGGGCCCTAACGTCCCGATGAGTGGGCCCTAACATCCCGACATTGGGGTGGTGGGCCCTAACTTCTACATACTGATTTATACACTATAAGCAATGGCTACGCGGTACTCATTTGTCGCTGTACCGCTGACCCAGTGTAGCACAGCCTGTATATACCACCCTTCTACAGTTACAGTTCATAAAGGGTTAAACATTGCTTCAGAAATGGGAGCTTTCCACATTTCTATTGAGATTCCATATTTTCATCTTTGTAATATACAACTCTTTTATCTTGTGTAAAAGAGGATATTAATTGAGCCTTATCCACATTAGTGACACAATGGTTTGAACCTTCCCTCCGACGCTCAGCCCATGCCGTGGCCAACACAGACGTAATTTCCATAGTCTCCCAGTCTCTGTCACAGCAAATTCAACATGTGCATGGATCAATCACACTTCAGCACTGTGGTTTATTTGATTGCAGGTGGACATAGTCCTGATGACGGTAGGGTTCCCGAACAGTAAAGAAACCACAGACCGACTTCTCAGTGATCTTGGTGAAAAAAAGGTACTTATATCGAACATCCTGACCATGCTGTACAAGTCACAGAACAAGATGCTAATTTACCGTTTGTACGGACTGAGGCGTTTACGCCGAGTTCCGTACAAACCGAGGCGTTTACGCCGAGTTCCATACAAACGGTAAATTAGCATCGAGTTCTGTGACTTGTACAAGCATGGTTGGACGTTATATATTTACTATATACCCGAAATTCAAAAAAAAATCAATTTCATTTTTCTTAACAACCAAAATTTTAATAAATGTGTATGGCTAGGTGGTCCGTATTTTAGTGTACGGACCAGAGGTCCGTACAGTATTTTTATGTCATATGCCAATACGGTGCGTATTTACAGTATATACGCCATGGGTATATAGTAAATATTTCTACCATATATCTTCTAATTTTAATATCGAAGGTGATTTAGGCCTGAGATGATGATCAGAGTAATACAGGGGGCTGTTTCACTAGGAGGGTAAGCTGTCATAGTGAGACCACAGTGATAGTTTGCGTTTCATGAGAAGGTGCAGTCAAGCATGAACATGAGTCAGGTAAGGAGTGAGACCAACAGTGAGAAAGTACGTTTCACTAGAAATTAGGTCTCACTGTACCTATCACTGTTGAGGCACTATTAGTGACAGGGTAGACCATGTCACTATTCGGTTTAGAGCTTTGTTTATGTCAGAGTAGGGCATACTTCCCGTAGGAGTTAGGCAATGAAATTTTACACGAGTAGGTTAGACATATGACCTATGATCGTCCCAAATATGGAGAAAGTCCGCCACACCGTTCTGAAGATATCGGCGTTTGAATTTTGTCATAGCAAATACTGCTCTGGTGGCCAGTGTCCCGCCGGCCTCCGGGGGTTGACAAAAAGAACAGCCGAAACCCCGCCGCACTACGGAGGGAGTGAAAAAGAACAGCGACCAACAGAGCAGAAGTTTGCAATGACGAAGTTCAAACGCCGATTTCGGCAGATTGCTTCATCCAATCTTCTTTATATTTGGTACGATTATAGGTCATATGTATACCTAACTCGTGTTAAAGTTTCATTGCTTAATTCCTATGGGAAGGGGTGAAATCCCACATTATCCCAGCCCATCGACGAATAAATTCGAATGTCAAATGCGTGTGCATAGCGAGACCTGTGCCAACAGTGAGACTTGGTCTCACCTCATGAGTGAGACCACTGATGAAACGCGAATTTGGGCTTGACACTGTTGGTATCACTGTTGGAGTCACTGTTGCAGTCCTACCTCTCGCTTTGACCCCCCTACTAGTGAAACGGCCCCCAGGGATACCAGTTTTCCACTTTTCAGTGGAAATTCACTTTTTCATTTTCTGAAAAGAAAATTCTTTTTCAGCTTATGAAATTCTGTTATTTGAGTGTCATTTATGTAAATAAAAGAGTAGTTTACTATATACCCATGCCGTATATACTGTAAATACGCACTAATACGCATAAATGCCTCGGTCCGTACAAACGGTAAATTAGCACCTCGTTCTGTGACTTGTACAGCATGGTCAGGACGTTCTATGTAATTACATTTTACATTAAATCTGCTGAGTTATAAAAGTCATAAACACAATCCAGCATAGGCCAAGATGACAACCCTTGCACCTACCCACAGCCCCCTGGCTATATGCTGGGGCAGACACCGGTCTGATTTCCACACTATGTCGGTCTCTTTGAGGCAGAAAATTCTACAGAAACATGTGTGGAAATCCCAGGCAGCAACAAATGTCCTAGCCTCTGATTGGTCAAAATAAATGGTCAGGTAGGGACTAGTGAGTGCCACATTGAAAGACACTACAATTTCAGAGGCCCCAGCAAAGTTATGCTGGTTACCATAGACAATGGGTACCAGATAATGGAAATTTTACCCCATTCTACTTTTTTTCTGACCCCCAACTGACATCCTGGTAATATAAAGCTAGGGACGAAGCGCAACGATTTCTGGAATCGCCAACACAAAACGGCTTGTATGTGAGTTATTATTTCATATTGCGATGTGCGTGTGTTTCGAGGCGTACCGTCTTCGATAAGGCGACCAAGTAGTACTTCTTTCTGGTCTTTATACTCTATAATAGGCGGTCCCTAGCAACGAATCGGGTTGGGTCGCCCCCACTCAAAACAAAAGGAAATTGGTGCGGCAACTTTATTTATGAGCAAATAGTCCGCAGATAGCTACCCTTTCAGGAGCATCAGTAATAAAGCTTGTAACGGGAACGTGGCCTTGGACTCACTTCATCCAGATTTAGTAATTACAAGTTCTAGCTGATTGCATGACTAGTTTTTAAGACTATTTAAAATCGAAACAATACTACAAATTGAATTATAAAAAATGAAAATCTAATAAATCAGTTTTTGTCAGATCGCTGCAAACGGCGATACCAGGATTTCTTTTGGAACAATTTTTTCTAGTAGGCCGTGGGTTTGTACATTAAAACCATGTATAGCACACACCCAACAATGCTACAGTTTCGTTTGGTCAATGGAACAGTCCCCTAAAACATACCACCCTTTGTTTATTACAGATTCTGATCTGCTCGGCTGCTAATACTGGCCAAGCCTGGGCAAACTCCGTGCTCTATCCAGCCAACCATGGCAGTGTCATTGCCATCGGCAGTTGTGACCAGGACTATGGGCGCTGTGGGCACAGTGCAGTGGGCCAGGAGTTGTGCTTTCTTTTTCCTGGGAAAGATATCCAGTCCACCTCTAGCTCGTATAAGAGGGAAGACCCAAACAGCCGCTACATCACTATGGATGGGACTTCACTTGCCGCACCTCACTGTGCTGCATTGGTGGCACTGGTTCTTGCCTACATTGAGACACAGTTCACAGACTTCCTTCAGAAGTCAGGTATGTGGTTTTTTTAAAAAAGGTCTTTATTTAGACTGGAGGTGTCGGCTTCGAGTATTAAATACCCTATATTCTGCTGGCCCCAGAATCTCAATCCGTGAAGTGCCTCCGGTGTCCTATTTAGGACGTACATGAGGTCAAAGCTTAGCATTCAATGATGAATAAAATAGCAATGCTGTTACAGTGTAAATATATTGTAACGTAAACAGGTAAGTATGGTTCAGTACTCTGGTTGCTTTATTCAATGAGCCTGCGAGTAGATCAACTCTAACGCACAGGGTAGGCAGGGCCTACTCTCAGGTAAGCCTCAGGTAAGCTGTGGTTAGATCCTGCCTCAAAGGCGTCCAAGTCCAGAGTGACCCATCCCGCTTGTCGTCCTTGTATTTATACCCCAGCCCGTGACGTCATCGCCTGACGTCACGATGGAAGGTGCTCTTCAGAGGCGTCCCAGAGGACCGGAGGGCCGGAGGGCCCCTCTCTCACCGGAGGGCCGGAGGGCCCCTCTCTCACCGGAGGGCCGGAGGGCCCCTCTCTCACCGGAGGGCCGGAGGGCCCCTCTCTCACCGGAGGGCCGGAGGGCCCCTCTCTCACCGGAGGGCCCCTCTCTCACCGGAGGGCCGGAGGACCTCTCTCTCACCGGAGGGCCGGAGGGCCCCTCTCTCACCGGAGGGCCGGAGGGCCTCTCTCTCACCGGAGGGCCGGAGGGCCTCTCTCTCACCGGAGGGCTGCAAGGCCTCTCTCTCACCGGAGGGCCGGAAGGCCCCTCTCCAACCGGAGGGCCGGAGGGCCTCTCTCTCACCGGAGGGCCGGAGGGCCTCTCTCTCACCGGAGGGCTGCAAGGCCCCTCTCTCACCGGAGGGCCGGAAGGCCCCTCTCCAACCGGAGGGCCGGAGGGCCCCTCTCTCACCGGAGGGCCAGAAGGCCCTTCTCCGACCGGAGGACCGGAGGACCTCTCATAGCTCCCACCAGAGTTGACCGGAGGGTTCCCATATTGGGCGCGGTTACAGCCTAGCGGACCGGAGGGGCTACCTCCACCCTCCTCCCTCTCCGCTACAATATCTTATCTAAAGAAAGACAGAAAACTTTGGTACATTTCAATGACATTCTGCTGCTGCAATTCAGCAGTTGTATGTATCCCCAGACGGGAGTGAAAAAGACCTACTAACACCATAATGTGTTGGTTTATTAGGAGGAAGAAAAACAGAAGGTTTCATCTTTTCTGCACTCAGTTTCGTGTATAAGTCTAAGAAAATTAGTTCCATTGGTTATATATTATTTTTTCACACCTTTTTCCGAAGTTGGGTAGCTGCCATAAAATTCACATCGCCGTGTTGAGAATAGATATATGTCCTTCATCTTGAAAAAAGAAATCAACGTACTCAGATTAAAACATTTAAATACAATTTATTAAAAAAATAAATTGTTTTAAATTAATTATTTCATAGATATAGATTATATCTTTTCTATGATCAAAATGTGGAAGACGGAGAAGTTTAAACAATTTTTATGATACATATGTACCAGTACACATCTTGAAAAAGATTTAAAAAAAAAGAAATCTCCTTTATGATAACAGGAAAGGATTGGAGGAAGAGATTCACTCGGACTGCTCGGATGAAAATGCTGCTGAGAGAGTTCTGTCACAGAAGACACACAAGCAAGGAAGGATTCGGTGCCCCGGAAGTTCGACGGATAGGAAAAAATGCAATTGAGGATTACATCAAACGGGAATTTAGAGAAGATGTCAATGCTGCCCAGTAAGCAGAAATTGATGTCATCAGGGACCCGATTTTAGGCGGGATAATCGCTTACTAAAGATTATTAATGGATTTTTAAAGATTCAAGACGGTTTTCAAGATAAAAACAATGACAATCTGCCCCAAGGGTTTGATAATTATCTCCAAATGCATGATAGACTACGGCTGCAAACGGTCGCTATTGGTATTTATCCCGTCTAAAAAACGGGTCCCTAGTGTGTACCAAACATCAAATCACATCAATGTGACTAGCACGCTGGTTCCCCTTGCTATCTTCATGCCTACGATCAGCGCAGGTAGATTATCTTATCCTTCAAGGTCACCTTAAACCAAGCGATACCTGTCCCATTATTTGTTTTAACTGGGAACCAGCCTAACCACATCCATGAACTTGTGTTTTGTCTGACGTTGGTGGCAAATGGCCGCACCCACAACTAAGAGGTGTCTTTCAGACAGTGATCACAATAAGTTATGGTCACAATAAGTTGTGATCGAAAAAGAGTGACCGTTTGTGAGACCAAAAGAGTGATCGTGACTGCAAAGTGTTCCTCAGACCCGGTTGCTTTTGGGCTGTTATGATCACTGTTGGTCTAAGGTCCATTCGAAAACAAAAACATATCTCACATGTATATTACTCAACAGAAAATTATGAAATTTGGGAATTAGATATAACAGATATGGATAATTCATTGCAGTAAATATCGTTTCATCTGATACAGTGGAAGTGTATAAAATGAAATATTCCGATAAAGCAACCACTTGGCTGTTGATCGTTGAATTGATAAAATTTGTAGGAGATCCCACACCTTTTGTATGCTACATATGACTAACCCTCCATTCTGTAAAAAAATTTTTTTAAAAAAGATGTTTTTCATCTGTGACTGGATGTGATCTAGCTATTATTTCTTTAATGAATGGCTTGACTTTGTAAATACCTTAGAATCCTGTTACTGGGAACACCCCATGTTCAAACCTAAGTAGCCTGTGTTGCTAAAGGGGTGCTCCATCAAGCCGGCAATATGGCATGATGAGTATGCCGCGCGGCCACCACACAGCCGCCATGGGCTGCTGGTGTTAGCTCGAGTATAGAGATCAGTGCGGTGGAGCAGGTCACATCCTACCGGCGTTGACCACACAGCGATGAATTGTGGCACCTGGTGAAGTTAGGAATGACCGGCCTGGTAGAGCACGTCCTTTTTTTTTTTCTTTAAGTTTTTATTGTCAACATCTGAAGTACATCAGGTCTTCCTGCTGGCAAATAGTAAGCTATATACAAGTATGCACTTCATAAGCACTAAGTTGGTGGGGTGTGGGGATGAGATGTGATGGTGTGCTATGGTGATCAATATGATAAACCACTAAGTATTTTATTTCTACCTTTACACAGATAGTTGGCAAACTTATACAGTTTTGTATGCAGGTCACACTGTCAAGGACAATAATGTACAGACCACATCCTTTACAGGTGTGGTCTGTACATTAATCACCTCGTTGACCCTATCTCTTTACAGCCTAATCTATTTGTTTACTTGTATTTTTTACTGTTACTCCACAAGTGAAGTATCATCTTTAATACAAATATTTTTACAATATGAAAATCTTTAGCAATGAACTTTATTCCTCTCATGAACGTAAAAAAAACATTTTGATAGGGACTAGGTAATGTGTAGAAGGATATTGTACAGCTTTATTTTTGTCAAATTCTCAAAGTCCAATGTGTAAGGAACTTGTGATTGTTTTGACCTCATTACATATTAATGGCATGGTCTTCATTATATATCTATCTGAGCCATTACAAGAATCTTGGATATTTACAAAATGTACAGCTGACATTTTATAGAAAATTGTACTGCTTTATTTTTTTGTATTGCCTAATCTTTGCCACATTATCAAGATCGAGACTGTGTAGGGGACTAGTGATTGTTTAAACCTTGTTTCATCTTAATGGCATGGTCATCAAAGAAAGGTGAATAGATCTAGAATCTGTTCCATCTCGAAAATCTTTAAGATTAATACAACAGGCACTTGCCATTTTATATAATGTTGTACTGCTGTTATCCTTGCCGTATCTTTTTTTACCGATGTCAGTATGAAACAGTCAAACAAAGACTCTAACATACATAGCAGTTATAAGCTGAATGGTTGGCTTAACAAAATCATGTTTGATATATCATATGTTAATAAAGACACTCAGACCTGAATTTTAAGGTTTAGTACTACGATTGAGGGATGATATTTTAGGAAGACACATAGGTCACCCTGACCTAAGGGTCAATGGTGCAGTTTAACTAAAAGCCCTTATTCTTACTGCCTCTATTGTATAAGCTACAGGGATGTCAGCATTCAGGAAAACCCTGAAATCAAGGTGTTTTTTTTTATAAAACACAGAAATATTGTCCTCAATATCTAAAACCTTTGATAAAACGTGTGTATGCCACCTTCATATTGTTTCTGGAATTCCATACAACTGACTTCCCTCTAACTGTGTGCATTATACGTTCCATGATTTGCAGCTGACAAACTTCCAAAAGATAAAGTACGGAAGAGAAGCTTTAAACATTATGTTATATATTACCACTTGTCTGCTGATGGTGTCAAGGACTTTTGTTGATAACTTACACAAAATGTGATAAGATGAATCTGTATGAGGTACTTACATTTAATAGGTGTATTGTGTTATGATTTTAATCGGCTTACTGACTTATACAATTATATAATCGTGAATTGATATATGCGATTCCGTTTACGAGCACTTTCTTTATACATCAAGTATAATGTAGAATAATTCCAGATTAAATACAATTTTAACAAAACTGATTTTGTTTGAATTATGAATTTTTTCCCTTGGGGCCATCCATAAACTGTACGCAGAATTGGCAGGAAAATTGACCGCCCTATCCCCCTTGTTTCACAGAATACGCTTTGCATTACCCCCCCCCCCCCCCTTGCGTATGTACATATTCTCGACCCCCCCCCCCCCCCCGACACACACACACACCTGTCGCTAATACTCGATATGTTTATGGTGGGCAAGATGGTGGGTAGTAATACAGGATCGAGGACATTTATAATCAGTATGTCCTTTGAGGGGAGGGAGGTGAGAATACCTTAAAGCATTCACTAAATTCCACTTGTCATGTGACCTAAAGAATCTCATCATTGCTGCAAATGATTGTAGTTAGAATAAGATAGTGACTGCCACACATATTCGTCCTTATCTCATAAGAAATCATTCGTTTTCTCTGTATTTATTGAAAATATGTTGAATTTGTCATGAATGCCTTAAGGTATTTTTACCCTTCATATACATAATTAGCAGGTGGACTGTTGGTCTTTAGGTTATGGCTATAGCCTACTGTAGTACACATGCTTGTAAAGTCATTAGGTGACCTGACCATATTTTTGCTTTTTATAGCTCACTAAGTACAGATAGGAATATGATTTCTGTTTTGGACAGAAGGTTTTATGGTGGTACAATGCCTCACAGTTTTTAAAATTTAGTATTTTGGAATGGATTTGAAAAAAAAAGTGAATTCAGTTGGGTTGGTTTTTTTTTTGGGGGGGGGGGGACTTTGGTAGTCACAGGTCCATTTTTAAGAACTCCTTTATGGACATATTTCTACCCCTTAAACTGGTTGAATCAGAATATGATATGCCTCATTTGAAAGAGAATAAAAAGCAATAGGTGCTAGGAAGTGGAATTTTCTAAGTAGATTCTATATTTGCTGAGATATTCAAGTCTTTGTTGAAAGTGGGAGGGATTTTCAGTGAAATGGGCATGCTCAAACATATGTTTACTCAATATTGATTTACAGTGAGCATTGTTGTAACATTTACCATCTCCATAAGTGGCACTGACAGTTGCTTACACTCTAGGAAGTGTCATTATTTAGGTGAAATGTATATTTGATGTGCTATTCATGTATTTTTGCCAAATCTCATAATAGGAGGGGGGGGGAGGGGGGGGGGGGGAAGGCATGAGGTGTATGGGAGGAAGGTTTATTCAGCACATTTCAACATAAACAGAAGTCAAAATGGTTCATAACTTTGTTGTAGGAATCAGTCAAGACCTAGTCAAATGATATTGGTTTGTAAAATTATTTCCAATATCATTTACTACCAGATATTAGCTTGACCTACTTTACATAGAAACAAAGTTGTGTCCCCCACATGGCTAGGGAGCATGCAGACAGGTCTGTGTGCGCTCGTCCATGAATGAAACGTTTTATACATAGATAGGTTTTATATATATGTGTGCATTGAGCCATGACCTACTGACTTCACAGAGGAGTAGGGCTTTAAATATCCAATCAATGCAGGCCCTTCCCTATTCATGGATGCCCTCCCTCCCTCCCTCCCTCTCTCCCTCTGTATTGAGTTTTAAAGGCGCCACCTGCTCATTTGGTCTTTAAAGGCCAATATTTCTATTTGATAATGCACTCTTAGCTCTTGTTACTTGAGGCATTCTCATCTGGAAAGTGTTAATTACCTGCCAAAGTACCATCCTGACCACCCACTAACTTGCCTACCCACCCACCTGTCTACAGATATTCCTATGCATCAGTCCCAGTAACCTCACCATGCAACATTGCTTGAATATATACTTATGCAAGACATTGCAACCTATTCAGAAATCTGCGTATGCTTGCTTATGGAAAATCAAGTCCTCGCCACCTCGTCAAACGCTCTTGTACGCATTCGGTCTCCCCCCCCCTCTTGTTTAACCCTCAGCCGCCTATGGCAGAATTACACACTTGGGCGTGGCTACTAGTGACAATGTACAGTTCTAGGGGAAGGGGGCATTGTCCTCTGAACTCAAAATTCGAAGGTTTATCACGTGATATAATTTGGTATCCACAATATTTTAATTCTATTATTTAGAATTCAAAAATATATTATACCTACATTTTGTGCAAATCTTTATTTTATTGTTAGAATATTTCCTTTTCAAAAACAATTTTATAAATATTCAGCAAATGATGCCTAAGGCATCATCCGCCCCCAGCTGGTTGATGCCTTAAGGCATCACCCGTCCCCTGCCGGTTGATGCCTTAAGGCATTATCCGCCCTTAAAGGGTTAATATACCAAACCTTCTAGATATATGATTAAAAAGGTGATACACAATCATATTTAAAAGACTCAGAACTCAAGGTCTGCTCGAAGTATATAAAGTAAAACCTCAGCAAAAGTGTTTCTTTTAGCTGCGTAAAATGATTCCATTCCAGTCAACTGTGGCCCCTTATGTAGGGTGTGACTTAACCCTTTAACTGCAGCGTGATGCTTCCAGGAAAACTGCAGCATGATGCCATCAGCCATTTCAAGTATGCATATTGTACCAAGAACTACCAAACTAAACAAATGGCCGCTAGGGTCCCCTGAAAACAGGGTCACTGTACCTTAGAGGAAACTCCAGCTTAAATAAAAGCTTCAAAAAAAGATTCCCAGACGAATTGCAGCGTGATGCCTCCAGGCATTCCCAGACTAACTGCAGCATGATGCCTTCAAACGTTCCCAGGCAAACTGCAACATGATGCCTCCAGGCTAACAGCAGCATAATGCCTCCAGACATTCCCCGGTAACCTGTAGCATGCCGCCTCCAGGTATTCCGAGGCAAACTGCAGCATGCTACCTTCAGGTATTCCCAGGCAAACTGCAGCATGATGCCTCCAGGCATTCCCAGGCTATCAGCAGCATGATGCCTCTAAGCATTCCCTGGCAAACTGAAACATGATGCCTCCAATCAGAGATGTCAGTTTTCCATTTTTCCGTGGAAATCCACTTTTTCATATCCTGTAGATGTGATTACTTTTCCCTGTGTCAGACAAAAATGATAATGATTTAGCCCCATTTACGCCAATAAAACAATGGTTTTAATCTACCCACAGACCCTCAGTCTCATGCCATGGCCGACAAAGCCATGTTATCCTAGTTTTCCCAGTCTCTTTGAGGCAGAAAAATCCACATGAAAAATATTTCCACTTTTTTCCCTGACCCCAACTGACATCCCTGCTCCAAGACTCTCCAGGCAAACTTCAGCATATATTGTCTCCAGACATTCCCCGGTAACCTGCAGTATGACGCTTCCGGGCATTCCCAGGCGAGCTGCCTCCAGGCATCATTGATGATTACATGTAACATTCGATAGGTAGGTATACATTTACTACACTCTGTGAACGTTTGAAGAAAAGGGCATGGGTTTCACTTCATAGAAATAAGCTATATAGAATTTCTATATACTTCATTCTAATATTATTGTAGTATCTATCCTTTAGTCAAAACAGTTCAAATGAGGTTCTTCATATTCAATTTTCAGAAAAATGACTAGGGTTTTACTTTCATGACAAATTGTCTGATATGCTTTTAAGGGCACAACCGCTATTCCAGGCCTCAGTGTCCCATCAACAAGGGAGTCCCATTCGAGGGTTTTTTCCATCGGTATATATATATTCTCCGGACGAGTAGCTGATGCATAGTAATATCCGAGCGATTAGCTAGGATATTACATCGTCAAAGTACGAGAGGAGCCACTCGCACACAAAACTAGTCGTTATCCTATTCATTATCG
This sequence comes from Alentia gelatinosa, assembly GCA_950022655.1. NCBI lineage: Eukaryota > Metazoa > Annelida > Polychaeta > Phyllodocida > Polynoidae > Alentia > Alentia gelatinosa. The sequence continues at coordinate 23,257,106 of OX465593.1, forward strand.
ATCTACATGATTGATAAGTCTATTGCAAGACATGTAGTTCAAGATTAAGCCATTACGCCACTGCACCCTGTCAAGCATGGTAGTAATTCGGTGTATACTTATGTCGCTTATATAGTTCGCTATTGTTCTGTGTTTTTAATATGCAAAACGTTTTGGGGCCATCCATAAAGTACGTACGCACTAAGGGGGGGTGGGGCGGTCAAAAATTTCAGAAATTTTGCGTATGCTCCCTCTTTGTTCTATTGCGTACAAGATTGGGAGATGGGGTGGGGGGGTCCAAAATTTCAGAAATTCTGCGTACGTACTTTATGGATGGCCCCTTTATGACAATAATTTTTATCGTAATGAGATTATGATGGCTGACTACAAATAATGATATTGAATAAACTTTAAAGAAACTTATTTCAAAGCACAGGATGATTTGACCTCATTACGGATGGGACTTCTTTCCGGAATCTGCGGGTAGTGACTTCCAGGCACTCCGTATATTTCCTAGGGAAAGTTCGTAATAGGTGGATGATAAAAGGCACTGACTAGCGACTGATCAATCTATGATGAGTTACAGTGAGATCCTCTTCGAGAACGACATATTTCATGCAAATTTCCTTTCGTGACACCTATTGGTCTATGCCATAGCCTGATGGTATATATACATCTTCGTTCTGGCTTATACATTTTTGTCAAATCACGCTTGGGATGGCACTCCTGACAAACCACTATGTACCTTTTTTCTGTCTTTTGTTCCTGTAGCGTGCTGGTTGGAGATTACTGGGGATTAAAGAAGGTGGTCCCAGGAGCTATTGATGTTCGGCATACCGTGATTCGACTCATCTTACCATTGTCCAGGACTGTATTGTTGTAGTGTTACTACCATAGGGACAATGGCAGTATCCAATTGCACATTTTTGTGCAATTGTCTGTGTGGTGTGGTGTACAGCCACCTTTTTCCTTCCTCCCCAGCAGTGGCAGACTTACTGCTATATCAAAGGTCAGGCCTTCTCATATCATGTCTATGTGGTGTGGTGTACAGCCACCTTTTTCTTTCCTCCCCAGCAGTGGCAGACTTACTACTATATCAAAGGTCAGTCCTTCTCATATCATCTCTGTGTGGTGTGGTGTACAGCCACCTTTTTCTTTCCTCCCCAGCAGTGGCAGAATTACTGCTATATCAAAGGTCAGTCCTTCTCATATCATGTCTGTGTGATGAGGTGTACAGCCACCTTTTTGTTTCATCCCCAGCAGTGGTAGACTTCCAGCTATATCAAAGGCCAGTCCTTCTCATACCATGTCTATATGGTGTTAGAAGTAAAATAACACACACCTCCGTGGACATAGATTTCTACCTAAATTCATCTAATAGATCCGATCACTACCACTATGGTGTAACTGCAGTGAGAAAAGCTGTTCAGACGTTTCTGGTATGGGAAGATAATAGGTACAAAAGTACATAGTTATTGATATCAAACACAAAAGGCGCCACCTTTGCATGAAGGTCATGCTCAGAAGTGTAACGATTTTCCCGTTCTTTCCAAGCTCTTGTTGGTAAATGTTTTTAAAAAATCGCGATTACTATTACAAAGTAGCAAGCTTATCTATACGTACCTGGAATGCCTTTTGCTATTTCCTAACGAACGCCTGCGTTCTTCGGTAAACCATAATTGAATAGCCACACTTAAAAAAGTACAATCTTTGTAAATGTTGATGGCTTAAACGTGACTAGAAAGAGAGGGTACTGTGTAAGAAACACCATGACAATGGCTTCGGATAAAAAACTTTACAAATCCGTTTTTGTTTATCTTCAAAATGACCACACCCTCTATGGAATTTCTTAATACGGGTGGTAAAAACCCCTTCGGGGCCCCTTATCCTGACACCCTCGCAAATGCCTATAAATGACCGAGATGTCTCGACACTCGGATCCTTGTTTCGGCAACGGTCGGAGATGCTCGGAATCTGAGGACGAGTTCTTCTGATCTCATAATGGGTATTCAGGTAAGGCTTATAGACTAATTTCTAGACTTCAGATATTTCAATGATACAAAGTACATTTATATATTTAATGTGTATAGTTTAATAGATGGAGAATGATCGATGGTTTTGTGAACAGGCAGTCATAAACCACGAGGGGTTGACGCATAGTAATACACGAGCGTTAGCGAATATATTCCGAAGTCAAGCTTAGGTGGTTTACAGAAACACATGCCCACAAAATCATCGTTTATTGTATTCATTATCCATCTTCTTAAATGAATTAAATCCAGGAATATGCTCGATATATTTGGTGCTTAGTGCTTGATATATTTGACTCTCAGGAAGGTGCAGAAATAGAAAATTGACTGGGCTGAAGTGGGTTGCAGAAAATTACCCACAGACTGAATATAACCAGACCTTTTAATTGTCATTTATTCATAATTCCACGCTCATTCATCAATGATGAACATACCATTTGCTCCTAGTTTTAAATAATTGCCTTGTACAAGCACATGCATTGCTTCATATTTGAATTTTGATGCTAAATAACTTCAGTTGGATCCAAATTCATGAAGTTTAGAGAGTTTTGTGCCATGATCAATTAGCTATGACTAAGGAGTGTTTTTATGTCTAGTATCATCAAAACATTTACCGATGTTATTGGAAAGCGTTTCTATAGACCATGACTGATTGATGAGATTTCTATTTTGCAGCCAGCGAAGGGTAACAGCTCTACAAAAATGGAGCTTACTTTTATGTTACTTCTGATGACGTCATCAATTTGTGTAGTGATTGGTGTTCGCACCATTGAGGAATTACCCATCATTAGGTACCGAGAAAAAGGTGACGTCACAATTGGGGTTCTCACAAATATGTTTAGTCCAGGGAAAGTAAGTATGTCTCCTGTCATCATATATTTGTCTTAGTCTGTAGTCGAAAGTGCTGGAGGTATTTTGATAGGAGAAAAATGCAATAACTCGTATATATATTTCAATTGTTTAATTGTTTGTTCTGTGTTCACTGGTAATACATCTTAAATACATGTCGAATTAATACATGATAGAATTTACGAGGGGACTTGCATGTGTTTCTGCCTGACATTACATGCCTTATGATTCCTTGAAAGTTGGCCTTGCTTAATTACCTTTGAAACAGACGTCTATGTCATCTTACACTGGATACCAGAGCAAATGCTTGCTACACTATTCGTTCGCTCTGGTGTAGTACGATCCGCTGTCACTTTGACCCACAAGCTGTAGGTGTCTTTTACTCCTCCTGCAGATAATTTGTACCACTTGTCAGCCAGTCTCCCTCTGGTTTTGGGGGTGCGGTTGGGGGCGGGGTATAGCACCGCATGCTATTTTTTGTAGCTCAATTGGTTGATTTTGCACTCGTGATGGTTCCAGGTAATTGGAACCTTCTCTGTTTGAATTAAATGCCAAGCCTCTCCCTCAGAGGATTCACATGCTGGGAGGGGCTGCAGATCTTGACTAACTTTTTGTTTATATTCCCCGATTAAGATATATAGCTGTTTTTCTAATAAAGGACAAAAAATATCCCATGGAGTTGGAAGCAATGGATACCGATCTATTGCTGTCATTTATTGGCTACGAATCAATACAAATTCTTTCAAACAAAGGAAACCATTGTACGCAATTCCTGACCAATAAAAGTCTTTCAAACAAAACTAAAATGCTTGTCGAGCCTCATGCTGCCCTCGTCTTGCTGGCCAGGTGCTGTGCAGGACGAACGTAGGGTTCGGGGACTTACAGTACCTGCTAGCTGCTATTTACGGCGTACAGAAGGTGAATGAAGACCCACAGCTTCTCGGCCGTATACAGCTTGGTCTGGACGTGGTGGAGGAGTGTGATCACCCGGTAAGCAGGCTTATCATTTTATTTCTCAACTAGTGACTTCGTCGATTCGTATTTGGCTACCACCTACCACCTACCACCTAGTTTATATTCCACTATGTCGTAAATGTGTACCCTGCTTTGATATATTTGTCTCGAACTCTCTGGCCAGAAAGCAATCAGACCAGGGGCCCGTTTCAATAGTCTGTAGGACGTCCGTTATTGGGTGTAGTGACACGATAGCGACAGGATGCGTTGCAGTAGTTTAGTGACAAGCCATTCTGGGAGTCCTTGTTACAGACAGGCGCTAATAGTGGCTTGACTATTTCATAAAACCTATGTCCGGTCACTATTGGGGTCACTGTTGTGTCCCAAATAGCGAGAGGGTATACCCTCTCACTTCTATTGTCACAAACGCGTAACTTTACTTCCCGTAGGAATTAAGCTATGAAACTTTAACCCCAGTTAGAGACACATATAACTTATAACCACGCTAAAAATGAAGGAGGACGGCCCATCCAATCCAACGATATTCGCATTTGAATTTCGCCATAGCAAACGCTGCTCTGGTGGCCAGTGTAGGATTACTCAAGCGAGGTTGATAATTTATGCGGTGACCTTCACCTTGACACCACTTATTCCCGATAGCACTAACGCCACCCATTGTAAGGCCCAGGCAGCAATGTCACTATGTCGCCAACAGTGAACTGACACACCACCCCAATAGTGACATGCCTTATGAAACAAGACTTAAAGTTTTTCACTATTCCTGTCACTATTGGGGTCACTAATCATGTCACTAAGTGGCTTAATGACACATTCTATTGAAACGGGTCCCTGACCAACCCCTAAGTCAGAGATTTCTAACTGCTGTTGGGCCCCCTAGCAGGTAAAGGGGAAACCATTGTAAACTTGTGGTTATCATTTTGCATGACACAGGTGTTTGAGCTGATCGTCGGTGATCAGAACTCTATGGATTGACACCAGTGAAAGTTGAGATCTCATTGGTTTCTCATGAGAAAAGTAGATCAGAGAACTACTATACTACACTTTGATTTCGGCATAGCCTGAAATAGATCATAAGAGAAAACGTTTGTTACTGTATAGATCTACAAAAAAGAAGAACAGGTTCAAGTTTTTTCTCTCCACGAGATTCTCACTCCCGTGATATTTCATGCGTAGTTTTGGCTTGTCTGTTTCTATGTGGTGGAGGAACTCCAAGCAGGACCAACAAAATTCTAACGTTTTATATGTGGTAGGTAATCAGTCCTAGAATCCTGCATCTGACTACGTGTGTATAGTTAGGTATGCTTGACCAACTATTACCATAACACCAAAATGTATGATAAAGTCTCCAGATCTCTTGGAGCAAAATGCAACACCGCCAACCTTGATATTATATTGTCCAATAAACAAAAGAAAGGTTCCTGGGTTACATACAATATTCTAATCTCCAACTCGTTTGAATGCTATGTGATATTCACTCGGCTGTCGCCTCGTTCATATCACACCGCATCAAACTCGTGGAGAACGACGACTTTGACCAAAACTTGTTGGTTTCTTCTTTATCACTGAACGGACCTCTATGCCCGCCTGAGACACGGGGGCCATGCGGTGATTTTGTGTGGTCATGCGGTCAGCCTGATGGAAGACGCCCTTTACATGTGTCCATCATTGATGTCATGGTACTTGGGATTCTCTTTATACATTTTTGAAAAGCCTGGAATTATACTTTTGGGATTTCCAGGCCTTGAAAACTCAAAAAGAGCCTGGAAAAATCTGGAAGAGCCTGGAAAATTTAGTTTTCCTCAACTACGGTACCTGACTGCTTATGAAATTTCAGTGACTTGGGTTATATAATTCCAAAACTCCTTTTTTACTAATAATATAGCATTGTTTTAATTATTATTCATATTTCATTCACTAGCAAGATGGTATTGATTCACATTGTTATGTGCCTGAAAAAGAAATATTAGAGCCTGGAAAAGCCTGGAAAAAGCCTGGAATTTTATTGGGCTGTCCATGTACGAACCCTGTGATCATTATTTTCCCAAATTAATCAAGACCTTTCTGATTACAGGTAGCGGCTGTGGCCCAAGCCTTGGCTTTGGTGGCAGAAGATAACCCTAAATCTTTATCGAAGCTTGGCCTACAGAGTACGTCGACGATACCATCCCCGCCACTAATTGGTATGCACTGCTGCTGTCACTCAACTCAGTAGATCTAATTCTACAACAAGTCATCTATTGTTACCATCTGTGTTCTTAGTTGATGGGAGTGGTTGATAGTTAACCCATTAACAGCAGGAAGATGCCTCCAGGCATTCCCCTGGCTATGGCAGGAAGATGCCTCCAGGCATTCCCCTGGCTACGGCAGGAAGATGCCTCAAGGCATCTTAGAGGAATCATTGATACTTATATACAAAATTCAATAGATAAAAAGATAATTGTTTGATTTAAAAGAAATTTTGACAATTTATAATAGGCATATTGACCTTTGATTTAGTATAATAAGATATGATCAGTCACCAAGGTAAATTACTTAAATCACATGACACATCACATGACATTGATATTTCCCAAAAAAGGTGCCTGCCGTAGCAGGGTCATTTGGGGAGGCAATGCCTACCGTGTAAAGGTGAACAGGGGAACTGGGTGCTGCGGGGAAAGGGTTAACTAAAGGAAGAAGATAGAGTTCCTTTCAGACATTTATCGCTGATGGTCTAGCAATCACGTATTATAAACTGAGGTGTCATGGTAATCACTCTGTTGTGTGGGTAGGTGGGTGAGGGGGGAGGTGACCTGGGTGTTTCTATTGTTAAAGCCTTCCCCTTGCTTGAGGATCAGAGAGGTATATGCTGGTCAGTTAGGCCAAGGGAAAGCACACTATCTATCAATATTAGCCACCACCACTATTGAGCAAGACCATGTTAATTCTCTTTGAGAAATGAAGCCAAGTCTAATGAATCCCTCGCTGCACCATGGAGTTGTCCCATTACACTAATTCCATATAAGGAATAAAGTAGACCGAGTAGCCAATGACTGCATTCACAGCAAACCCCGACCTTCACCCTGACCTCCTTACATGATATTTTCTCGCGCCTTGGGACTGCTCTTCAGTTGAGAGTTGACCTACAATCTAATGGGTCACAACCACCCTCCTTGTGTAATAAAACACAGATAAATCAGTTTCAAATCTATAATATCATAAACCTTTCCTCAATTTAGGTTTGTAAGAAGATAATGAGATAAGAGAGACTTTGCAGATTATTTTCTTTTAACAAAGTGTTGCAAATAAAGATTGTTAAAACAGAGTTTTGCTGTAATTGGCCAGGTGTGATTGGACCTGTCAGTAGTGGATCGAGCATTCCAGTCAGTAACATCCTCCAGATATTTGATGTGCCGCTGATCAGCCCAGCTGCTACGAGTGACAGTCTGAGTAACCGGGACAATTACCGCAACTTCTTCAGGATGATCCCACCAGACAGCTTTCAAACTAAAGTGATGGTGGACCTTCTTGTCCAGTTCAACTGGACATATGTGTCGGTGGTCCACTCCGAGAACAGCTATGGCTACAATGGTATCACCTTCCTGCGCCGGTACACTCAAGCAGCTGGGGTGTGCATTGCTGAGGTCTTTCCAGTGTCCGATTGCTGCTTTGATGATGCCGATTACGAAAACACTGTACAGAAGATTGCAAATGAGAAGAATTCCAATGTGGTAATCATCATAGCCTTTTCAACCCCTATCAGACAGTTACTGCAGGCTGCGGCAAGACTTAATGTCAATCACATAGTCTGGATCCTGTGCGAGGCAGCCTATGCTGGTACAGTGTCTGGTACAGAACATGTTACCCGTGGTTCCTTCCTTGTTGACTGGTACATACCTGAAGACACTGCCTACAAGGATTTTGTCCAACAGATGACACTGCGCTCTCGATATAACAATTCCTATGCACGTACCGCCTGGCCCGCTCTGGACCCTTCAGAGTGTAAAGATGGCATCACCTCCATCTCCTGTCTTGATAAAGCCTTTGGGGACATGTCTGACTTCTGGTTTTCCGGATCAACTTTTCTCATCTCAGAGGCGGTGATGGCTTATGCTTATGCTCTTGAAACCTTGGTGAAAAAGAACTGCCCAGAGGCCCTTCAGGATGCATTGTTACTGCGGGGATGTCTAAAACCAGAAGAGATGATTGAGTACTTGTATAATATCAGCATCCCGACCTCATCGGGACGGAAGTCCTTTAACAAACATGGACAAATGGACCTGGATTTCAGAATAAGACAGGTTTGATACGATTTCTCTCCTTCTTGTTTTAGCATTTAGTTTCAGTAAGTTGATTCGTCAGAACAATAACTCTTTAATTGTTACTCGTATTAGTACTAGCATGTTTCAAATACATGTATTTTGGACAATAGAATAGAATGGGGTGCTGATAGAAGATAAGATAAGATAGCATGACAGGGCAAAATAAGAAAAAAATCTCAATAATGTTATAAGAAGCACAATTGCTGGATAATACATGTGAACTGGCAATGATACATGAAGCACATGTATCAAAGAGGTGGATGAGCATGTGTAATGTACTGAACTATTATCATTTGAAAGGGTTAAAAAAAGAAATCTGGAGTAGTCATTATAAGAACTCTCCGTACTATCGGGGTCAAATGTTGTGGAACCGACTTGGTACTGATGTGCAAAGAGTAGAGACTAAGAAAGATTTCAAGACCAATGTGAAGTAGATGTACTCTGTCTACGACTGGTCAATCTGAAATCTCTAATCTTCATCAAACTTCATCCCTTCATCATATAATTTACTATCAATTATGTTCCTCTATTATAATAATTTCGATGTAATGGAACAAGTTGGACTGTCTTACAGTGGAAGATCTAACCACCGAGTTAGAACTGTAAGTATACAAAATTTTAAAAAAGAAGAAAAAAAAGAATGCTTGCTCAGCTTAAAATAAAGAAATTCTCACGGTCTGGAAACTCTCCAAACACAGGTGCAGGACGAGGTGCGGCAGGTTGGAGTCTGGCAGAGACAGAATTCCGTCTTTAGGTGGCAGCATGACCTTACCTGGGGTCAACTCAAGGTCGACAAGGAAACGAAACTACCCGAATCTGTATGTGCCAAGCCATGTGGTCCAGGCAAGTACAGATTAACTGAATAATCGATGACCAATATATCAGTTGTGAACTACTGGTGGATATAGGTTCAGATTCTGGCTAGATTTCTTCAGACTGTTGCTGGGCATGCACTGGTATTCAATCCAAAGGCCTGTATCATATATAAATGAGAACTCAGCTGTTTGTCGTTCATGAAAGATATGTCTCTTTTTATATTTTCTGGAAGATTACTATAGTTATAGAAAATCAAACTCTTTTAGATGTCATAATTGGGGTCCACTAAAGCCGGTGTCCATTACTGCGGGTTTAATTTGCATTGCCAATAGTAGGAACATTTTCGGTCTTTGCTTAGTGTTCAGTGCACTGGGGGGTTTCCACTATAAGCCTACATGGCTCCATTAGAATTATTACCTACTATATCTAAAAAACTTTGATTCTGGAAGGATCTGCTTGAAGTGTCTCCCGCACATAGAGACAGAGTGAACAAGACCTATGTTTGGAGCCATGAGAGTGGGATTCTTGTGCAGTACTTAACTGAATCCTCTTTTTGGTTTTTCTCTACACAGATGTACTTCTATTCTTATGATTTGTTTCTATCTGCACTGAAAACATAATTTGGAAGTTTAGTTTCCCTATCTCCTTTCCTTGAGACAATGCAATGAGATCTCACCCTTTCACTGGTGTCAATCAATAGAGTTCTGATTACCGATAATCAGCTCAAGCACCTGTGTCATACGAAATGATAACCTCAAGTTTACGATGGTTTCCCGTTCACCCGCTAGGGAGCCCAACAGCAGTTGGAAATTATAGGGGGTGGAGTTAGGTAGTAGCTAAATACAAATCGACGAAGTCGCTAGTAACACTGTTCAATTTAAACAGAGAAACAAAAAAAAACAACGAAATATTGATCGCCTGAATGAAAACTAACCAATCACATTTTCTCCCTTCTCCTCCCACACCACAGGAGAATTCTACATCCGTGGAGAGCTCCCCTGCTGCTGGGAATGCGTGCGTTGCCGTAACAACGAGTACGTCGCTGACAACGCTACGTCATGTCGGCTCTGTGACGTCCTCACCTGGCCCAATGACGTCACCTTCACGTCGTGCGTGTCCATCGCGCCCGTCTTCCTGACGTGGTCGGACGTGTACGGGCTGGGGCTGACGGCGCTCGGGGCCGTCGGGCTGCTCAGCGGGCTCGTCATCACCGGGGTGGTCCTCAAACACCGTGACCGCCGTGTCATCAAGGGCGCCACCTGGCCCATGTTGCTCATCATCCTGGCGGGCGTGCTGCTGACGTTCATTGACGTGGCGCTGTTCGTGGCGCGGCCGCTGGATGTGATGTGTGTCTGTAACCGCGCTGTGTTCAGTCTCTCCTGCACCTTCATCTTCGGGCCACTCCTGATGAAAACCTACAGGTGGGTGTGAGCAGGGTCTACTTTTCTTGCGGCTCTTCCACCATGCCGGCCCTAAAAGGTCTTATTTTGCTGTTCCACAAAACCGGCCGGCCGGCAAGCCTCAATTTAAATCTTATCGTGGGCCGGCTCAACTTAATTTGCATATTTGGAGCATGAAAACCTACAGGTGGGGTGTAAGCAGCATCTACTTTTCTTGCGGCTCTTCCACCAAGCCCGCACTAGCCCCATCTGGGCTGGTTTGTCAGCGACTGTTGTCGCCCCAAAAATCGCGTTGGCGGCGATGATCTGCTTGGTGGAACAGCAAATAAAGGCCGTGCTCTATTGCGCCGATCCACTGGAGATTGATTTGGTCACCGACCGATCAGCTCCCAGTCGCCGATAGCGGAGCTGTAGTGGAGCTAGAGTCCTGAACCCCCAACGGTCGGTGCTCAAACCCCGAGCGGTGCCCCATATCGGAGATTGAGAGCCGATCCACTGGGGACTGGCACTGGGGACTGGGAAAAACTGTGTCTCCAGCCAGTCGCTGAAGTGCAGCAGCAGTGCCGACCGAGGTAAGATCAAGGGAATAACCAAGGGTAAGAACTATCAGAGAACGGGAGGAGATAGGGTTAAGATTGCTCGGCGACCATCGATCTCCAGTGGATCGGTGCAATGGAGTTCGGCCTTTAGGTATTCACGGCCGGCGCTGCCGACCGCCGGCCCATCGTCGCATCTCCAGAACCCAGTCGCCGGCAAGTGCCAGCTGGTCTGTTGATCGTCGCCGACCTTGAATACCTAATTTCACGTGAGCCGGCCCAACTTAATTTGCATATTTGAAGTATGCCCTTGGCGCCAGCTAGAATTCTGGTTGCCGACGTAAAACTGTTTCAGTTGATATTTCACCTAATGCCACTAAAACTCCACTTGTTTCTCATCACCAAGCCATGAAAATGTGACGAGGTTTTACTTTTCTTTGGCTTTTTTACCGGATCAAAGATGACTTATGAAGTGTCATTAAATAGGTTTCAGGAAGGTGGCAGCACAGAACTATTAGTTGAGAATATAGCTGACAATATGCCATGAGTTTTAGAATACACAGCAAACCAAAGCGAATAGTAATCCAAAAATGCACTAAAAAGATATGGACCCCCGAACTCCCGGCACCCTTTTTCCAATTATTTTTTATTTTCAAATCGCATGTCTGACTATTCGTCTATAATCTTCATCTTGTAGCTTCGGTCTCACCGTTATATATATATGAGCCTGGTTGTTATGGTTCTAACACCATCAACCCAACCTGGTATTTCTCTTTGCAGGGTGTATCTGGTATTTAGGGCGTCGAGCAAACTGACACGTGTGAGCAAGTTAGCGAGTGCCTCAGCTCAGTATGTCATTGTGTCTCTCATCATCACCTTACAGGTAATTATCCTACCCCTAATATATAATCCCATAGGCTTAACATTGAGTTCACGTATGCCACGCTGACTGGCATACAGTGTTTTATATGCCACTAGTGGCATACAGGATTATTTTCACGTAATATTCCAAAATTGAGGAGATAGGGTAGGATAAAAGCAAAACCTGATTTGTTTTAATCTTGTCCACCGCATGCCACTCCTGCAGTTGTGGCTCCGGACTTCACTCGGCTTTGCCTCATGAAGTCACTATGCCAAACTCCAGTCATGGCATACAGTGACCAAGATTAAAACTCATCCAGTTTTACGATAGTATACCTACCGGCTACTCTGTTAAATCAGATATCTCCCTCATATTCGTCTTAGAGGTAAGTACAATCTATACCTGAAACTTATACCTCATGGCTGATCTATTACATCAGGTATCTCCTTCTTTATCATCTGAGAGGTAAGTATATGTGACACTTATACCTCACAGCATATCTATTATATCATGTATCTGCCTCATTATCATCTTAGAGGTAAGTATATGTGATACTTATACCTCACAGCATATCTATCATGTAGAGGAAACCCATGAAAGTTTAGGGTCTGAGCTCGTATCCCATCGAGTTTGAATCACATAGTAATTCACAAGGCGAAGCCGCGTGAATTACTATGTGATTCAAATGAGATGGGATCAAGCTCTGACCCTAAACTTGAATCGGTTTCTGAATTTATCTCACCTTTAACATTGACTAATGGGCTAACATTTGTGACATTATCCCCCATTGGATATTTTTTCTAAATATCTAATGGGCGTTAGATACGAGTTCCCAATGTTAAGTCTATGGCGAAAAAATATCTGGGGTGAGATAATATCATGTATCTACCTCATTATCATCTTTAGAATATGTGATAGTTATACCTGAAATGGATAATGTATTATATCATATATATTTTCTGCATTATAATTCTCCAGGTAGGTATCTGTGTGATACCTCCCCCATTACCTCCCTCATTTTCATCATGCAGGTAGGTATATGTAACAGTTATACCTCACACAGTTATAAATTCGGTGATATCATATAGGTAAGTATATATGTGATAGTTATACCTCAAATAGCTAATTCATATTGTAGATCTCCCTTATAATCATCTTACATGTAGGTATATGTAATATTTTCATGTATACTTCATGCCTAATTCAGGGTATCATATATCTCCCCTATTATCATCTTAGAGGTAAGTATATGTGAAATTTATACCTAAATGGCTAATCCATTATATTGTATATCTTCCTTATTATCATCTTAGAGTTAAGTGTATCTGAAACTTATACCTCATGGCTTACCTATTATGTCATATATCTTCTTCATTATTATCTCAGAGGTAAGTATTATATCGAAACAGGGTAACTGTATCTGTATGTGATAAATACTTTGCCATTTTTTACCTTTGCTTTTGGACGATTTGTTGGGTTTTGCCGCTGCACATATCCTATATGCCACATACAGACCCCGTACGCCACCTATGTGATATACGGCCATACAAACGACATGCATGTAGTTAGGAGCGGGCGGTATATGTAGGACATATGACCACAGGTATATGATAAATATGCGATGCTTATACCTCACGGCTTACCTATTATAACTTTCTCATTATCATCTTAGAAAAGTATGTAGTGATACATATATACCTCATGGCCTATCTATTATATCGTGTATCTCCCTAATTATCATCTTGCAGGAATTTTTTGTGTTCTCTGGTGAAGTAATTATAGTTATGACCAAAGGAGCCAGGTATGCAACAAATGTAACGTAAGGGAAGCATTGACATACAGGTGAACAGCAAGATAATTAATGAATGAGATCTGTAATTAGTGAACGCATTTTTTAGTTATCTCATCTCATCACTTTTGCAAATCTAGTAATGCTTTTCTGATTGTGAAGCAATGGTGACTACTCCACATACATATTTACTAAATTTTAAGATTGAAGGAACCAATGTAAAACAGAGGGAACAAGCGGCAGAACGGCTATGGCCGAGCTTGTGTATCATGTCATGAAATGATTTACCCTAATAAAATCTTTAAAAAAGAATCATATCTGAGGGGTATATATTGTGTGACATCATATTTCTTTATTATTACAGGGTAAGATGCAGGATTTTAAATTGGGGTCACACTAACGATGATCAACAAAAGAGGATGAGGATGGCTGAGTCCATTATGTAGACCTTTCCTCGGTGCCTAGAGCTGGCGTGCATACTTGGCACTGCCCTTCTTAAACTGCCAATGCATAATCATCATGCTGAATGTTATCGATGATATTCATACCACACATATCATGTTACAGCTGCATTGTTATGTGTGATAGATCCCCTATTTATAGCCCCTTCCAGGCGATAATGCTGTTAAGCAGGATGCCAGTGGCGGTTAAGAATGCTTCCTCCTTTTTAGTGATAAATGTTGAGCAATTCCATTTATTACAACTCAATTAACACTGCGAAATTCTCTCCCTTTTTAGGTCTTCAGCACTACGTAGCTATTGGGTGACATTCTGAAACTTATTCACTATTAAGAGAAAACGAGGTTACTGAGCCCGGAGGGATGGCCGTTCAAGGTGTTTTGATGCCATAAATACGTCCCGACACCGCAGGCGGAGGGGCGTATTTATGGCATCAAAAGGCCAAGAATGGCATCCCTACGGGCTCAGTTACTACGTTTTCATATAATTACATGCCTTAATTTCAAGAAAAACGGCATTTTATATAATTATTATATGTACATGCACTCACTATTGGTACAGTGCGCCCAAATATTCACTACGGGCGCACAGACGTGGGAGGCAGAGGGAGATATGGACGTGATGACTGACCGAAAACTTAGAGGGATACGTCAACAGTCAGGTTATTTTCATATCTGAAGTTAACAACAAAAATATTTCTTAAACCCCCAAAACCGCCATTTGTTTTAATCAAATTTCATTAGTCAAACGAACAGTATACACAGTGGCCCAGATATTACTAGCACTACAACCCTAGCAGGGGAAGTATTTCATAGATGGTCGACCGCAGCTATATATATACTAATATATAGGTCTAGTAAAGATGTGCTATATATCCTCTGGGTATCGTGTGGCCAGAAACAGCTCGTAAGTAAGGATCTCGTAAAGGTTATGCCGGGAAATTATGAATATCCCCCTTGAATATCCATAAATGACAACATTTAATCAGACGAATAGCACCGGAAAAAAAACCCCATATATTACAGCATTAATTACCTAACACATATAAAACGTTAGAATTCTGTCGGATCTGCTTGGAGTTTTTCCTACACATAGAGACATAGTGAACCAGCCCTAGGCCTGGAGACTGAAGGGCCACGAAAGTCAGATTCTTGTGTATTGCTAAACTCAAACCTGCTATTCTTTCTTGTGTAATTCATATACACCACTTAGGTCGGCTTACTGGTGGCCTCGAACATATTCTGGCCAATCAGAGCAGAGCTTACAATGCCCATCCGCACTGAGAGGTACGTAGAGTTGAGCTGCGAACAGGAACAAACCGGTCTGCTCGTTCCACTCGGCCTGAACCTGGGCCTCCTCGCCCTCTGCTCTATCATCGCCTTCCTCACCCGCAAACTGCCAGACAACTTCAACGAGTCCTGGTACATCTTCCTCTCTGTCACATGCACCTTGTTCGTCTGGGTCGCCTTCCTGCCCACCTACTACGCTGCCTTCTTTGCGTCTCACAAGGCGGCGCTGCTGGCTCTGGCCTTGACCTTGAACGGGCTGGTGACCTTGGTGTGCCTGTTCCTACCCAAGATATATGCCCTTGGGTTTATCCCTGACAAGGACATCCGCATCACAGATTTCAGCACGGTTAGCTTTGAGAGCCCGTCAACGACTGCCACACACGCAGGAAGCAAGGGCTAAGCGACCCTGTGGATGAGTAATTATTCTGTCAAGAGGTTCTCCGCTCAAGATGACTGCTACATTGAGTGAGTGAACCTTGGGAGTTTGCCAGAAGACAAATTGACTTAAAAGTAGCTCTGATCATGAACGATAGTTTCAAGTCTGAATATTATTAGAATTATGTCGTAATTCAAGTCCAGATAATATGCTAGATTTTTTCTAAAATACGATCCTTTGATTTTTAATATTCCAATAAAAATATCATACAAATAATTGTAATGATCTAAAAAATTACAATTGACTAGTTCATTCTGGAAAGACGGAGATTAGTCTGTACACTCCTTTCGTAGCAATCTAGCAGAAATACTCTATTCACCACATCTTTACCAGCGGTTTTCCTTCTTTAAATTCTAATGGCTTTCTCTGTCATGGTATCTAATATAATTTCCTTCTTTATTCCAGGTTATATATGTAGACATGACGAAGAGTAGACCCTTCTGATCAGAAAATGTTAATTCCTGATCAGAATTCAAACAGCGCAAACTGACTTCATTGCTGATGTTCTCTCTTTATTACCACACACCTCTGACGTCATAATAGTCGTGTGTGACGTCATAGGATTACTCTGGCACAACAACATATATCACGTTTCAGACGTCACTACTTTGATCTCTAATCATGACTGACCTACTTTAGCACACGTATGAGACCCGACTCTGGCGTTATGACCCATTTCCTCGCTCTTCTACCTCGCCGATGAATCCTCAGACCGAGACTGAAAGGTGAAGATGAAGCAAGTCCCCACTTAGCCAATGTACTACTTCTGGACTATGACAGAGGAGGTGTGAAGCGCAGCGCCCCCGATAGGGACCCAACTCATATATGCGATCGCGGCAGGGTTCAAGGCGCCACTTTCAAACCTGCCAGCAGAGGGGAAGGAGCTCTTGAGAATGGACTGTGTGAGGCTTGTAAGCCATAGCCTATGAGAAATAACGTTGTATTAAACAACACCAAACAGCCATAAAACGTGGAGCTCTATTGAACTCTATTGTGGTTTGGAGTACATTAGATATCACTCTATCAATATCTGAAAAGATTTTTGATAGAGCTCTAACAGTTTGTATGTAGTAGCTGTTGCTAGTTAGCCTATTTTAGTATAGGAATCCGCATTCAGCTGTCATTTGAGACCATGCCAAAATGATAGGGGGCGCTACGCTTCACACCTCCTCTGGGACTATGAAAAAATAGCCATCAAAACGTTGCCAATGTTGTGCACAGTAGACCTAGAACTGGAAATGTGAAAAGAGCTACAAATAATGATAGACCTACCTGTACACTTCATCACCAAGTGACTCTGGCACAAAATGAACATCGCTTACTTGAAAAAGTTGGGAGAGCATGGTCTGGTGTATTGACAACTAGGCCATTAGTGACCATTTTATTAGCTCATCACCAAATTATACATTAATTGGAACAGTCGCTGTACATTCTGGGCATAAAAACACAGCTGCACTACTGTGGGCATTGATAGAACATCACAGTACTGTTCAAATAAATGATTCACCAAACTGCTTTGACTGGAGATATTTCATTTGAAAGTAGATGATGCAATTATTAAACGTCTACATCTTTAATTCACCCTGTCCTTTTTATCTATTAAATTTCTATATCGTAGGCGACTTTAGTGTGGCTCACATGCTGATACAAATGTCTAGTGGTTGTGCAGCATGCTTTTAGTCCATACACCGACTGATTTTCAGGTGAAGGCAGTGGTAGATTGGCCACCACCTCTCTCTCCACTCTGTTCCAACTAAGATATTGGTCGGATTCAGTCACATATGGTATCTACAGTGTGCGACTCCAACCAAGTAATTTTGTTCTCTGTAGACTTTAAAAGCAGAAATACTTAGTAGGAGAAATTCATAGCTGACAAGTTGATAATAAACCAAGCTTTACGTTCATTATATTTTGAGAAAAAAAATACACAGGAAAGAAAACAAGAGCTAAGTGAACATTTTGAAATAGAAATATTGGCCTTTAAAGACCAAAATAGCAGGTGGACACATTTAAAACGCAAAACAGGTCAAAGGCCTACTAATAATTAATTACTATGATAACAAGGAAGCGCCCCGGGAGGGAGGGAGGGTGGGAATTGCATTGTTTGGCTATTTAAAGGCCTACTTCTCTGTGAACTCAGTAGTTCATGGATAAGTGCACACATATATTAAGCTACCTGAGGCCGAATTCAATTGACCATCAGCAATTCCCTGACTAAATAGGAAATTTTTAAGTTGTGATAGCTTCATGGATGACTGCACACAGACCTGTTTGTATGCTCCTTGGCCATGTGGGTGGCAAATCTCTGTTCCTATGTACACCAATAAAGTAGGTCAAGCCAATATCTCATGGTAAATGATATTGCAAATAATCTTATAAACCAATATCATTTGATTGGGTCTTGACAGATTCCCAGAACAAAGTTATGCACCATTTTAACTTCTATTTGTGTGTAAAAATGCAGAATAAACCATCCACTCATACACCTGCTGCCTCTCCTCTCCCATTATGAGATTTGGCGAAAATACATGAATAGCAGATCACATACATTTCACCTAAATATTGACACTTCCTAGGGTGTAAGAAACTCTCATTGCCACTTATGAAGATGTTACGCTAATGCTGAATGTAAATCAATGTTGAGTAAACATCTGTTTGAGTATGCCCATTCCACCACAACCCCCCCTTTTAACACATACTTGAATATCTCTGTAAATATAGAATCTACTTCGAAAATTCCATTTCCTAGCACCTACTGTTTTTCACTCTCTTTCAAATGAGGCATATCATATTATGATTCAACCAGTTTAAGGGGTAGAAATATGGACCTGTGACTAAAAAAGTTCCCCCTAAACTGAATTCGCCATTTATTAAAAATCCATGCCAAAATATTAAAACTATAAGGCATTGTACCACCATAAAACGTTCTTTCCATAGCATAAATAATATTTCTACATGTACTTAGTGAGCTATGAAAAGCAAAAATGTGATCTGGTCACCTATTAACTCTACAAGCAGTGTACTACAGTAGGTTATAGCTATAATATAAAGACTAACTGTCTCCCTGCTACTAAAAAAGTGGAAAATTGGCTCTGAGATTATAAAACACTGAAACGGATCGGTCGAAAAAAAACAAACCCGCGTGAATCAAATGCGCGAGTCCCGCGCACTCTCTTTATTGTGGTCGGGAACGCGATAGGGTACATTGCATTACATGCCTATGCTGGGAAACTCCTACAGATACCAACCTATGGATGCCAGTGAGGTCTAGAAAAAAAAAGCGGAAAATATCCGAATCCTGATCATACTGAATACCTCCACTTGTTATCTCTGATATGATCAAGATCTAATTTACCAGCTAAACCTGGAAACAACTGGAAAACTGAAACCTCTGCTATAGTTTTGATATTTCATTCATCCTAGTATACTGTGCCGGCATGGAAAAATCCCATCTTGTTATGAAATGCCAAGCACTTTATGAAGACATCAGTATCCTCTGAGCAGATCACTTCAATTTGATAGCCCTGTCTTGCTGAATGAGCAGCATGGAGAAGTAGGTGTCAGTCTGCTTCTTCCTGTTGGCACTGTAGAGCAGGCACCTCCTGTGCACCCTGAGATGTGATCCTGTCACATGTGTCCTCCACAGTTGCCTAGAACCTTTTTCTGTAACCTTTCTGTAAATTCTTGTTTCTTTCATTCACTAATTAAGAATGTGATAAGACTGGTCTTGTTATCAACTGCATTCAGGAACCTCAGCCACTGTTTCACAATCTGTTAGTTCTCATCGGATTGGGCTGAACTGTAGACCAGCATGCAGCACTGGTCTACAGTGATACGATGGTGGTTTGTATGAGGTGAGAAGTATGTGGTAAATACTGGTGTATGTATGTAGATGGGGAGAGCTGTGTAGTGTATGTGGACTGTAGTTGGTAAAGTCCTAGAATATGTCACAAACACTGGAGTAACTTATCACTAAAATACTGTAGATTAAGTCCATGGGGATGTAGAGGGTAGAGAACTTCTTCTTGGTTGTGTCAGCCCTTCACAGATAAGATCTGATCAGAGGTACTTGAAATACTCCTTTTATTGGTAATCCACACAGGTACAGGTTCCTCACATGCCAGTCTAAGAACCCTGAATGATGGGTGTAGCTGGTTTATATAGCTAGTATTGAGGTTGCATGCATTAAAGTGTCAAGGTCGTTGTCCCAAATGCTCACTCCCAACACTCTGTCCTACTAACCCAAATGACCTGTCCTACTGACCCAGGCTGAGTGGGGCAGTAGGTGTGCAGGCGCTGACCTACTGGCCCAAATGATCCATCCCTGCTAAGTGGGACAGTGGGTGTGCTGGCGCTGACCCACTGGCCCTAATGCTCCATCCCACTGGCCTTCACCTTGGGTGCTTGTGTGCTGACACACTGGCCTAGATACAGCTCTCAGGGCGTTTCATATGGGATATATGCCTAAACTTCTGCTATACAAGAGCTCACAGTTTTACTTATACATTTCTTATACCTTTCTTATATATTTCAATATTTGTGCTTGGCTCAGGTCCAGTGCAGGATCATGAAATTGCTTCAGAGGTGGATCTCTCTCTAGCCTCTCATCCTTGAATGTTGCATAAGGTTTATTACCAATCTCAAAGGCTTTCAACAGGTCCGAGGCAATGTCTCTGGGTGCTGCCTTTGCAGTAGAAATGCTAATTAGGTCATGCTTTGCTACAAATGGGTTGACCCAGTCTTTGGTGAGACCAAGGACCGCAGACACAGGCACCTCATTCTCTTTGGATTCTTGGTGGCTGGAGTTCTGTAGGCCACCTTTTTGATTTGTTACCATGAACCATGTCCCTTAGCTTTCCCATGAATGCCCTTCTGTACTAAGCTGTTAAGTAGTACTGTTTGACAGTGCCAGCTTTCAGACTGAACCGAGCTGTGCCTCCAGGAGTCTGTGTATCTTTGTTCACTGATACCTCAGTTGTCTGGTCTACAGGAATATGCCCAAAAGAGTTGTTGTTAGACATCTACACTGAGTATTGGCCTGTTTTGAAGGCCTCATACACTTGTGGATTTGTCTCTGGAAGATTTGTCATCTGAGCAAAGTATGGGGATAGGTATCTGGCATAGTTCAACCTATCATATGCAAAGCACCATGGGATCATACTTTATATGGTATGCAAGTTCCAATTTACTTCACAGGAAGCTCACAATAAGCCAAGTAGGACATCCTCTACCATGTCTATGTATGACATCCAGAAAGCAGAGAGTTCTCCATTGTTGTGACAAAGATGCTCTAGGAAGTCTATCCACAATATCATAAGCTCAGCTAGGAGTGGACTTTGTAGGATATTTTCAAATGTCTGTTGGTTCGAATCACAAACCATGCCATTCACTTTTGCCAGAACCAGTTTAATCACAATGCTCCTGTCCTGAATATTATCTTCCACCCATAGCATAAAGTCTTCTCATGCCAGTCTCATTGGTACTTCATAAATGCACTTGTGGACCCTAATGGCAGGATTATAGTGTTTACCATCAAGAACTCCATTGACAGACCCTTCAGCAACAATTCCAGCTTCTATACAAATGTCCTTTAGACCTGCGTCCTGGAATCTCTGCATCCCGGATTATTGCTAGCATATTACAGATGGTGTGGAATGTTTCCATTTGTTTGAAAAGTGGTCTCTGTGTTTCCAAGCAATGTCAGTAGCTTTTGCATACAGCATTGATCCATGACTACCACAACTGTTTCCAGAAGCAGTTCCTTCCTTATTTGTTCTGACTGGTTCAGGATTTCAAACACTGCCGTTATCTCAGTGGCTGGAGCATTGATGGTTGGCAGCTATCCAACAATATCTTTAGAGACTAGTGCTTCATCTCTAGTGACAATGTTAATACCAGTCCAACTTGGGATTGTCTGAATTTCTGATTCGGTTTGTCTAGCAAGCATCCAAACAAGGTTCTTATTGTGGTCTCTTTTAGTAGCATGTTTGGTTTCCTGAAAATGGTCTTCTTTGGTTGAAAGAAGTTTTGGGCCCACACAGACACCAGCTACATATTCTCCCAGCTGATGTTGCTCAATGGTGGAGAGTTCAATTCTGGGGAGGTGTGGCCCAAAGATATTGGCCTGTACTGCAATGCCATTGACATGATGGGATGTACCCTTTCCTGTAAGGGTTTCCTCTAGTCTAGCAATATTATCCCAGGCAAGACTGGTGAAGACATGAGGCTTGATGGTACCTGGAAGTACAAGTCTGTGATTGAAGCCTGCTGCTAACTTTTGAAGACACAGAGCAGTATCATTCTCTTCCAACTGAGAGTAAGAAACACCATAGTCAAGCTTGTTCAGAGTCTGGTTAAGCTCAACATTCCCAGTGAGTGTTATAACTGCATTTGGGAGCAGCAGATATTTAGGTGGTTTGTACTGTCCTCATGTTACAGCGTATATGAAATCCTGGCTAAACGACTGGACAAAGTACTGATTCTGTGTGTTTGGATTTTAGACTTAGTAACCGCTCTAGTTTACTTGGAATGTCAATGTGCCCACTAGGATTCACATCAGATGGATGGAATGGCCAGGGAGAAGGTGTCATATCTTCTTTGATGACTAACTGTATATGTGATGAAGTTGGGTCTATAATCTTGTTGATGTTTGTTGATTTTGCCTTCCAAACTTTGAGTTTCCTATTGAGCATTTGATTTTCCAAGACTAGTTCTTTGAAGGATACACGGTCAAGAGCCAATAACAATTTTCCTTAGTCATCTGGAAAATACCTACAGTTTCTGATTCCAGTTTTCAATGAATGTGTTTCCCTGTGGAATCATGTAAGTATTCATCTCCACCAGACTGCATAAAGGATTCCAGCATTTTTGTAAAAGAAGTGATTGCCACAATCTTCTTGTTAGAGATGATATCAGTTCTTATATATCTGTAAAGGTCTTCATATGCTTCTACTTCAATCCTTTTATACAGTTCATCACCATATATTTCTTTTTCTTTCTGAGCTTTGACTTTAATTTCTATTTTCTTGCCCCTTATATAATTCTTGTAGCAAGAAACATGATAGTGTGCTTCTGCAGTAACTAGGTCTCAACTTGCTATTGCGAGAATGTTTTCAACTCCCTTTTCTGTGGCACATTCTTTAGTGTTTGATTTGCTTTTAGTTCCAAAGCTTTAGCTTCTCACAGGTCTCTGAATGTTTTTGAAATTTAATTTTGCTACAAAAAAATGCAGATTGGCTCATACACCCTTCCCTCTGATGATGATCCTCTACTGTGGTTTTTTGATGTACTACCAGTGTTTCCAACCTCATCGATAAAACTCTCAGTTGCTTTCCTTTTCAGAGTCTCTGGATCTCTCTTCATGGTAAGGAGGCTTCGGCAATTTCTATGATATAAGGTTTTGGGACTTCTCCATCATCAAGCTCTTTGGCAGTGTCTAAATTAGGTGTATGGTTTCTTACTTTTGCTGCTTCAAGTAGAGTTAGCCATGAGCCATAGCTTTGAGGACTGATTAAAGGTTTACCTTTCGCTGCTGTCATGTGAATGATACATTTATTTTCAGCAAATATCTTGTGCTGGAGCTTTTCCATTTTTAAGCAAAGGGGTTAGCTTCTACTGTAGAACTACCACCACTACTGCTAAAATCATATCATACATGGATATGATTATATATGTGTTATAATATATATATATATATACATTATATATATATAGTGATTTATACATTGTTTATAATTTGCATACATAAATCATAAGCATCCTAATCATTCATCATGCTTTTATTGATGTATTTGTAGCCTGTATGCAAAAAACACCAGGAGTAACAAAATGTTTCTTGATTTTGCAGTATAATTTCTTTTTGTAGTGGGGTAGCTACAATAACAATAAAATATTTGCTGTACATCAAATTTGAAATATGTTTTTATTCACTCAGTTTGGAGTTAAATATTCTTCAAATCCATATATTATTGCATGGTATCCATGCAATGGAGTATGTGCAATAGAACTCTCCCGTCCACTTTTCATGAAAACAAAATCGTGCATTTTGCAATTCATCCATGCTAAATTGTTAGTGTCTCCTAATACAGGGAGGAAGAGCTAGGGAATTTTTAAGAGCTGTTCTGAAAAGCAAATACCCTTAGCCGTGTTTCTACCCAATTTCATGAAGATAGAGCTGATATTAAGAGAGAGACAGTAGTTTTAAGTAGGATGCCTTCTTTTGCTCAACGCTGGTTTAAGAAAAGTTCATTTTGGGGTGGAGTTACTAAATGGCTAGAAAAACATAAATAGCTACCATGAATTCAATGCTATCATATATTTTCCAACCCTAGAGATATTTACCTTGCTGAAAATAACAATGAGCATTATTCCCCTCAGATGGTACCGACGGCCAAAATTTGAGGGTCTGGCTCATGGACTACAATGGAAACATTGAAAAGTATCATCCCTTGAAATTCTTTCTTTCAGTGATAAATGAATATTAGAAAAAATGAGTCTTAAATATTTTTATTTCACATGACTTCTTGCATCAACACATATAGTGGAGACATGGTGTATTTACAGTAAACATGTCTTATTTGTTCATGATTCAGTCTCGAGTGAAGATACAAAAAAAAAAAAAAGATATAATATATAGGCAGAATAATATGAACGTGATGGTTAATTATACTGGGGTGCCATCTGGTGGTACTTCGGGGTGTTGGTTACTGGCGCTGTTGTCTGACGCGGGATTTGTGGCATGCTGTAATCTCTCTCTGTGGACATCTTTACGGAGCTCAGCTACCAGAACATTCACCAGTGTCCCTCTAATCTCCCTGTGGTGGGGATTCACTGGCGGCCACGGGTTACCTGTGAAGTGGGAGAAATCAGAGAATGTAGATGTCAGTTGGGGACGGCAAAAGAGAAAAAGAGAGTAGACAATTTTGTTGGCCTAAATTCAGTGTAAAATCTCTCTGAACAACTTTTTTTTATTATCATTAGTTCAAACATCTCTCACCAAAGTGAGTTTTTCAGATGTAGTATCAAGTGTGAACTGACCATATCATCATCGCTCATGGTCACCAAGTCAGCAAACTGGTGAGTTCCACGGTTAGAAAAACCTGAGAACTACTGGTGTCTGCTTTTTGTTTTTTTATTTTACAAAGAGAATTCTTTTTAATTTCATTCACATTTTTCAAATACAGTGTTCAGTTTTAGAAATTGCTCATATTATTTTAGTACACATTGGTGTGTTGTTTCATACACCAGAACATCATGTCTAGCGGTGAATGGATCGGTATCTGGACGATACGCTTTGTAGCCAGCACATAGGAATTTCAAATAAGGATCAGTAGATAGCTAAAGATGTGCGGTTTGTAAGTTAATATTTTGATTCACCATAGGCAAAATATGATTATTTGCCAAGATTTGTTACACGGTTCGTGGCAAGGACGAGAATGTTGCCTCCCAAAAACGAAGCGTATTGTCCAATTTACAATGCGTATCCTCCAAAGCGTGCTGGCTACTGAGCGTATTGTCCAGTATTCTGGTTTGGTCTAGCCACATTTTGAGTATTATGGCCTTATGTTTATGAAGCTTGCTACCCAACCTTGAACTATGCAAATCAAGCCCTTTTTTGTTATTATCTTTTTTTATTGGGTCTGTTCGTATACAGTCATACGCGGTCTACCACTTTCCTGTTTCCACCTCTTCTCTCACGAAATCCCCCCCCCCCCCCCCCATTAACAAATTACGACTCAAAATAAAAATGGTTGGTGTTTGTTGGTTATGTGAAATTTTCACTTAAAAGTTTAGAATATTATTTTGTTGTAGATGCTCACCTTTCAGCTCTAGTATGCACAGAGGCTTATTACCACCAGGGACCTTGCCGGGCAGCCTGTGCATCTGTGTGAAGCTGGTGGAGTAGTTCTGGTAGCGTGGCGCCAGGACCTTGAATAATTTGTGAACCAGATCCTTCTCCTAGAAGAAAGAGGTAGCTTGTTGTAAGCCATTTGATGTAAAAACCATATTATGAAAATGCACAAGCACTTGTAACCTCAGCGAGACTTTCCTTTTTTAATTTGACACAACGGTTCTAGCATATGTAAGATCTTCCACCGAGGGTAATACATGGAGACTCGGTAACAACTTTGAATGTATTGTAAGGGTCTGTAGGGAGGTCGGAACCACTGTTTTATTGGATTGAATGAGGAGGAATTAATATTGCTTTGCTATACACAACGAAAAAGAATTTTATATACTGAAAATAAAAAGGTGGATTTCCATGGAAAAGTGGAAAGCTGCCATCTCTTTCCCTTTCCTTCAATAAACTGGTAAATACTATCTATTCATAATCGATTGTCGATTGTAGTCGACCCAAGGTTTGTTTGTGGTTTAACGTCTCAGGGAGATATAATAACTAAATGTAGAATGAGGATGACAAAAGGAAAAATGAACTTACAAGTAGCCAGTAATCTGCTAATTCCATCGTCTTTCTGTGTTTGTCGCCATGTTTTTGTGCTTCTTGTATGAGCTGCAACATACAATATCTCATCATTGTTATCTCTTTTTTAATAAAGGACAAATATTAAGAACAATCTTATACTTAGAATCTGGACTTTCAGCTATATTTCCTGTTCATATAGATGACGCTGTCTGTACATAAACAAATAAATAAATCTTTTAAAAAAACTGTCTTTTCATCTAGTGTTAATTTTGTAGGCGACCAGCCTTTTTCCAGGATTAAAGAAAATGCGCAGGGATATCTATATTGAAATTTTATCTTCAACAATTGAATTATGAATTCGCCCCTTGTCTATCAAATCTCAAATTTCCAGATAGAATTTTGACAGTTGTCTCTGGTATTTGATGGCGAATGTTTCATGGAAGTCCATGATTAGGACCTCCAATTTTTTTTGCAACAGTTATTTATGCTGTGGCGTGCTCAGTCCTAAAACAGGGTTTAACTTCACCCCATGGACCATATCTATACGTCCGTGCTAGACGAAATGTCCGCTATAAGTAGTGCAATTCGGTTCGCTTGGGTTCACGAGAGAGAGATTTGACCGTCGGTCTCCTTGACGTTTGCCGTAAGTTTTGGGCTTGGACTGGTTTGGTTAGTAAATCAGTCGGACAGATTACAGCCAGTCTAATCAGCCCTTCCACTAAGCTACCAAATCTAGGGTGGATATTTCATTTTCACCTAGGTAAATTAGTTATGCCAGTGGGGCGGGGCCCGCAACCCGTCACTGCTCCACTTTGTCAAGGGAGCTGCAGTGGGGTGACATCACAGAGAATGGTAAATTAGAGTGGTTACTGTCTACCGCTATTATCGCTCAGGCTAGAGCCGTTGGGTGTCACTGGTAGATCCCATGAACGATTGAGGGTCTACACTCAAACAAACCAGGCTCTACAGCATAAATGACAAAACCGTGGGGACTACTATTATAAAACGTAGTTACTACCGTAAATAATTAATTAACACAAATACCTACCCGTTCAAGGTAGCCACGGGATTCATCTAGATGGGGACGGAATCCCTCGATTCGTTCATGTCTTACCACTGCTGTCACAAGCTGGCGTAACCGCTCAATACGCCCCTCAGGGCCTGTTCCATGTCCAGTCTCAGTCCTTCCGAGGGCTTTAGGTAAATTGCGAATACGATTGCGAATCCTGAAACGCAACATTTTCACGTGTGGACTTCTGCTTCTGTCTCCGGTACCTCTGAACGACCTTGACTGGTACCCCGCATTCATAGACAAGCAGACGGGGGACCAGTGATTGACACTTTACGAAAGTGGACTGGTCAAAGTACTTGTTCTTTGGTAAAGACTGCAAGCAAGAGATGTGTCATTCGTATATTGTATATGCACAGTTAAAATGGTCGAACAGATCTAGTTTAATCTTTGTTTCTGTGTGTGAGTGTTAGCAAAAGACTGGCTAGCGTGCGTATTTAGTTGTCTTTTGAGCAGACGAAATTCGCTGGTTATCAATTGCGCTATGGTACATAGACACATTACTATTATTATAGGAACACCGGTCATCAGCTACAGAACACGTTGCCTCTTGGCGATCCTTGAATCTAGTAGTTCAGTTAATTCTAGTAAGACACAAGGAAATGAAGCACAATATATACGAAAAAACAAATGATTTATTTAACTGAGATTTTCTTAGTGCTAAACAATATGACCAAGTGTGATAGAAAAACTAGATTCAAATAAACAAGCAGACAGGAAGTTTGACTATAGCTGATTCTTGGTAGACTCATATGACTGACACATAATACGCTGGGCAAATGTTTACAACCAGCAACATTAAAGTTCTGGTGGAAGTTTAAATGTGCATGACAGTGAAAACCAGCAAACAATGCCTAAAAAGAAGCAACAACGCAATGGCCTGTATTGGTTCATGCAGGACTTGTTACCGGAGCTTCGTAGAGAAGGCAGAGTGTTCCCTAATGGCATGGCAGACGTTGTCCCGATAGCCCTCCCACGATGGCAGGTACGTTCACAAATGCTGGAGAACTCGCCCATACGGCTTCCCGGGGCATCCACGCTACCCGCCCCATCGGCCCTCCCTGCCCCTGACACGGTAGCGTGAGCATGTCAACGGAGTCCCCGGCTAGCTGCCCGACCAATTTCCGAAATGTCTACCAAATATTGTTTGGTTAGGAGTTACACACGATTCCTTGTCAGACACGTAAAACCATATGGTGAATATGAAACGAAGCAGTTTGGATCGTGCCACGACTAGGTAGTTACCTAGGTAAAGAATTCACCCCTGATGAGGCTGATCTTCATTCGGGGTGAACAGCTGTTCTATATAGGGATCCAGCGAGGAAAACTGAACAAAATGGCTGGCTTTGAGAACCAGCCAAGATGTACTGGAAAACTACTTTTAAATACACAGTTATTAAAGTATTAAAGCGACAACTGTTTTGAAGGTTGGCGAAGGCAAATGGGTATATATTTAACGATTCAATTTATTTTTCATACATGTCAGAATGCGGCCAGTCTGGAATGACAAGACAGGGTAGGTGGTGTATGGAGTCGACACCCGGCCCTGTTTGGGGACAGGGTCGGGTATACTGGCTAGTACCTGGTAGTTACCGCATATTGAGTACAACGCTGTATATCCGCTATCACTCCCCACAGACGTACTTAACCCTTTCTGGCAGGGTAATGCCATATGGCATTCCCCTGGCCATGGCAGGACAATGTCATATGGCAGTCCCCTGCCCATGGCCGGACAATGCCGTATGGCATTCCCCTATGGAAAGGATAAACCACTCTGTATTTGTTTCTTTGTACCTTTTTGAAAAATTATCGCAGAACCATAAAAATTATATGAGATATTATGCTAAATTTTGCCAGTAGGTCTTTAAAATATCGGAAAGTTCTAATAAAAAATACAGATTTACTGGAAATTTTAAATTTTAAATTTCTTTTAATAATATTGACTACAAAAGCCGGTCATACAAAGGCCACAATTGGTTCTAGTGCCTGGTATAGTATGGGTACATGGTAAATGATGTGTAGAAGAAAACTTAAAAAAAAACAAACATTACCCAAAGCAATCAGAACACAACAATCAAAACCCAACTTACCCAACTAGCACAGATCGCAAGCACCAACAAAACTTGTTTGAGCGACCCGGAAAACCGAGGGAGCGATTAGCTCCACTCTCAAGAAAAAAGAAAGAAAAGTGTGGCTCTTGAAGGGTTAATAGGCAAACTTTGAGATTCTTTGCGAACCAAAGTGGTTTGCACAATAAAGTTTGTAAAGGAAGTGGCATGGAACAAAAAAAGACAGTTGAATTCAACATCTCAATCTTTAGTCTCATATCATATGAGCAACAGATGCTTCCTTTTTCTTTTTACTTTGATGTGCTTGGACTGTGTTTAAAAGGAGAAACTGTCAGTCTCAAAGTTTCCCCATTACTTCAAGTCCGACTCTAGTGAGGGACGAACAGAGTCGCACCACGTCTGACTACGACTAGGTAAAATGGTGATTCCACCAACACACAAGATCTAGTGAGATTAGTCACGATTTGGGTGTCTTACGAACTCGGGCTAGGTTTGAATAATCGCGTGCCTTTTTGTCAGGATGTGTCTTGAGGTGTCATAGTGGTGGAGCACCAAAATATACACCCGACACCACACGCCTATGTTTTGTGACAACGGAGGTACGACACATGGCGACACTGTAAGATATTACAAGATACACCAAGATAGATCACGCCAAATCCAGCCTGTTGGTGGAATCAGCTCTTTATTAAAATATCCCATGGACAGTGATATGAAAATCTATGTCCTTGTCAATTCTTAATTATTGCTGGATGAAATGTATCAAAAGAAAGATTTCATCATGTTTTTGATCGAGACAAATCTCTTTGTTTATAAAATATTTGAACACTTTAAAATGAATTGATTGAAATAAGTCTACGAAAGGGAAATGCTTAAATCGTTGGTGGTCCCTAGAAACAATCCATATTTGCAGATAACTTTTTTTTTTTTTTTTATTATGGCACATAATTCGTCCCGAGGGACGGTCTTACATTATGGCTTGACATCACATAATTGTCAGCTTCACAAATACATATATCGGTATGCTTACATAATTACTACATGGTGCCTAACCGTTCCCTAGTGGTTAGATAGGCAGTGATATGATATATGAGATGAGATGGGATGAGAAAATCAACAACCGTTAATATAGCAGCCTCATACTATTGGTCTACATATCATGCAGATTACAGATTAACGAGGCAATACAGGTAATTTCTTTAGCGTGTTTTTAAACGCAGCCTTACTGCCAAGGTTCTTTATTGATTCATCTTGAGAGTTCCACAGTGTTTCACCACGGTAAATTGGTGATCTTTTGTAGAACTCACTGAACGGCCTACGCCGTTTAAATAATCTTTTGTTTTCTGATCGCAATATCATACCCTCATTTCTTACATTTTGGTGGTCGTTATCAACTATATAATGTCGCCAATACTCTCTCCTCATATATCCCAGAAGGAGCTCGTCGCGCCTGCGAGATAGCAGAGACACACCAGCGAGAGTGTGAAGCTCTTTGACAGCGTGCACCATGCCGTAATCCCCAAGCCAAACGCGTAATGATTTATTCTGCAAACGTTGCAGTTTGTCCAACCAGGACTTGTTTGCACCCTCAATAAAAATGGCACTATAATCAATCCCTGGTAGGATGGCCTGCTTGTAGAATCGTATAGCAACCTGCTTTGTCATTAAGTGACGAATCTTGTTGAAAACAAAAATTTTTTGATTAAACTTTTTTATCATGTTTCTGGATTGCTTCTCAAAACTCAAGGACGTCTCCACATCAATACCTAAATAAGGATAAGTTTGGACCCTATCCAGTCTGTGGAGTGACATAAACACATCCACACAACAAAGTTTCTTTGTTTTATTCACCGGGCCAAACCAGCAGATCTTGGTCTTGGACTTGTTTATGGTAAGAAAGTTTTCCTCACTCCACAACATAAACTCATCCATAATGCTTTGTAGTTTATCCACAATTATTTGTTGTTGCTTTGATGAATGATATACGACAATATCGTCCGCGTAAAGAATAAATTTTACGCCGTTGAGTATGTCGCACACATCGTTTATGTAATAAATAAATAAAAGGGGTCCCAGCACGGACCCCTGTGGGACCCCATATGTAATCTCTTTCCAGTCAGAAGTTACTCTGGGAAAACACATGCGTTGGCGACGGGTTGTGAAATAGGATTTGAACCATGAGTTATAACTTTCAGTGAGACCTAGTCTGTTAAGCTTCTGCAGAAGGCGGGCATGGCACACGCTGTCAAAGGCCTTTCTAAAATCGATATAAACAGCTCCAGTCAATTCCCCTTTATCTCTAGCTAAATACAAGTTATTGACGAACTTATAGATTGCGTCAATCGTGCCTTTCTTTTTCCTATAGCCGAATTGGTTGTCAGCTAGAAGATTATTTGCTTCAAGAACTGAACTCAGAAAACCGTGCATGAGTTGTTCGGCAATTTTGGCAGGCACTGGCAACTGCGATATTGGTCTCCAGTTGCTGGGGTCTTTCTTGCTACCTGGTTTAGGAAGCGGCGTGACATTGGCATCTTTCCAATTGTCAGGGAATATACCACTGTCAAACGACCGTTGGTACAGATAGGTAAACTCTTCGAGAGTGAGGATCATGAATTCCTTTAGAATTGAACTCCTAACATTATCGAGACCGGACGACTTGTTCACATTAACTGCGTTTATAAGTTTGTATATATCCTCTGAGTCAAAATCCATGTGCGGGTGAGTCAAGGCCGGGTCAGTTAGTAATTCATACTCTATTTTATACTTCTCCTCATAATTTTGCCCCCGATTATCAGTGATCGCATCCGCTAAATCTTTTCCGACACCGGTAAAGTAATTATTTAAGTAGTTAGGTGAGTTCCCAGATGGTATCTCCTCGTTAGTCGTTGGGTCCACCAGCACAGGGGGGACTTTACTGGCTGTTAGAATATAGGCCTGAACGGCCTGACTGACACTGTGCTAGAACTGCCATCTTAGAAAATCACGATCCTGAAAGGGGACCCGTCACTACCACCTCTTCCCACAATCACTTGGTCACAAGGTCCCCCGTCGGCGATTGCCCGGCCGCACCTGTACGCCGACGGTAGGCAGATATGTGAATGCCCCGTGTGAAAGCCTGTGCAGATTACTAGACCGATTGCACCACGAACCGATGTCACCTGGACTG
Organism: Alentia gelatinosa; assembly: GCA_950022655.1. NCBI lineage: Eukaryota > Metazoa > Annelida > Polychaeta > Phyllodocida > Polynoidae > Alentia > Alentia gelatinosa. The sequence continues at coordinate 23,289,554 of OX465593.1, forward strand.
ATGGCACCACTTCGAACCGATGGCAACATTTTCCCTAGACCGATGGCACCACTACCTAGACTGATGGCACCATTCCCTTGTGGCAACACTCACAAAAATTACTACCCTTTATTTAATTTTGCTTCAACCTTATTATTTTTGAAATATGAATCTCCATGTTTTTCTGAGCATTTTTGAATCAATAATTCATCCTAGTAGAAGCTAAATTATCAAAATATCAATATAATTACGTACAGATTTACATCACCCGACATGTCCATTTCTTTTTTCTCATGTCATTATGCAGTGGTAACCGCCTGACTCTAGTATTGTGCAAGTCTGTAGTTTGTTCCTCTGTGTATCTTCTACAGGAAATGGACAGTCTGGAGCGTGAGCGCTATGAACTGAAGGCTCGCAACGAGAAGAAGAAAAACCGTCAGGCCACAGAGGCCGATAAATACCGACTGGACATCAAGGGCAACGTTGTAGCTGTAAGTTACACTCCATACAGCACCGAGCCTACACTGTTTCCCTGCCAACCCCAAAGCCATTTCCAATGCTACCTGTGAGATGGCGCCACCAGCCAGGGTTCGACCTCCATAACATTCTATTCATTGACAATTAATGCTAGGCTTACACCATGTTCCTGGCGACCCCAGCACCCAGGGTATGCTATGGCCTCTCATGGCTCCCCATCCCATCTCTTGCCGTTGTACTATGTCCTTCCCGTTTTGTCCCCGGTACATCCCCGGTACATCCCCGGTACATCCCCGGTACCCCCCGGTGCTTCTCAACCATGGCGCTGGGACCGCCAGGGCCATGGTTTAAACGTAGCATTAAACCCACACCCCCTCGGGTTGCCTAATACAGGGTTCCAGAGCCTGGAAAACCTGAAAAGGCCTGGAATTATGCTTTTGGGGTTTCCAGGCCTGGAAAAGCCTGGAATTTTCCCAGAGAGCCTGGAAAACCCTGGATGGGCCTGGACAATTTAGTTTTGCATAAAAACAAATGTTTTAGTTTATGAAACTCTTTTCATTATTAGCTTTCCTTCACTGGGGTACCTGACTACCTATGAAATTTCAATGACTTAGATTAGATAGTTCCAAAAGTCCTTTATTTGACCATGCATAGTAAACCACTGAAATTCTACAGGTAGTAAGGATGATAAAGACAATTTTTTACTAAATTTAGTGATGAATCAGACATGGTTTTAAAAACAGTGACCAGATATGCCTGGAAAAAAAACTATTAGAGTCTGGAAAAGCCTGGAAAAAGCCTGGAACGTTATTGGGCTGTCTATGTGCGAACCCTGCTAATATACTTTTGATAGTACTTTGTTGACCAGGATATTCAGATTAACAATAGGTTCACATATATGTGGCTGCTATATAAATGATAGTTATATCCACTAACTAGATCGTTTGGGGTTTATTTTTATAAAAGAGCAGTGCTAATTACCCTACTCTAAGCACCTGGGGAATGACTTATTTATTTCCTCTTTCAGGACCGGCTTGATAAAGATGAGGAAAAAGAGCGACGACGACTTAAGGAGGCAAAGATCAGCCGCAGTCGTTGGCCGTATGGCGATGGTAAGAGACTGATATGACATATATATTTCATTTACTAGTTTGTCAGTGAATTTTTTTATGTGATTTGTAAGGGGATATTCTGTCACACAATCACCGAATTCGGCTATACGACCGTTCTTCCACTCGGGCCCTAGACCCCTACTCCTCATTCTAATGGCAGGTGTTAAGCCAAATGGGCAGTGGGTACCATTTTTGTGTAAGTCTTTGGTATGACCGGACCAGGGTTTGAACCCACGACCGTCCATGCTCGAGGCGAACACCCCTAACACTTGGCCACCGAGCATTGATAGTCCTCAACTTGTCATAGACAATTGAGACTGAGCTCTGCAAATAGAGTTTGCACCGAGAACACCCTACATGCGTGCATATATCACAAATTCAGAAGTATACATCGCCATCTGAGATTACAGAAAAGCCTTTATTTGTTCGAGTATTAGGTACAGGATTTCGTTCATGTTCTCTAGAATTTTTTCTACAATTGATCTAATTCAAACAAAAAAGTAATTAATGAACTTTGAAAAACGCAAGAATTTCGTGACCACATTCTTAGTCGATTAACTTGTTTTCAAGGTGAAAAAATATCATTCAGAAAGTACCTTTTAATTTGTGTACCAGAGGGCCCTGTCTGGACCTGCCACTACCACAGACACATTGAAGCAGAAATAGCAGTTTTCCAATTTTCCATACAAATCCTTTTCATATCCAGCTTAGAAAGTTATATTTTCCTGTGTAAAAAAAAAATATATAAGTTGAACTTTTTTTCTTTTTTTTTTTAAATTTCTTTATTTGATGCTCCAGTATACAGGTTTTCAGGTAGTATATAACAGTTTTACAGATTTTTGCATCAAGTAAAGTGGCCGCGATGTGTCAGCTCTTAGTTATTGAGCTGATTTTCTTCACATTAGCTATCCCTGGTTTTATCGACAGTTGCTATTCCGATATTACATTGCATATTACATACTTTTAATACCAGGCAATCCACGTCTCACCTCCAACCATTTACATTTCCCTCATTTAACGATAACTATGCTTTGTTCACAATAGATGCTACAATAGAAAGTACACTCACAGAACAAGTTTGATGTCTGGCTAGACAGGATTCATACAAACATCATTTGTGCCAATGAAATATATATATCAACCTGCCCACACAACCCTAGCCTCATTCTATGGTCAGGGTATGCTACGTGTTTTCCATGTTTTCTCGGTCTCTCTGGGGCAGTAAATTCCAAATTTTAAAATCCAATTTTATCTGACTCCAACTGACGTCCCTGTCTTAGTGATAATAAGAGACACCTCTTGTGTGTTTTTCTTACAGAATTCCTGGACTTCAAGTTCTACCTTATTTCCTTTGAGTATTACTGGGCCTCAGAAGATGGGTCGTCTTTGCCAGTCGAGGTAGGACTCGTCGAGTTCAGCCTCAGACTAGGGATCACCAAAACCTTTCAAAAGTTCATCAAGCCCCGTGAGTATCACTGTGTGTTTTGATGCTGTATGTTGTATTATCATTTGTTATTATCCACCTAATGCAAAGTGTGCATAGTTAACCTATAGGAACTCTGTATGGACATACGTGGCGCAAACGGATATGTTGTATGCTTTGGGTTGTAAAAATCAGGCATAAATAGTTACCTACCATATCTAAAAAACTATGATTCTGGATCACTTGGAGTTTCTCCCACACATAGAGACAGAGTGAGCCAGGCCTAAGCGTGGAGACTGAAGGGCCACGAGAGTGGGATTCTAATGTAATAATTAACTCAAACCAGCTATTCTTTTTTGTATTTATCTACTCAAATGTACTTCTGTCCTTAGGACTTATTTCTTGCCATACTTAAAACATGATTTATAACTGTAGTTATCTGATCTCCTTCCCTTGAGAGAAAGCAGTGAGATCTCACCTTATCGCTGGTGTCAATCCAAACAGTTCTGATGGCCGATGATCAGCTCAAGCACCTGTGTTGAACTACGCGTTCATCTGAGATTATGTTATAACTCTAATAATGATAGTTTGACTAGATATTGCAATAAGGTATAACGTGTGTGTGTAAACCGCTAATTCAAAGCAAGATGGCAATAGCTGGAAATTAGACTTAGAAATTAGATTAGATTGTCTGTATAAGGAAGTGGACGATCACGTGAGCTTCTGACGTAAGCAACAGCGGAGTATATCTCTGTGGTCCCTGCGGAGAGCAGCACTTGAGTATGAGGATAAGATCTAGTAGAGAACTGTGAGAAAGCCGTTCCTCATTGGAGGACGAGCTTGGTCCTAGGCGCTAGAGGCTCCACTCGGTCTGAAGTGGAGTCGCCTACTGTAGAATGACTTTCGCGTGAAAACCATCATCTCTGTGAGTAACTTAAAGACCGATGTGTAAGGAACTAACTCTCAATAGGAGAGAACACAGAGAGGATACACTGGACTTAATGGAATGGAACACTGAATGGACGAACATCAAGGAAGTGTATAGTGGTTAGGAGTGAGTCGTGAACATTAATATTTGTACTTTTTTTTATTAAGGACATAGTATGGACATTGAAACGATAGCAGAAAGCTCTATTCAAGCAATTAAGGACATAATTTGGTATGATTGATTAATCAGGTTTGAACTGTTATATCTAGTGTGTGAAGATTAATATTGACTATTAGTCTGTACACTATAAGTGACGATTGCTGGGGACTTTAAATATAACATGATCTGAAAGCGAGTGAGCACAATTGTAGTGCACCCACATCAAAGGACAGCTTCTCAGGATATTAAAGTTACCAAATCATATTTCATTGTCCGTCCTTATAACCTCGGCCGAGTCAGGCCACAGGAATGTGAGGTTACCGTGTCACTGTGGCCATGCCTTACGAGTTAAGTCTACCCTACTTTAGAACTCCTCAAGCTTCTAGATGACTGGATAACAGAGACTGGAAGTGCTACCCTTTAAGACTAATTAATCCTACAGAGGAAACCCATGAAAGTTTAGGGTCTGAGCCCGTATCCCATCGAGTTTGAATCACGTAGAAATTCACAAGCCGCGTGAATTACTATGTGATTCAAATGAGATGGGATCGAGCTCTGACCAAAAACTTGAATGGGTTTCTGAGTTTATCTCACCCTTAACATTGACTAATGAGCTAACATTTGTGACATTATCCCCCATTGGATATTTTTCCTAAATATCTAATGGGCGTTAGATACGAGTTCCCAATGTTAAGTCTATGGAGAAAAAATATCTGGGGTGAGATAATAATTAAGACCCATACAACGGTGCAGTGTCATATGAAATGATAACCATGAGTTTGCGATGGTTTCCTGTTCACCCGCTAGGGGGCTCGACCGTAGTTAGGAATTGTTAGACTGGAGTATGTCCCGTTGTCACCAGAGTGGTAGCAAAGTACAAATTGACAAAGTCGCTAGTGCGTTAGACAAAATAGTGGCCAAATTTGTTGCCAAATTTTTTCCATACTGTCGCTGTATTCTTTCTACTCGTAGTTTGCTTATGTTGCGATTTAAGAGACTTCACTTTCAATTTGTTGAAGATATTGTGACAAGGTATTTAGAAAATAGGGTGACTGTGGGTGAACATCAGAAATACTTGGTCATTTTTGTTGATCATAATCTTTCTGCTGTCGACATCAGAATATCTAATAAAAATCAAATGCCGCGTATTTAAACAAAAGCCTAAAAGTACTCCCCCTGTAACCCTTTTTTCCATATGATACATACCCTAACAAAATTACCTTCTGCATCAGAATCTGATAGACATTTCAACTCACATGTAGTTCTATCTGATGTGTTTGACAATGTAGACATCAATTAGACGTGTAATTTGTAAAGTGTTCTCGTTTGCTCCACAGGAACACTTGATGGCCGGGATATGCCGCTGGGATACCGCTTCAAGTGCAAGCAACAAAGTAAGTCATATACTTCAAGTATCGTAAAGGGTTTTCAAGGACATATTTCAGGTTTTCGGGTTTTTTTTCCTCAGTGGAAAATATATATATATTTTATTTAATTTTTTTTAGAAAGTCCCCAGATAAACTTCTGATATCTGAAATTTCAAACCGTATATTGGTGGCACCTTGATATTAAAGTAACCATCAAACCTGTCTAATAACACACTGTTTCATAAAACAGGGATGCATGCTTTCCAACAAATGACAGAATTCCGACATTTCATATCCATCGGCAACACTCGTGATAGAATACATATCAATTCATAGCCATTCTGTTCCAAACTAATGTTATAAATAATACTTTTTTTGATAAGCGTTTTAAATTTCCAATTTTTTTCCTCAATCCCGACTTTCATCCCTAATAAAATACTCATAAATTGCTGATTGTGAAGATGAAGCTTCATACTCTTGTTTCTGCAGGTGAGGAGAGGCACCAGATTCCCATCACCGACTTTGAGCTGGCCGACAAGGATTATTACAGCATTCTTCTTCAAATTGAAAACTTTGTCAATCCAAACGGAGAAAAGCACGAGTATCCGCCCCTCTACACCATGGTTAGTGCACAGCGATGGCAGCTTTGTATTTAGCATTTTCATTTTCAGTATATATTGTAACGATAATGGACAACAAGATAGGCATAGATTTGCACAAGTGTTAAATTTAGTTTCTTCAATCAATTAGTCAATCCACAATCTCTGGTGTAAATGGGTTTCACCTATAGGCCTCGCAACCATATTGGGGACTGAAAACTAGTTATTTTTTTACTTGCTATACTAAAATTCTCATAACTTTGGCTATAAAGAAGATACCGATTTACAAAGGGTACCATATTAAACCAGAGAGTATGGGCTTTATTTCCATATATATTTTGTATTTATTGAGGTGATGTATCTGTTTTCATTTTTGATATATTTTCTCTAAAATCATGCTAAAAGTTAGGCAAAATGTTTGACTTCTAGTATATGTATGAAGACAACATAAGATTCCATATGGAAGCAAAATCAAAGCCCCGTTTAATCAAGTAGAGATTTCTTTGAGGTCAATTTGATAACTTAACTATCATTGTACTCATAGTTGAAGTCAAAATAGACTGTTTTGTTATCAAAATAGAAAAGTAGCAAAAAGCCCCTTTTTGTGATATGTGTCATGTTTAAGCATTGTCGTAGTAGGCAGAAAATGGAGAAATAAGGCTTGGTTGGAAATGATGCAATATCTTTTTATCCTATCCTTCATATAAATCTCCATAGACTTAACATGGAGTGACTGTATGCCATGGTTATGACATAAAATATTTATATGCCACAGGTGACATATGACGTTAAAAACATTCGTTGTCTTCTGCTACAGATATCACTCAGCTCCACTTTGTGATATCATTCCGCGAAAACAACTCATGCCATATAAACAATAGTATGAAATTTCGTGACGTTTCTTGATAATATCATAATTTCCGAGAACGTTTTTCATTAGTTGTTATTTACAAGCAAATGCTTCCTTAAACTAATTAAATATGCAGCACAAGTCAGACCATAAGAATTTTTAGGGAAACACTATTTGAATCCGGATCCCACCGTAGTCACTAGTAAGCCTTCCTTACCTATAGCTACTACTAATCCTTCTGGTCCGTGAGTGATGATGCCGATATACCCTCAGAGTCCCCTGGGGCGTTAAACCACAAACAAACACACAAACAAACAAACAACTCCCCCTCACAGGGAGAAGTTCAACCACATTCACCATACTGCCACCTTTCCACACATATCGTACTACACGTACCCATACCACCTCACGTTACCATTCATCCATACTCATCACACACGCAATTTATTTCCCCACCCACCGTCCCCAAAACATAATTTCCTCATGTTCTTACAATTCTCTCATACAGCTATTCTATATACTACCTTAACTCAATCATCAATGATTTATCAACATTTACATTTACATCTCGCATACTTATTAATAATTTACTAAGATTGATAAATCTTTTATTCACATCCTGCCTCAAGCTTCTTTCTGTGGGGGTTGAGATAATGAACAAGGTGGACAGAATGAAAAAAAAAAAAAAAAAAAAAGGTGGACAGAATGAATTAATACAGTCGACACTAGACTGCATGAAGTTCATAGCCACATTGTATACTCGCTCAAGCTGATCGCTCGTCTAATACATACGCCAACCCTGTTTTCACGTACTACTTTCAGGATAGCGAGTTGGAGAATTCTGCCTTCGCATTGGAGTGGCTTCACCACATGGCGTGTGTGGGCCACGCGCCCAAGATCCAGAAAATCTTCGAGCTTGAGAACATGGTGCTCGATCTGTACCTGCGAACCGAGCAGCCCATCAGTCGAGCGAGCATCAACGAACTCTTCTCCAACTCCAACTTCGACTTCGAAGAGAGCGTACGTTGTCCCTGGCACGAAGAGGTGGACACTCGTTTCTGTGCACTAGCCACAGTCAACAAAGCCTGGTTTGTTGCAGTTATGATATTAATTGTTTGTTTGAATCCTTTATTATCTATCTACCTAAAGCCCGATTCCCACTAGACGATTTCGGAACATTGATGTACTTTTGTCGGTGACAAAGAAACAGTACTTTGTCTCAGGCGTGGCATCCTAACGCAGCTGGCCTTTGTGGGTTAGGTGGCACCCATTTCCCACAGTATGCTTAAGATTAGTGAATCCCCCTGCAGAGTAGTTCTTTGTCGCCGACAAGTCGTCCGCCGATGTTCCTAAATCGGTTCCGATAATTTTATCAACATGCTGATAAATTCTGTCGGCGACAATGGAACATTGGAAGTACTCCCAGTGGTGCAAACCGATATCGACCAATAATTAGCATGTTGAGTGGCTGGGTGATGAGATTTTGGGGGTGCCACACACAGTTAAGTGTTGCGGGGCAATCCATCACGGATTAGTTTCCCCGAGTTGACCAACAACTAGAATGGTAACGCAGTCAGCGGGGTAGAATATTGTATACTTGTCGTTAAACGTAGACTGATTCGGTGAGGACCAACTCCCACCACCCCCTCTCCTGTATCCCGCTGTGATGGCCGCGTGTTTGTCAACCAGAAGTGCATTTTGCCTGCCGACAACTTTGCGATTTGGCCTTCTTCAGGGATAAGACACGAGTGATTGAGAGTGAGGATAACATTGATTTTATGTGCTCTGGTTACTAAGGAGCGCGATGTCATAGATACATCAACTTCAAAAGCTCATGTAAATTTATAATATTACAAAGGTTATCTAAGGATCCACTGATTTGTATTTTGTTAGCCATAACTTGAGGCAGAACTACTGCCAACAACATGCTGTTATTTGTGCTTAAGTGTACCATGTGTATTGTACTGTCACTTTTGTCCACTGCATGGGCCATAAAACCAGCCGTCAGGCTGACGCCTATGTAGTCTAAATATATAAATAAAAAAAATAAAAAAAGAGTGCAATGCATCATGGGAGGACATTATATCCTCGATCTACTAAAATTAGATCGACACCAATTGTTACCTATTCATTCTGACCACCGGGCTGGTGAGAATAGGCCTTTTTCCATAGGCCGGTGTCGCACGTTATCTACGTGGTTACGCAATGCTTGCAGCCAAACATTCCCCTGGCAACATATACATTAGCATTGGATCACTGAATGCATGAAAGTAAAACATTTATTATACCCATGTTCAGCATTCCCATAGAGATCAAATTGATTGCACTGTATTCTATGGTATTCCAGCTCCAATTTGGTATGTCATACATGCATATCAACTCAATGATACTTTAGATATAGCTTAGATAACCCAGGTATACCTAAACTGTATAAACAATAATACATTGGCAGGCCTAGCTATAATAGGCTTATCTTTCTCCAAGTTGAAACTAAGATAATCACCAACTATAAAGTTAAGACTGCTCAGACTCGTTGATACAACACCCTAGTTTGTTCCAGTAAATTAATCTGTCAAAAAACAACACCCCTCTAATCACACCCACCGTTCACACTCTAGCTTGGAATGCTGTATATCTCTATGTGCATGTGGGCGGACTCGGCCATGTTTGTCCGAGCGGCCGCGTAACTAAACAGTGGGCCGTAAGGCGGCGCTGAACGGCAACACCTGTATTAGAGATCGTTGTTTTATATGCATGATACATGAACACTGTGCGAGTCATTCTCTTTCCCCATTATGCCAAACATGTAATGTGCCCATAACTGTTAAGCATGTCCTGCAGAACTGTTCAAGGGAAAGTGAAAGAAAGCACTTGGAAAATAGTAACAACATGAAAATATTGTTTGCGACTATTCCCAAGAAAGATGCCATTAGCTTTTTGAAAGAGATAAATTTCGTTGATTGTCTTTTAAATATTTTTAAGCATTGAAAAAAATTGACTGAAATGAAGTCTACAACAGTAAAAAGCTTAAATCCCATAACTGTATAGCATGTCCTACTGAACTGTCAAAGGGTACATGAAACTGGAGGAAAGCACTTGAAAAATAGTAACAAAATGAAAATGTTATTTGCGGCTATTTCAAAGAAAGATGTCATTAGCTTTTTGAAAGAGACACATTTCAGTGATTTAAAAAAAAAATTAAACATTGAAAAGAATTGACTGAAATAAGTCTACAACAGTGAAAACCTTAAATCTTTGATAGTCGCTTTTTACCCTCAGGATCCCCTGGGTCTTAAACCACAAACAAACAAAAAAGATAAAACACATACATACCACATTATTCACAAAACAGAAAATCCCTTCTGCTTTCTGTATTTCAGCTTCCACATAGCGGATGCCCTGGCAGACTTCTACGGATATGACCTCACACCGAGCCATTTGCCGAAGAAGTCTGACCACCTAGATGCCATCATCACAGTGAGTGCACCCAGCCCGGACAACTGGGGTGAGAGAATGAAGGCCTCGCGAGACCGGTCAACCGCATGGCAGCCCGCCCCTTCCCGGTCAGCCTACAGCACCTTCGCCTCGCGAGACATTCGCTACCAAAATGATGATGATGATGTGAGGCCTCTTCTTATTTACCCTTTCACTATGCTATGATTAAAAAAAAATTTTTTTAATAAATTTTATTTTCGACAACCACTTTCACCAATCTGAGGTGTTTTACAAAGAGATAGTCGTTCGACTATAATACACAAACCCATACATATATGTATTTTTCGTTTCGTATTTTGTTACCACCTACCCCTGCCCCCTGGCAACAATGGGAGGTACTACAGTATAGCGCCCGTTGGGCCCTCTAGTGGGTGAACGGGAAACGATCATAAACTCGTGGTTATCATTTCGGATGACACAGGTGCTTGAGCTGATCATCGGCAATCAGAACTCTATGGATTGACACCAGCGGAAGTTGGGATCTCATTGGTTTCTCACGAGAAAAGTCGATCAGAAAACTACAACAGTAAACTTTGATTTTGGCATTGCTCGAAATAAATCATAATAGAAAAAGTATGTCTGAGTAGATTAATACAAAAAAGAATAGCAGGATTAAGTTTAACACTACATGAGAATCTCACTCTCGTGGCCATTCAGTCTCTATCCCTAGGTCTGGTTCACTCCGTCTCTATGTGCGGGAGAATCTCCAAGCGGATCCTACCGGAATTTACACGTTTTATATAAAAACATAGTTATGACGCCTATACGATGATACTTATTCGAGGTGAAGGCCAGAAATCCTTCCGAACGAGTTCGAAGAAAGAGTTCGGAAGGATATTAAAGACGGTACTAATAATACAGACAGTATTAATCAAGCCTCATCCATGCCAACAAAACAGTGGTTTGAACCCACACAGCCCCTCAACCAGACACTGTGCCTGACACTGATGTGTTTCCCAAGTTTCCTTGATCTCTCTGAGGGTTCGAGTCCCACAACTGCCAGCTTTCTCCTCTATCCTCAGCAGTGGTAGACCTACTGCTATATCAAAGACCAGGTCATCTCATACCATGTGTATGTGGTGAGGGAAGTAAAGGCCTCCCACCTCTGTGAATGTGCAGGGGTGAGATTTCTACCTAAACTGATCTCATCCATTCGATCTCCACCCCTGTGGTGTAAAACCAGCTAGAGAAGCTGAACCTTGTGATAGTCCCTATATACCCCCATGGTCCCCTCGGACGTGATACATACAAAAACAAACCAAAGCAGCCAATACTAATATGGCAGTTGGGGTGAAATAAAAAATATAAGTATGTGTAATTGATACTGTGTTTAGGGAGGTACTATCTCTGTTAGTGGGAGTTCTTTTTTATTTTATTACCCACCCTATACAGAATCTCCATATTGAGCCTATGGAGCCTCGAGATCGCTACTGAGTAGAATACGGAAAGCCGTATTATCCTACCCCTAATAAAAAACCGCCATAGACTTAACATAGGCAAATTTTATGTGGCAGGCCGTGACATAAAGTGTTTTTTATGCCACTAGAGTAATAATAATATTGACCAATCAGAGAGCAGGATGTCAGCTACTATGAAAAAAGTTCTGTTGGTCGTTGAGTCAATATTTATCTTTTAGAAATACAAAAGCATAGACGGGGTAGGATAAATACGAAACCGAACTCGAGTTAGACTTGTCAGTGTCTATGCCACTCTGGTCAGGTCTGCTCCTCACTACACTCGGCTACGCCTCGTGTAGTAATACACGACCTACCCGTCGTGGCATAAACATTGTCAAGTCTAACTCTCGTTCGGTTTCTACTAATTATCCTAGGAGAATATGGCTTTTTGGGCCACCTGACGGGCATTATTGGAAATATTATTGGCGAATATTCTTCGCCATAGATAGACGTGGCTTAGCTCGATTCACCTCCTATCCCCAACGCTTGCGACCACGGAATCTTTTTCCAACCAAGAAGTTTGTTACAGGGTTTAGAAGACGTGGCAATAACACCTCTATCACAAGCCGATGCTCCAGGCGTTAAAAAAAAAAAAAAAATTAAATTTAAAAAAAAAAGAAGAAGTTTGTTACAGACCTCGACGGAATGCAGAAACTTTACAAAAAAGTATTTCTTCACCATGACCATTGACCAGTGTCTTGTATGAATTTCAGGAAGATTTTGACTCCGATGACACACTAAAATCTGACTATCCTCCATATGGGGCCGACTCTGAAGACACACTGCAGCGCCCCTACGTGCCACACCGCGCCGCTTGGGGCTCATCAGGTACGCCAAGTTCCCATCATCCTCTAGCCGTTTTCCTTTAACCCTTTAAGGATGGCTGTATTCTCTGGTCCGGCTTGACACTTCCGGTTCAAAATACCCTCCAAATCATGCAAATTCACCTGACAACGGGGCGATCCGCCATCTTGCCTGGTGAATACAAAGCGCTGTCAGAGTCTAAAATGGCGATAAACTGTATTAATCGACCTTCTCTTGTGCATTCTGTACATGTAATAGTTAAAACGGGATTATTTACATTATTCAGACATAATTTAAATGTGCCAACTCGAAGAAAATCGCTTGTTTCGACGACTTGTTGACATCGCGTTTATAGTTTAAACTGGGGTTACCACATAATCATTTGGTCTGAAATTGCGAGGGGAGTCTGATTTTGTCAGGAGAAATTCTTCAGAAGTACTTACTCCATCCTCACACTTTAAAAAGTATCATAAATGGACGTCCAAACGGCCCATAGGCTTAGCACTGCGGAGGTGTGTCTCCAAAATGGCCGCCAAGGCGGTTCGTAGCGCCACCTACTTCTAGGCCGGATCGGAGAATGTGGCAGAGCTACCCCTGTAAGGATGCATGCTGGTGGAAGTGTATACGGGGATATGCAGTATTGGTTTTTACTATATACCCATGCCGTATATACTGTAAATATGCACCGTTTTGCCATATAGCGTAAAAATACTGGTCCGTACACTAAAATATGGACCAGCTTGCCATACACGTTAATCATGATATTGGTTGTTAAGCTAAATGAAATTAATGATTTTTTAAAAAATTTCGGGTATATAGTAAATATATAATGTCCAACCATGCTGTATAATTCACAGAACTCGATGGTAATTAACGGTTTGTACAGAACTCGGCGTAAACGCCATGGTCCTTACAAACTGTAAATTATCATCTCGCTCTGTGAATTGTACAGCATGGTCAGGACGTTCTATATAAATACATGTATAAGAAACACGTTAAGAACGACCTGTATAGTGGATAGCTCACAGTGATTGATTGTATTTCATGTCAAGATTGGAATTACTTCAATGTTTCCACATCTCATATCATTCCTCATTTAGCGGCCTTTCGGGGCTGATTATATTTTTTTGTACATTACGATAGAAGTGGTTTGAGTTATCGGACTATTAGTTGACAGAGGTGGACAATGTACCTGCATCAGCAGAAGTCACCTTACTTTTTTGGCACAATAAATAATAAAAAAACAAAATACCGCCAGGGGACGGGCAAATACTTGCTAAAACGCTAAACTCGAGTGTGTAATCACGTGATATGATATTTGATCATAATCTTTTATTTCTTTTGAATAGAAATACTAAATATGATGTCATTCATACATTCTGTGAAGATTTAATTGGTATTGCTCTATTATATGCTTGTTAAAACGATTTTGTAAATATTTGAGAAATGGTGCCTTAAAGCATCATGCGTCTTTAGTGCGGTGAGGCCTAGAGGCATCATGCACCAAATGCATGGTGATGTAAGGAGGCATCACGTGTCCTGAAAGGGTTAATCGGAAACTTCTTTCTTTTTGAGAAGATGTTTTATTTCACATAAATCTTTACAGTATACTGCCTCAAAACTGTCCACCTGTTGTGATTCACGAAAGCACACCATAAATGATACATTGCGTTGATGGTCTGTTCATGCTTCCCTTTTTTCTATTCTATGAGTTAGTTTTCTACGAACACATGACTTATAATCCTATTCTTATTGGTTACTGGAGAACTCGACCCGAGACGAACTCAACCCGTAGTTGTCTGGAGAACTCGACCCGTCTTGGAGAATTCGGTTGGAGAACTCGACCCGTTTCAGATAATTATGATTAAGAAATTTTATATAGAATGAAAGGTCTGACTAGTTAGGGATAAGGTTAAGGATAGGTTAAGGTTAGGGATAGGGTTAGCATTAGGGTTAAAGATAGGGTTAGGGTTAGGGATAGGGTTAGGGTTAGGAAGGATTTTCTATTTGTTTTCTTCCCCAGAGAAGACCAAATTTGAAGCCAAGATAACATATTTACAACAAATATAGTATATATCCATAGTTGAGACACTTGAATTGAGAAGATTTAAAACGGGTCGAGTTCGTTACGGGTCGAGTTCGTTACGGGTCGAGTTCTCCAGTATTCATGTTATTTGAGCTGCCATCCTTGTAATACTGTCTATTAGGTAGAGCACCTTGTTTTTACCATGGGAGATTGTAATTTGAAACAATTTTGATGGTTCTACATCAATGGCCATGTGTACATAGGTTTATTGTTTTATTGGTTAAAATGTTTGTTACGGTTAAGGACTCATCCTTGAAATATGGATAATCGGAGATTGTGTAACGATGGGTGAGCACATGCCTGCTTTTGTATCTTTTAATGACTTAAAGGAAATAAGAGAGCGATGCTCAATATATATTTAAAAGAGAGGTTTACGGTATGGCATTTCGAAAGTCTGGTCTTAAAATCATGAAATAATGGATGGAAAATACGGCTGTTAGCTCAGTTAATGTACAAATATCCTCATTTCACTTGTCAGGGAGAAATGAATATTGTCAGGGAAAAGTCAGGAAAATGTCAGGGAATTTTGACATCCAAAGTGTGTAGCAACCGTATATAGCAGACTATTTGTTAACAATGCTGCTTGTTTTTCTGTAGGCATGGGACACAATGATGCAGAGGACTTTGACATGCCAGCGGTAAGCACCCTTCCCCGACCCTTTCTACAATGCTTAAACTTGATTGATTTTTTAAGTTTTCTGATTTAATTAGTATCTTTTTTACTGATAGTTTATACAATAGCATTCTCCAGGGCTAATTTCTAAAAACTAAGAATCACTCTGTGCCCTACACTCAGCAGGGATGGCAGTTTTCCTATTTTTCAAAGAAATCCTTGTTTTTATTTTTAGTTTTATGAAATTAATTTTTCTTGTCTGAAACAAAGAGTGAATAAATTGGGCCTTAATCACACACAGAAAAAAGGTTCAAACCTCCTTATACACCCCAGCCTCATTCCTTGGCCAATAACGATGTGTTTTGCCTGTTTTCTCAGTATCTTTTAGGCAGTCAATTCCATATGAGAAATATTTCCTCTGTTTTTCATGACCCCAACTGACATCCTTGACACTGTATCTTCAATGAAGCGTGCATTCTCTTTCTTAGCGGCCAACTCTCTCCCAGGCTGTGGCCTTTCGGTCAGCGCCTCCCAGTAATCAGAAGCCAACACTGCGACAAGCAGTCGCAAATAAGTCCGTGTCTTCAGACTCAAGACCAAGTCTACGCCAAGCAGTTGCCCAAAAGGAAAAAGAAAATATGTCGTCGTCCTCCCGTGCATCTCACACTTCGTTCAGTAGCGGACTGGGGCCGAATCAGGTAATACATATATATTTGTTGTTCAAAGCAATATTATGTCAGGTATGTTAGAGTTCAGGTAATTCCCTGAAATCAGGGATTTAAAAAAAAATAAAACACAAAAATATTGTCCTCAATATCTAAACTCCTTAATAGAACCTGTTTATGTTAAGCCAATATTATTTCGAGGGTCCCATATACCAGCGCTCCCTGTAAATCAGTGTGTTATTACATTGGGGGAGCAATGTACTTGTCAGACCCATTGGCCAGCCTTCACATCTTTTGGATCACAATAATCTTTTATAAAATCTCCTTTCATTTTCTTACAGAATGATGAGAAGGTCTTCGCTGGTGGTCGTGGCGTAGGTCGAGGTGCTGGTGTCAGTGCTGGTCTCGGTCGGGGTGTCGGTCGGGGTGTCGGTCGGGGTGTCGGTCGGGGTGTCGGTCGGGGTGCTGGTCGGGGTGTCGGTCCGGCTGTCGGTCGGGGCGCAGGGCTCGGTCGGGGTGACCTCACTGCACCTCGCGCTGTCAACGCACCGGGCAAAGTCCCACCTCCCATGGCGGTACCTACAGTCACCTCAGGTGAGCTTCAACTTGTGCCGCGAATGCCAGGATCTGATTAAGCACGGGGATAGACGTTCGCTGACAAATGATGGACAGGGTTCGTACAGAGCCTGGAAAACCTGGAAAAGCCTGGCATTATGCTATTGGGTTTTCCAGGCCTGGAAAAGCCTGGAATTTTCACAGAGAGCCTGGAAAAACCAGGAAAGGCCTAGAAAATTAAGTTCTACATAAAAACAATTTTTTAGTCTATGAAATTCTGGTCATTATTAGCTTTCTTAACTATGGTACCTGACTGCCTATACAATTTCAGTGACTAGGATTAAATAACTCCCAAGATCCTTTAATTGACGATGCATGGAGATTTGCTAATAATATGGCATGGATTTGTTCATTTGTCTTCATATTCAAAAGTGGCAAAAAAAGAAGAATTTTGAAGATATCTATCCCAAACCACTGAAATTCCACAGGTAGTAGGAAGATAAAGAAAATTTTAATTAAATATGGTGATGAATCAGACAAGGTTGTGAAAACAGTGACCAGATATGCCTGGAAAAACAAATATTAGAGCCTGGAAAAGCCTGGAAAAAGCCTGGAATTTTATTGGGCTGTCTATGTACGAACCCTGGATGGAATTTTATAGTACAGGAATGACATTTTTTCATGGAAATGCACTTTATCATTTCCAGTTTTTAGAATTTATTTTCCTTGTATAAAACGAAGTAAGTGTAAATTGACCCTCATTTACGCCAATCAAACAGTATTTGAACCTATCCACAGACCCTCGGCCCCATTCCGTTACTATACAGGTAACCTATGCAAGTTTACGGTCAGAGAGTAATTCCCAATGCAAAGCCGCTTGAATTACCTAGCGATTCAAACGAATTGGGATAGTGTTTCTGACCGTAAACTTGAATAGGTTTCTGAATTTATCTCACCCTTCACATTGACAAATTGGCTAACACTTGTGGCATAATCCCCATCGAGTATTTTTTTCTAGATATTCTATGGGCGATGATTACGAGTTCCCAATGGTGAATCTATAGCAGTATAGGGGGAGATACCAGAGGTGAGATAAATACCAAAGATACGTCAATCTTAACACTATTGTATTCTTGTCAATAGGAATAAGCCTAAGGACAGACCTGACGAATGCGGGGGACCCTCCAGCCACTTTTATAGTGCCCAAACCAGAACCGCCCCCTCCAGTGACCGACTCCAAATCTGGTCTACGCAAGCCTTCCACGATGCCCAAGGCCTTTGCCATGGCAGGGCAGCGAGGGCAGCTGCCTGGTCGTGGGCAGCCAGCCGTGAACGTTACTGCCCAGCCCGGTGCGCCCCTTGTTGGGAGAGGCAGAGGGCTACCCGTCGTGCAGCCCAGCATCAACCCAGGTACAGTAGAGCTTTTTTTTTTTTTTTTTTTTTTGATAAGTTTTATTGGGGTCATTAGTACAAATAACTTTGAACATAAAAACCCAGGCTCGGCATAGGCAGTCTTCCGCTTGGTCCCTCTGTCCTGATAGAGACAGTTACACATTTAATGGCATACGGTGGGTGTATGAAAAATATTTCTGATTAATATCATTCTTAAAAGGTTGGTGGTATATCTCCAGTTATAGACCTCTACTAGTCTCACTCGTTAGTTCAGGGGTTACAGTAGAACCCCGCCTAACGGACACCCCGCGTAAGCGGTTACCCCGCATTAGCGGATACCCCGCGTTAACGGACACCTTTGGTAGGAATTGTTCCCTATATTAGATGTTTATTTAACCCCGTGTAAGCGACCACCCCGCGTAAGCGGACACTTTTGCCCGGAACGGAGGGTGTCCGCTTACGCGGGGTTCTACTGTATATACATAATATTAACCCTTTCAGTTCTGAGAATGCCTGGAGATATCCCCCATGTGAGTCCTGAAGATTGCTCTCGGCATTCCGTTGTTGAGTCTTGAAGATGCCTCCAGGCATTTTTGAGTGCTTCTAAAAATAATATGCTAGTTTTTAGGAGGAATAATTTACAAAATCTTGTATACCTTATTTACATGATGAAGTGTTTGCTAACACGTGTACGAAAGTGCATGTACTTACTTCAAAAACCACAAAGGAAGACCATCCTTGTGATGGGTTTTGTGTGATAAACATAAAAACCACAAACACCCTCATGCTACTCTTCCAGCTCCAG
This sequence comes from Alentia gelatinosa, assembly GCA_950022655.1. Classification (NCBI taxonomy): domain Eukaryota; kingdom Metazoa; phylum Annelida; class Polychaeta; order Phyllodocida; family Polynoidae; genus Alentia; species Alentia gelatinosa. The sequence continues at coordinate 23,308,320 of OX465593.1, forward strand.
TTGTCGGCCATGGCCGTGGAATCTTCAAGCCTCCAGGCGAAGGATCCACCACTTCAGGTCTTGTTCGACCGCCGCCAGGCTTCGGACGAGGTAAGACCACTGACATTCGGGACGTTTTTATCCTGATCAGAATTGATAGAAACACACTCTGACAGTAGTTTGTTTATTTACTAGCGACTTCGTCGATTCTCCCTGGCCCTGGCGACAGCAGGATGTACCACAATCTAAATAAAATGCTGTCGGGGAACCTTTTGAACGCTGGTTTTGGAGTATCAGCCAAGGTTTGGAGTGAACCAGCGAAATGTGATCTCATTGGTTTCTCACGAGAAAGGTAGATCAGGAAACTACAATTCTAAATTATGTTTTCAGTTCGGCTAGAAATTAATCCTAAGGATAGAAGTATATCTGTGTAGACAAACACAAAAAAAGAGTAGCAGGATTCAGTTAAGTACTGCACGAGAATCTCACTCTCGTGGGCCCTCAGTCTCCAAACATACGTCTTGTTCACTCTGTCTCTATGTGCGGTAGTCACTCCAAGCGGATCCTACCAGAATCATAGTTTTTTAGATATAGTAGGTAATAAATGATAGAAGAAAAGGACGCCCTCCCCACCCTCCCAAGAACTATGATTCCGGTAGAATCCGCTTGGAGTGTCTCCCGCACATAGAGACAGAGTGAACCAGACCTAGGCCCGGAGACTGAAGTGCCAAGAGAGTGAGATTCTCGTGTAGTACTAAATTGTAACCGGCTACTCTTTTTTGTAATTCTATACTCAGACATACGTTTTCTCTTATGATTTATTTCGAGCCATACCAAAATCAAAGTTTAGTATTGTAGTTTTCTGATCTACTTTTCTTGTGACAAAGTCGCTAGTTAAAAAAAAAAAAAAAGGACATATCCTAATAACATTCCGCTTTTCTGCAGGGCTTTCTGTCCAGATGTCGGAACTCTCCGTCCACAAATCGTGAAGGAAGATTTGATCTCAGCTGTCCAAGATTCAAACTCCATAGTTGCACCATGACTGTGAATCACGGCGTTTATTACACACCAGATGTATCTGTCTTTATTTGAGTCAGAATTGGTTCAACAGAAATTACCGACAGTGGAAAACGCTAATATCAACCACACCAGTGTATTTCAGTAGATTCCTCCGTTGTCGTGGATATGAAGACGATTTTGTTTTTGTTCACAGCGGGTATAAGATTTACTTTATTTGATAGATCTAATTGGTGCTATTGGAATTGAATGTCAGATTTCAGGAAATGTTTACATGCAATACCCATTTAATTTCACCAGTGCCATGGTAATTTTTCTGTACCATAACCATCTCCTCATGAACTCTTTCATGTTTAACATTTAGTCATTGTCACTTAAAGTTACACTGAAAATGTAACCTCTGCAGTTTATTGTTGAGATAAACAACGTAACAGATTATGATTGCGATATATATTATTTTCGTCATTAAAGTATTTATTTCCTCTACAAAATGAGAGATCACGGAATCATGATTCTGAGAAAGAGGACTCGGCTAAAGGTCTTTACACCAGAGACCACTTAGAGGTTATTAGTGCGTCAAAATACTTGGTAAAATTGTTGATCACATACATCCCTCTGCCTATGGCATCGGGATGTATGTGATCAACAATTTCTCTGCATATTTTTGACGTACGAAGACAGTAAGCCAGTTTCCATATAGTACTATTTGGAATCGCATTAAAGTTTGTTGTTGCTCTTGTTACAACATATCACGTTCACTAAGGGCTATGGGGAGCAAGCTACCTCGTACTCAAGTCATGTAATCACCATGTGTTAATAAAAAGAAATTTATATTTTTCTTGCATTTGATTCTTGTTCTATTTTTCATATATGCCATGGAATCACATATTCAGAGATGTAAGTTTATAGTGGTATTTGCTACAGACTACCGCCTTTTCTTTGTACAAACTGGGTCAAGCTCATGTATAGTGTTCCTATGGAAGAGGGGCATCAGTCCCTCATTACAGAATACACGGAAACAGAGTTTCATTTTAGGGAGCGTAAACACACTGATTATGGAAGTATATCTGTGCAAAAATATACACCAAGGTTACGCTGCTTCTAATACCACACCACGGCCTGCAGCATATGTACCTCATCAAATGGGATACAAATCTGCTGAGTTCATGGACTTGGATATGCAAATCCGTACTGCTCGGCATAAAACGTTATGGGATGGCTACAAAGTGGGTTTGTCAATTTTTAAACAGATATACTTTCAAAGTTTGTTTACGCTCTCTTTTCAAGTGCCAAACCACTTTGCATATGACCATATATAGCAAACTCTGTTTCCGTCTAAACCACTTTGCATATGACCATATATGGCAAACTCTGTTTCCGTGTATTCTGAACACATTATGGGGACAAGAAGTCTCCGGCCCAGGCAGTGTGATATAGGTAGGAAGTCCGTAAATGTTTTTACATGCTACTTAAGTGTGACTCACACGCTGATACAGATTGCTAGTAGTTGTGCAACATAACTGTTTATGTCCGTGTATTTCTCTTCCTACCAGGTACAAAGGTCATGTAATCACCATATGCTAATAAAATAAAATTTATATTTTCTTACATTTCATTCTTGCTCTATTTTTCATATATATATCATGGAATCACATATTCAGAGATGTAAGTTTATGGTGATATTTGATGTAGACCATATTTTTTTAGTACTGTAAGATGAAAAGCAGGGTTTTTTAGGAGCTGCACTGAAATTCATTAAATCAAAAGTGTCCTCAAGTCTTACTTTTACTTCCGGTGAAGCGATGGAGGCGTGCACTTCGTCCTAGGAGATTTCAGGTTTTTATCCCCCCAATTCCTGATTTCTAGAAGACAGCCGAAGCTGAAAATCGAAATAGGAGTTGTTGAATACTTAGAGACTGAAGGGATCTTTTCTGACGGGTGTTGGAGAACGCGGTAACCTGATGGAAAAGAGAGATGAGCGGACGACATACCAGAAGTGCGACACCCAGAGATAGACTGGGACTAGGCCTTACTAACAAGGACGAGTTTCCGAGCCTGACTGAGGCCAACATGGCTCCGAAGAAAAATCAGGGTAAGAAAGGGGTTCCGGAGGGAGGGATCCCCCAGAAGCAGGACCCTTCTACACTCTCAGAATTTGCTGTATTACAAGCCGACTTTGAGGCGTTGGTCAAGAGGGTCAAGAGAGTTGAGACAGAGAACAACGACTTGACAACCAAGATGGCGGGGTTGGAGGCGAGGTGCGGGGAACTCGAGAATTTATTGAAAACCTCAACAAATGACATTGAAATGCTGAAGGAGTATACAGGGCAAGTAGATATAGATGGGGACGATCTGAGAATAGCGGTAGAAAAAGAGAAAGACGCATGTGACGATAAGCTAAAAAATCTGGAGAGTAGGATCAAAGGGCTAGAGGCCGAGAAATCAGCCTCCCTGTCGGTAGACGAGCTAGGAGGCTCAGTATTGAAAAGGCTTAATGCCAAGGCTTTCCTTATTTCGGGAGTTCAAGAGAGGAGGTATGAGAGAGTTCGAGAGGAAGCGATAGACATCATCAGTGCCACGGGAATACGCCTACATCCTACCGAGGTTGAACCGTATCGTCAGTGATCATTTATGGGCCTAAAGTGGGCCTCAGCTTTGCAAAGTGCTCAGGTCGACCGGCAACAAACAAGGACGTGGCCTGTAAACAGATTGTCATCGATACCGCGGTGGTGGACATTAACAGGGCGCTAGTAGCGCTGAACCAAAAGAACTCAGTTCCCACTCCATGGCTACAGAGAGCAGTACATCGCCGCAGAGAAGGGAAAGTCAAGTCGTACTACGACAAGCTACACTCGGATGGAATTCACCTAGGCCCGGAGCTTCTGGAGGAGTGGGCCAGGAAATTGAGTGGCCTGATGGACGGTTTGTAAAATATAGAGGCAAAAGACCGGGTGGGGGGGGGGGCCTTCAGATACACGAGAAACGGTCGTTCGATAGTTCCGTGCTGAGCTGGCCCCGGGGGTAAGAGGGGTAAAAGTGGAAGAAAAAGGGGGAAAAGGGGGGAATACGCCTACATCCTACCGAGGTTGACCTAGTTTATAGGATGGGGAAGTTTACGAGTGGCAGAAAGCCTAGGCCTATTAGGGTATCCCTTCTTCATGAATCGGCCAAAATAGATATCTTACACAACAAGGCTAAACTACTAAGGAACAGTAGAACGAAGGACATTTGGATTTCTGAGGATGTCCCAGGAAGCGTTACGCAGCAAAGGGATACGTTGAGAGCGGTTGCTAACCAGGCTCAAATGGTAGGCCTAGAATCCAGAGTGGTTCAGGGCGGAGATAAAGTGGTAATAGCAGGGTTGACGTATGGGTCTAAGGACCTCGACAGACTACCAAAAGATGTCTCCCTCGAGAACACCTTCATGTTCACCAGAGACGATACGGTTTTTTTTTCAGGGCCCCCACGCACCCCTTTCTAACTTCTACAGATGTAAGATCCAGCTAGAGGGAAAGGAGTTTAGTTCAGCAGAGCAGGCCTTTGCCGTAACTAAGGCCAACATATGCGGAGACAAGAGTAGGGCTTCGCACATCATGTCACGAAGGGATCCTTATGAAATCAAAAGGATTTCGAAAGAGATAAAGGTGACAAGAGCCTGGGAGCAAAAGGAAAATACGGTGTTGGAAAGGATCATTAGAGAGAAATTCAGACAGAACAGTATCTTGAAGGCGGTTCTCTTGCAAATGGGTTCTAAGAAACTGGTCGAAGCAACCAGGGACATGAAATGGGGAGGCGGCCTCTCACTTCATGAGGTACGAGCGGGGCGCGAAGGGAAGGGCCAGAACAAACTTGGCCTAAGCCTCATGGAATTGAGGCGAGACATCGTCCACATGCCTACGCAACAGGCGCAGGATGGTTTGGATGGAACGGACCAATCACGGTCCTCTCTGCTCACTCCAGATGACGTCACCAAAGTCGTGACAAGTGACGACGCAATCCGAGTGGAAGCCACCCGAGTCGAGACGACTTCCAAAACACAGCAACTTCCAAAACAATAAGTTCCGGTGTATCTCTCCGAAGCTTCTGGTACAATCGGCTCTAACGTATAATGCCGGAACTAACAGTGGTGACGGATTCAAGGGGAAGGTACCTGAGCAGACACATCGAAGATCGGAGGATTTTGGTACGCTTCCATCCGGGAGCAAACTTCCGAAGGACAGCCAACCACGCCATACGGGCAGCCAGGGATCTCCCCCACTCTGTTTTTCTCATTGAAGCGGGGGTTAACAACCTGACGGTGAAGGGAAGGAGGAAGGAAGATCTTGCTTTATCCAGACCCACTGCTCCCGAATTGGCCTCCGCAGTGATGGAACAGGCGGAGGAGGTCGACAGAGATTGGAAAAGGTTGTTCCCGCAGACAGTGATCATTTATGGGCCTATAGTGGGCCTCAGCTTTGCAAAGTGCTCAGGTCGACCGGCAACAAACAAGGACGTGGCCCGTAAATAGATTGTCATCGATACCGCGGTGGTGGACATTAACAGGGGGCTAGTAGCGCTGAACCAAAAGAACTCGGTTCCCACTCCATGGCTACAGAGAGCAGTACATCGCCGCAGAGAAGGGAAAGTCAAGTCGTACTACGACAAGCTACACTCGGATGGAATTCACCTAGGCCTGGAGCTTCTGGAGGAGTGGGCCAGGAAATTGAGTGGCCTGATGGACGGTTTGTAAAATATAGAGGCAAAAGACCGGGTGGGGGGGGGGGGGGGCCTTCAGATACACGAGAAACGGTCGTTCGATAGTTCCGTTCTGAGCTGGCCCCGGGGGTAAGAGGGGTAAAAGTGGAAGAAATAGGGGGAAAAGGGGGGATATGAAGTGTTCTTCAATATACTACATTAGTACGTGTGGAATAGGTGTTGTTACTAAGTTTTTAGTGTTAAGAACGACTAGGTCTAATAGAGGTTCCAATGGAAACACTGTGGATGTTAACGATGTGATTGAAATGGTGTGTGTTGTTACAGGGGGGATGGGGGGGGGGGGTTAAAAAGTTGGAATGGAAACACTGTGGATGCTAATGATATGATTGAAATGGTATGTGTTGCTACAGGGTGTGTGAGGGGGGGGGGGGGGTTAAGATTGGAAAAAGGGGGAAGGGAGGAAAAAAAAAAAAAAAAAAAAAAGGGGGGGGAAAGAAGGGAAAATAGGGGGGAAAAAAGGGGGGGAAAGGGGGGAAGGAAGGGGGAAAGAGGGAGGAGGAAGGAAAAAAAGGGGAAAGGGAAAAAAGGGAGGAAAGGAAAAAAGGGGGGGGGGAAAGGGGGGGGGGAAAAGGACAAACCTACTATATTAGGGGCATGTGGCGTAGTGCGTGTGGCATGGTATTCGACTTAAAAGAGCAATGTACGCAACAAGGCGTACAATGTACTCCAATGTTTTTCGGTAGCTTTCATAAAATTGTTGCTGACTAGGATAAGATTAGGATAAGATGTCAAATGTCAAATGTCAACTTTTTGATTAAGATAAGATGTTTCTGAACTTGAAAGAATTAAGATCTACGAATTACAGACCAGGGTTACTGTGGCGGTATTCGACTTAAAAGACCAATGTACGCAACAAGTCATTATTACAATGTATTCTAATGTTATTCGGTAGCTTTCATAAACTTGTTGTTGACTAGGATAAGAGTAGGATAGGATGTCAAACATCAAATATCAAATGCCAACCTTTTGATTAAGATAAGATGTCTCTGACCTTGAAAGAATTAAGCTCTACGAAATACAGACCAGGTTTAGTGTGGCGGTCGTTTCTTATAATGGCTCAATATGACAATATATAAAAAGAGGCAGGAAGGACACGGTCGATTGATAGTGTCTGACCTCCTCTCTATCAGTCTACCCAAAGGGGATGGGTTTTTTTTTTTTTTTTTTTTTTTCTTTCTCATAGGAACAACGTTCTAGGAGTTGGGGGGGGGGTACCTGCTCCAGGAACAAACCTATATACAGTATACTATATATCGAGTTACTGAGAATTGTGTGCTTCCTCTGCTATAGGGGAATAATGGAATGTTCTATGTTTGTGGTTCTAAGTGTCGTTTTTTGTCTCTGTATTAATAGTGTTGTAGGGCTGAGGAGGTGGGGGGTGAGTAGGATTGGAAGGTGGGGTATCAGGCTGTTAGAAGGGGTAAGGCTCTCAAGGAATTTTTCTTTATGGGAAGGAGGAGGGGGGAAATCCCATGAAGAGCAAAAATATAGGTATGAGAGGAAATAGAGGAGAGGGGATAAGGAGAAAGAAGGACCTGAGAATCGGATGTCTCAATGTAAATGGCCTGGGAGATAAGGTCAAAAGGAAGGCTGTCTTTTCTCAACTTAGGAAACAAACTGAGATTTTTTTGCTACAAGAGACTCATAGCACAAAGGACACAAATAGCTTGTGGGAAATGGAATGGGGGGGGGGGAGGATAATTTTCTCAAATTGCACCTCTCAGAGGGGGGGAGTGGCTATCGCCCTTCCCTCTGACCCTGATGTGCTCCTCCAAGATCAAGTATCAGATGCGGAGGGAAGGATAGTAATTGCGCTCCTACAGATTGACGGGGATGAGGTGGTTATAGCAAACATATATATGCTCCCACACAGGATAAGCCTCAAGAGCAATTGAACGTCCTGGTGTCCCTAAAAGAAATGTTATCAAGGTTCACTGACCTACCCATTCTATTGGGAGGGGATTTTAATGTAGCCATTTCTCCAGACTTGGATCTTCCGAACAACAAGGGGAAAAGGTCCAGTAGATATAGGAAGGAACTTTCCGCATTCCTGGAAGCATTCGACTTAACTGATGTGTGGCGGGAGAACCACCCTTTTAAAAGGAAATATACATTTCGTAGGGCTCAACAGTGCTCTAGATTGGATTATTGGTTTGTATCTGATAACTACAAGAATAGAATCAAGTGTCCGGAAATAGTTTCAGCGCTTCACACTGATCACTCCCTACTTCTGATTCAGCTAGAACGACCCACTCATTATAGGGGACCGGGGTACTGGAAATTCAATAACTTTTTATTAGGGGAAAGGGAGTTCACATCCCAACTAACGGAACATATCGTTCAATGGACCTCCTTGCATAAGGACCTGGGTCCCCACACCAAATGGGATTTCATTAAGTTTAAGGTCAGGGATTTTACGATTGAATATACAAGAGAGAAAAGAAAGAGGGACAATGAAGAAAAGGAAGCCAGGTTATCGAGGCTGGCTGAATTAGAGAACAGGGATTCCCCTCTAGATGAGGGAGAACAGACAGAATTTAAGGGGATTAAAAATGATTTGGAACTAGCTGACAGAAGGAAGGCGCTCTACCTCTTGTTTAAAACCAGGGCTAATTGGGCTCTGTTGGGAGAGAAGCCCACGAAATATTTTCTCAATATCATGAAGCAAAATTACAATAATAGATTAATTTCACAGATTAAAACGCAGGAGGGAGAAATCACCTCCAACCCAGAGTGCATATCTCACAGAATCTACTCCTTTTACAGGAAACTTTATTCAGTAGGGGAAGGAGGGGAAAATCTCTTTGATAATGTGGACAGGGTGGTAGATGGAAGTTTTATACCAAGACTCTCTGACTTGGATAGAGCCAATATGGACGCCCCTCTAAGATAGGAAGAGCTCCAACATGCACTTAAAAACCTTAACAATAATAAATGTCCAGGAACGGACGGAATCACAACAGAATTTTACAGGTACTTTTGGGGGGTCATAGGGGATATGGTATTTCAATCGTTGGAATTTGCAAAGGAAAATAAATCCCTAAGTATAGAGCAGAAGAGAGGGATCATTACATTAATCCCCAAGAAGAAGGTAAGCAGGGAGGACATTAAGAATTGGAGGCCTATCACCATGTTGAATACCGACTACAAGATTCTGACTAAACTTTTAGCTTTGAGAGTACAGAATTGCATGGACTCATTGGTGTATAGAGACCAAACAGGATTTATGAAAGGAAGGTACATCGGTACAAACATCAGACTGTTGAGAGATAGTATCTCTTACCTAAATAATAACAATCTTGCAGGTTTCATTTTAAGCATTGACTTCGAGAAGGCCTTCGATTCCGTCCGATGGGATGCGATAGGTAATGCTCTAAAGTTATTTGGATTTGGTCAGGGGTTCTGTGAGTGGGTTAAAATTTTATACACGGACCCAGAAGTATGCATTTCCAACGATGGTTTTCATACAAGATGGTTCAAGCCTGAAAGAGGCACCCGCCAGGGTTGCTGCCTCTCCCCTTATCTTTTTATCCTCACCCTGGAAATTTTAGCGATTGCACTGAGAGAAAACCCGGGTATAATTGGGATACGGCTTCATGGGAAAGAAATTAAATTATCTTTGTTCGCAGATGACATGTGTTGTATAATAAGGGATATGATGTCCATACAGAGAGTACCGGATATTATCAGAATTTTTGGGAACCTGGCAGGTCTTAGGATTAATGAGGAAAAATCAAAAATTCTTCCGATTGGTGCTCAACAGGGGGGAAATGGCGGTATTTTCCCTCTACCAGTGGTTTCTCAGATGGAGATTTTGGGAGTGTTCTTTTGGAACGGGGTGTCACAGGAAAGGGATTTTGAAATGAATTTTAAGGGCAAACTAGAGAAGTGTCAGGTATTAACGAGGTTGTGGGCATTCAGAAACTTGTCCCTCAAAGGGAGAGTGACCGTGGTAAATAGCTTGTTGATACCTCAGATGTTGTATTGCTCCTCGGTACTTTACACACCGGAAAGAGTTTTCTCAGAGTTTAGGAAAATAGTAGGGAATTTTATATGGAAAAGCAGGACTAGCAAAGTATCATACAAAGTGCTTAGACAGCCATTGGAGATGGGGGGCTTGAAATTACTGGACATTAAGTTCATGTATGAGGTCTCCAGACTGAAATGGGTGTCGCGGCTGTGCAAAGAGGATTTCTTTCCTTGGACACTTTTTTTCAGAGCCTTCACTCCTCTATTTGGGAATTTTTCTTAGAAAAGGTAGAGTTTGGGGACCCCCCCAGAGTGCCAAAATTTTACAAACAGATAATTCGTCAATGGAAAGAAATGTACATTAAAACCCCCACTAGCGAGAGGGAGAAACAGAACGACCCTATCCTAAATAATAAATTTGTTCAACTTGACTGGGAGGTGGAAATTTTATTAATACGTAGCTGGAAAAAAGCCGGTATAAGGCAAGTCAGAGATCTAATACGAAACAAACGATTTATGTCAAGAGAGGAAATTGAAGAAGTATACAGGGTAAAATGCACTGAATCAGCGTGGGAAAAACTTTACAATAGTATACCGTGGGTTACCAACATGTCATTTGAGGATTATAAAACAGACTCAATGTGCCTAATGGTAGGGGACAATGGAGGAGGATCTTTCAATGTGCTGTCTTGCAATAACAAAAAGGTATATAACTTCCTGTTGACAAAGAAGAAAACAATATCGCCTGGTATGACGTACTGGCAGGAGAGAACTAACCAAAGATCTTTTTCAAAACAGGACTGGGCGGTTTTATATAACAATGTCTACCAATCCACGAGGGAAACAAAATTGCTGTCCTTCTTCTTTCGGATCATTCATAACATTATTCCCACGAACCTATTCCTGTCCAAGATTAGAATTATAACTTCACCGAAATGCTCTTATTGTGAGGCCACAGATACCATAGTTCACTTCTTTGTTCAATGTCCAAGGGTAATGACTTTTTGGAAACAAGCGAGAAATTGGCTGAGAGCCAGTTCCAGATTTGAACTAAGTCTTAACCCGACGGATTTGATAATTGGAACCAAGAACAAAGGTATCCAAGCAAGTTTATACCATTACATATGTCTTCATGCTAAATTTTATATCTATAGACAAAAATTATTTTATAATAGCGTGCTATCTGTCTATGATTGGAGCAGAGAACTCCGAAACAGTTTATGTATAGAACGGTATATTTGTAATTTATTGGGGAAGAAGGGCAAGTTTACGAAATGGACCAGCATACTGGAAGCTATGATGTAAACACCTAAATGGCACCGTCCTATTAGGACCAGGTAGACTGAAATTGATATATCCTCTGGGGCTCGGAAGGATGTCAAAGCAGTATCTCCTTAAAACCATGGACATCGGGGGGGGGGGGGGAGGGGGGAAAAGGGGGGGGGGAAAGGGGGGGGGAAAGGGGAAAAAAAAAAAATATATATAATGCATAGCTATTCCATGTTTTACCACCACCTTGTACTCCGGTGTAAATGTCATGCCCTCCTAATTTCAACTGTCTATGTGAGTCGTAAATGTCATGTTCATCTTATTTTAATTGTATGTTTCTGTAAGCCCGAGTTTGTGTAAGACTTGTGCGCAGTCTCATGGTAAACAAGGTTAGGTCCCTTAAGGATTTTAGGATGTTGAACAAAACCTCCAGCTTGTTAGTGAATATCCTTAGAAATTGGAAGGTTAAAAGTTGCCAAATGTGTACAATCACAAGAGCCACCGAAAGATGAACTCCCGGAATAAGGATAAGGAGGAGGAGAGACTTAGAACTGCTCACTTCAGAAGGGAAGACTGTCTTTCCCCCAAAAATACTGGCAGCCGCTTGTATAACTGAATGAATTATGGTACTTGAAAATCGATTAGGCAATCTAGATGTATGCCTCAGAAGCATGTATATTATATTCTTTGGAAATAAAGGCTGCTATATAAAAAAAAGAGTCTTACTTTTACCCTGCCAATATAGTAGGGGAGAAAATATGGAAATTTTCGAAAATCCATGACACCCCTTACAAAAAATGTCTCACTGCTTTTGGGTAGTAAAATTGATTGAATGGAGTTTGAACATGGTAGCTACCGCGACTAAAAAAAGGCTGATCAAAAAATACAAATCTTTTGTGAAAGACAAAATTTCCGCAAGTTTGAGACTACACACACAAGAAAAGAATTTAAACCTAATAAAATTGGTTAAAACTTGTATACTATATCTATATGTATACGTTAGCATATGGATAGACGATGAGACGCTAGTAGGTGCACGCGTGTCTGTGTCGCTCTGGGTTTTCTACTGAGAAATAGGAGATTGAGTCTGCTGAAGTCCTCAACACTTGGAACACTTAAGTAAGAGAGGTTGGTGAACATATAGAGAATACTATTGCTGACTTTTTGAGCAAGGTAAGACTTTTAAAACCAATTCTTTCATTACACCTACCTAGTCCTGTGTGCATACATATACGTGGCAGAGTAAAAATAACTATGGCGTACCAATTGGCCGCTCAAGCCGTTGAAGACCTGAAAAGTCGTCCAAAAACGAAAACAAGGGCAGGTTCAACTGTTGAAGAAGAAACTAGCCTAAACAAAATTGCTCTGACACTGGATTACTTAGTTTCTACAGCGAAAAAGACAGAAGCTAAGTTAGAAGCTTTAGATGATATAAAGAAATCACTTGAAGATGGCCAAACAGATGTCAGTGAGCTAAGAGAAGAGAATCGAAAATTGAAATCAGAGATGAAAACAATACAGTCACGACTTGAAAAACTAGAAATGACACAGCAGACCACAAATATCCAAATAGCAAATCTAAACGAAAAATCGCTAACTATCGACCACAATAGCCGGAAAAAAAAACCTATTAATGGAAGGTATTGAGGTAACTAAGGAAGAAAATCCCCTCGCCATAGCTTATGATGTGCTCACAAGAATCGACAATGCACTTGACCATAACGACCTTGATACAGCTTATAGGGTTGGAGCCCCAGGCCGAAGCAATCAACCTCTAGTGGTCGTGTTCGTGAAGGTAGCTACCCGCGATCGACTGCTCAGAAGTAAAAGCCGATTGCGTAAATATCCGGAAATGGCTAAGATCTATGTATCCGAGGATACCAATCCTGAGATCCGTGCCCAAAAATCCGATGTTAGAGCAGTTGCGAAGTTGGCCGAGAAAATGGGTGTTGATATTAAAACAAGAGGCAGAGGAGTTGTGCATCAGGGTCGCTATTATCCCCACAGTGCTCTCAACCGTCTCCCAGCAAATATCAGCATTGAAAATTGCAAAACGAAAGTAACCCCAAAGTTTATAGCTTTTCATAGCCAGCATGCCCCGCTGTCAAACATGTACCCGGCCTCAGTAACCCTTGACGGATACGACTTCCCATCTGTGGAGCACGCATACTGCTTCAAAAAGGCCGAGTTTGCTAACGCGCCCGACATTGCGATACAGGTGATGAGTACCCCTGATCCATATGCAGTCAAGCGTATCACCAAGGGACTCGAAACAAAAGAGTGGCAGGCGGTGGCGGAGGACCAGTTGAGACAACTAAATTATTTGAAATACGACCAACACCGGGATCTTCGAGAAAAACTGCTAGAAACAGGAAGCAAGAAATTGTATGAGGCTACACTAGACCCTTATTGGGGTACTGGTTGCAACCTGCAATCAAATGAACTACACTTGGGCACTTTCCGTGGCAACAACGTGACCGGGGCAATCCTCACCGAATTGAGAGCAGAACTACGGCATGGTACGATCTATGAACCCAATCAACCTGAGGACGAAAATACAGCGAATGTTCAACCATCACAAGAACCGGATCAAGTGGCACCCGGCCAGACACTACAAGACCAAGTGGCACCTGACCAAACTACACCTGACCCAGTAACCCCGGCGGAAGCGTAAAGAAATTATAACCAGTCATCAGTAGTAAGATTGTGACTGCAACTTACAACCCCCTGGTTACTAATTACTCCTGCCATAATAAGCTATAGTATAAGGTTAAGATTGTGACTGCAACTTAACTGTAACACTATATTGCGATATTGATCCTTTATGTGGTAACATGAAGGCTATTATTGTAGGTGATTCTAGAGCATATGATATCAAACCTTATATGTTAAAAGAGAAAATGATTGACTTTGATATATATGCATTCTCGGGTCTGGGTTATCAGGACTTGACTCCCCATGTGATTCAGCTGGTTAACAACTTGAACCCGGATGTGGTGTTAGTATTTGCTGGGATTTGCGATGTAACATATAAAAACACTGTAACAAAAAAAGTATTTCTCAGATCTACCGAACCAGTTGAACTAGTTTCTGACATAATATCCAAAATTGATCAAATGTACACGGAAGTCTGGAAAAACACGGCAAAGAAAGTAATAATCCTCCCTGTAGTCGGTGTAGATTTGCTTAGATATAATGCCAAAAGCAAATTCACCCAACAACTGTCGACTCCAAACGAAGAACCACAGGAACACCCACAGCAAGGAAGTCTGAACTCAATCATTGTTGATTTAAATGCTGAGATTTCTGTATTCAATCATACCAACCTGTTGCCCACCCCGTGGATTGCCTCCCCCTTCCACAAAAGTATGGGGAAAAGTAGAATAACTCATCGTTACGAAAGGCTCTACGATGGATGTCATTTCTCTAACGAGGCAATTGAAACCATGATTAATACAATTGATCGCTTCCTATATTCGAAGTTATGGGATACTCACCGTTATCAATCCTAATGAAAACGAGTAATTGATATAAGCCAGAGCGGCACGATATAGAAAGCACATTGTATAAAGTCTAGTATCTGATATGATTGTTTTTGTTATTACAAATGTCATACTGTCATCTTTATTTCATGATTTGTCATTCATATATCAATATGCAGACATTGCGAATGAAGAAGATATGGATAACAATATAGGGAGAATATGTTGACATTACAAGAACTAGATATATTAAAAGGTCTCAAACTGCTCAGTGTTACCCGTATATCTGGTGTTGAAAGGACTTAGGAACAAAATATGTAAAAAGCTTATAAGAGCCAGATCTTATAAAAACTTTAACCGAGAAAACTTTAAAACCGATTATTTAAATTCTGACTGGAAAGGTTTCAATGTTACAAGGGACCCTAATTGGTTATGGGATAAGATGATAAAAAATATTAGAGAATCACTCCAAAAAACAGCACCTTTAAAGGAATTTTCTATAACAAAAGATGAACCACCGTGGTTGAATGATGATATATTAAATTCAATAAGAACAAGGGAATACTTTTACAAAAAAGCTCATCATTCTAATAAGATTGATGACTGGAGGATAGCTCGCTACCACAGGAATCGTACCCAAGCGCTAATCAGATACCATAAACAACTTATTATAGATAAACTCACGACTGAACATGAAGGGGACTCCAAAAAATTCTGGAGAGGTGTTAGGAGGATATTACCAAAGGAGAATTCGTCGAAAATTGGAGAAATTTTGAACGAAGACACGGGCCTCCCCTTACCTGACAATGAAAGAGCTAATTACATTAACAGGTATTTTGCAAAGATAGGAGAAGAATTGGCCAAAAATATTACCCACCCAAAATTCGATTTGCTACCATTCGAAAGAAGAGACGACGATGTAGACATAATGGAAAATGATGTAAGCATTGCAGAAATAGTTGATGGTATCAAGGATATAAATTTTAATAAATCTTCATGTATTGAGCATGTAAGAGCAGATATACTGAAAATTGCGTTTTTGGCGGCACTAGATAAATTACAAATTCTGTTTAATGCAATAATTAAACAAAATATTATACCAAAACTATGGAAAGCGTCGCTAGTGACACCAATCCCCAAAAAAGGTAATGTTAAAAGGGTAAATAACCTACGACCGATAAGTCTTTTACCCCTCCCGGGGAAATTATTAGAGAAAGTAGTCAATAAACGATTAAAGTGTTATTTAGAAAACAATGATAAACTTACACCTGCACAACATGGTTTTCGGAAAAACAAATCTACACATACCGCTATTAATAGTTATTTAACCGAAATATACTCTAAATTAAATGACAACCATAGCCCAATTACAGTCTTCTTAGACTTTAAGAAGGCATTTGACACAGTTTCACATGACCTTTTAATAGTTAAAATATATGAATCTGGTTTAGCAAATAATAGTTGTTTATTTTTCAAAGAATATTTATCAAATAGAACACAGCAAACAAAAATCGAGGACTACTTATCTACAACTGAGGCTATTACCTACGGCATCCCCCAAGGTTCGGTCTTAGGACCAACACTGTTTCTGATATATATAAATAACTTAGCATCATTTATGAAAAATTACCCATGCAGTTTGTCTTTGTATGCGGATGACACTACATTAACTACAAATAATGCTAATGACATGAATGAAATTCTACCGAGAATAAACAAATGGTGTGCCTTAAATGTGTTAACAATAAATGAAAAAAAAACACAAGTGCTATTTTATGAAAACAATATTGGTATTCCTAGACTGAATGACTACCCAGAAATTCGTTTAAACAACTGTAGACTAGAAGTGGTAAAAAATTACAAATACCTGGGATTTGTAATTGACTCCAAACTATCTTTTAGCGCTCATAGAACTAATGTTAAAAAGAAAGCCTTAGATAAATAATTTTTACTGTGAAAAATCAGGAAATTGGCAACTACTGAAGTGGCACTGTGTATTTACAAAAGTTTTGTTCTGCCTTACTTCGACTATGTTGACTATATTTACGAACCAAATACACAAGCAGAAAAAAATGAATTACAACTAATCCAAAACAAATTCTTACGGGTAATATATTTTGTTAAATTAGGTCCGAATCCAAGAATGAATACTGAAGAGTTACACACCAATGCTAAACTTTCCTACTTGGAAGACCGACGAAAGATTCATTTATTATACTATTCATTTAACTTACTATCCATTCCGGCACTACTAGACGTTAGAAATATCCCTACAAGGAGGAATGATGGGCGAAGATTGATATTACCAATAGCAAAGTATAACGGCTTTTTAAAATCTTTTTATATGCGTGGGATAAAAATTTGGAACTTGTTAAAACCGGAATATACAAATATTATATTGAAGAGGGATTACAAGCTGCAAATAAAGGTAAACTACCCACATTGTCTATACCAGGTGAATTATAATTGATCTCAGACAAAATATAGTAATGAGCTAGATTGTGAATGCAACTAGTTGTATAAAGTTATACCCCTTATACCTTGCTATGACTATGTGAGATATCAGATTGTGTTTGCAACTGATCGAATGTGTGCCATCGGATTGTGTTTGCAACTGATCGAATATTAGCCATCAGATTGTGTTTGCAACTGATTGAATATTAACCATCAGATTGTGTTTGCAACTGATTGATTATTAGCCATCAGATTGTGTTTGCAACTGATTGAATACTAGCTATTGCCACTTTTATAATATATTACTGTCACAATGTACTGCAACCCCTAAAATAACGCAAAGGTAGACCGGTATACAACCTGATTGTGATTGTAACTGAAATATAATAAAACAAAAACATGGAATGTAGAAAGGTAAATTGGTACAAATGTCAATGGATACTGTGACGATAAGGCGTGTCTGCGATCAGCCGAGGTTATAATTTATAATTAAACTGATGTTACATTGAGCTATGGGTGACAATAAGTATGATGCATTGATGTGTGTGATGTATTTCATTTCATTTTTCAATCATTTCATTAAATGGATGTATGTAAATTGCCAAAATCCATGAGGGTTAGAAAAATCTGTAGATTATGGACGCCAGATTAATGTACCCATGAGGGCCTGGGTGGAAGAACGGCAGTGTTGCCGAACCCGGTGATGATAATGTAAGAAGCATTACCCCTAATAAAAACTGATAAAAAAAAAAAAAATTAAAAAAAATTCCGTACATTACTTATGTTTGACTTAATAGCAGGTGGACGGTTGGTCTTTAGGTTATGGCTCTAGCCTACTGTAGTATAACTGCTTGTAGAGTCACTAAGTGACCTGACAACATTTCTGCCTTTTATAGCTAACTTCTACGGATAGGAATATAATTTCTGTTTTCGACAGAAGGTTTTGTGGTGGTACAATGCCCTACAGTTTTGATATTTAGTATTTTGGTATGGATTTAAAAAAAATAGTGAATTCAGTTTTGGGGGTCTATTGTACTCCCAGGTCCATTTTTAAGAACTCATTTATGCACATATTTCTATGCCTCATTTGAAAGAAAAAAACAGTAGGTGCTAGGAAGTGGAGTTTTCAAGGTAGATTCTATATTTACAGAGATATTCAAATATTTGTTGAAAGTGGGGGGGGGGGGGGATTTTCAGTGAAATGGGCATGCTCAAACAGATGTTTACTCAATATTGATTTACAGTGAGCATTGGTGTAACATTTACCATCTCCATAAGTGGCACAGACAGTTGCTTACCCTCTAGGAAGTGTCATTATTTAGGTTGAACTTGTATTTGGCATGATATTCATGTAATGCCTAATTTCATAGCATGGGGTGGGGGGGGGGGTGTCAGCCATCTCTGAATTGTAGTGCAGTCATGTTCCCTCAGAGGACTCTGTGGTTCCTATCACTCTCCAAGCATATTGGCACATGCCCTATACCTATATCCTCATAAGAACACTAAGTATCTGGTTGAAACTCAGCCTCACTTTGAATATGGAGCCTGTAATATGTCAAACTAACACTAGATGGAGCCATAACTAAGTACAGATAGGTATATGATTTCTTTTTTTCTGGACAAGTTTTATAGCAATGCAATGACCTATAGTTTTATTATTTAGTATTTTGACATGGATTTAAAAAAGACAAACTACTTTATGAACTTCCCCAAACACCTGACAGGCCCAGTAATCAAAGAAGTGTAAGATATGCACAAAACTTGTGTAAGTTTCTCCTATGGTAACCCAACACCTCCCTTTCCCCCTCCCCTATACCTCCAATTCCTGCCAACTCCTGGGGGGTTTCCTTGATCTCATAGTATTTAATTATTGGTATCAGTAAGAATCAGGGGATTTTGCATATGTCCAGTGAGGCCAAGCATTGCTCAGTTAGCTGGACACGCTGGGGTAGAGAGACTACATGTGGTTCCTCTAAGGGCTCTGTCTCTGCTCTTCACCAGGGTTTGTAGACCTTCGGGTCTCCTCATAGTGAAGTCTGGGAGTTCCGTCTCTCTACAGGGTTGCAGGTTTGCAGGTGGGACCAGCACCGGGAATACAATCTGGACCAAAAGTGTGGTAGTGCTCAGGAGCTTCGGCTATACCTTACACCCAGCCAGTACAGGGGTTTACCCATGTCCCCTACAACCACACAGACCAGCCTGCCCTGCTGCCTGGCCCCTGCCTTGCCATTTCTCAAGCGCAGCCAGCACTGCCGGTGGTCTCCCCCTACAATCCCTGTGTGCCTACCCCAACACTTACGCCCTCTCTCCAACCCCAAACTCGACCCTGACCCCATGTCAATAACAAGTCAAGTGCAAGCTTGAACAGGGCCTTTTATAAACAGACCTAGCCTGAACCACAGAGATCAATGGTGTTTTGAAAGTAAAAACTATTAAAAATCAGTTAAAAACTGAAAGAATGCAGAGTTTATCATGTGTAATTAATCAAATGATACCCAATCAGGTTTAAAAGTAACTTGTAATAAAAACTGGCAATATAACATGTACCACAGACTTTGATGACTAATGGCAAATGAGATAAAAACATCAGTGGTGTTTCCTATATGCAGAGATGGGAATTATTGAACAGTGGCATAAATATATGTAAAACTCCAACTAACCAACTAGGATACCAAATATTCGTGTTGTGGTATACCAGGCAATATCCAAATAAAAAAAGCTGAAAAAGTGTCAGAGGGTTGAGGTTGACAACAGGGTGTTGTGTAGTGGCGGGATCGCCTCTAAAACGTTATCCAGCACCTGGGCACCCCCTACAGTGTATCTGGGGTACTATTGTAATAAACAGTCAATGCTGGCGAACTTGAAATGTAGACTGCATCTGAGTTATCCACTGATCTAATCCTCACATTATACACAAGATTTGTGACATGGTGGCAGCTAGTGGGATCTTCTTGAGTGGTTATACATTCCTGGAACAAGTTGGTAATGTATAAACCTACATTGTCATTGAAATCAGAGGAGATAACTCTGAAAGCAAAGTGGTCAAGTGAGGAAGCACATTGTTGTTGTGAACAGATATGAGTAGATGAACTGGAGTGGATAAAGACTGTCTAATGTTTTGAAATCACCTATCCAACTGTAGTGCTATACACTAGTAGAATCCTAGTACTGAGTGAAATTTCTCTGTGTGTGGCATTTTGAGTGAAGTTGTGGTGTTGACATCTGAATTTAAGACTGTACTGTCACTGTCAACATGCCCAAATTTAACCCCCCTGAGCCTATGACTTTTGATGCCCCTGCTAAATGGCCAGAGTGGAGGGAAAGGTTTGCAAGGTTTAGAATTGCCACAAAACTTCACAAAGATGACGGTGAAATTCAGGTTGCGTCACTCATTTACGCGATGGGTAGACAGGCAGAAAATATCTATAAGTCCTTTACGTTCAATCCTCCACCAGCCGCGACCGAAGCTCAGCCTTATCCGCTCGACCCAAAAGATGATTACGATGTAGTGCTCGATAAATTCAACGTATATTTCGTCCCTAAGAGAAATACTATTCATGAGAGGACACGGTTTTACCAGCGGACTCAACAAGCAGGAGAATCTGTTGAGTGTTTTGTGCGTAACCTTCACGAGTTAGCAGAAAATTGTCGTTTCGGGGATCGTGAGACCGAAAACATCAGAGACCGTCTAATCAGCGGAATGTCCGACAAGGAGGTGTCATTGAAACTACAGCTGGAACAAGACGAGTTGACGCTCGATAAGGCAGTAGAGATGGCGCGACACTCCGAATTGGTTGAAAAGCAGAACGAGACAAAGGTGGACTTTGTACGTAAACCAAAGCCGAAGAAACCTGCTGGTGGAAGCAGACCACCCAAGAAGGAAAGTGGCGGCCCACCAAAGAAGGACAGCTCAAAGTGCGGAAAGTGCGGTTACGTGCATAGGACCCAGAAGTGTCCAGCTCAGGGAAAGAAGTGTGTGCTCTGCAAGGGCTGGAACCATTTCGCTTCTGTTTGTAAAAATAAACCAGCCGTTGAAGACCTTGAAGTGACTATCAACCAAAATGACGATGACGATGGAGGAGCCAGTGGGTACTTCCTTGGAGCCGTTGACTGCCCCGACAGCGACCCAGCTTGGTTTACAGAGCTTGACATCAACGGAAATTTTGTCAAATGGAAACTAGACTCTGGAGCCGACGTCAGCGTTATGTGAGAAGGGACATTCAAGAGGATGAGAAATAAGCCACAACTCAAGTCTGTCAACATCGAGTTGTCAAGTCTGGGTGGTGCAGTCAAGCCTTTGGGACAGTTTGTCGCCAGAACAAACTTTAAAGGTACAAAGTATTTCTTTAGAGTGATCGTAGTTCCAAAGTTGATTGACTGCTTGATGAGCCGCAGCGTCGCCTGCCGTATGGGTCTGATCAAGAAGATCGATCAAGTGGAGGTCTTCCAGGGTTTGGGATGCCTCAAGACAGAGCCTGTCAAGATTGTGCTCCACGATGATGCCCAGCCATATGCTCTGACTGTTGCACGACGTGTACCCATTCCCCTGCTCCCAAAGGTTAAAGAGGAACTCGAGAGGCTAGAGGCCAACGATGTAATTCATAAGATTACAAAACCTACGGCATGGTGTGCTCCGATGGTACCTGTGGTGAAGAAGTCAGGTAAAGTGAGGCTTTGTGTAGATCTGAAGAAACTAAACGTAAGTGTTAAACGTGAAAGGTATGTGTTACCGACCTTAGAAGATGCAACATCCAAGCTGAATGGTGCGTCAGCATTCTCCTCTCTGGACGCGACCAGTGGATTCTACCAGATCCCGCTTGAGGAGCAGAGCTGTGAGCTGACAACCTTTATAACGCCCTTTGGGAGATACTGTTTCAGAAGACTCCCGTTCAGTATAACATCCGCACCTGAAATCTTCATGAGAAAGATGGTTGAGGTCTTAGATGGACTGGAGGGTACATTCGTGTACATGGACGACATTCTCGTCTATGGTAAAGACCGAGAGGAACACGATCAGAGGCTAGACAACGTCATGAAACGTCTTCAGGAATCTGACCTAAAACTGAACAAGGAGAAGTGTGTGATCGGCAAGTCAGAACTCAAGTTCTTAGGACATAAGTTCACCAAAAGTGGTATTGAACCAGACAGCGACAAGGTATCGGCGATAATCGAGATGCCCCAACCAACGTCCGTGCCGCTTTTACGCCAGATCATGGGGATGGTACATTACCTTGGAGCCTACCTCCCAAATCTTCATGACATTACTAAGCCTTTGAACGACCTGCTTCGAAGTGACACTGTGTGGTCATGGGGACAACCTCAGCAGGAGGCCTTTGATAGGATGAAAAAGCTGGTATCATCAGCCCAAGCTCTTGCCTACTACGATGTTTATGCGAGTAGCTATGGTCTAGGTGGTGTGCTGCTTCAGGACCACGATGGTCAGCTAAAGCCCATCGCATACTGTTCAAGGACCTTATCATCAGCTGAACAACGGTATGCCCAGATTGAGAAGGAATGTCTCGCTAGTGTTTGGGCCTGTGAGAAGTTTGATCGTTTCCTTTGTGGACTGGAGAACTTTAAGGTCTTAACAGACCACAAGCCCTTGGTGACTCTGATCAACGAGAAGGACTTAGACAGAGCACCCTTGAGATGTCAACGTTTGTTGATGCGCATGCTCCGCTTTAATGCGAAGGCTGAGTATGCACCTGGAAAGACGATGGTGATATCTGATGCGCTTTCACGAAGCCCTAAGTGGGATAATGCAACTGTGACGGACACAGAGGTTGCAATACATGTGGCCATGGTAGAGGAGAGTCTTCCCATGTCCGACCACCGGATGGCAGAGCTTCGGAAGGCGACACACGATGATGATGTCCTCCGAGCCGCAAGTGTGTATGCCCTGGCTGGATGGCCAAAGTACGAACAGGACGTCCCAGACCAGCTGAAACAGCTCTTCAATGTGAGAGGGAGCCTATCAGTTAGTAATGGTCTACTGACTTATGGCAACAGGATCATCATCCCGGAAAAGATGAGACCCGATATTCTCGACAAGATACACCAA
This sequence comes from Alentia gelatinosa, assembly GCA_950022655.1. Classification (NCBI taxonomy): domain Eukaryota; kingdom Metazoa; phylum Annelida; class Polychaeta; order Phyllodocida; family Polynoidae; genus Alentia; species Alentia gelatinosa. Next base: position 23,331,306 of record OX465593.1, read on the forward strand.
GGCCATCAGGGTATCACAAAATGCCTTGAACGAGCAAAGGAGTCTGTGTGGTGGCCTGGTATCGCCAAGGATGTGAAAGGTATCATGACCACTTGTGACCATTGTCAAACCTATAGACCGACCCAGAACAAGGAACCACTCATGACGACTACGCTCCCTGATCTACCCTGGCAGAAAATAGGAGTTGACCTGTGTCAGTTCGAGCGTCAAGAGTATCTTGTTATGGTTGACTATCATTCACGGTGGATTGAGATACTTCATCTATCAACGACTACATCTTCAGCAGTGATAGCCAAGATGAAGGATGTGTTTGCCAGACTGGGATTCCCACAGGAAGTAGTCTCAGACAATGGGCCCCAGTTTGCATCTGAACAGTTTAAACAATTCGCGAAGAAGTGTGATTTCAACCACGTCACTTCTAGTCCCCACCTGCCAAGTTCTAATGGAGAGGCAGAACGTGCCGTGGAAACAGCCAAAAGTATCCTGAGACAAGACGATCCATGGCTGGCACTGATGATTTACAGGGACACTGTCATCGCCGCTACAGGGTGTAGCCCATCCCAGCTCCTCATGGGCCGACATATTCGTACGAATCTGCCAACTCTTGGTGCCAGACTTAGGCCATTGTGGCCTAACCCAGACGTCATTAGAGACACTGATAAAGCAACAAAAGCAGGATATGAGCACCACTACAACAACCGTCATGGTGTCAAATCCCTGCCTAATCTACAACCAGGAGATGTGGTTAAGCTGAAGACCGACCAGGAAAAGACTTGGACGACTAAAGGTGTGATAACCACCTCAGCCAAGACTCCAAGGTCATATAATGTGCAGACAGAGTCAGGCATTTTCCGCAGAAATCGTCGACATCTGCAGCTAACTGAGACTGCAGACTCCCAGCCAAGTTCTGCAGTGCAGAGTCCTACAACTCTGACTCGACCTGACCACTATCAGCCTTCTGTGGTCGCTGCACCTAATCCGGCTGCATCAGCTGGTCCACCTACTCCAGCTCTCACAGAAACACCTGTGCTACGCCGGTCTCTGAGGATGATCAGGAGGCCAGAGAGACTGATTGAAGCTTAGTCTTGTCCCCCGACATGGGCTAAGAATAATGCCCGGGACAAGGCGCGAAAGGGAGAAGTCTACTCCTTATTCGCAGGATATGTTTTGTTCATGTTGTGTTGCTACTATAAATATTCTCTTACAGCTGATTAACATTGAGACTCATATAGACATTCTAAAGACATTTCAAAGTAGTAGTAAAAGTAAGAGATAAAAAACTCCCTATCTGAAGTAAGACTTATTTCAGAGAAACATAAAGACTCTTGTTTAAAAATTTTGAAGAAAAAAAAAAAGGGAGATGTTGTGTAGTGGCGGGATCGCCTCTAAACAGTATCCAGCACCTGGGCGCCCCCTACAGTGTATCTGGGGTACTATTGTAATAAACAGTCAATGCTGGCGAACTTGAAATGTAGACTGCATCTGAGTTATCCACTGATCTAATCCCCACATTATACACAAGATTTGTGACACAGGGTATGGGGAAGACCTGGTGGCGGCCCAGGGGGAATGCTCCCAGGAGGATCTGCATTTTCATCTCTCCCAAGAGATTTTCTGGCCCCAGCTGAGAGCTAAAATAGGCTTTGTTTTGTCAACCTATGTGAGAATTCACTTTTAATAGAACTTGATTCAACACCATCACTCAAACAGGAAATGAGGCGAGTTAGGAAAGTCAGATAGGGATGGTTAGGCCAGTCGGGTCAGACCATGTAGATTGGGTTTAACTGGTTGGATAGGCCAAATTGGATCCGTCTGGACATGGACAGTGTATCTCTATGGACTGGAAGCGGGCCGTAGGTAAGAGTGCGAGGGTGGCGCCGATGTGTGCCGCACCCCGCCTATAACGACCGCGGCGCCCTCTGGTGGCCAAACATGTGAACTATATCTAGAATGTGGTACATTTGATGACCACCAGGGCAACTTCAAAGTGTCAAAAATATGCCAATTTTTTTAAATACTTTGAATAAATATGAAAGCATAATTCAAAGTATTTCAGAAAGGCCTGTAATGAGAGTAATGTAAGGGGCATATGGTATAATGCTGAGACATTTTTGAGATTTTGAAACCATGGGATATGTTTGGTAATATATCATGCCATACCAGTCTCAGATAATGTACCACTGCAATGACAAAAAGTTTCTTGAATACTTAGAATGAAGATAGAAACACAATTCAAAGTGTTTTAGAAAGGTCTGTAAATACTATTTTGTAAGGACAAGGTCTAATAATGCTGAGACATTTTTCAGATTTTCATCTCGGGGAGTCCTTTTGATGTATTTTCATGTCGGGCAACAGTCTGAACACGGTCATTCTATAGTGACAAATAGTTTCCCATTCTACTTGAATACTTAGAATGAAGATAGAAGCACAATTCAAAGTGTTTTAGAATTTTGTAAGGGCTAGGTTTCATAAGGCTGAAACATTTTTAAGATTTTAATCTAGGGGAGTCCTTTTGATGTATTTTTTATGTCAGGCAACAGTCTGAACACAGTCATTCTATAGTGACAAAAAGTACCTGTCAAAACCTGTAAAAACTATTTTGTAAGGGCTAGGTCTTATAATGCTGAGACATTTTTAAGGTTTTCATCTCGGGGAGTCCTTTTGATGTATTTTTATGTTGGGCAACAGTCTGAACACGGTCATTCTATAGTGACAAAAGGTTTCCCATTTTTCTCAGATACTTAGAACCAAGATAGAAGCACAATTCAAAGTGTCCATGAAAGGCCTGTAAAAACTATTTTGTAAGGGCTAGGTCTCATAAGGCTGAGACATTTTTCAGATTTTCATCTCGGGGAGTACTTTTGATGTTTTTTTATGGTGGGCAACAGTTTCAACACTGTCCTTCTGAAGTGACATAAAGTTTCCCATTTTTCTCGAATACTTAGGAGGAACAGAAGAAGTATTGAATAGTAGTTTTATTTCTTGATATTGTCCATAATTGCGTTACAGCTAATATCAGACTAGCAACATACATGTACACATTATTGATCTATTTGTACCAACCACAAAACTATCAGTGGTATATGTAAAGAGAATCTGAGACCCTGAAATGGTCAGAATAAAGATCCATGTATGCCATTTCCTAACCTAAATTAAATGCTGTAAATATCAACAAAAAAAAATCGTAATCAAAGATTTGAGCAAGTCTATGTCAAATATTGCATGCTGGATGTCAAACCTTCCGAACAATAGTGTGCTTCCGCATATACGCACATACGCGTTGACATTGAAAAAAAGAATACCAAAGTGAAGATCAACTCGACCAGTGAAGTGGGATTCACACGATGGGATTCACGTACCTCACAGGGCTCAAAGTCTCATGCGATTTTGTTCCTTTTTAGGAGGAAATGTCTTTAACAATTACAGGGAGGAAAACATATCTCAGGGAAATAAATTCCTATAATTTAGACGAAGAAATTGTGTTCGAGTACATAATCTCAGCAGGATTTGTCTCAGAAAAACACCCTGTGAGGTACATGAATCCCATCGTGTGAATCCCACTTAAGAGTCTCTGAAATAGGTTGAGACTCGAGTACTTGTCGTCTGGTCCGAGTTTAGGTGGAGACTGAGGATCAGTCTACCTGAATGAGCGCAACTGGAATAAGGTGGCGCCAACTGGGGAATAATTAAGGAACTAATTAACCGGAGTGGAGACCCCTGTCATTAATACCTAAAATAAGGGTCTTATTTATAGACATACGCACAAAACAATTAGTGTCACAATATAACTGTACAATTTGGTTTATACACTTGAGATACAGGTGCCAAATAGTGTCTGGTGTAACGCTGTCCCTGAACAGTGTTAATATTATAGGAGATTCTTTTGCACATACAGTTTAGTAGATCTATACACCTGCCTACGGTCATATAGAAAAAGAATTTTGGCTTGCACATGTATTTGTCTGTTTGAGGTATAGCACTGCGATATCTGGCAGATAGATATAATTACAAACATGGACAATAACTAATTGTGATGTATGTACGGTGCTTCCTAACAGGTCCCCACTCTAGATAGTGGTTAAGGCCCAACCGTTTGGATTGCCACCCCCAGCGTTTGAACCGTCCTCTGTCTTCGTTTGCACTGACCCCCGATAGGTTATATAAGGAGCAGATGTCCACTCAGAGCTCACTAGGAACCCAGACACCGAGGCGTCAACAACTCCAGAGTCCTTGTTTCTTTGATAATATTATGGAAAAAAGTATTTTTCAGGTAATTTTCTCTTCATAATATAAAAAATATCTATAAGACACTCTAAACATATTTTTATCAGAATAATAGTACTGTATATGCCTTTCGTGTCTTTTCCTGAGAGCATAGCTCTAACAAGAAAATGCTCCCGATGCACACCGACGCACTTAGCGTCGTAGCAAAAATCGAACATGTTTAATTGAGTCAGGAAAGTTTACGATGCCCACCAACGCGGCTTTTGCATCGGGCGCATCATAGACCACGTCGGTATGCGTCGTGATGTGATAAATAGTTCTTATTTACCATAGGCAATTGCTCTATACAACTTGTTATTTCATACAGGTAGAGATAATGTAAAAAAACACTGCTGTCCTCTCCCTCGTATTCTGCAGCCTGCAATATCAAATAGTTCCCCAAAAGATTCAGGTATTAGCTTCTTTTATTATGATGACCCTAAGTAGAATCACATCATTTTAACACGTTTCCATGGTGAAACATAAGACTGTGATCTATTCATCAGAATCTATGGATTATTGCCAATGATCAAAACATCATGTTACATATTCGCTGGAGCCACCGGAAGATAGGACCAACTTTCTGTCCTAGGTGATCGCTCTAGAATAAATAAATACCTAAAAAAAATCTCCTGGCAATATCGTATGGCATCACTTTGCTGTTAAATGGAGGTAAGGAGAGTGTCCTTGACTCTTTGTGACCACATCCTCATCTCAGATCCGCTTCGTACGTCCTACCTTATTCCCATGTCACACTCATGATCTCACAATCAAAGGATGGAAAATCCGTTACAAACACATGATGGCCCAGTTATCCACCCAGAACAAGTCTTCTCCCAGCAACCGAGACGGGAGGAGAGTTCGCCATACTGCCAATCTCAGCTAACCTTTACTAGGTGCGCAGAAGCTAGTTTGAGACTGCGGGGAAAGGTATAAGAACTGAATTTAGGAAACCACTCCAGTGAATTTAGCTGGTGAGTAGACTGTATGCATAGTGGTTGGTTAATAAATGGTCGCCGCATATTAGATGACCAGTAATTATTCGTACATGAAACCCAGATTCTGCCAATTTCGTCCACTCGAGGGGGAAAACATTTGATTGGACACCACTATCATCAGGTAAGTCCCACTATCATTATTAAATAGACTACTAGCGACTTCGTCGATTCGCTAAACCCCCCCCCCCTCCCCCAGAAAAAAACTCCGGGAAACCCCGATAATGACGTTCAGATCATGAATATTCACGAGCGGAATTATGAAAGGGCTATTATTTCATGTTACACAGGTAGTAGCTTGTTACTGGTGTCTACTCTAACACCAGCGAAAGCCTGTTGTCTCATTGTCTCTCTCAAGGTAAGGAGATCAGAAAATTAGAGTTCAAAATTATGTTTACAGTATGGCAGGAAGTACATTCTCAGGATAGAAGTACATCTGTGTAGGGAAATTAAAAAAAGGATAGCTGGTTTAAGTTTAGCACTACACGAGAATCTCACTCTCGTGGCCCTTCAGTCTCCCACCCTAGATTGGGTTCACTCTGTCCCTATGTGTGGGAGATTCTCCAAGCGGATTTAACGGAATTCTAACGTTTTAAATATAGTAGGTAAATATGATTATTAACTCATTGAATTCCTGCTATGGGAATGAATAACTTGGTTGTTTAACCCTATAAGGACAGGCGCTTGTGGTGGAACTGCCGCTATAGACCCTATTGAGGTATCCCAGAATTCAGTCTGTTTACAGGTCCCGGTGTGCGCTGGTTACCGACGTTGTATGGTGATAGACCCTTGGCCCGTAACCCACAATCATTGCTTTTTAACGGTTTTTATAAATCTTCAAATGGGAAATCCGATGTCAGAAATGGAATTTTCAGCTATTTCTACATGTAAAGCCAAAATTATGTTCAGGTTACTCAAATATAAATGGGAAAACTGTGGTTCATATGATTGTAGTGTGCCCAGTTTCTCGCGAGCGGAACTTGTGTTTACCCTGGGCGATAATTGGGAGTCGAGTAACCTCTGGAGGGCGTATAAGGATGGGTGTTTGTGTCAGTGTACACCCCATTGCTGTCTGAACTCAAAATTTGATTGTTACATCACCTGATATGATACGTCGTCTTTGATATTTTATTTGGGCCAAAAATATGAAACCACTCGGGGTGAAAATACCTTAGGCATTATATACACAGGATGCAAAGAATACCTAGAGGTATTACGTACACAAGGGGCGAAATATCTGCAGGTATTATGTACGTGTACAGTGGGTGAAATTACCTATTATTAGGCATTATTGTACACAGGTGGCGAAAATACCTATAGGCATTATGCTCCCAGGGGCAAAAATATCTGCAGGCTTTATTTACACAGTTAGTGTTAGTACCTACAGGCATTATGTACACATGGGATGAAAATACATACAGGCATAATATATATATATATATATATATGTATATATATATATATATATATATATATATATATATATATATATATATATATATATATATATATGTATGTATGTATGTATGTATGTATGTATGTATGTATGTATGTATGTATGTATGTATGTATGTATGTATGTATGTATGTATGTATATATATATATATATATATATATATATATATATATATATATCACACCTCCTCTGATCGCTTTAGGTTGATTATGTACTTCTCACTGAAGTCGCTTGTTGAGATTTGGTTGTCCACAATCAAATGTCCAGCAGTAACTGCTTTCTAGATTTGTGTCCTCGGTTGGTAGTCATTAGGCTCCAATTTCCATCCTAGAACTGACTTTTTACAAAAAAATTCAGGATAAATGGGGTTTGGTACATTCATCGAAAAAAATCGAAGCTCTTCTTTGAACCGATGATAAATAAGGCAGATAATCATTTTATTTCAATAACATAAATTTCAAGGGAAAACGAGGAAATGACATATTCTAAGGGTGGAGATACATTGGACCGGTCGGGAGAGTCTATTGGAATACAAATTGATACGGTTTGAATTCGAAGTCGGACCGACCCGAAATTGCACCCTGATGACAAAAATAATATTAGAAAAAACAAACCCAAAATGACTTTCAAAATCATTTTCTAAGACGTAGAATGCTTCCTCTTGGCTAGCTATGCTAATTCTGGGTGAATTTGAGGCAAGTTTCTTCTGCTTCCCATCCCATAATATTTCAACAACATGTACATTTTTAGGGGAAAAGAAAACATATTCCAAGGGTAAGTACAAATTGTTATGGACCAGGAGAATGTATTAGATTACGAATTGATCAAGTTCTAGCAACAAAAATGTCTTTCAAAATCAATTTCCAAGACATAGAAGGCTTTCTCATGGCTAGATGAATGAATTCTGGCTCCATTTGAAGCAAGGTTCCTCCAATTCCAATCCCAGAACTGATAAAGAAGGCAGATAATCACATTAATCTAATAATATGAATTTCAAGGGAAAAGAATAACACACTCTAAGGGTAGAGATATTGTCGTTGACCAAGAATTCATTTTTGATGACAGGCAGTTGCAGAAATTTCAAGTTGACTGGGTTCCAAGTGGGTTACAGAAAATGACCCATAGACCGAGTCCAGCCCAAACCTTTTAATTAATTGTTATTTTCATACGATTCTATCCTCATTCATTAATGATGAACATACTTTTAAAATTTGCTGCTAGTTATAGAATACATGATATATGTACAGATCTAGAAAAGACCGGATTCATAAAAGCTTTATCCAGTATGCTGTCATCCTTTCTGAAGTGGGCCTACCATCCTCATAGTAAAAAGAAAGTGGCTGCTGACGTTGACATTGAGATTCAGGGAGACGGGGATGGGCAGAAGATAGCAATAGATTTTATTACCCCCCTACAACATAGTGTCCCTAGAAAACACATTGGCAGAGTGTATCTACATACGGCTATGTTGTATGCTCCGGGCCGCAAAAGACGACGTATACAGAAAAATAGTGCATATGAAAAAATAGTGCGTACTTAAATGAACTAATGCAAGTACTCCACTTGTCAGGAAAAGGTGGATAATAAATACAATATAGGCTGCCTTCTGATAAAACTGGTTGTAAACTCTTCGGAATATCCTCGCATGCGCTCGGATATCACAACGGGTCAACTCCTCGCAGCATACGACCGCTTGTATCTTCTGATACCAGTCAATATTGTGTATATACCCCCTGCCCCCCCCCCCCCAAAAAAAATAAAAAAAATAGGCGAACTAGGTACCCATAAACCACATCCCTTTCCCCTCAAACAAATGGGCCAACATTGAAATACACGTAAGCATATGCTCCGGATACATCCTGATATACACATGCATGGTGAGGAACACTTTCTCATGTCCAATCCAGGAGCTGTATATACATGTATTGGGCGAATAAAGTATGATGATTATCATAAATGATAAGAGAAGGCAGTTACCCAATTATACACATACAACATACAAAAGAACGAGCATAATCGTGCTTCTTAGGTGAAAAATGATTGTTTTCTATGGTTATTGTTTTGTTTTTATGTTGCGTTTCTTCATTGGTTTCTTTTTCAGGTTTATAAAATTTCTTTTTGTCTCCTTGTTTAGAATTGCCCTACACCCACAACCCACTCTGTCCTACACCCACACCCGACTCTTTTATATACCTACCTCCCAATCTGCCCTACACCCAGACCACACACCATCCTCTTTACACCCCACTCTGTCCTAAGCCACACCCCACTCTGTCCTACACCCACACCCCACTCTTTTATATACCTACCCCCAATCTGCCCTACACCCAGACCACACACCATCCTCTTTACACCCCACTCTGTCCTAAGCCACACCCCACTCTGTCCTACACCCACACCCGACTCTTTTATATACCTACCTCCCAATCTGCCCTACACCCAGACCACACACCATCCTCTTTACACCCCACTCTGTCCTAAGCCACACCCCACTCTGTCCTACACCCACACCCGACTCTTTTATATACCTACCTCCCAATCTGCTCTACACCCAGACCACACACCATCCTCTTTACACCCCACTCTGTCCTAAGCCACACCCCACTCTGTCCTACACACGTCCCCCACTCTCTTCTAAAACCCACACCCCACTATCCTATACCCCCACCGACCTCTGTACTACACCCACACCCCACACTACCCTACACCGACAGCCCACTATGTCCTACACCCACACCCCAATCTGCCCTACACCATTACCTCAATTTGTCCTAGACGACACCTTATTCTATCCTACACCTGCACCCAATTCTGTCCTTTTGCCACATCCCACTTGTCCTACACCCATATCCTGCTCTGTCCTACACCCTCACCACTCTGTCCTATACCCACACCCCACTCTGTCCTATACCTACATCCTACTTTGTCATACACTCACTCTGTCCTACAGTCACACCTCACTCTATCTGATACCACACCTCAAGCATTCCTACACCTGCACCCCACTCTACACTACACCCACACCCAGTTCTGTTATACAACCACACCCCACCCTGTCCTATACCCACACCCCACTCTGTCTTATACCTACACTCCAGTTTACACCACACCCAAAACCCACTCTGTCCTACTTACACACTGTCCTACACCACACCCCACTCTGTCTTACACCTACACCCCACTCAGTCCTATACCCACACGCCACACTGTCCTACACCACAGTACACTCTCCTACACCTGCACCCAATTCTGTTCTTTAGCCACATCCTAGTCTATCATACACCCACACCGCACTCTGTCTTACCACCACATCCCCCTCTGTCATAAATATACCCACTCTGTCCTACACCACACCTCGCTCTGTCCCGCAGCTGCACCCCATTCTGTCCTTTAGCCACATCCCACTTTGCCTACACCCATATCCTGCTCTATCCTACACCCATACCTCACTGTGTCCTACATCTACACAACACTCTTTTCTACACCCACACCTGACTTTGTTCTACACCCACACCTCACTCTGTCCTACATCCACACCTGACTTTGTTCTATACCCACACCTCACTCTGTCCTCCTCCGACACCACACTCTTTCTTACACCCACACCCTACTCTGTCCTATTCCCACACTATGTCATGCACCCAGATCCCATTCAGTCGCACACCCACACCCTGCACTGTCCTACACCTACACCTTACTCTGTCCTACATCCACACCTCACTCTGCCTGGAGTGTGTGAATATTGGTGGTCATGGGTGTTATTGATGGCTCTGGGTGTTAATTACCGTACTTGTTTGGGTTGGTAGGTCTAGGTGTTGGTGATTGTGAGTGTTGGTGGGTAGAGGTGTTTGTTTTGGTAAGTTCTGATGTTGGCAGGTGTGAGTTTTGGTGTTGGTGGGCAAAGGTGTTGGTGTTGATGTTTGTAGGTGTAGGTATGAGTGGGTTGATGGGTGTTGGTGTAATTGTTGGTGGGTGTTGATAGGTATGGGATGGTGAGTGTTAATGTTGTTGTTGCTGGTGTTGGGACTGATGGGTGTGAATGTTGGTGAAGGGTTAGCTTTTTGCAGCAAGCTCAAAGTTTATGTGACCATTCTAATCTTAAGGCAGCGAATATGAGCATGTGACCCACGCTCAAAAATGAAAGTTACGATATAGAAAGTAACGATATATGATCTGGGCATCCTGAACCATAGATTAGCTATGTACTGTGCTAAGTATACTGATGCAAGTTTTCCATGGGGTATCTTCTCCCCCACCTACCCTAGTTGCGTGACTGAACGTTTGAATGATAACGTAATGATACACTCAGGCCTCAGTCATAGCCAGAGGAGGACCAGGCTGTATCGTCGCCTGTTCAGTAAAGTAGGTAAGGGATACCCGTTATTATGTTACTTAATTTTCTCTAATTATATTTTCAACAGTATAATATGATTGTTTCGTGTGTCTCACGGTAAATCAGTGAGGCATGGCAGCCCTTGACAACAATGTATTTGTTAAGTATTCCGCTGTTTATTCATCTAAAACATCATTTTTTGTCACTCCGTAGATTAAAACATTCCCATATAGACTTCCGGCGTGCTGCAAAAAGCTACCCCTTCACTATCTGCATGCTATTGACTATGGTATCGAGAAAGGAGCAAGGTGCCAGTGTCTTAGGGCCTTAGAGGCATGCCCAGCTGACCGTGACCGTGACCGATCACTCAAGACTGAAATACCTCAAGACCCACTGGTGCTTGCTATGTTTGGATGCTAGGACTCAGTTGCATATATATGTAGGAGATACAACCCTCTGTATGTCTATATAAATACTCCGAGCGAGTTAGGCGGAAACCCGCGGAACTAATTTGTGTTTGTGGTGCTACCTCCGGGCAGGTAGCGAACCAGACACTCACCTAGTCCCATTCGTCACTGAATTTTTTCTTTGGATGGATGTGCTTTGCAAAATGAATCGCTGGGCGGCTTTTCTGCTTTTTGCAGTTGTTTGCCAGCTATGCAAGTACAAGTACGATGGGCGTACTTCGAAACATTGTCCCAAGTGCAGGAATACAACTCAAATTCAACACGCTCAGAGGATGGAAGAGTTAAATCGGAGTGTATATATATATATATATATATATATATATATATATATATATATATATATATATATATATATATATATATATATATATCTAATAGAGCACACCGGAAGTCTATATAATCGCGGAGCTGTAATGGTAACATATGGATAAATGATAAATGATGAACAATTGACTACACATTGGCGTAATTCATATTCATTCTAGCAGAAATAATAACTGTCTATAAAAATGAAAAAAAAGAAAAACTTTGTGTCCAGCTCGCTCAGCGACAAGAGTGCTACACTGGCAACCAGAGCTACACAAAATTAGCTCTGGTCGGGTTAGATATGTGGCCACCTTGACCCAGTAGCGGGACCTGTTTCTTACTCTCCTACCAGATCTTTCGTACTGCTTGGAGAGTGTGGTATGTCATAACCTGGAAGCCAATTATTCATTTTCTTATTTCCTTTCCTGTGTATTATTTCATGATGTATTGAACGTAAATCTTGATATCTTTATCGATTTCTTAGCAACGGATATTTCATATTAGGTATATCTGGTTTTATAGTATACATAGAATAGAACTCGGTTGGAGGCGAACACAAAAGGGATACCCAGGGGATACCGTGTGTGATTTAACCCGACCAACCCCTATGTCGTAGAAGGGGTTGGTTGCCAATCTACCAGAGTGCTTGTGGCGCTTGACTCCCCTGGCGCCTATAACTAGTGCAATAATAGTCCCGGTAGTGGCGCCACCCTACATGACACTTCTAGCGGCCTCTAGTGTCTCACTCGTGACATCTCTCTCTTTATATTTATATAAAGGCGAGATGATACGATCTTCCGTTAATTATAACATATACAATTATATTGTTACAATGACACATTCCTACTCGTAGAAAAACATATGACTTTACTAGATATATGGTCACTGGATAGAGGGGGAATCTTATGTATTCTATCATAGCTTCTACCACATAAATGAAAAATATGGACCAATATCTATCGACAAATTGATCCCATAATTAGATATAATTTTGGCATTCAACTGCCCATTACACTACACTAAATTCAATTTAAGGCCCGATGTCCACCTACTGCGATATGGCTCCGATTTGGACTACAATGCACCTACCGATAAAAACCACGATTCTGCGATTAGGCACAGAAAAAAACCCATTACGATACGTGTTGGATTGGCATGTCTAGACATATATGTTTACGAATTTGCATCTTCCGATATGTCTCCGATGTTTGCTTTTTGTATCGGTGCCATATCGGTAGGTCTTAATTTCTACTGTGTGGTTATTATCTGACTGGAATAACTATCAAACGTGGATTCCAGCATTATTCACAAGGTAATGGGGAGACGGCTGTCGAAGCTGGAGCATTGACAGCTACTATGAAATAGAATCGTTCATGTATATCATGTGTTCATATGTATCAGCTTTATCAGTACTACCCACTAGAATGGTGTTTAATAGGACTAATAGCTGTATAATAGGTGTTTTACTTGCAATTATTGGAGGATAATATGCAGTGCAATGTTCCTTCATCAGATTGAAGGAAATGTTGTATCTTCTATGCACTGGACCAATGGCTGGGTTTGCATCTCATGAACCCCTTTTAGTCACTCCAGCACTATTCTAAATCAGAAGAACAGATTTGATTGACATTGCAGGTGAACTAATGTTTTTATCGTCTTTGTTTTAGTTGGAAGTTGTTACATTTTCCCTAAAGGGGATTGTGGATGAAGATGTGGCATCAGCACACAGTCGTATATGTGCTGACAATCATTCATCTCAGTCGATCTGGACGATTTCATCCACAAAATGAAGCAGCCTCAGGTCTCCAAGACATTGAGAACAACCAGCCAGACAATCACCATGGAGAAACAAAAACTGTACAATGCCCTCAGACCTGCCACTGTGACATTAACTTGGATTTCCTTAGGATCAGAATTAAGGATTGTACTCTTGATCCATCACCGGCACTCTTTGCCATGTTCTATCAGTATGATCTGATAGAGATTGAGATACTAAATGCTCAACTCACCTCGTTTCCTTGCCAAACTGTTTCTGTGCTAAAACATCTTGACACAATGTATCTAACGGGAAACATGATAAGCATGATTCCCTGTGATCTCTCACAAATGTCAGAATTAAACGAGTTAGATATCAGCTATAATGCTCTGATCACAATGCCATGTAACCTCACATCACTGACTTCCCTATCAACATTGGCTTTGAGGTACAATGGTCTACAATCAATATTATGTGATCTGTCAGGGTTGTCTACATTACAGCATCTTGATCTTAGTCATAATGCTATTTTCTCAGTGTCAAGTCTGAACAAATTAACATCTATAAAAGATATACTCTTGAGAGATAATAATTTACGTAGTTCTGCATGTGATATCATAGAAATATCTAGCTTAAGATCCATTGACCTCAGCTATAACTACCTACAAAATTTTTCATGTAATTCGTCAACATATTATTACATAACATCATTTGATCTGGGCCATAACAATATTGATGTAATACCATCTATAGTGTCATCAATGATCTCATTAAAAATATTGGGTGTGTATCAAAATAGAATCAAGAGATTGCCCTATTTCTTGTTAAACTTAAAAAAACTTGCATATATAGATTTATCATACAATAAAATATCAACATTTCCTATTTTACTCAGTCAAATGGTTGCATTAAAGCAACTGGATATGTCGCATAATGCTATAGAGACCATACCAACTCAGTTCTCGACAATGAAAAGCTTAAGGATCCTATTCATTAGTCACAATAATATTAAGACTTTATCCCCTTGTCCCTCTACTTTATTCTATTTGGATCTTAGTCACAATGCAATACAAGGAGTGCCTCACGGTCTGTCAAACTTAAAAGAGCTCAATCTAAGTTATAATGCTATAAATACCCTGCATTGTGACTTCTTGAATATACCAAATCTTGAAGTGTTATACTTAAGTAACAACAAAATAAAAAGTGTGTCTTGCAACCTCACAAAAGTATCTAAGCTAGAGGAGCTGCATTTAGACCACAATGATATAGTCGAAGTGCCATGTAACCTAACAACACGATCTGTGCTACAGAGGCTGTATCTAAACCACAACCTTATACAGAAACTGCCCCCTTATTGCTTGCAAAATTATCCAAGGCTTCAAGTAGTCCAGTTTGCATCAAATAGAATATCCACTCTATATGATGGATCATTCAATGGCCTGCCTGATCTACAAGAGTTGAATTTTGAAAGTAACATAATAAGGGTTATAGAGGACCATGTGTTTCAACCTTCTTCCAATTTCCGCAAATTACACACAATAAGCTTAACTCATAATAATCTTAGTGGTTTAGAAGTGTGGCCCATTAATCTGGCAATGGAGAACCCCTCATTTCAGTTAGCTGTTGAAAACAATTCAATTTCATATTTCACAAACTATGAAGGCCATACTGTAAAATTATGTACTGATGTTCTCGGTGGGAGATTTCTCATGCAGCATAATGAGATTAAGCATATTATAGCTATTTTCAAAGGTTGGAATATACACATAGGAGAGGAATTAAATCAATGTGAGACTGTAATCTTCAATGTTCAGGGAAATCCCTTGAATTGTGATTGTAAAGATTACCCTGTTTATGAATACATTACTGGTACATCAAATGTTATTACTAATGCAATTTGTGTAGAACCAAGCTCCATGAAGTCAGCAAATGCCACTGCTATTTCGCTGGATAGCTTTACTTGCAACATCTCTAAAGACTGTCCAAAGGGCTGTTCTTGCCTAGATTCTCCATACTTCCAATACATTAGGATATCATGTGGCAATTATATTGGAAAAGAACTGCCAGACAGGCTCCCAGATTTGTCAAAGGAAACCTATTCATATAATATGAATTGGAAAGGAAGTAAACTTGAGAATATCGCATTTCATCAGTACCTTTGGAATGTGTCTGAGGTCATTTTCACTAGAAATGCCATAAGACATATCTCATTAGAGGCCATACTGTCATTGAGGAATGTTTCTAAGCTTTACCTTGACAATAACAAATTGCAACGGCTGCCACCCAACATATCAAAGGTACATATGGGGCCCAATGTGGGAATCCGTCTTGGCAACAACCCATGGGCATGTGATTGTGAGTCTGTAGACACAATAAAGTGGATATTGAAAAGATTTAGAGCCATTCAGGATCTGGGAAATACCTTGTGCTTTTCGCCCCCTGACCTTACTGATAAAACACTCATTGAGACTGATCCAATAAGACTTTGTGAAGGTGGGCAAGTAAATCTCTATATGGTGATTTCAACACTTTGTGGAACTGTTCTTCTTTCCTTTACATTTCTGCCCATAGTTTGTGTGTTTAGAATCAAACACAGGGTCAGGCTTCCCCAGAGGAAGCAGTGGGAAGCTATGCCTGAGGAAGAGGAGGAGTTGCAAGATGAGGGGAAAGAATTTGATGTGTTTGTGTCATATGCTAATGAAGATGAGGAATTCATCGGTGAATACCTGATCCCAGAGCTTGGAAATTATGGTTTCAAAGTCTGCTTCCATCGAATCCACTTCTTAGGTGGAAAATCCATCATTGATAACATCTATGAATGTATATCTAAAAGTAAGAGAGTTTTGGCATTTTATTCCTTGAATTTTAAGGTGAGTAAATTCTGCGTGTGGGAGTTTTCAGCTGCCATGGATGCAGATGCTCAGGCTGGCACAACACGTTTGATCACCATCAAGGACACAAACCTCAATATTGATGAACTTGAGTTGACTCACTCCACATACCTTAGAACCCACTCCTATGTCATCAAAGATGAGCCTCACTTCTGGGAGAACCTCCTGTATACACTTCCCAAAAAGCGATTTGGAAATGTTGCGGAACTCAATGAGAATGACTGAATGTTTTTAACATCTACGTTGGTTGAATTTTGATGATGATGACTGATTCATTTCCTGAGCAGGTGCATGACATCAATTGGGTGGCAATGTTGCATGACCATGAATGAAACATTATCAATAGTTACCACATTTCTCTGACCAGATGTATGACATATTGTGTAGGAATATTTGTATAGCAAAAAAGACATAGATTAGGGACTGCAAAATGTTGGTTTACAAATATGAAGATGATATATTCATGTATATTCCAAGGTAAGAGCATACTCCCCAAGCATATTCTGTCTGCTTTACTAATGGATGGGACAAACTAGAATTGGACCTCTGGGGCGAGAGAGAGAGATAGAGAAAGACTCCATGAAATGTCTATAAATTTTGCACTGAGGAATCTGTTCATGAAAATGAATTTGTAATCAGGATTATATCATAAAGAGTATGTAATAGTCAAAATGTTGGTTGCTTAATAAACAGCACTATCAAATATGGTATACTTCTTTAATTATGCTCCACCTTCATATTCTGATTCCTTACAAATGCTTACGTCTCGATTTGCATATTCTTCATTTGTCTGGAGGGAGACTATGTCTACATTCCAGTTGTTGGAAAGATTTCCCAATGGGGGACACACACCACAACATAGGGTGGTTACAAAGTTACAAATGCTTTAGAACTCCTTTGAATATCCCCATCTATAAGTAGTAATATCGATATCTTACATTACGATTTGCCCACTTCCATTGAAAACGAAACTAATTATAGTAAAGTTGTTAATTTTGTGAAATGGCTTATTAAGAGTGGTTTCTGCTGAACCTAGAATTGCATTTTGATCCTCATTGTCACCCTCCAGTCATCTTTTTGTCTGAAATGATGGCAATAAACTACATTTCCTGTCTTATGCAATTCTATCATGTGTTGCGATTTTAAAAGATGGTGAATTGTAATCCTTTCTCTTTGTGAAATTATTTTAGAATCCTTAAACCTTAACCCCCTTCCCATGGCTATTCATGATCTGTGATAGTTTAAGTACGGCAAGTTAAGATTATACTTCAGCATATGTAGCCTTGTTTTTATTCAGTTGACTATTCATTTGTAACTCATCTATCGGCATCTATCCTTTAACCCATTTCTACAAGAAGACAATTTCACAAATATTGAGCAAATGATGCATTGAAGCATCATTGTCCTAGCCTAGGTGAATATTGGCTCAATATTCTCTACACGGGATGAAGCGCTGCTACCTTCAACCATATAAGGATAGATGATGCCTTGAGGTTTCACCTGGGATAGGACAATGCTGCCTCAAAGCATCATTTTCCCAAAAATTTTGAAATTGTTTTCAATGTGTAAATAATGGATTAAACACAAATGCGGGTAGGTATCGAAACGCCTCCTGGTTTAACACTGGTGCTGCCATCTGGGGCCATGAAAAGATAGCAGTCTCTCATAGACAACAATGGATAAGCACTTACCTTCTTCAGATGGCCTTCCCATAGAAATTAGCATGGTGACATCGTATTTTTTTAGCATTTCTCATTTGTACATGTTCCTAACACTGCACGAAAACCACTATTTTACATATGTATACGAAACGCGTCTAACAGTAGGATTTTGCGTCTAGAAGTTAGACCTGTTATCCGTCTCGTAGACGCCTTATCTAGTGGCATATATACATGTTCATGGTGCGGTCTTATATACGTCATATATACGCCTGATTCCGTTGTATATATACCAATCTCAAAAAGTTCCATTCTCTGCCACTTGGGGACACTACTGGTAGCATATTTCATTTGCCATTAACCATCCAAGTCTGTATTATATGAAAATTGTAATCTTATATTACCAATTTATTTTATAAAAACCTAATTAAGTATAAATTGATTAATTACACACAGTAAACCTTGCATTATGTTGTTTTTTAATTGTTTTTCTAATAGATCTTACTTTCAAACACCATTTCAATGTGTGGACAGTGAGGCTTACTATATAATGAGCCTCTTCAGACTTGAGGTTGAATACTGAAATCATCTTACCCCCGTGTGAATGCGGCCGCACAGGTGTGAATGCGGCCGCACATGTCTACCCGGCCGCCCCCCGACACCATAACACATTGCGGCGGGCAACGGCGGGCAGCGGCGGGCGGTGGAGCGTGAGGCAATAGATGCCTGAAACGTAGACGCGTATAAGAGGTGTATACAAGTATAAACAAGCCACGATACAGCCGATACGTGCGTTATCGCGATGGCGTATATATATGTAAAATAGTGGTTTTTGTGCAGTGTAACTATCATAATCCAGAATCATTTGAAGATAGCAATAGAACATCAATGTCATTTAGCAACAAAGTAAAAATATTGCAGTTTCCTATAGACACCAATAGTTAAGCACTTATATTTTCAGATGGCCCTCCCATAGAAGTTAGCATGGTGACATGCCATTATTTTTGCATTTTCTATTTGCTGACATATATAACTTATATTATCCAGAGTTATTTGCAAATCTCAATAGAATTTAGAAATCAGCCAACTACAAGCATTTGTCTTTAATGGAATTTCAGAGAATGCATGTAGAATATCAAATTTGAGATCTATGAATGATAAAAAAAAATAGCAAGGATGACATATCATATCAGGTGATGGAAGCCTCAAATCACGAGTTCAGATGGTCATGTGCCTGTCTACTATAGTCCTGAGCGTTTAATATGGGACAAAAAACTAGTTTTTTTCTAACTTGAAAAAGGCAAATCGCTCTTGTGTCATGAATAAGGGGGCGATTTTCATAAACAAAATATTGTTAGAAAGCTAAGACTTCTGCCTATCTGTCAGTATAAAGCTGATATACCTGTGTCATGGCTAGGATTTCCTGTCATAGATTGAACATTGGAATTTCTTAGGTAAAATATGATACCTTCCTGTCTTCACAGTGATTTAATGAAAAATCTATCACGATGACCTATAGAAATTAACACCCTATCTTCTTAGCTATTTCAAGACAATTAAAATGATACCTATATTGCTGTGATAAATATTTCCTGAGATACAGGAGCATTATGACAGATGACAAACATTTCAAAAGTGCCCTAAAACGAGATTTTCTGATATTATTGCATTTTGGGCATATGGCATAGCTAGAAACGGCCAATAATTATCTCTAGATAATAGTTGATAAAAAAAATTAACCTACTGGTTGTATTCTGTAGGAGTTGATCTACAAATCGCTCTTTATTTGAATTATCTATGCTGATTATTGACTGAGATAGGACTGAAGGGAAATCAAGTCATAGTTGCTTACTTATAATGTCAGTGATTCAAGCAGAAATATGACCTCAGGCCAAAGTTCTTTAATAAAATGACAGGGGGCACCATAATGTTAGAATATTTGGCCTGAAAAGTTTGTTATATATATTCTTTGTAAAGTTCTCTTGATTTCTATCTATTTAATTTTCGAAAATATCATCTTTTTAAAAACGCTGCATTTGATTGAACTAGATGTTGTGATTTTACCGATATTAAACGCTCAGGACTATAGTGATACACACTAACAACAACACCCGTCCTTACGGGGGAAGCTCTACCACAGGTGCGTGTCCAAAAAGGGTTAAAATATATCGTATCAGAGATAGAATCCAAAACATCAATGATAATACATAATGTATCATACTGGAAACACGAAAGATGAAAATATGAAAGCGATTGTTATTATGTGAAATTGAAAATGGATAAGATCAGTGATTTTAACATTTTCCTTGCTGCTAATGCCTGGAAGTACTCCCTGAGGTGGTGCCAGGGATATTTTGAGGCACTCCCATGTATAGTGCTGGTAGTGCCTCCAGACATTCCTCACCCATTCTTATCATTTCAACAAAATACTGCATAGACTTGAAAAGTTTTCACAGGGAATATGTAAAAAATCATTAGAAAAACGATTATTAGAAATAAAAAGTCTAACTGAGGACTGTGGTGGTATATGACAGATAGCTATTGTCATCTGAGCACTATCATTTTACCCCCCAAGGCCAGAACAAAAACCAGGTGGTTGGTGCAGTTTACAATGTATCTCTACAGAATCTGGGACCTGTTTTTCAGTCACGACATCGTCGGCCAACGATACCGTACAATCATCCAGCGATTCCACGACATTTTGGAAGACACAAGATGGCCGGTGTTCTATAGACACGATCGTAGTGCGCCACTGACGATCGCCGCTAAAACTGTCATACTTAGACAGTAAAAGTCTAACTCACTGAAATTTTAACATGAGTAAGGGATACATATAACCTATAATCGTACTAAATATGAAGAAGATCGGAAGCACCGTCCCGAAGATATCGGCGTTTGAATTTTGTCATAGCAATCTCTGCTCTGGTGGCCATTGCACCCTCCCACCTCCCGGTACGCAGTCGCTGCATAAATTAGCGGAGGCGTGGGGAAAATACACTGGCCACCAGAGCAGACGATTGCTATGACGAAATTCAAACGCCGATATCTTCATAACGGTGCGGCCGTTTTTCTTCATATTTGGTACGATTATCGATTATATGTATACCTTACTCGTGTTAAAATTTCATCGCGTAAATCTTAGGGGAAGTGAAGTTGCGCATTCTGTACGACATGTCCATAGCTGTCATGAACCGACGACAATTTGGGCGACATTTTCAATCATGTGACCCCACGATTGTCGTGACTATAGAACACCTCAGGCCAGCCTACGACCCTTACATTCACGACATATCGCCTGTTCACTACAGTGTCCTGTCTATCGAACACTGACGGCAAAAACATGTCGCCCATAACGATTATCGTGACTGAAAAACAGGCCCCAGATCACTGACTAATGACACCATCTTCACATGCCATGCCAGAATTCCCCAACTCTTCTTCAGTTGCTGTGTACCACTTGGCTTCCAAAAATGACCAACGATCTGCTTGGAGACTGGATCTTACAGCGAGCCTCTAACAGCCTATAAAGTAACTAACAATCCCTCTGTGTCCTATACCAAATAAGGTGTCACAACACTAATTCCACACACTTCCGGGTAGTATGGCACTGTAGTGCTATCTGTACTATTTCAGATGGGAGGGCTAAAATAGTACAGATTATTGCAGATTATTATATACCGAATTGATGGTGGGATATGTAGATTAATTTAGAACGGTTCTGATATTTTCCAGACCTAGTGGTATTAGGATATGATTAGAGGGGTCGGAGCACTGTATTAATGCGCCGGTTCAGGTAGTGGGACAGTAAATGACATGGTTGGTTTCCATTGCAACTCACTCGGGATTTTGATGGACAAACCCTATTGAAAAAAATATTCCCAATTTCTATATTTCATAAGCTTTAATTTGGTATATAACACTTATATCTGAGAGAATTAGGGATTTTATTAGGAATTATTTCAGAAGGTATAAACATCATATTCTTGGGTCTACCGACATGAATTAGTAGTGGAAAACCATAACACGGCTCACAGATAGGACTCCTTACCTCCAGGCCTCCAAATGTATGCTCACAGTCAACCCTGGAAAATTATGATGTTACCCAAACAGAATCTTGTAAATTGTATCATAACACAATGCATCTTACTATTTCATTATTTCATCCTGTTATATACATATGTTTGTTTAGTTTGTTATCTATGTTTTTGGAACAACAATGAAGGCTCCTTGAATGTGTGGGAGCAAAATGTAAGATCGCCAACATAGGCGGATTTTGTTCAATTAAACAAAAAAGAAAGACTTTCTTATTCTGTTGAATCATTGTTGCTAATGTATTTGATAATGGTAGTACTTGTTTTATAGTAGAATCCTGCTTAAGGGGCCACGCACCGTTCTGAGCCATGGCACCATGGTATAGAGACTGATAGAGCCACACAGACAGCAGACAGGCACATACCTGATGCCTATAGAGGCCTACACAGGCGATTACCTGGTGTCTGATTGTTTATACAGAGTGTTGTTCAGACCATGCCCTGTCAGATAGGATAAGATGTCACCCCAGAGTGGCCCCTTAACTGGGGCTAAGAACAATTCTGTACTGAAATACTTGTCCTTTTTCTCGGGGTACCTGCATATGCAGGGTGTCACCTTAACCAGGCTTAAAATAAACACTTAATAGAGAGACACATTTCTGTTCCAAACAAATTATTCATTAACATGGGGTGACCCCTTAAGCGGGGTGTCTTGGGGTCGGGTTTCTACTGTAATTATATGGATCTCCCTTTTGTTATTCTGTCCTTTTTCTTTTCATAATTTGCTCAGAAGATGTTTCCTTTTGTTTTAGAGTGAAGGTGCTACACTTCTCTCTAAAACAGAGTATTTTGGATGAAGATGTGGCATCAACATGCAGTGATGTTTGGCCTGGCTATCATTTATCTTAGTCAACCTGGGCATTTTCAACCAAAAGACCAAGCAACCTCAAGTCCCCACGACAGTAAGAAGAACCAGCCAGACAACCAACATGGAGAAACAGAAGTTGTACAATGCCCTCAGACCTGTCATTGTGACATTAACCTTGACTATCTTCGTATCAAAATTGAGGATTGTACTCTTGATCCAACACCAGAACTCTTTGCGATGTTCTATCGGTATGATCTAATAGAGATTGATATTAAAAATGCTCAACTCACCTCGTTTCCTTGCCAAGTTGTTTCAGTACTTGGACATCTTAACACAATGTCTCTAATGCAAAACATGATAAGCATGATTGCCTGTGATCTCTCACCGATGTCAGAATTAAATGAGTTAGATCTCAGCTATAATGCTCTGACCACAATGCCATGTAACCTCACATCACTGACCACCCTATCAACATTGGCTTTGAGGCACAATAGTCTACAATCAATAGAATGTGATTTATCAAAGTTGTCATCATTAAAGCACCTGGATCTTAGTCATAATGCTATTTTCTCAGTGTCAAGTCTGGGCAAATTGCATTCTCTAAAAGGTCTATTCATAATTGATAATAATTTACACAATTTTCCTTGTGATATCATACAAATATCTAGCTTAAGATTCATTGACATCAGTCATAACTACATAGAACAATTGTCATGTAATTCATCAATATCATATCCTACCATATTGTTTGATCTGGGCCGAAACAATATTTATAAGATACCTATTATAGTGTCATCAATGATGTCTCTGAAATCACTCTATCTGCATGAAAATATGATTAAAAGTCTGCCATATTTTTTGATAAAATTACAAAATCTTAGAGAGATAGACGTAAGTCAAAATGAAATATCAACAGTCCCTGTATTTCTGTCTGAAATGTCTGCATTAGAGCTCTTGGATTTGTCACATAATGCTATAGAAACTGTACCATCTCAGATCTCTACCATGACAAGTCTACAGATTTTACGCCTAGAGCATAATAATATCAAGACAATGTCATGTTGCTCCTCTTCTCTTAATACTCTACATATTGCACACAATGCCATAGAGAAAATACCTAATGGTATGTCATATATGTCCAACCTAACATATCTCAACCTTAGTCATAATGCTATAAGTACCTTCCACTGTGAGTTATTTACTATGCCAAGTTTGCAATATTTAGACTTGAAAAACAACAATATATCAAGGGTGTCTTGCAACCTGACAAAGGTATCTAAGATAAGGCAGCTAAATCTAAACCACAATGCCATTGTAGAGGTACCATGTGACCTGTTAATGCTGTCTGCGCTACGGGGCCTGTTTCTAAACCACAATCTCATACAAAAACTTCCCCCTCATTGCTTACAAAATTACCCCAGACTTGAAGTAGTCCAGCTTGCATCAAATAGAATATCCACACTATATAATGGTTCATTCAATGACCTGCCAGAAATTCAAGAGCTGCATTTTGAACATAACATAATAAGTGTGATACAGCACCATGTGTTTCGACCATCCTCCAATTTCCGCAAATTACGCACAGTAGGCTTGACCCATAATAACCTAAGAAGCTTAGAGGCATGGCCCATTTCTCTGGCAATGCAGGACCCTTCTTTTCAGTTAGCTGTTGAATACAATTCAATCTCATGCTTTACAAATCATGAAGGCCATAATGTAGAATTATGTACTGATGTTATTGGTGGTAGATTTCTTATGCAGCATAATGAGATTAAGCATGTTATAGATATTTTCAAAGGTTGGAATATACACATAGGAGAGGAATTAAATCAATGTGCGACTGTAATCTTCAATGTTCAGGGAAATCCCTTGAATTGTGATTGTAAAGATTACCCTGTTTATGAATTCATTACTGGTACATCAAATGTTATTACTAATGCAATTTGTGTAGAACCAAGCTCCATGAAGTTAGCAAATGCCACTGCTATTTCACTGGATCATTTTATTTGCAACATCTCTAAAGACTGTCCAAAAGGCTGTTTATGCATAGATTTTCCATACTTCCAATTCATTAGAATATCATGTGGCAATTATATTGGAAAAGAACTGCCAGACAGGCTCCCAGATTTATCAAAGGAAACCTATTCATATAATATGAATTGGAAAGGAAGTGAACTTGAGAATATCACATTTCATCAGTACCTTTGGAATGTGTCTGAGGTTATTTTCACTAAAAATGCCATAAGATATATCTCATTAGAGGCCATACTGTCATTGAGGAATGTTTCTAAGCTTTACCTTGACAATAACAAATTGCAACGGCTGCCAACCAACATATCAAAGGTACATATGGGGCCCAATGTGGGAATCCGTCTTGGCAACAACCCATGGGCATGTGATTGTGAGTCTGTAGACACAATAAGGTGGATATTAAACAGATTTAGAGCCATTCACGATTTGGGAAATTTGACATGTTTTTCACCTACTGAGTATACTGGTAAATCACTTCTAGAGATTGACCAAGTTACACTTTGTGTAGGTAGGAAAGTGAATTTATATATGGTAATTTCAACACTTTGTGGAACTGTTCTTCTTTCTATTGGTTGCCTACCTCTAGTTTGTGTGTTTAGAATCAAACACAGGGTCAGGCTTCCCCAGAGGAAGCAGTGGGAAGCAATGCCTGAGGAAGAGGAGGAGTTGCAAGATGAGGGGAAAGAATTTGATGTGTTTGTGTCATATGCTAATGAAGATGAGGAATTCATTGGTGAATACCTGATCCCAGAGCTTGGAAATTATGGTTTCAAAGTCTGCTTCCATCGAATCCACTTCTTAGGTGGAAAATCCATCATTGATAACATTTATGAATGTATATCTAAAAGTAAGAGAGTTTTGGCATTTTATTCCTTGAATTTTAAGGAGAGTAATTTCTGTATGTGGGAGTTTGCAACGGCCATGGATGCAGATGCTCAGGCTGCCACAAAACGTTTGATCACTATCAAGGACACAGAACTCGACATTGATGATCTTGAGTTGAGTCACTCCACATACCTTAGAACCCACTCCTATGTCATCAAAGAAGAGCCTCACTTCTGGGAGAACCTCCTGTATACACTTCCAAAAAAACGATTGGGAAATGTTGCGGAACTCATTGAGAATGACTGACATTTTTCATGGAACTTTGGATCGTATTTGTCTGGGAGATAATTATGAGGCTGATCAATCAAGCATAAATGGATTCCCATTCTGAAGAGAATCTCGATGAAAACTGCATAAAACAAGTTTTTCTATTTAAGAAAAAGGGAAAAAGAGCTCACCTCAGTCTGGAAAGAATTAATTATGACAGTTCACTATCATAAATTAGATTAAGAGATGAATGCTACTCAAACTACGATTGTATCTGTTCATTTGAATATATGTTTCCTTTTAATTGACGCTTTTAATCTGATGTTAGACTGGTCACATGTATCTTAACTACGACGGATTGAGCAAATGTAATAACGTCAGAGGTTCACATGTTAAACACTGAGACAAAACAGATAAACATTGGAGAGACGAGTGGTTAGCTGGACCTGACTATACCTCCAAAGGTATGTCTAAAGGTAGTTCACACTGTGCGACTAGTGGGGGGAGGGGTCTAGAGGTATCTCTAGTCTGAGACACTCTGCGTTTTACCTCCAGTCTGAGACTGGGCGTAACAATGTGCCTCAGGACTCACTGTGTGAACTGGCCATTACGCTTCCCCACCCCTAAGTGGAAGCGGAATGGATGCTACCAACTGGGGGTTAAATAATTTATATTCTCAAAACAGATAAACAAATGTAAGAGCTATGCTCCTTAATGAAAAAAGTCACATGGTTAATATTGCAAGATGGTACGCATGACATTGATGATGACACCTGACAAATCTTCTCCACTATGTGTATAATGAATTGGTTGTTCAATGATGCAATATAATAGGCAAGACATTGATACTGATGCCTGCATGTTAGTTGTAGAACATAGTCTCACTATGCCTATTAGTGTAATCCCCTCTAGTAATTGAATAAAGATTCCTTGTTGAATACCCGTTGTCAGATCTATTTAATCTTTGTAAATTTCTGCAGATGCACACGACTGAAAGTTGTATCACTGTTCTTCTATTTTGCCAGCCTGCATTAACTTTATATCACCACAATGACCCTTCAGTTGAAAAACTTATTCTCCAAGCATATATCCGTCTTGCTTTAACGCAAGGGATTTATATAGAACTGTATCGAGAATCGTATAAATAGACAATACTCCACGAGTTTGGATGGGCCGCAATCGTCATCGAGGCGAAGCTGAGTGACGATTATGGCCCATTCAAACGAGTGGAGTTTTGTATATTTTACGATTCGAGTGCGGTTCTGGATTTACCTCACCCTTTTTTATGACATTACATATCATGAAAATATCACAATAATTAGAATAGACTTAGCAAATCCATATGACGTCATCTCAAATTCAGTACGCCACGGCTGTGGCGTATTATTGTCACTTCACGGGGGTGATCGTTGAGGTTTTTTTTCTAATGTCATTCCTATGGCTAAACTTGTACCAGGGGTGAGATAAAGACCAGAACTCAGCAGAGACAGAGAGAAGGAGAGAGACAGAGAGAAAATTAGGCAGCACTTGTTTGTGGTATAGCAAATACTTAAAAAGGTGTCATTGTGCAGCTACTTCATTGTGTTGAAGTTTTGCCCTCTGGCAGATTTTGATATGCCCAAAACTCTCTTAACTTTTTGTTTTTGTTGAAAATAATGTACATTTTTGTATATCTGATGATTACTGATGCAACTACACAGGATTAATCTAACCACGTTTGACACTATGCAAATAGCATTTTGCCACGACATCAGGGCGCGTTGAATATGCTCATACATGCCGACAGAAGTAGGGACCACTCAAGCGATGGATGACGATATGAACGAGGATAGACTTCTAGTGCTGAAAAGAATATGTCTTCCCGAGGTATAAAAGATCCTAGACTCCAAGTGGAATTTTGTTAACTAGATTAATTATTTACAAATATAGATAGATTTCAGTATATATTTAGTACATTCTCTCTCTTAACCCTTATTTGTATGCCTAGCAGGGATGATGGGTTAACTGTATTCAATACTTATGGATGACCTTCCATATATCGTCGGCTAGGACTATCGTAGCAAACGAGCTTGAATATTATCAATTGGAATGGTAACAAGGTATCGTAGGAGCAACATAAAAAGAAGAGAAAGTACTATATACCCATGCCGTATATACTGTAAATGCGTTTCGGTATATGACGTAAAAATACCTTTACGGACCATTGGTCCGTACACCAAAATACGGACCACCTACCCATACACATTTAAATTTTTTTTTGTTGATTTCTTTTTTTTAAATTTCGGGTATAGTAAATATATAACGTCCAACCATGCTTGTACAATTCACAGAACTCGATGCTAATTAACCGTTTGTACGGAACTCGGTGTAAACGCCTCGGTTCGTACATACCGTAAATAAACATCTCGTTCTGTGACTTGAACAGCATGGTCAGGACGTTCTATATAAGTACTCTCGTAGGCGTCGATTATATCATTCACACTGGTTCCCTGCCTCCTTTGTGGTGCTTTTCAACTTAGCAGTCGTATCAGTAGACCGAACACAGCTCAAACAATTATTAGGATATTACGAATCACGCCAGCTGTCTTAGTTGTAATTAAATGAGGAATAAATAACAATATTTCAAAAAAGTACTCAACTACCATCGGATTCATCATGAAAGGATTAATTTCGTAAAACGTATTCACCTTGTCAGAACATCCTCTCGTATCGCGTTTCTTTCGATGTTATAAATATAAAGAGCTCGTAAAGCGAGTTTAGTATTTATATCAAAATACACAGGGTATGAAAGGACGTCCCTACGAGGTGTTTTACCTTTATTACATACCTCCAAATATATTTTCAAATATTAACCAAAAGCATGACGACATCAAGCCACTAGCCAGAATGTTTTTGTCGAGGGAAAATCTTGATCAACAGCAGCCACTCTAAGGATGTATGTTTCGTTTCTTACACAAAATTAGAATGTGTCAGATAATTTCATGTTCTTTATGATAATTTGATTGTTTGTGTATTTTTACGATGATATTTTTTTACAATGCAATTTCAATTGTGTATTCAGAGTATGTATGTATTTATTTCCATACCAGCACACTGTGCAGTATGACAATAGTACCTATACCGTAGCAGAAGTTGGTATTTGTGTGACTTATCAGCATAGGTATATAACTAGGAGTAAATGTTATATCCATTTATAATGGAAGAGCGCGGTATACCTAAATCATTTCATCAAATAAAAGTAAGAGATATTATAGGAAATTATTGATTAGTAAGCCATTTGTATCATGGCACATGTGACATTTGAATCAATGTGGCATCAGGACTAGAGTGTTATGAATAGGTTTGTGTTTTTTCAGACTACTGCTGGGCATCATTAAGTCCCTTTTTAAGTATATCATGTGAACTTTTTATTTTATAAATATGTTTGCATATTTCTTTCGAGATGTGTGTCATATGTTCCTAACGTTTTTTATTTTTGGTCTAGCACACCACACATCCCGTTCAACTGTCACCCTGACTAGTCACTGTTGTGACTGATTTTTTCATTGAGGGTCTTGGTCAACTGCCCTATTTCTCTGGCTAATAGGTCAACTATGCCCCTCACTTTGCTCTCTGATAGCCCCTTAGCGTTTGATGCACTAATGTTTGTTTGGCTTGATGATACTTCATTTGGAGAACAACTAATGCTCTTGGTAGTCCTCTTACTAACATCACACTCAAAATGCCTTAATTGTCCTTTATCTGTGCTCTTGAACTTTGATAGGATCCTGGTTTTCATCTTGAGTATATTATACTTTGTAGATATGTGATTTCTGTTGATTTGCTACACTGCAGCGCACACACTATCACAAGGTCACTCAGCCATGAAAGTTCTATTAACAGGAACCAAGTCAGTAGGGGGCAGGGGGAATAGCAGGACTTGATACTGGACCCCTGCTCATTTAACCAGGCCTTTATAGTTGGTACATTGATAGCGAAGTGTTAGATTCTCTGCAGTAATCTGAAACCCTGTGTGAGCATTCTAACCTCTTCTAGATGACGTATATGAGCGCGATTTCCCGCGCTCAATAAATGACAAATCAGTGACAACCTTCTAAAATATAACTTTTAAAGATGTTTCTATAAATATCCCATGTAAAAGAGCCCTTCTAGGGTGATTTGTATCTCCTTTACTTTGGAGGGAAAATCTTGATCAACAGCAACATCAAGTAATATGTTTTAATGTAACTATTCTTATTAGAGCATGCTTGTACGCGCTATACATCATCTAGAGGTTAGAGTGGTCACATTGAACTTTCAGTGTGCTTCCAGATAACTATCTCTTTACTATCTGCATGCTGTTCACTGTGATAATAAGAACAGAGCAGGGAGCCAGTGTCTCAGGGTCTTAGAGGTGTGCCCAGCTGACCATGACCAATCACTCAAGACCAAAATACATCAAGATCCACTGGTGCCTGATATCTTTGGATCCTAGACTCAGGCAGTTGCAGAAATAGTAAGTTGACTGGGTGCAAGTGGGTTACAGAAAATCCATAGACTGAATCTAACCCACACCTTTTAATTGTTATTCATTTATAATTGCACGCTCATTCATCCATGATGAACATCCTATTTGCTCCTGGTCTGGGATATTACTATACACCTGTAGCCGAACGTCTATGAGTTACTACCCACTGCTAGGCATATAGTATAAATAACGTTCGGGCCCGCCGTGTAGTAGGACGTATTGTTTCCCATAGGCTTCATAATGTAAAAATATACGGCCCGCTGCTACAAATACTACGTCGCACTAACATAAAATATCGCGAGACCGCTCCACGTCGGCAGTTCCCGGGTTTTCAGCCTCCCACCTCCCGGTGCTCAGTGAATGTCGAAGTCGCCGTATTCAAACGCCCATATCTTCGGTTTTAAGTGACCGATCTCCATCATATTTGAGACGATTATAGGTTATATATGTGCCGTACTCATGTTAAAATTTCATTGCTTAATTCTTACGGGAGGTGAAGTTACAGCGTCATCTGTTGCTACACATTTCAGAGACCGCTCCACGTCGATCGTTGCCGGGTTTTTACCGCTAGCGGGCCGTAGTGAATGTCATTAGCTTTGTACAGGAACAGGGGGTTTAACCACGGTGCAGGAAAGGTCATCAAACGGCGTTTTAAACGAGTTGGAGGTGTATAGTAATAAGGAAACGTAGTGACTGCGGCGTCGGGCCGTATTTTTTCATCAAATGACCTCGAACGGCCACCCGTACGGGCTCAGTAACCACGTTTTCTCATAGTGTGTATTCATGGATAACTAGAACTGACATAACTAAACAGAAGTAATTCAAGGAATCGTGTTATATAAAATATTAGTTTTATTTACTGAAGGGCCGTTGTTCGCCTCACAGTAGCATAATTACGTATACATTGTCATTATCATAATTGCAAACTGTCGCTGGAAGAACCCCATAGCACTAGGCATATCATAGAACTCACATAACCACACAGCTACAGCCTTAGTCTGTACTGCACACACAGTACTGTGTGTACTAATCTACATGCACACAACCAATGTACACAAGTAATTGAGAACTAGGCCTACAGTAATAATAAAACTTCCAACTTGGCATAACTCCTACTTACCTCTCCTGTAAGCATTGACCAATCCCTGAAAAATCAGCCAATTAGCACTCAAGTCCCTGTATCAGTAACCAATCAGCATCTGGGCTTTTAGCTGTCAGCATTTGAGGCCCTAAACTTGGCTGATCAATTAAGATATCTTTAATTATCAATTCATCAGCAATGGAGATCTAGGAATCTCAGCTAAAGTTTCAACGAAACATCTTCCATTGGAAGGATGTTGTTGTCTATACATATATCATACGTACCATGTTCTAATAAAATGTGACTGATTCAGTTTGGTTGACGTGGACGAGATACAACGACACATATTGAGGTCACCTTCTGAATTCAACACTCAACCCTACTGTCCAATGATAAATGTTTCATTCACTTTCCCTCTGATGTAAAAGCTTAGTGATATTTTCGATACATTTATTGGTTTTGTTTGGATTGGCCTATCTTCAACCATTGTATGCCCCTGGCAGAGGATAAATTACGTATATATATATATAGTGTCTATATATATATATATATATATATATATATATATATATATATATATATATATATATATAGTGTCTATAGATAGATTGATAGATTAGTAGGTAGATCTAGAACTTGACTTGCTTATCGTAGCCGAAAGCACTATCTCCATTTATACTTCTTTCATGCATTATTGAAAATGTGGTGGGGCACGGGATTCGATATACAAGAGTCAGATTCCATATCTCTCACATGATGATAAATTACCAGCCAACATTAATAAATTACACAGGTGTACAGTTTGATTAATTGCTTGAGTAGTCTCACCGATTTGCAATTGGCTAGCATGAGTAGAATGGTCAGCATGTCCAGCGAAAATCTAATAATGAATGTTTTAACGATTCCAGGAACCTAGGTATATTGCATTCAATGGAGGGAAAATCTCCATATTCTGAAGGTACTAGATATATCATGTAAATGATCAGTCTAAAGATCCAGATTTATTATTCACCTATTATCTCACCCCGGTATTTTTCTCCATAGGCTTAACACTAGGAACCCATACTCCACGGCCGTAAAGGTATTGTACCCAATATTCAATGGCTAATTGTGCGAGTTTTTTTGATTGATTGACAATGTTTCTGATGATGCAAATGGGGTGAAATAAGATCGGAAACCAACTCGATGAAAATAACTTGGCCTACACTCCACCTCGTTTGACTGCTACCTAATTCACTAAGTCCCTTTACTCTGCAGACAAATTCGTCGGAGTAAGGACCAAGTTATTCTCATCTCATGAGTTTCACATTAAAAATATATGGGGCCTCAGTAAACCATTACCCATTATGTATTAGCTCTCATAGCCCATAATCATTGATTACGATCCCAAATCCATTGACTACTGGCATCAAAGCCATTGGTTACAGAAAAATAACTCCCAAGCAGATTTCCATTTGCTTTGTGCATACATAGCAGACCTTATGATATGACAATTACTGGTTTTAATTCATCGGTGAAGGAAAATGATAGATATAACAAACGATGATTTTGTGACCAGTCAGGTCTATAAACAACTCGTCCATTACTACGCGGCGTCCACTCGTGGTAATAAAACTATCGATTATTGTAACACGTATTTGATGAGTACTGAGAGCAAGTTTAAATTCATTTCATAAAACTAGAATGTAAAGACAGATTTCCTGATAATCATATGAAATATTCTGACATGATATTTTAAATAATCAAGCTAAACGTATATACTATGCAATATTTAGAGTGGTATCAACATTATTTATGTACCAATTTTTAGCATATTTATTTGCAGTTTGCAGGGAAACAGTTTGCTAACTTTTATATACCTTTCAAATCTGTCTCTTTTGAGATATGTCTGCATTTAATCACAATTAGGTATAAATGCAATCGTTCTTTGCAGATGGAAGTATATAAAAGATTCGGTACAATTACACAATAGTCAGTATTTTGTAGCAGTTGAGTTTGTACTATCCACTTGTTCCCTTACGTCCAACATCATAGTATTTAGAATCTATTATGCACATCATTTATCAGACATGTATTCCTCATGTGAAAAGCCATTCATTGCCATGTATATTTTGAAGACACTTTCATGCGTTTGAATTGAGACACTACTGTTGATGTTAAAGATGTCTTGATAGGGCATCAGCAGCAGTATATGACGAGTAGAAATATGTTGGATTCCTAGATGCTAGATGATTTAGTGCCAGGGGCAGACAGCTACAACTGGGGTAATCCTACATGTATGCCGAACTGAAACAGTAATGATGACTACATCACCTACAGACATTTTTTAATGTA
Source organism: Alentia gelatinosa (assembly GCA_950022655.1). Lineage (NCBI taxonomy): Eukaryota > Metazoa > Annelida > Polychaeta > Phyllodocida > Polynoidae > Alentia > Alentia gelatinosa. The sequence goes on from OX465593.1 coordinate 23,365,376, forward strand.
TGAATGAAATGTCGTCTGCTTACGCACAACAAGCTCACACCAACACAAATACGCTTATAGTTAGATGAGGACATGTAAGGCTTTCCACGCGAAGTAAAACAGAGTATTAAATTCTCAGCAATTTCAATTATTTCATATTAAAAAACGCCAAATATCATGCACCCTTTTCGGTGCAATCACAAGGTCTCTCATTGAACCAATGAAAGAATTTCGGATTTAGGTTTGAATAAAACAATTTTTTTGTTATTGTTGCGGGGAGAAGTTTCGCGGTGAGCCTCAGTATCCTCACCTTCTGCATACGAGTATTTTGTAGGTACCGAAGTCTCATGAAGTCTCTAAGATCTCGCGAGATTATGATGTAATGCAAACACAGAGCATCACAAACATAGAGGAACATGTGGAGGATGATGTGAATAAATGAATACAAGAATGCCAATATAAGGATCCAGCATGTAGGAACCATGACTCAGCAAAGGCTTGGTCTGACCATTAAGAATAAATGGCCTCACAAAATGCATATATTTCATGAACGTTACTATTCCAAGAGGAAATCTCACAATTGTCTGCACACTAACATACGGCTGAAAAAATTAGAGCACGAAAAGCAATTCATGCCCTGTAATTGCTATATTCAGTAACATATTTCTGGAAATTCTATAGGACGTAGTGCATTTCTACTTCCTTGAATTTCGGAAGTTTTTTTTCTGGCTTCTTCTTTAAATTCACGTGTTTCATTTGTTATATGACTACAAGAGCCTAGGGGGAGGGCTAAGTATGTAAATATCTACGAGATGGACATATGCATTCAGTTGTGGTTATCCGTTGGCTACACCACAAACGCAGCTTAGAAGATGCTTCCAACAACTACTGAACATGAGAGTCAGACGTAGACAATGTGTAAACAAATACTTGGTAAACAACAAAACTAAATTGGTTTGATGAAACCAGAATTTCTATGAGAATACACTTGACACCAAACTTTGCACTTGAGAATACATAAAGAAGGTTCGACTCCCTCAAGAACCAATTGATGCCTTTTCTTATCACTCTGCTTTATTTTTTTTTTGTTGAACATGTGTTCGAATTAATGCTTCTCGGGTCAATCTATGTTATGCTGACTTGTATCAAGAAACATCACCATATCCCCAACGAGTATATATATAGATATATATATATATATATATATGTACATATATATAAGACTAATTTGTCAGGACTCCACATACCATTCCCAGTCATATGTAAGACATGTCACCATGCACATCTAACAACACATTATCCATACCAGTGTCTGACATCTGCATGTGGCACATCCTGTATCTGATTGCTGATGTTGTCTTTACCATCCAATGCCCCTGTATATATATATATATATATATATATATATATATATATATATATATATATATATATATGTATATATATGTATATATATATATATATATATATATATATATATATATATATATATATATATATGTCTATATATGTATACATACAGCACCAGTGGTAATAGGTGTATCATATACTACATGATCCTATGAGGAGTTGCACACATTCTGTTCCGTTTGTATTTTACTGAATGCATCATTAGCTCCTAGGATCAGGCAATCCTTTGCAGTGGTTTCTACATGCCGCTGTCAGTAAGTACGCCCATCACCTTCTCCTAAGGCACTTTCTTGACAGTTACTTCTGCATCTATGGAAGAACCAGAAGGCATCAACTATGCCCCAATCAAAGCCACCTAGATATTAGCTACTTTAATTGGTTCCGATTTGAGCTGCAATGTCACACTGCAACAAGCAGTCAGTTATATAATCCAGAATCGTTCTGGAATTCCTGTCAGGTGGATCCTAGATAGGACCCTAGGAGACTGTACCATCCCTGCATCTTTGCTGTCCTGTTGTATATCAACACTTCATAGACAACAGTGTCCAGGCTGTATGTCCCTCTGCCATTGGTGTATTATATATATTTATATATGTGTACATAATAGTAGTAGGCTATGTAATCCAGCTGCGGAGAGAACCCATAATATAGCAAACAGGATCCGAGCAACCTAAATTGCTATAGAGAGCCCCAGAAATGTGAAGAATCGGGAAATCCAAGAGAACGCGTTTGGTCACGTTAGAGGGTCCGACGGTTCATTGTCAGTCTTTAGCAACGACTCGTCCCCGAGCAAGGAGAAGTAGGCTTTGGTGAGTGGGTGGAAGAGCAGCAAAGTCGTAATGACTATGGCCGACAAGAAGATCCAGAAGAAGAGACGATCCACCACCTCTGCAAGATGGCGCCAGTCTCTCGCCCATTCTTCTTCTTGCTTCTTGGGGTCCTTGACGTTTTGCTTCTCCTCAAATCCATAGGTGTATGTACTGCGGTAGTGCACCCCGTGTTGGTCGACGATGGTGTGGCCTCCCCCTCCCCCGGGCGCGTGACCGGCCCGCTCCGGTCGCCCGCCGCCGGAGGAAGAGCTCACCCCCAGAGTGCCATTGAGGCTGGCCAAGAGGCCGATCTGGTTGCCGATGGCTTTGCCGAGGCTGTTGGGAGTCACCCGGTACTTGTTCTTCTTGTCGTCCACGTGCCCGCCGCCGCCGCCCCCGCTCTCTGGATCCTGCCCGAAGTCGCACGTGCACATGCACATGAGGCGCGCCAGGTACACCAGCACCAGCTTCTTGGCCCAGCCGGGCACGGGGCGGTCGGTCACGTGATGGAGGTTCAGTACGAACACGGTGAGCACCATTGATAGTGTGGTGATAGCCATGGTACATGTTAGGTATATGCCTGCAAGTAGAATCATATATACATCAATGTGTTATGTATATATTATGCCTGGTATAGTGGAATTAAAAAAATTAATCAACATTTTATGTACAGTATAACCCCGCTTCTGGGACACCTCGCTTAAGGGCAGAACGCACTTATGGGGACAATTTTCTCGGAACAGGAATTGTTTTCTACTTTATTTTAACCCTTTCCCTGCAGCACCCAGTTTCCCTGTTCACCATTACACGGCAGGCATTGCCTCCCCAAACGACCCTGCTACGGCAGGCACCTTTTTGGGGAAATAGCAATGTCACATGATGTGTCATGTGATTTAAGTAATTTACCTTGGTCACTGAACTTATTTTATTATCCCAAATCAAAGGTCAATATGGCTCTTATACATTGTCAAAATTTCTTTTTAATCAAACAATCATCTTTTTATCTATTGAATTTTGTATAAAAAGTGTCACTTATGCCTCAAAGATGCCTGGAAGCATCTTCCTGCCGTAGCCAGGGGAATGCCTGGAGGCATCGTCCTGGTGTTAAAGGGTTAACCCCGCATAAGGGAACACCCTGCCCAAGGGGACATTTTGCTAGGAACGGAGGGGGCCCCATTAAGCGGGGTTATACTGTATATACTTGATGGTGGAATTGAAAAATACCAATCAATATGTATGTATGCCTAGTGGTGGAATTGAAAAACATCAGTTAAAACATTATGTATATATCTGATGGTGAAATTAAAAACGTTATTTATATAACTGACGGTGTAATTCAAAACACCAATCAAAGCCTTATGTATATAACTGACTTTGGAATTTAAAACATCAATCAAAGCATTAAGTATATACCTGATGATGGAATCTAAATCACCAACCAAAGTGTTATGAATATAACTGATGGTGGGATTGAAAAACATTAATCAATATGTTACGTATATACCTGATAATAGAATTGAAAAACATCTATCAATGTATTCTGTTTATCAGACCCCTCACATAAATTCCCAAAGACGTAACATGGTGTGACTGTATACCACGGTTATGCCAAAACATATTTACATGCCACGCATGACATATGAATTTAAAAACCTGTGACCGGGCAGGATAAAATATAAACATCCTTCACTTTCATATGATTGTTTACCTGGCGTTTGTTGTCTTCTACGACAGATATCACTCAAGTCCACTTTGTGATATCATTTTACGAAGATAACTCACGTCATATGAACAATCATATACGAAATTTAATGGTACATCTTGACAATATGCCTGATGATGGATTTCAAAACATCCATCAATGCATTATGTATAAATACCTGATGGAATTTTAAATATCAATAAATATGTTATGTATATACCTGGTCATGGAATTTCAAATATAAATCAAGAAACTATATATACTGATGGTGGAATTGAAAAACATCAATCAATATGTTACGTATATGCCTGATGATAGAATTTAAACATTATAGTAAAATGTGTTTATCTTATTGGTACATCCTCATGTACCGCAATTCTTTTGATACAAATATTACACATGCTCGTTGAGCGAGTGGAATATTCTTAATTAAAGAAACAAGATCATCAATATGTACCAATAAAGATAATACATTTCACTTTTGTTATATACCTTCATATATAAATACTTTGTAAAACACTTGGTAAAATCCGAGTTGGCTTCAAAGTGTGCTGGTATCTTGACATCTTACCGGAAGTAGAACTGTGACCACTCTCCAACCTGATTGATCGTTGGAATCTTTTCAGCCAATCTCAACACGTATTCAAAGTGTGTTGGTACGTATTTATATATACTGGAATAGGCATAATATCCATCTGTTGTTTGCACATTCAAAGTGTGTCAGTACTATGTGTCATACCACCATACTTTGCAAAGTATGCTTGTATGCCAAGAATACCGGTTCTTTAGCAGAGGTTTTTAACGACGACACCGCTGACGTCCGGGTCCATCTGAACACAACCCCAAGTATCTCCATGACATCACACAACCACTACACCAATGGCATGATTCCGTATCTCCCCCTCCGGAGATACGTTTGGCATTTGTATAATCATGCCATGCCTACGGCAAAATTCCACACCATGGAATATGTATATAAACAATTTACTGTCTTAATAATTTTTTTCTCTCCAGTTCGACTTAGGTTATAATTGTGGTGAATTGGAAATTCACTTGCAATTAGACAAAGGAGAACGACTACGCCACCTTGTGACTACGCCATGAACCATCTCCTACGCCTAGCGGTCTACACAAGAACTAACCAGCCTTTACGGACGCTTTGAACAGTTTTGAACCCGCCCACCCACACCGATTAATAATCAACCTAACCCTAGGGCTTTGTATATATATACGAATAACAAAATATAACTTACCAAGTAGAGGTATGTGGTCTGAAGTCTTGGGGATACTGTCTGTGACATTAAGTAAAAATATCCGAAATGAAAGCAACACAACAACTCCAATCTGCACCTTCTGTGCTGGTGTGCAGAAGAAAATAGTCAACAACAAAACAGATGTCATCAAACTAGGTAAGATGACATTCATAACATAAAAAGTGTAGCGCCTCTTCAGGAAGATTGTGAAGGCGACATTGGCAAAGCGTTCATTTGGGCAGCAGTCGAAGAAGAACTCTTTTCGCTTCGCTTCGGTTTTGTGGATTTCCCACTCGCCGTTGGACTCGTAGGAGTCTCGATTGACCTCCGGTGAGTCGCTTGTAAGATTCATCTTTGTTGTGTGGTAGGACCATGCCCCAAAGATAAGTCTACATCTCTGCTCATCGAAGGGGTAATATGTGATGTCGATCTCGCAGACGGTCTTGAAGATGCCGCCGGGCTCCCAGTGCACTTTGCCGTTGGAACTTATGATGGCACGGAATTGTCCGTAGTCGCCGTATATACCGTCAGCCCTGAAATGATAGAGCGTTGTTTAAAGGCATATTCTACAATTCACAGTGGCGCCACCTGGTGATTTTTAAATCATGTCAATTATTAGTCAAAACTGGTTTCTTGGGATTCATCCTAATTCTACATGAGTAAATTTAACATTTTGTCCAGTTTATCCAACCTTAATAGGTAAAATAGGCCTATTTACATTTAGTTGATTTACATAAGAAATGTACTGAAAAATACGGTTTTCTCCAATTCCCTCCAAAACAAGCATGGTGACCTATGATTTTTAAAACCTAATTATATAGTACTATATATGTACTATATTCTGTGAAAGCTTGAGGAAGATGACATGGGTTTTACTATGTGAAAAAATACTTTTTAGAATTTCTATATATTCTTATATGAAACTATCATCATATTGATCTATAAATCAAAAACTAGCATGGTGACCCCAGATTTTTAAGTTAGATATGTGTTCCACAACACTTAGAGATCATCATATTCAATTTTCGGGAAATTGACATGGGTTTTAATTTTCAAGCCAAATTGTCTGATATGCCTTTAAGGGCTTTTATCATCCATACAAAGACCCAATTGAAAATGTATGGGCAGTCAGTAAACCACGACCCATTATGGGAAACCTGTCAGATACTATAAGGCCTGGCGTCCACCTACTACGATAGAAATTTAGACCCCCGATATGGCACCGATACAAAAAGCAAATATCGGGGACATATCGGGAAGGTGCAAAATCGTAGACATATGTCTAGACATGCCAATCCACCATGCATTGTATAGGGTTTTTATCGATGTCTAATCGCAGAAACATGGTCAACTGCCCCGATATTAGGGGACCTTCCGACGCGATTTTGATTTTCTATCGGGAGGTGCATCGTAGACCATATCGGAGCCATATCGTAGTAGGTGGACGCCGGGCCTAACTGTGGTATACGGATTCAAATCTGTGGTATACGGCCTCAAAGCCATGATATGCGTGGAAAAGGACCCTTTGTGTTATAGAGCAAAGAAATAGTCCCTATGTTATAACCTTTAATATGACAATTACTGGGTTTAATCTATTCAAAAGGATGGATAATAAATGCAACAAACGTTGTTACAGGCGGCTCTGTAAACCACACGAGCCTGGCGTCAGAAGGCCGCCTGTTCACAAAACCATCGTTTGTTGTCTATTTATTGCATTCGTTGCATACAACAATGTCCACCCAAGCAATGTTTAGTATAGATAAGTTAATATAATGTCTTCTAAGTAAGGTATATTTGTTTTCAATAAGTAAAGTATATTTGCCTTCCATGAGTAAAGTATAGTTGTCTTCAATTGGTAACCTTTATTTACCCCCGATAAGTAAAGTATATTTGCCCTCAATGATTAAATTATATTTGCCTTCAATGAATAAAGTGTATTTGAATAGTCTAGATGAAGGATATCCCAAATAAGATGATGTAAAGAATGGAACCAGTAATACAAATCTTTCTATGAAGAAAATGTATTTCATGAACCATACCAAACTAACAGATATGCTCAATTAACATACTCTTCCTTTATCATCAATTCTGCGAGGCTGACGTGTTCAATAAAGACAATATTTCCAGCTGTAATTTTTATTAAGCACTATTGGTGATGAAGAAATAGCAGATTTACTTAGGAGCCGAAATTGAGTAAGATTATGAAAACAGAACTTAAGTATCTTCACTGATAAAATTACATATATGATAAATGCTAAAAGTAACCCTTGACATTAATTCAGACTGATAATTTATGATGCACCCGTACTAGTTTAAAGACAAATGCTGGTAATTGGGGAATTTTAAAATTCTATTGAGTTTTGCAAATAACTCAGGGTAATATAAGTTCCGTATATTAGCAATTAGAAAATGCAAAAAAATTTATATGTCACCATGCTAACTTCTATGGGAGGGCCATCTGAAAATGTAAGTGCTTAACTATTGGTGACTATGGGAAACTGCAATATTTTGACTTTGCTGCTAGATGACACTGATGTTCTATTGCTATCTTCAAATAATTCTGGATTATGATAGTTGGGAACATGTACAAAATGATAAATGCTAAAAAAAATACTATGTCACCATGCTAATATCTGTGGGAAGTCCATCTGAAGAAGGTAAGTGCTTATCTATTGGTGTCTATGGGAAACCTCCTAGCCTTCTAGCGGATGACCCGAGAACCAGCGTGAATTGAGTAGAACCAAGCGGCGCTTCGATACCTACCCACATTTGTCTTTAAACTATTCTAAAATATACCTACTACCTTAAATCATTGGACTACTATGGACTAAAACTATAAAACAGCCTGGCTTCCTCACTAAATGTACCAGACAACACTGAGTTCTAATACATAGTTGTACAATGAATGCATGAATCTATACCATCTACTCTATATCTATGAAGGACACTGATAAGTTACAGATCCAGAAAAGACATGGATTGCACTAAGGACATTACAAATTATGAACAGATCTGTTTATCACTTTATAAATATATTATGAGTTATTGTCAGATCATAAATAACTATAATGTAAATGTAACCACAACTTGTTGATGAATATCATATGATGCTGGCCATACATGAAAACCAGCCTGAAAATTGTGCTAAATTGAGGTGAATTGGAAATTCGCTATAATTCTGCCGAGGCAGACTGATCCAGACTCCACCTATCGGCATTCAGCGGCAACACAGACGGCATCTAGCGGCAAACCGGAGAACCAGACTGCCGCTCACCGCTTCAAATTAAAGACTCTTCAAACCTGCCCACCCACAACCACGTTTCAAGTTCATATGCCATAAAGTCTGTCATACCTCATATGGCATAATTCCCTTTGGAATTATATAATCTCATTTTTTTCAGGTTAATAATCAACTGACATTTTTCTTACAGGAACCACCTGTAAATGACTGTTATAAATTTTCAACGTTCGTTAAAACTGTTATAACACCTATACATATCAAACATGATATTTGAAAAATATTTGAACTGATATAAAAAATGAATCAATAAATTCTTCAATTCCAGTAAGCCTCAGTGTCATAATTATGAAAAAAAATGAAGAAAATGATAATTCCTTTTTTAGACAGATTTACAGTCAATTTATGGGACTAAGGAAATTAATGCTCACATACAGGACTATAAACGCTTTGGCAAATGTAAAACCTAATGAGGATAACATGTCTACTAACCCGTTAATTGAAGCGAACTCAGGCCGCCATAACATCTTGGCTTCAACGACGACATCCTTCAAAGGGATTTTCTGTTCGTTCCACCGTAATCTCTCATCGTACCACTCCTAGGAAGAGAAAGGAAACGAGTGCTGAGGATCTAACACGGGAGAAATGTTGGGGTTTGTTAATATTTACACCACTGCGTAGACGCCCGTAGAGACTGTGTCTACTAATATTGGGCGCACGCGTAGACAACGTAGATGACATATATGACGTGTATCTAACACCAAGCGGCGGTACTAGTCCAGACTGACGCAATGCACAAAAGCAGACTTGGATATATGGATAATTTATGTCCAGCGGACACTAATGCTTCTTATAAGGGAACTTAAATAATTATCATCAGGAAGTTCCAAACGTCCTGAAAGGAGAGAGATTGAGAGAGAGATAGAGATAGAGAGATATAGGTAGAGAGAGAGAGAGACAGAGAGAGAGACGGAGAGACAGAGAGACAGAGAGACAGAGAGACAGAGAGAGAGAGAGAGAGAGAGAGAGAGAGAGAAAGGAAGAGAGAGAGCGAGTTATTGATTCGTTAGTATTCGATCTGTCTGCTAGAGGGCGCATCGGAAATCTTGGGATGTAGATTGGCCGCCACCTGTTGCTACTCTGTTCAGACTAAGAGGTTGGTCTGGTTCAGTCACATACGGTATCTGCTGTGTGCGCCTCAAACCAGGTATTTTTGTTCTATGTAGGTTCTAAAAGCAGAAATACTCGATAGCAAATATTCATAACTATCAAATCGATAAAGAAACCAAGATTTATGTTCATTATATTTTGATGAAAAAAAACAACAAACAAAAAACACGCACACAGTAAAGGAAATATGAAAATGGAAAATTGCGTTTGAGATTATGAAATAACACACTCCACAAGTAGTACAAAAGGTATGACAGGAGAGTAACATATTTCCCTGTAGTCGGTCAAGGTGGCCACGGATTTAACCCGACCAGAGATAACGTGGTGTAGCTCTGGGAGCCAGTGTACGTCGTATGTTGTCTGGAAAAGCTGTTTCACTCAATTGACGCTAGGAGTCAGCACTGGGCTCGTAGTTATACATACCAGGCCCACCGATGAGGGATGCTCAAACTTATAACTACAGGTATCTAAACTGAATTAAAGATATTTGATATTGATATGAAATATCTCAACTTGATTTAGATACATTTTCAATTAATAATAATCATAGATATATCCAGTCAATTTGTTTAATATTTAGCTTCACATCATCTGATTACCAAACGCTTCTTACTGTCGGAAATTCGCGGGTATTGTTCAATTTTAATGCCAATTAGAGAGTGTCAATCCTAAGGCATGCAGAGGCTCATGTTTGACACTGTCTCAGGTATAAACTCAACGTGTCTACATTGATGTGGTTATGTCGTATGTAAATCTGTCTCCTGTCCATTGTAATGACAGTTAAAACTGAGTGTCAATCAAAATATAATATGTTAAATCAACTTGTCCTGTTCATCGTCCAATTTGAGGTCGTCCTTATATTCTAATAGGAATTAAAAGTAAACCTGAGAGATTGCTAATCATACATTACTGTACGATTAAAAATGAAACACAAAAAACAAGCAGCAGTTTCATGAATCCACATTTATAATGTATATTTTCGGTGCTCGTTCTGCCAGCAGGCTTATCTGAGGAATGTGAAACCTCAGACTACAAACCTGCACAGTATCCTTGATCAATAACAGCTGCTAAAAAAGAATTCTAATTTTATAAGATGCCAAATAAATGGCAAGTAATCCTGCCACATATTTGCATAAAATTTGGTATTTTACACCCTATATAAACAAATCGGCCATGATCGGCCAGGATTGTGCTTCCTGGTGGAATCAGCAATTTATATAAGTTCACACCAAGCTCGTCCCTCTTTCTGGTCCACGACGATCATTTTAAATGTGTATAATACGAGCGATATATATATATAGCTTACTGATAAATGTTATATACAATCTCAGTCTAATTAGAATGGAGATTTCTTATGGCGCACCAATGGATGCCTATTAATGAAAGATGTCTAGATAATCTAGTACCCCTAGATTATTCATCTGAAATGGAGATGGCTAAAAAAACACACGCACATCTCAAAACAGATCTTACATTAAGGAAGAGAACGGAATAATTATGAAATGGCATGCATATTAAATTGATAGCATTTCCAATAAGAGTTCTTCCGGTTCTGTCACCAATAAAAAGCTTGCGTTCCCTACGAAGAAACGGTTATGAGGCAATTATAAAAAGACAAAACTAACAGCAGATTTGATTAGTTCCGGGTTATTAAGTAATTGATGGGTATGAGGAAAAACATGGCCACGAGCTTCATCATTTGAAAAGGGCAGAATGGAGAAGGAAAGATGGGAGACTCAGACAGGCAGGGAAAGTCTGAGCAACGGCATCGTCCAGTGATAGAGACTAGGGATAATATGAAGAGACGTCACGAGTTTGAGTCTGAGTTTATTTATGCCACGCATTTTGTTGGCTCCATAATTTCACGAGTCGAAGACGAGTGACATTACGGAGCCAACAAAATGCGGCATAAATAAGCTCAAACTCAAACTAGTGGCGTCTAGATTTTATCCTACCCCGTTTCCATATTTTTTTCAGTATCAGAAAGTAGTGGCATAAACAACACTTTATGTCACGCCCGTGAAATAAACAAATCCCATGTTAAGCCTATGGCGTTTTTTATTAGGGGTAGATAAAGGCCTGGCTATCTTTGACGAATGAGCGTGGAATTCAAAAGGTGAACAATTAAAAGTTCTGGGTGCTATTCAAGCAGTGGTTCTATATCTTTCTTACCCATGGGTTACGAAGTCCCCATGGAAAATGTATGGGGCAACGCTGAGCCACTACCCATTGTTTATTAGTGGCCGCAAACCACACCCATTTTCCAAACCCATTATCAAATCTCTATGAATAGAAATCATTATTAATGACCATGGGTGAGAAATACAACAATCGATGGTTTTTGGACCGTCAGTTCTGTAAACCACTCGAGGTTGACGACGCAATAGGTAAATACTGACTGAGTTGTCCTTAAAACGCAATGACCATCACCAACAATTTCAAACCCCATTGATTCTGTCAGTCATTGACCAAGTCAGTCGGTGGTAGCCTCATTGCATAATCTATGCACGAAAAATCGGTGTACACGTCTTGTTTCCATTCACCGTTCTGGCATCGCTATGTATACCCTAATAATCAGTCGGTGGATCCCGACTGCAGATCGGCGGCGAATAGTCGGCCAGTGGAAAATAATTTTATGCTCTTTGTTTAAGCTATTTTTTACTGGCCGACACCTGAGCTTGGTCCCATGAGGTGCCCATGTAGGGGAAAAAGGTATCAAGAGAAGTGCTCACCGATTAATTGTGCATGGATTATTCATTGAGCCCACTGGGTGGACCCATTGAATAATCTACGATCTTACAAAAAGACACTTTTCTATACTTTGTACAAGGGTTATTGTTTAATTATATCTAAGTTCATTTGCTAAACCAATATCAGCCGTCCATAAGGTCATCCATAAGTGTTGAATAGAGTTGACCCACACGTCCCTGGCTGTCTATGGCATACAGAAAAGTTTCTTCATTTACGATCCTAGATTATTCAACGGGCCCTTGCACGTTGGCAACCCCTGAACGACTTCAGTCGGTATGGACCTGTCAAATGCAGCAGATAAATGGTTCATAAGGTGATGAACACGTCTGCGGTAGGTTAATCTAAAACAGTGACGCTGGCACTCTGTGCCATCCATTATGAACCATTGTGAAGTTGAACACAGGGTTACCTCATGGAAGCACCTCATGGGCCGAAGCTCTACTAAAGAACAATACCCACAATCGTCTCTATTATGGCGAGAATCAATTATTTATGGTATATTTATTAGTCTTAAACAGAACTTTCATGACAAATGCGAATGGGTGGTGGAAATCTGAAAACAATATTCTCCTGATATTCTGTTTGATAAACTATCATGTAATTTCTGGGTGATTTCTACGCCTCTGGGGATGCCCAGAAGGCGTTCTCATATCGGGACGACATTTTTACAATGGAACCCGGGGCGGCCCTGAATAATACAGCGGACATTTAATATTCTGTACCCTGCTACTGTGAGGGATAATCAGTGACATTCAGATTTCTATTTCACAAAGAATACGTTGACATTTATAACCATCTTCGCGGCGAACGAAACTTGTATTTCTCATTCAGGAGAAGCGGGGCGATGGGGAAAGGGCGCATGGAAGTGTGCTAAGGAACGTAGGTGTATGCAATATGACGCCCAATCAGCAGTGAGGGATCTTCCCCTTTTTTTTTAAAAAAACTAAGGCCGGGGACCAACAGCATTCCCATACACTACGACACATTATTTTTTTAGCATTTCGACACAGCAACGATGCAGTAATTAAATTCTGTACTCTGACATTCTATAAAACAAAATTTTCCAACATTTTGACAAGGCTATGATGCAGAAATGATGATTCATAGCCATGCCGTAGCCATGCCGGAGCCAAATCGCAGTAGCGGGAGCCCGGCTTTAAACCTTTTGCTACACTTTGATGACCACTGCACGAACACCATCAGTTTACACATGAATGCACCCGGCGTATAGAAGTAGGTATTTTGCGTATGCAAGGTTGTCCTAATCCCCGTGTGTATACACCTCATCTGTAGGTGTATATAAGCATCCAGTGAACATGGCTTCACTGAGAGCGGCCGGGGGGAGGTGGAGAGGGGGGGGGGGGGGGCGTTGGGAGGGCTTCCTGTACTTCTACCAACACAAAGGGGCGGGAGGTGGCGGGGGCAGAGGGTATTTCCTCTCATATACGCCTGGTGTGAAATACAGCCAAGACGCGTCCGTATATAAGGCCTGGGCGTATATATGAAAACAAGTCAATATTCAGCCAATACATGCACTTCTGCGATGGCGTATATATGAATAAATTGGTGGTTTTCGTGCAGTGGACTAGAGGCATTCCTGGGCGTACTCAACCATGATGCCCTGTAGCACCATTTTCAACATTTCAGTAATTTATATTTCATATGCAGAGTTCCTACCTGCCAATTATGACTACCGATTATGACCACCGATTACAACCGACTGATTAAGCGATACTTTTTGCACAATAATCGTCAGGTGTAAAAAAAAAAGGTCAACGATTCTTCTCACCACCGACTTTTTGAGACCACTGAAGAAATCAAGGCAGGTTGAATTAATCGGTTGTGCTGACCCAAAATCGGTCGATGAACAACTCCATTTTCGTCTGAAAACAGCGTTCTTTCTCACAGGCACCGATTTCTAGGTAAGTTTAGGGAGGGTTAATTCTAGGCTGGTCAGGTAAATATTGAACAGTCGGTGCACTCGGAACATTCACAACAGAGTTTGTACTTTGGGGTCAACAGTTTTTAGCACAGACAAATTCTCAAGGAGGACGACCGACCGACTTTTGTACAGGGTGCACATAATCTATGGGGTTTACGTCGGCAGGTGGAGACGACTGATATAATGTGATTATACTGATGACATTTTCCAAACCTATGTGAAACTATATAATAGTTAATATTATTGATATTCTGTAAAAATCCAAAGGGGTGTTCACCTCGAGCATGGGAGGTCATGGGTTCAAACCCCATTCGAGTCATACTAAAGACTTACACACACATGGTACCCACTGCTCAGTCAGCTTTACATGTGCCTTTAGAATGAGGAGTAAGGGGCTAGATCCGAGTGGAAAAAACGGCGGTATTGCCGAATCCGATGGTTGTACACACAATATTCCCTTAATAAAAATTATTTTTAACGATCACGTGATCAAATGACGAATATGTTACAATCGGCCTGTATAAGACCCGTTCCTAGCGGTATATTCCTATGTTACAACTCGGCCTTACAGACACTCCCTACAGGCACCCGGCGCTAAAGGGTTAAAAAAAAGTCACCATTGTGCTGGATTTTAGTTATGCTGTAATAGCATCACGCTGGTCATTGTGAAAGCTCTACTGTACTACAGGGGATAAACATGACACCACAGCGATGTATTTTAAGTTGTGTGCATGTATTTGGCACACTATAGCGTAGCGAAAGTATAATTGACCAAGGGACTCATTACTGTTAGAGAAAGTGCGGGCGTCATAGATGTATATTTACAGCAAAACTCTTTATTTCAGTTGTCGTCGACATGAGCCTATGAGTCTGACATTATGGCAACCAAGTTATTTCAACGACTGAGATTTAAAAAAACGTAACCCATACTCACCAATATGAGAAGACCTGTGGTTGTCAGTACCTGACTTTTTAAATTCTGGAATAAAACAAAAGACAACAATAAGTTAAATGCGAGGTATAATAATCAAATTAAAGTTTGTTTTTGTTTTTATATTCAAAGATCTCTAATGAATCTCTCTCGTATAAAATCCCTTTTTTTCTGGTTAAATTTCTCTATTGGTCTTAAATTTCAATCCTAACAATTTCTCTTACATCTGTTTCCTCCTCATTTGGGTGAATCAATGGGTTGGACAGGTATCAAGCCTATGGCTGGTTTTAATTACCTGACCAAGATGGTAGTGTTCCCCGGCCTCTTTTCAAAATAAAGAGGAGTCTAGGTTGAAAAAGTATCAGTTCTTTATCCTACTCCTAATAAAAAAAACTCCTTAGGCTTAACATTGGCTCACTGTATTCAGTCTGGAGTTCAGAAAAATGAAATATATCGCTCTAGTGGGATACACTTGACAAATGACGTCATTTGTTAATGTAGAAGTAATTTAGACGGGCAGGGTAGGATAAATTCTAAACCAAACTCGAGTTAGTCATGTCATTGTTCATCGCACTCCGGCAAGATTGTGTGTTACTGCTCTCGGCTTTGCCTCGGACAGTAATATGTGATCTTGCCTTCGTGCGATAAACAACAACACGACTAACTCCTGTTTGGTTTCTCCATAGTATCAGGAAAAATAACCCAAAAGAGTATTTACACAGGGCAAACCACTAAATGGATCTGTTTATAATCATAGAAGAGCCACCCTAAAAGGATAAGATTATGGAAGATAATCAGGATAAGGACCAGATCATGTACAAATATACTGCTCAAATGTACAACGCGACCAATGTATTTTAGAATCCATATTCCTGTCACTTCTCACTCAATGTTTCAGACTCATCCTACTCTTCTCATCCTGATTATACATAATTTACCATGAATAAACTGTTTGACCAGGATATATAGAACAATATTGTATTCAAATAGACCAAATTAATGGAAATACTGTATATTGTGCCTCGATCGTATATACATATTTACTACTTCAGATATCATTTTAGTTGTATATTAATCTTCAATAAAAGCAAAATTTAAAAAAAGGTATACCTAACAATTAAAAATATAGCTCCATCATAATTGTGTTTATGAATCCTTTCTGGAGTCTACAAAAGCCTTTGTATTGAGCAAAAATATAATCAAATATATAACAAACTGAAATGGGCACATTTGATTACTGTTGATATTCACGTATTGCCATGAATCCTACTTTATCATGTTGGTATGTCATCCTTTTTGAATTCCTCGTACGAGCTGATATTTTGCAGACTGGCCGAGTATTCGTTCAAAACTGCAGTGGTAGAATATTGTATAGTTTCAGTATTTCAGATGTTAGATTTCAGCCACACAGTTCGATCTAGCTGCTTACAATTTGGGAGCCATATTTAGTCTAGTTGGCACTGTACTAGCAATATACTTCGGGTCGCTTGCCCTTTTGTATGCAAAATTCAGAGAATGCCTCCTCCTCCTATCTACAAATAATGGGATTTCGGCTCTAGCATGTATCGTCAGTACTGGGGTATAGATGTTCACCTGTAGACTGAGTTTAATGCACTAATTCTGGAGGATTTGCAACTTTTGCAGCACGTTTATAAACCCAACTTTCAAGGCTGCGAGACTGCGATCTTCTCATAATCTTACATTTAACTTCTCATTCTACATTGTTCTGCTCTTCTCATCCACAGGGCTTTGTCGAGTCAGAGGGACATTTGCTATAACCCACTTGGCAACAGGTCATTTCTACTGTATTTGAATATGTTTCACACAAAGAATATGTACATATGTAATATAGGTGACAAAACGGTGAACAACTATTAAATGCACTCAGTTACAATGTATTAATACCATATTATTAGGACCCTAACTCAGTTTTAGGTGACCATTATAATTATTACGGTACTAGTTATCATGTATTCCCATTCATTTTAAACGAATATTAACAAGGTATTTGGGGATCTTGTCAGAGGATGAGGAGCGTGATTTGCAAAGTTCAAGTCCCTCACCAGAGGGGCATTGTTTTGTGGATTGCAGAATAGCTCGACTCAATGTCGAAATTGTTGCTCCATATCTTTTGCAGATCACATCATAACTATGTCAACATCTATATTGAATTAAAAATCTAATGAATCTTTCACCTATGTCGCTGAAAATGTGGTTTTGTAAAAAGTAGTGATACAATGTGAAAATGACGATACCACACAACACGATCCGATATTACTGGAGCAACGTTTTCCCACATTTCTAGAAGCAACGAACTGCAGGGGGCCATTGAATATCTGTACTCTCACTACGCTCTATTGAGAATAATTCTTAACGAACTAGGCTTAAAGCCTTGAGAATCGACTGGCCTGCCACCCGTGCTAAAGACGTACATCATTTATCTACGATCATGAACTGTCCTACATAAAGAAAGAAGCTATACAAAGACGTACATCAATGCAACCAAAGATTCCTATAATCTCAATGATGCCACCTAGCGGCAATATTGTGTGCCAGTGGATGCTCAAGGCTCTAGGCCTAATTCGTTAAGAATTCTTCTTATACAGTGCAGTGAGAAGCTTGTACAGATTACGACTTAGAGAGCGTGAGATCTTATGAGAGGGGTGCTACATTTTATCCTAGGATGGTCCTAGTGTGGTTGTCATTGTTAAAATAACGATTGTTATCTAAGACCCTAACAAAGACGGACAATGTAGAGTCTAAGTGTTGATGAAAATGTCCTTTTCCTGACCTACACCATCCCAGAGCCCTCGTGTTCTCATGTAGGAGACCTCTAGAGGCGTCCTCACTGAAGTTAGTAGCCTAAGAAACCACTAAATGATTGATATACACGTTGGAAAACCATCCTTGAGCCCTTCCTACAATCAAGATACTTTGAAAGAGATCGCCCAGTAGAGAAATCTTTATTTATTTTTCTTAAAAAGGGAAAATAGATAAACTGAACTTGTCTATGGTTTGAACTCAGGACTTTCTGATTACAAGTCTTTCTGACAAAGAACCCCCAGCCACACCAGACAGACACAAAGCTCAGCCAATCACAGGATGGCTACCATGAACTGTTCTACATAAAGATAGAAGTCATAATCAGGACAAAATTGAGGGACAACAACGATAAATCGTTGCCCTTGTCCCCCCAGACACCATCCGCTCCTAGTACTAATCGTAGTTTCTCTCCCTATTTATTCAACGGCCTCCAGAACACGCTACTGGCCCTGATACAGGTTTGGACCGGTATCGAGTCTAACACGGGCCTTCTCCGTGCTGGGCGCCATATTGGACGTGATTTCCCACGCTTCTCACGCCATCTACCCTAATATCGCCCACCAGCCCCCTCACAGCTGCCCGGCGTCTCGTATTAATGCGCCAGATACCAAGCACCTGCTGTAGCACAGCTCTCTGTTGGGATTACGCCGCGAAATAAAGTAGGGCCGCGTTACAGTGAAAGCGAGAGGGGTGAGAAATCTCCAAGGACAGGAGAATGCTGGGGCTTGGACACGGGACGTAATGCACTAAGAATCTGGGTGGAGAGCGTCATCTTGGATGGTGGGGGTTCAATGGGTAGGAGGATAGGGATGGTTAGGGGTTGGTTTAGGGTTTTTAGCGTTATGGGCTATAGTATGGACAGTGTATTCTCTGTACAATGTCCATGGCTATAATGATCGATAGCTACGGTCATATCTTCATGACAAGATTGCTTTTATCAGATAAGGAGAGCCATAAGATTTATTAACCACCGAATACGGAGCCTCCATAGGAATAGCATTGGGTCTGAGTAATTTGCAACCAGGCGATTACTGAGGCCCGTAACCTCCTGTTTCTAAAATCAGGAGATTAGAGGAAATAGTTCTGAAAACGTCATCGGGCCTCTCCTGAGCGAAACGTGAACTAATAGACGTACGCCACCAATCGCGATATCTATCAACCACCGATTACGGAGTCTGCATAGAAAACGCTTTGGGCGTGTGTAATTCATAAGTAGGAGGTTAAGGATGGCCGTAATCTTCTGATTCTTAAATCAGGAGTTTACAGAAAATGTCTCAAGAGCTCATAGATACATGCCCCCCTATCGCGATATCGGCGAACGTCTTTTTGACACAAGACGACGGCAGCAGACAATATTGCGATGTGTTTACAGTTCAAGTTTGGTGAATTCATCTGTGGCAGTGTCTCCTAAAGTCTATAATCGGTCCGATTACAGTTGCCAACAAGTTCTAACCTTGTTTTGTCCGGTATATTAGCAAAACATCCATCCTCCGATAACATAAGACCAACATGGCGAAGTGATACACACTAACCGCCACCTCACGGGCAATTTAGGAACGATATTTTTATCAACGCTAGAAGGCGCATCGGTCAAGTTTCAGAAGAGCATCGTAATTATTAGCAAGGAACGGTGGTTAATAAATACAATATAGACTGATTTCAGATAAAAGGGGCAGTAATCTCCTCGAACTAGACTCTGCGTAATCATCTCGCTATCGCTCGGAGATTACTGCCGCTTGTATCTGAAACCAGTTAATATTGTGTATATATCCCCACATGGTGGAGAACCAAACTAAATTACACAATGTACAAATAAGTATATTAGGGTGCTGGGTGATACCTATATGGAAACAGGGTTAGTGTGCCCGAATTAAATCGGTTCCAAGTTATTTTGGTCGGAGATATTCACCGACTTCGAAGAACGAGATTAATATTTCCGACCGTAAACAAAAGGAACATATGTAATACTCACTCTGTCTCCGTATCATTATCATATCACTGGGAATCGTGAAAAATGCCATTTTACAACAAGTCACGTGGTACGGAGTGCACGCACTATCAGTTCGTACAGAGTGTGCAGAACGGAATCCGCACAGCTGGCCAGTAAGTGTGAGACATTCAGGCACACATATGTCACAGTAGATTTGTCATCATCACGAAACTGAGCTGAGACAAACTGATACCTATTCTAATTTTAAACTGAAGTTAAAAAGAAAGGCCACCAACCTCCTATTAGATCAGTAACAAATTTTGTTGTTACCTTTCTCAACCACTTCTTTTCTTGATATATATGAATCTATGAACTTTATGTAACTCAAGGTTATTGTGCAAAAAACTTTTGCTCACTAGGTTTATTTTATCCTCTGTGATTTTTTTCTATTTTGGAGTACAAATGGTGTCTTACCACTTAATATATTGATTGGTGTAAAATTTTGTTGTAAGATTTGTAATAGATCAATAGCTTTGCTATTGGCTAAAGGCGTGGACACTCTAATGGAAAGTCCTTGTAAGTATACCAATGAATGTATTTCGAACATTGCGAATTGTAAAGAAACAAGAGAGTCTGCCCCAAGTGTTGTAAGGGCTTACCTAGGTATTGCTGTAAAGGTAGCTCACACCGGTCGCGAGACTGATTATCTTTACAGGATATATAAAGAACATAAAAAAAATAAAAAAATTCTGCTAGGAAATTGAACGAGTTCAAGTGCGACCCAGATGGGGGACAACTGCTGTTATCAGCTTTTAGAATCCAATCATATCTGCACCCCCGTCTGGTGTTTAGTTGATTCCCGGATGTCTCGGCCCCTTTGCCACCTCGGCCCCCCCCCCTACGGCACCTTGGACGGTACACGGTCATCTCGGACCCCTTTTGTGCGGTCATGTCGGCCCCCTCGTTTTGCGCAGGGAAAGGGTTAGGGATAGCGATAGGGATAGGGTTAGGGTTAGGGTTAATGTTTGGGATAAGGTTAGGGATAGGGATAGGGAAACGGTTAGGGATAGGGTTAGGGGAATGGTTTTCTGTTTGTTTTCTTCCCCAGAGAAAACCAAATTTGATGCCATGGTAGGGATAGGGTTAGGGTTTGGCATCAAGGAAAAAATGGCCGCCTATATGACTTTCTGACCTATACGGGATGAACTGTCCCATAAGGTCATTGCATCTTATGCAATAGGAACAGCTAGGGTCATATCAAGGTGAACTTTCCCTTCATGAGACGAGAAGTTATGGCAAACAACAGCAGGGCCACAACTTAAATCAGCAAACCTAACAATCCACGGTTGATTGTATGCGGCTTTTGCTGCCCAATAAGGTATTGGTATGTAATGCAATAACGACAGGGGTCATAGGAGGGTCAGATTGGTCAGATGAAGACCGCAATTTATATAGAAATGATAATAATATCGAATCAAAGTTTAAATTCAGTTGACGAAGCTCATTTATGTTTCAGGAGAGTTTAAGAAATGGAATATTAAAAGCTGCACTTAGCAAATCTCCAAGACGGAAGATTTCCATTTTGTCTTTACGAAATGCTAATTATTTCTCTCTGATTAACCTAAAACTGAGAGACCTTTTCATTTTATACTTTCATCATTTATTACCCAAAATGAATGGTCGAGACTTTAAAAAAAAAATAAAATAGGACCGGTGAAAATACACTCCCGAGCGCTGCCTGGTCCCATTTTTGAAGGTTACAATAGAAGGGATTAGTGGGATCGGGACCCGAAGCCTTGGCGAAATGAGGGATGGTCAAAGTTTTATATTTTGAAATCCTGACACGTCTTGACGATTGGATCGTTATGGAAATGATCCTCCCAAAGCCCCAGTTAAGCTGGCTTTACATTGAAGCCCCGCGGCGCTGCTATTGTGACAGGGCTTGATTTAAGCCCTCTTCACACTACCAGGCTTAGGCGCGGCATAGGGGGTATATTTATATTACACCCACGGCGTCTCCCGAGTCACGTGACTTGCTAGGCGTGGCTTAACCTTGATTGACATTTGATGTATTTTTATTGACAAGCTTCCAATTTTCCAGACAGGAGCTCTCTTGTCCAGGAGGGGAGGAAGTTGTTGATGGAATTGCTTCCCTTAGAGACTTCCGGGCGATAATATAGATTTAAACGGAGCTCCCCTCTTGAGAAAAGACCTTATCTAATATTGATATCTTTTACGACTTCCATCAAAACCACAGTAATTCATCAAAATTTAATTGCAATAGACCAATTGGTGCTGCTTTCTACATTTTCTGATGGACTAGAAAAGAGGTTTCCTTGGTAGTTTCACGTCAACACTAAATATGGTCACGTAGAAAGTATAAAGAGCGCCATCTGTGGCAATATATGGAGACATAGTTAGGGTGATTGAATAAGATCTGTTCCGTGTTTTTGTCTCGGAAACATAAACCAAGCCCGAAGAACGAGGTTAGTATTTCTGACCAAAAGAACAGGGAACAAATGTAATTCAGCCACCCTCACTATGTCTCTTTATTATCATTTTTGTATTCAGTGTTAATTAAGACTTACAATTCACCCTTGTTGGGCGTTAATACCAGAGAATCATTAAGAACTCTATTTCACTACTCACTTGATCATCTCAAGAAATCGTGTGGTACAGAAATTAGTTTTGTTCACAGTTCGTCATACTTTGACGAACAGAATCCTTACAACTGGTCAGTAAGTGTGAGACACTCGCACATAGGTGTATGATAATACAAAATAGGACACAAAAATAGGTCCTCTTACCATTTCCTCTTACCATTTCCACCAGCTACCAACCTGCCCCTCTGTTTTTCCAAAGGGGAAATATTCCTAAATGTAATTTCAACATAACAGCTAGTATTATAGCAGCATAGAATTTAAAGTTTTGATTACAAAATACAATTTTCATCCCAGCTATTTTGTCATCCCGTACAATGGAACATCATTATGTCCCATATTGCGAATGTCAACTTCGGTGATTAGATTAATACAAATTGTTTCAATACCAACTTTTAGTTTGTCACCAAATCATGTGTGACTGCAGAAGATCCATCCGGACACAAGCACCACACATGACACTGCATAATTATCTCTGTAATTCTTGAAATATTGCTTTTGAAATGTTTGGGGAATTCGTGAGGAAAATATTGATAGGATTCATGATATTTATGAGAATTCAATATCGTGCAACACAAATAACATTCCGAGCAGGCTGTTTCCACCGGACGGACTTACAGAGGGAAACTAGAATCCGATCCTCAGTAAAAGAGCAATATACAGTCATTAGGCTTTGAGAGATGTAGAAGTAGACTGGCCTCAGTCCCTGTATCCTACCGCCACTGCACCGCCCCTACCCCTCCACCCGCTTGATACAGGGACTGGTAGAATCCGCAAACGGCCGTGTAGGCTGGTGCGATGTAGCGCCAGCATTCTCCAAGCAGAAGTCCCAAGCTTCTGGTCGGGATATCTGATGGGAGATTGAAACCCATGATGACCTGGCCCATATAATTGTAATACCAACATAGAATGTGGTTGTAGGGTCTAAGAAGTAGAATTATTTTTCCCGTGGGCCCCCAGTCGCTCTCTTTGATCCCAATCAGGAGCAGACGAAATATATTGCGATGTCAACACAGTCAGCCAGAGAACTGGAGGAGGGGAGGGGGAGGGGTAGGAGGAAGTGTTGGGTTACAGGGATCGGCTTGGGGTCATAAACAGGGGATTCTGGTCAGAGTGGACAAGTCTTTGATTCATGGGCTAGTCAGAGAAATATACATATTATAATGACCATTTTTCTGATTGTGTCGATGGATGTTCATAATCAAAGACTTGAGCAAGTCTAATGTAGAAGATAGGAGCTATCAAAGGTCAGGTTAATAAAAGATTCACTTGAAGAGGTAAATACGTCATCAGAGACTGTGATCAAAAGCGACTAGAAACCAACCTAACCAGACTCATGGAATATTTACCATTTATACAATATTTAAATCTTAACAGATCCAAACACACTTAAATGGGAAGAAATGAGAGCACAGACTTGTGATTAACGAAGATGTGAATCTCCAAGATTCATCAAATCTTCTTTACTAGGATTCCCCGATCACCATGAAACACCTAGCTCCTGTCTAAATAACTGCTTGAATAATGATCTGGAAAAATGCAAACGTTTATCAAAACTGCATATTTAGCGTAAATACATCAAAACATTCCTTAATTGCAAATTAAACGTACTTCATCAATACTTGCTTTGTGTGCGACCAACAGCTGTAAACTTCGTTATGATCACAATAGGGGGCAGCACGGTCATCTGGCAATGAATTGTTAGACCACTCTCCCCCCAGATCTTTCGCGGCGCTAGCGCTGGCTTAATCTCTGCCCCAACCCAGTGACGCCATATGTTGGTTCTCAGGGTATCAACTAAGTACAGGGGGAACCAGCCAGCATTTCAGATTCAAAACAAGGCAGCTGTCGACAGTTATACAAGTCAAACAACCCACATATCATGAGTTTGGAAATATGGGAACTGTTTCTTTTTCAGACTTAAACCATTTTATAATGGGAATTCACAGTTGATTAGACTGCTCCTTCAGAGGAGCACATGGCATTGTTGACAAAACAAAGCCCTGCAACACATGAGGTGCTTTCCACTGTAGAAAGTAATCCCAGAGGCTGTGTCTGGTTTGACATAAATAATAATAGAAATGAGAGTATTTTGTTTACCATATAAATATGTGCATCTCTATTCACATGTAGAACACAAAATACCCTGCAAATCTCTCAGAATTTAGGATAATAGAATAACTGGCGTATGGGCCAGATTTGAGCCCAAACAGGCAGGTTGGGGCAGAGATACAAAGCGACCACAGGAAATAGAGCGCAGGATATCTGCTGGGAGAGTGTTGTTAGACGGCTTATGGACCGCTGATTTCTTACCCATGGTTTACGAAGACCTTATTGGCAATGTATGGAGCCACAGCAAACCACTACTCATTGTTTATTAGTGGCCGTAAACCAGACCCATTTCTAGTAGTGCACATTATCATTGATGACCATGGGAATAAAATACAACAATCAATAGTTTTTGAACAGTCGGTAGACTGGCCTCAGTCCCTGTATCCTACCCCTCCTCCCCTTCTGAGTGACACAGTTTGATTCATGGGCCAGTCAGAGAAGGACACATGCAATAATGAATTGTATTCCGATTTTCTTCAATCATTTAATGAATGTTCATAATCAAAGACTTGAGCAAGTCTAAACAGTCGGCTATGTTAACCACTCAGAATTGACGACATGATACACTCGATGTCGCTCGTGTATTACTACGCGTCAACCTCTCGTGGTTTACGACCGCACGGCCCAAAAATCATCGATTATTGTCTATAAGCCTATATACAATTGAGTTTACAGGCTGGGAGGGATATTTTAGCCAAGTTAAAGTACCTCATACTCATCAAAATATATAGAGACTAGATATAGTTACCTACAGTTATTAGATATAGAATATTTATGTTATTGTTGCTAAGTGTGTCTCTTATCAATCCATCACATCCTATCACCATCAAATCATAATCCCCTTAGTTACAAAGATCTTTGAATATGTACCATACTGCTACAAGAAAGAAATCCTGTAAAAAGTGAAGCATATGGGACCGAGAGGTCGAGTGGCAAGGTAGCATGGATCAGGGAACGGTTCTAAAAGAAAAATCTTTTAAGATAATCTTACTACGGTTACAGTACAATACTATGGAAGGTGCTGTCTATCAAATATTCAGATGTCTTTAGTTTTTTTTTACCAGGAAAGGATGAGCATGAGTGTGGGCTGTCAGAGGTAAAGGCCCGTTCCCTATTATCGCTCACACTATTGAATACTAACTTCCGGTCTCGTGGTAATCCCATCCTATTCAGAATATCATTTATACATAATTACATATAATTCTGTCCAATAAAGTAAAATAAATGAAACTTTATTTGACATATTCACATAACATACATATGGACCAAAGGTAATAAAGTAGCCTTGTTTTGGTATACAGCAGTTGCAAATGATTTGTTCCATCATTAGCACCAGGTGGGTGCCATTTTGCGCATGCCCCAAGCAGTCGTGCCACATTTCCGGTCAGCGAGCAATGTGCTGATGGTAAGTCGGTTAAGGATAGACTCATATAAATCAGTACGGCAGTAGACTTTGTAAGTTCACGTGCCAAATTCTGCACGATCAGGACTTTTACCAGGGTGTGTCGTGGTTTGCGGGTAGATGTGATAACATCAGAGCTTTTTCCAGAATGTCCAGTTATTTCCACTCGATATTGGAAATTGAATGAGAGAATGAAGTTGATATACGGGCGCTCGGATTACACAGCCGAAGAGAATACTACCCCAAGATAGTCTCATTTTGTATTTTGTACGTCCAGTGTATATCCGTCGTGCCTTACCTTATATACTTTTTGTGTTGTCTTGTCCATGTACACGCTTATTTCATATGCCGACAGAATATTGTAATATAAGCTTTATTACCCATGCATTACTAAAAAAAAGGCCACAATTTTTACACTGTAAATGTGTGAAAGTCTCTATCATCATCTAAAGTCTGTATCATCACTGGAATCTGATATGTAATAATCTGGAGCAGCAATGAACTAATAAACACTGCTATATGAATAAAATATCTCAGTATTAGTTTGTTAAGTTGGGACATCACTTACACTGGTGTGTGGTATCTACATTTATTTCACAGGCATTTAGTACATGTGATAGTATGTGATAGACCGGGTACCCACCAACGCCGACGCGAGCCGACGCGAGCGGATACAAAATGACCATATCGTAGCGCGTCGGGAGGCATATCGTAGTGTATCGGTTCGCGTCGGCCCGCGTCGGTGCGCGTCGTAACGTGTTGGGATGGTGCATGAAAAAGGTGCCACGGTCCCGATACACCCCGATATTGCTCACGATGCAACTAGTGTAATCAACTATATTTACTTTATAATTCCAGAAATAATGCATATTTATGATTGATATTTTATCTGTAGATACAAAACGATATCACATGATATCTCATAATAATATCTAATTCAAAAAACAGTTCCAAATCAAAGTATAAAATGGTCTATTTGAGACCCTTATCTACTATCAAATTTCACCATTTTTGCAGAGTCGCATTACCATTACATTCCCTAGATATTTCGAAAATTTCATAATTTTCCATTGATTATTTCATATGATTTCCCGTTTAAAGAGGCAGGTTTTTTTTCGGTGCCTAATTGCAGAAACGTAGTCAATTGCCCCGATATTAGGTGATATTCCGACACGATCTAAATTTTTTATCGGGAGGTGCATCGTAGACAATATCGGAGCCATATCGTAGTAGGTGGACGCCGGGCCTTAGTCCATTTTCTACCAACGTTTTAGCACTTTTCATAACAATCGGCCGCTGAAAATTGGTGAATTGGTGAGATTAGTCTGACGTTGGTTCGTGGTGACATTTGCCACCAGGTTTGAATTCAATCTGGTTTGATTTTGTCTTTTACTATTCAGGGAGGTATTTTATAATCTAAGATATCTTATGCTGCGATAATTCTGAAACATCTGTTGAGCAATACAGTATGTTGTGAGAAATCCGGCCGAGTGGTGCAGTGCTCGCAGACAACTGATAAAGCATGAAGGTTTAGAAAACATTTTCTCACCATCAAAATAACCGTAGGAAAATTATGAAATTTGGGATATAGGTACACCATTCCTATAGAATCCTCCGCTTCAAATATGATTTAAAATTCAACAGGTTTTAGCACCTGTAAAAAATTAGGTACGACCACCCATTAGTCCTGGGAGGTATATCTGCACCACAAAATGACATCTTTCACCCGGTCATTAATAGCGACCTTGTGGGAGACCATTTGAGCATCAAATCCCTGCGAGAGTTATGTCTGTACTACAGCCTCTAAGACACCTTTTAACTATCTCAGGTCTCAGAATTTTCAACCTTCTATGATAATTCAACCATGAAATACATTGGTCTCAAAATGGTAGCTATCAACGATTGTTGGGACTATAAAACACCCCTTTGGCCTGTTGAATAATTTAGGCTCATATATGAAGACAATTTTTTCTATGCCAAGGAGACCCAGGGATGATGTCTGTCAGCATTATTCAACACTTACCCGGGCGACATTATGGACGGCTAAGACTGTCCTTGCAAACGAAGTTAAATAGTATTAAACATAACCCATATACGAGGTAAAGAAAATGTACGAGCCTAGATTATTCAACAAGGTGGGCTCTAAAAATCGGACGGCAGGAAAAAAGTTAGCAGGTACTACTTGCACTTTAATCGCAGATAGCCAGGGTCCCCGATATATCGAGGCTCCCAAATATCGCTTGACATTTTGGCGACAACTGGAAAATGGACTATTGTTGGAAACTTTAGTCGTGTTGCAATCAATAATCGCCGATTTATTTCGTATTTATGGTAAAGAAATTTGAGGGTTTACGCAAAATACCGTATAGTGTCCACCGTTTACTCCAAGAGAAAAGTAGCGTGTCAGCGATGGAGTGCGATGTCCAGATACATAATCCGAATGTGTGTTTGGGGGAAATTGTGGATGTGTGTGCCCATAAAGGAAGGTATGTGGGCACGTTTGTTTCTGTATTGGTAGCGTGGTGGTAACACAAGGTTTTGATCTAGAGCATTCTTTACAACCTATCTAAGATGAGCTGGTGAAGAAGAGAGGCGGAGCCAGCCTCACATTAGGCTTGACTTAGGCCGAGATAAGCCTGCAGGCGGGAGGTTTTTAGTCGCTGATTCATGTTTTATCGCTCAGGGAGTGATGGGTCTGGAATAGGGCTGGGCGAGTAGATGGTGAGTAGCTCCCTTCACACACTCAACCCCCACCCACCCACACACCCACACCCTGCCCCTCTCTCCAGCTCTCAGCCCCCATCTTTGTTTACAAACGTAGTGTTTCATCTTGCATCCAGGGGGCATGCTTGTTAATGCTCGTACTTTCAACGTAACGATCCAGTCATTTCCAGTCCCTAGAAATGATTTCTATTCTTTCACTATCATGCAAGATCTTTTTTCAGAATGTTATGGTTATCAATGAGCAAAGACTAGTGGTACCTCCCATGGCGCGACATGGGAAAGGTTATCCTTTATAAAAAAGGTGGAAGATGTTCTATAGCATCTACAATAGTGTGAACATACGACATTTTCCACTTGCCGACAAAATGTCTAACACCCTTGTAGAGTAGTGAGTGGTATGGTACATGGCCCTGGTAATTGGTCGTCAATTTTCTTTTGCCGACATTATGGCTGCCAGCCAAATTCTGGAGCCATGGCCAATTTCATCAATGGGGAAATCGACCCTGTTTGACTTCATGGGGGACACATTTCTTGGTCGATGGTTTAGAAAAATAGCCAAAATCAGTATTTAGTTCTAAAAGGTCAGTTAGCGTGGAGAAGGGTCAGTAGACCATGGAGAACGGACTGCAATACTGATAGAGGCATGGAGAACGAGTCCCCAATGCTAAGCCTATGGGACAAAAGTACCATGGGTGAGATAAAGTAGAGGGTCGGTGATTCGCCAGCACCAATGTTGGCTCGATGGGGTCCGTCTGACGCATGCAATTCTGGTACACAGTTTTATCCTACCCCGTCTCCTCGATTTTGGATTATTACGTAACAAAAATTCTGTATGCCACTAGTGGCATATAAAACTCCGTATGCCAGGCAGCGTGGCATACAGAAACTCAATGTTAAGCCTATGGGATTTTATATTTTATATTGTTTGGCTCTGGACTTCACTCGGCTGCGCCTAGTGAAATCACTATGCCAAACTCCAGTCGTGGCATACGGTGGCCAAGATTAAAACTCATCCAGTTTTATGATAGAATCTATAAGTCCTGCCTCCATTGTAATTTATTGTTGTTATTTGCCATTTCACTGTTCTGTCTCCATCATGAAGTTCTTCTGAGTGGCTTAACTCGTACAATTCTTTGTGCTGCCTCAAACAGTGCTTAGGTCTCTGACCGTAGCCGATTCGGCCAAAGCACGATTCTTTGAGTACAACCACACACTCTGGGAATGAGAGGGAAGCAGTTGGTTATGGATCACCTATCAGGATTTGGGGAGAAAGTCAGATATCAGTATCATTTACACAAAAAATATAATTCAGAGCAATGGGGATGTGTTCACGTTCCCACAAAAAGCCTCACTGTTTATACTTGGAACTATGAAAAATGGCATAACTTCTTGCATACATGTGCGTCTTTACAGAAATATTATTCATGACAGAAACCTTTTTCTTCTAGGCTCCATTGGGAAATGTATAATTTTGAAATTGTAAACTGCCTGTTTATGTTTACGTAGGATACGTAATATATTAAGCACCAGTGGGTCAATGAGGTATTTCGGTCTCTAGTGATTGATCATGGTCCATTGGGCACGCCCCTAAAGCCCATATGACAGTGACATCTACCAACGATTCTCACCGATCCAATCGAAGATATTAATCGGGAACATAAATGTAGCTGTCTTGTACCCTCATATATTCTCCCTTGATTACCTACTATATCTAAAACGGTAGAATTCCGTCGAATCCGCTTGAAGTTGCTCCCGTACAAAGAGACATAGTGAACCAGACCTAGGCGTGGAGAGTGAAGAGCCACGAGAGTGAGATTCTCGTGCAGTGAAAAACTCGAACCTTTTCTTCTTTTTTGTAGGACTATACCCAGACAACCTTCTTGTCTTATGATTCATTTCGAGCCATTCCGAAATCAAAGTTTAATATCGTAGTTTTCTCATCTACTTTTCTCGTGAGAAACCGCAAGATTTCGCTGGTACCCCTTTCGAAACTCCACTGATTCTTGGCTGGGTTCCGCCTGTGTACGCCGCTGGCTACCTAACATCTAGCCCGTCCACGCACCGCGCCGCCTTCGGGTTACGGTACGTGAAGGTCTAACAGAGTATGACTCTGACTGGCCTGCCACCTTCAGTGAGAGGAATTTTGTGGTTGGCTGTTCTATTTATAGTATCAGTTTGACAAGGGGGAATACAGACAGGCGCTTAGTCTGCTTAAGGTCTGTAAGGGTCTGACAGAGCACAGCTCTGATTTGCCAGTTCCTTCTAAAAGCACTGATTGGAGAAAGGAATTTCCAATTTTAGTGCAAACCCAAGCCTGAGAATACCATGATTCTGGCACTATTCTGGGAATCATTATAACTCTCCAAGCTGATTTTTTTTGCCCATGCCCAGTAAAAGCTACTCTAGGACCTCTGCTTGAAGAGTAACATACTGGTTACTGGCAAATCAATCAGGGCAGCTTAATACCAGCGGAGGTAGGAATCTCTACCTTAAAATGGCAGCGCATAACAGTCTCAGTTTGAGCCTGTGTGTCCTGACCCTGGCGACAACAGACTGTACTAGAGTCTACCTAACATCTCCGCCGAGCCTCCTAGCGGATACCCCGGGAACCAGCGTACACTGATTCCCCCACCCACCAACAGAGTTCTGTCCTCTGCCAACAATCGTAAGGGGTGACTGGAGATGTGCAGGCTACCAGCGTGACAGCTTAAGTATTTGACCCTACTGGAGCACCTATCTTTGTGGAGCAGTCAGCAGAGTCTTCGACTCCGAATGCAAACGTTGGGGGATCGAACCCTGCACTCGGCAGTCTGTTATTTCATTTTTCTATATTTTTCGGACTCGACGAAGTCGCTAGTAACCTCATAAAACGAACCGATTGAGATCAAAGAGAGTGGGCAGGAGCCGGGACCGGCTGGGCCCCGGGCCGGGTGATAGGGCCTGATAGACAATAATGCAAAGTTTGATAACTTCTATTCCATTTGGTATATCGGAAAACTGTTTTCAGACCGATAACCGCTGTTGTCTCCCCTACAAATCGGTGTATAATACTTGTATATCAAACGGGGGGATATATCATAGGTATCTAAACGGCCTACTCAGAATCGGGAACAGTCGGTGAAGTGCGTACAGCGACAAGATTAAGGTCGGGCATAGTCGGTCATTACCCCTATGCTAGTAATACCCGACCCGATTATAATCGGGTCTGTAAAGTGCATACAGCGACACGATTCTGACCGATCGACGGATCCGTCGGGCAAATGTGTGAACGGGAACAATTGGCGTGTCTTATAGGCTTAAGACACTGGGACACTGGCCCTCTGCCCATTTCCCAATGTCACAGCGTTAGCACGCAGATAGTGAAGGATTAGTTTTTTGCAGCAAGTTCAAAGTCTATGTCGCTACTCCAACCTTTAGAAAGCGTATATGAGCGTGTGGCCCACGCTCACCAAGAAGCCAGAAATAAGATACTATCTAAAACGCATTTTGCTTTAGGCCCGGCGTCCACCTACTACGATATGGCTCCGATATGGTCTACGATGTACCTCCCGACAGAAAATCATAATCGCGTCGGATGGTCACCTAATATCGGGGCAGTTGACCACGTTTCAACGATTAGACACCGATAAAAACCCCATACAATGCGTTGTGGATTGGCACGTCTAGACATATGTCTACGATTTTGCACCTTCCCGATATGTCTCCGATATTTGCTTTTTGTATCGGTGCCATATCGGTAGGTCTAAAATTCTATCGTAGTAGGTGGACGCCGGGCCTTAAGTATGTGATATGCTAAATAAAGCTCCCTGACCAAAGGTCGATACACAACATGACTACTTGTACAGAAGAAAAATAAATAGGAAAATAAATGTACATTATTGTCCTTGCTATCTTAATCGTTACATGGAGAGTTTGGGTGTATTTGTTTGTTTTTCGTGGCAATTTGGTAGCAATTCGCCGCATGTGCTGTGTCGAGATTGCGTGATATCTGCCTCCTAGAGATAAATGTGTTTAGATAAGAGTTAAGCAGGGTTCTGTCTTATCTACCACACGTTCCCCGAATCCTGCTTCACATGCGCATACATCGTAAAGCCCCTCCCAGCAAATCTCTGTTCATGTTTATTATTTTTCGTTTCTATTTCATGTTCTATCTACGCCGTTTTCAGTTGTGTAAGTAACACAAATTTGTACTGGACCAGATACATAAGATGGACAAATAGTCTCTGAGCCTATTTCCACCTGCCGACTGTTGGACACCGACAAATCTATTGGCTGCTACTGATGGATTCTAAAAAATATATTTGTCAGAAATAGGCAAGAAAATAAAAGATTCGGCGACTGTGTTCCGATATTTTGTCATTTCCGTGATATAAAGAAGCAAAACTTTCCAGTCGAATGTCGAATAAAAATGCTCGTCACAGAAGAATCTCATATTTCCTATTCGTTTGACCAGGAAAGCCACCTCTACAGTCACGCACTGACATGAAAGTTAGGATGATTCCAATTCTATTTGAACTGAAATCTGTAAGTCAATCCTAGTTGTTTAATAAAGTTGCAAAAGTAATTAAAATATCTTCATTTGTATGACTTCTATGAATTTTGGTTCATGTGTATCTTGTCCTAAGTGCCGCAACTTGTGTTGATCTGTCCGTATGGTGTCACAGACGCCAACTAGACATGTCACGAAACTACTGAAACAGGGACCTGTTTCAGTAGTTTCGTGACATGGACAAGATAGACCCCAAACATGGTGTGTCCAGTTTCAAAAGTATTAGACGATTTCACTCATTTCCCGTAGGCATTAAGCAATGAAACTTGAACACGAGTAAGGGATACATATAACCCATAATCGTATAAATTATGAAGAAAATTGGCCACTCCAATCCGCTGATATTTGACATCAACTCTGACATGCGTTTTGAAACCTGACAAAAATTTTTCCGCTGTTGCTTGCACTGTTGGTGCCGCTGTTGATGTCTGTCTAGACCTAATGTCACGAAACTACTGAAACGGGTCCCAGGTCCCAGATGTATAAGCCCAGTTAAACTTCCTGTATACGACTCACTCTGTGGAAGCAGTGGTGCTACTCGTGGCCACCGCCAGCCACTGGATTCACAGAAATGCAGAATGTCTACACTTCGACGTTGCTGTAAACACCTCTAATAGAATTACTCCACATCCCCAGGCAGGAATGGACCAATCTAGACAGAGTAAACTGTGAAATACCCATGAGTCAGACCACTTTTTAATGCACATCAAGTGGTTATTTATGTGTCTTGGCTCAACTTAATCACCATATATATGTTATACTTGTTACTCTGAAATCATATACAGAAAGGAGAGTGTCCGAAGAGAATATGTATCATTGATATACTTTAGCAATATATACAATTCATATTGAGATATCATTGATATGTTTTACTATGCTCATAAAAAATTGTGGAAATAAAAAACAAATATCTTTACAAGCTGCAATTGAAATCTTTTGGGATACCACAAGTAATGCTTGGTAAATCAATAATTCAATTTCTAACTAATTGAATGAATTTTTAATTTCTTTGCACATCGTACAGCCAATTGATAGAAGTACATTCTCAGGCGATGCTTTTCGGGATATAGGAAGCTGAATGATATTCTCAATTAGATACATTATTTTGAATGGTTATGTAACCAGTAAGGTTTACGTACGAAATGGGGAAATGTCTTTATAGAGCTCTCTTCTAGGCTACCCTGATGATTAAATGGGTTTGGACTAGAATAAGAAAATACGAAAATATGATGCAAATGAAAATTCGCAAACAAATCAGAAAAATGAGAAAAAGTTAAATACTCGCCATCTCATCAATTTGGGAGTGCAAGTATTTTTCCTTTTGACTGTTTTCCTTTCCAGAAAGTTAGGTGACCACTTATCTCTTACACAAAATAAAAATAAAATCTCTATCGAAACGCTTCTGAAAACCTTACACAGAGTCTTCAGAGAAACCAATCAGAGATTCACTTAAATTAAAAGATTAAAAAAGAAGCATCAGGTCTGAACAAAACATCCAGATGTAATGCTCAAGTCTTCACTAGAAATACTATATAAAAATCTGCTAGCAAACTTAATGGAACTCTGCTGGAGCAAGTAAAGTAAGACGGGGAATTACACCAACATTTAGTGAAATTCATTCACACATCTCCAAGACCGGAATATGCTCCTTTTGTTTTCTTTGAGACAGAGATTCCAGTTTAATTTGGTGCAAATTGTGTGCATTGTGCCAGCAAATTAAAGCGCCGTCGACCCGTCCCTCGATTGGCTTGTGATGAATTCGTGGAAACCAGGGCTGTAGTTTCCTTTTTTCCTGGCCTTCCCAGATTGAAATATTCTCAGTACTTGTTGCCTGTGGGCCACTCTAAATACCACCAGGAAGGGGGTGAGTGAACTGGAATCGTGCAGGAAGGCTTACACTATGGGGTATTTAAGGCAGATTCTCACTTTGGGTTCTCTGTGAACGAAATACTCTATAACCAAAATGGCAGAATAGCTAGGCCTGTGGATAAAAAGATTCAAGACTGGGAATCATGACCCTTTTATCATTATTGTTTGTGATTAATCTTTTTTGTCTATTTCATTGTTACTAATATTGGTTATGTAAAACAATTCATTTTCTGCTCAATATGCTAAGACCAAGATCTGTGTAGCACATGATCCTAGGATAGGACTTTGGCCGAATTAATTTCTGTGCGTGGTTTCATTATACTCATTCTATTTTTGTTTTATTGTTTATGATTTTACTGAATATCATTTTCTTTGCATGTATTCGATCTCGCCGTGGTATACTTTGGAGCTATCACTGTGCCATAAAACCTCCCATACGCCAAGCACACCCTACTGCGCTACTAAACCAGCTTAGTTCAAACTAATGTACCTCCGTAATTAGGTTAGCATGTGAGACTGACAATATCACTCAAACAGCAATTAATTTACCAATTAATCCGGCCGATCCTGAGCCAATTCAAAAAAGATGTTTTTATTCTCTTTCCTGATGCTGAGATAGGAAGATGACGGCATAATAGGAAGTGGTTTTATGACGACAGGAGAGTTCTTTTCTCCCTCCTCCCCCTCACTTCCGGTGAGTGTACAACTGCGCCTGTAGTAGACTTGCTCAAGTCTTTGATTATGAAAATTCATTAAATGATTAAAGAAAATCGGAATACAATTCATTATAGCATGTGTCCTTCTCTGACTGGCCCATGAATCAAAGACTTGTTCACTCTGACCAGAATCTCCTGTTTATGACCCCAAGCCACTCCCCTCCCCTCCTCCAGTTCCCTGGCTGCTTGTGTTGTCATAGCAATATATTTCGCCTACTCCTGACTATATCTCGATTGAGATCAAAGTGAGAGGGTACCAATCTCCCAGCAGTTATCCTGACCAGTAGCCAGACCTCTGCTTGGGGAGTGTGGCGCAAAATCGCGCCAGTCTACACGGCTGATTACGGATGAGACCAGTCCCTGTGTCACTCAGAAGGGGTGGAGGGGTAGGAGACAGGGACTGAGGCCAGTCTCCGCCTGTAGCTGAAGTGGTCTTTACTTCAGATCGGTTTCAAGCACGCTAAGGATCTAACTGGTGTCGATTTGAGTGCGAAAAATGAGGGAGTAAAGAGAGTATTGGTGTTGACTGACAAACATATCTGGAAACTGATACAGTACTTCCCAATGCCTATTCGTCTTAAAGCCACACTAACACAGCTGAGCACTAGAGAGGCTGTTAATTCATTGATAAGCTATTAGAGGGCTCACTGGGAGTCACTGGCGGATTCTTCATCCTGCTTGGAAGCAGCCAAACGACAGCAAGGATCTGCCAGGAGAGTGGGAGAGTTCCAGTAAAACCATTGAAGATTGTGCTATTAGTTTGGGTGGGGCAGAGTCTGTTATTAGGGTCTATTTAATTCACTGATAACTTAGATACGTGTACCTACCAGCTGGTGTTTTGTTTGGCATCGGGAACAAGATAGCGATACCCACAGTAGCAACAACATCTATGCCCTTTCTCTGCATAGTGAGAGGGCTTGAAGGAGGGTAGGCTGGCACAAGGATTAATCAGCCAGGTCTGTCATGTCTTTTTTTTTTTTTCAATAAGCTCCAGTTCTAACCTAAGTTAGATCTTCCACTGGGTATTACGATAGTAATGTGAGGGTCACACATCTCATCTCATTAGCACATTTACTCGTTCATCTGGAACTCCAATCATAACTGTACATAGTATATGGACTGGTATGGTTTATGTTCTACAATGTCTAGTCTGACTGCTGACTGGCACACAAAACCTGCTGATTGCAGACTGCCTGTATCTTTGTTATCTGAAATATAAAAAAAATTATAAAAAAATTACATTATCATCCAACAGCTGATTACATCTTGTGTTAAACGTCTGTAATTATAAATACATAATGTGGTGTATATATATATTAATGATGTAATGAGGAAAGTGATGAGCTATTTAATACATTCGGTCTCCAGTTATATACCGAGTACATGATTTTCACTTCCTTTTTAAAGTGTTTATAGGTTTCACTTCGTTGAGTATCAGCCCCTAGGCGGTTCCATAATAATTGTCCTCGGTAATACGGTGATCGTAGGTAATTGCTACACAATAACGCCTAGCCCTAAACTTTACTTTATCGTCACTTCGAGTTCTTCTAACAGTGCAATCTGAATTATTACAGTTCTTTGTGACAAATTATACATCATGTTCAGAAGCTGTCAATCCTGGTACTACAGTTGATGCCACCATTATAATTGTTGTTGTTTCATTTTCTTCTTGATTATTCTCTCACTGTAAGTAATGATATTCGTTTGAATAACGAGGATATATATGATTCACAACTCAACCTATTGAGCCAAAGCTACACTCCTGGGGGCCGTTTGATATCTGAAAGGACTGCCGTTGCACGGTCCGCGTTAGATAAATATGGAGTGTCCTTTCAAAGGAAAGGGAGAAGGATGGAGACCTAAAATTTGATAAAAATGTCATTATCCTGACCTCGATCCTGAAATCTCTCCTATTGGAAGGATATCTCGATATGTGCCCTTTCTGATGCTGGTAAACCAACCAATCACCATATACTCAATATAGATGCTTGAATAGTATCCTTCCTTAACGATTATGTGTAAACAATACATTTATTCGCCATAAATTGATAAAAATAGAAAACCCGACAAAATTGGGCTTGTCCAGAGTTTGAGGACAGGACCTTTAGATTACCACTGATTTCAACTCGGCACCCCAATATCGCCTGAGACAGACACGTAGAAGAACCTAATCACAGGATGGCTTGTATTTTTAACTGCCCTTCCTAAGAATTTAGGTCAGGAGAAGGAGAGTGAAATATAGACAACATCTATTTAACATTCTCCAGCTGTCACGTAATTTCTCCTCTCCATGATTTATCTGTTTCTTGGTGTACTTAGTTAGGCCATTTTCCTCTTGAAGTGTCCCCTCAGTTTTGTCTGTCCCCTCAGTTTGTCTTGCTCACCCTATGTTTGTTGTGCAAAGTCTCCTTATACTCCCCTGTTGCGGTAAAAGTTATACAAGATTGATAGAGTTTGGTATAACCCCCCCCCCTCGTTAGGGAACCGAGTAGCTTAGTGCACCGTGACGTCTAATAGATAAATTGAACTCTTACAAAACAGATTGCACACATGTTTGTCCATAATGCTGTATTTTTGTCCATTGTAATACTGTAAAACGACTATCCATCTGTATTGTGCTTTATACGACGGATCAAAGTGGAAGATCACAACATCTAGATGTGAACTCTTTTTCGTCTGAATAAAAATCTTTAAAAAAAATAAAAATAAAAATAATGACTCTCTCATCCTTGTCATGGTCCTCCCATGAACTCTTCTATCATTTTGGATAATTAAAAATTGTAGGTATTTCACAGCGGACGTTGGCCCCTCCTGGCGGCTCGCAGGTCATCTATCCAATATCCTGGATCAACCACAGAGGGAGCCACCAGCCTCGTGGACGCTCATCGCAGGGTTTTTGAACACACCCAACCACACCTAGAGACAGACCTTCTATTCGTAGGGCACTTTAGCCTTATGCCCTCGGCATACTTGTACATTATTCTGTCAGAAAAGTATTTGTCAATAAAATTTTCCTCCAAACAAATGTCAGCATCAGTTAATTATTATAATCCTTCTCACTGTCCCCAGATATTGTACTGCCCCCAGGACTTTTTCAAAATGTTGTAAAGGGAGTGGTTGCCAGTGCACAACACACCCTGTATCACTACAGTCAGCGCTTTGCACACTCCGTTTTATGTCATGGTAGTCCAGCTTTAAGGCTAAAGTAGAACATGTAGGCTTTAAATGGAATACGTCCCCATTTCTAAAGGAGGAGAATCCAATGGGATAATTTATGTCCCTGTCCACTCAACAACCAACCTTAAGACTTTTTACTGAGCATTGATTATAACTCTGTGCTCCCTACAGTCCATTAAACACCACCATTAGTCACACTTACGGCCTGTATTTAATCCATCTCCCTTGTCCCCGGACGTCACTTACTCATCTCCCATACTACGCCTTCCTTATGTAAATCTCAATACTCCCCTCACTCTCCTGGCACAGTCTCTGTCACCGGTGATATTATCGTAAAACTGGATGAGTTTTAATCTTGGCCACCGTATGCCATGACTGAAGTTTGGCATAGTGATTTCACGAGGCGAAGCCGAGTTCAAGTCCGGAGCCAAAATTCCAGGAGTGGAATGCGGCGGCCAAGATTAAAATGAATCAGGTTTTGTTTTTATCCTACCCCGTAGCCTTGATTTTGGAATATTATGTGATAACAATTCTGCATGCCACTAGTGGCATATAAAACTCTGTATGTCAGTCAGCGTGGCATACAGAAACCCAATGTTAAGCCTATGGGATTTTATATTAGGGGTGGGATAAAGACTTGGTCATCGTTCACTCTACTGAAGTTGTCGCCACAATCTCACTGTACGGATATATACATTCAGAAATACTTTACTCTGTCATCTTAGCCATCCTGCCATTAAACATCCGCACAGAATGAAGTCGGCACTGAAAGCGAAACAGAAGATTACTGGATTCTGTTAGCTCCTGAAGGAGGTTACAGGAAGTAGTCCCTATCACATTCCTCCTACTGCATTATGCATGAACTCTATCATCCATCGTATGCAAAGACCCGTTGGAAATCTTTGGGGAGTCAGTAAACCACAACCCATTTTATAAAACCTGTCAGATAGCATAGCGGATTCAATTCCGCGTCCTCAAATTCATGGTTTACGGGAAAATAGTTCCTTTGTGCTATAGAGCAAAGGAATAGTCCCTATTGTTATACTCTTTGATATGGAAATTCCTAGGTCTGATTTATTAAAAAAAATATGAAAAATAAATGTAACAAACAATGGTTTTGTGGACAGGTGGTTCTGGAAACCACTCAAGGTTGACGTCGTTATACACGTGCTAGCCCTCGTGTACTACTACGCGCCAACCCCTCGTGGTTTACGGCCACCTGTCCACAAAACTAACGTTTATTGTCTATTTACCGCATGTACCGCCAACCAAATACATTATAAAGCATCATAACACCAGCAATGGATGCCCCAACTATCTTTTACTAAACTATTTATTACTATTTATGGAGGTGGATAATAAATACAGGAAGAACTGGACTTGTAGACTGGATGGCCGTAATATCCTTGTATCTGACAATATGATACATTCCCTATCACTCGTGTATTACCAACGTCAGGTCCTCAGAGACTGTGACCTCCCATCCATAGAACCAGAGTTGATTGTGTACATGTACACATCCCTCCGTATACTTGTTATTATCTTACCCCTAATAAAAATCGCCATAGGCTTAACATGGGATTTGTTTATGTCACGGGTGTGACATAAAGTGTTGTTTATGCCACTACTTTCTGATACTGAATAAATCTGGAAATGGGGAAGGATAAAATCTAGACGCCACTCGTTTGAGTTTGAGCTTATTTATGCCACTCATTTTGTTGGCTCCGTAATGTGACTCGTCTTCGACTCGTGAAATTATGGAGCCAACAAAATGCGTGGCATAAATAAACTCATACTCAAACTCGTGACGTCTCTTCATATTATCACCACTATTCAGATGTGGCAGATGTGATCGTTCTGGTGTCAATCGGTCTACCAATGTGTTGGTGCATTCGGTTAAATTATAGGTATAAGCCGTCGGAATGTTCATTGCCCGCTCTCACCGATCCGATGGTCGGGATAAATCGGGAACTAATGTCGATGTCCTTTAGGCTTTAGCTTTTATTTGCTCTCCCTTCCCCATCTCCCTTCCTTTAGCTCACACCTGTTGTTTCCCTATGGACCTAACATTTATAACTCGTACTCAACGCCCATGGAGTATTGTAAAGAAATACTTAATGGGTGCTAACTTCGATTCTTTTTGGACCTAACATTGAGAACTCGTATTCAACGCCAATGGAGTATTGTAAAGAAATACTTAATGGGTGCTAACTTCACAAACGTTAGCCAGTTAGTCAGTAATAGGTCTGAGATAAAATCTGAACCACACTCGATCGATAGCCATTGAAAATATACCAATCATTTTGGTATGATCCACAATCTCACAAGGCAAAGCGTGAGATTACTCCGCAACCCGAACTCATGGCCTTTTTCCGTGACCACGGATCTCGATGCAGTTCCTGCTTAGTATACTCCCTCCTATTCTCCCCCAGTACGTTTCTGCGCATGCCCCATCCACCCGCCTCCCCGCTCTGCCTCCCCCTGAGCACTCAGAGACAGAGAACTACATTGAGAGACGCCTCACGACTGTCCTTAGACAGGAAGACCCTCCGTCGTCACTTCCGGCAACGCACCGACAGCGATATATCACTACGCGCCATCGGTCTTGTTGGTGGCGCGGACTGAGACAGTCTGATGACGGGTTGTGAGGCGGCAGGCAGGGCCGCAGCACTTCCGGGGTAGGCGTAAGGATACAGTGTGCTGAAATGGTGTTAGCGCGTTGTCGTCTGCCTCAGCGATAAAACTACGTCACTCTGAAGTCACAGCCTTCACGTTAGATATATCTACACGTAGGGAATCGATGTCACCATCTTAAAATATTAGAGTATTTGATTACAATCTGATATAGATGATCAGTAGAATATTGTTATGATTATATGAATACTTCGTTGTATTGTATCGAAGTTTATTCAGTTAACGACAAATGAGGCAAGAGAAAATATTCATAATAAATATGCTGATTCCATCGATCCCTGTATTACCCATGTTAATACACTAATACAGGCCATGGGAGGTAAAAGGCTGATTGGACAATGTAGGATTTCGATTGAAGGGCCTTTATCACCTTCCTTCAATTGCAGCATTATTGCGCTACAAACCTACATTAATTATCCGTTGTATACAAATTCGCCATTGAAAATGCATTGGGACTCAAACCACGACCCATTATATAAACCTGTCAGATACGATAACTGTGGCATACGGGTTCATATATACGTGGTATATGGCTTTCAAAACCATGGTATAAGGGAAAGTCTCTTTGTACTATAGAGCAAAAGAATAGCCCTATTGTTATACCCTTAACTTAATACCCTTACCCGTAAACCATTCAAGGTTGACGTCGCGCTCGTGTATTACTACACCTCAACCTCTCGTGGTTTTCGGGCGCCTGTCCACAAAACCATCGATTATTGTCTATGTATTTACTTGTGCTCGTAGCAAGTTTTCCAGTTAATAGAACAAATATTATTAATTGGAGAAGGGCTCTTCCCTCTTTTCTTATGTCTCAGCCCTGTTTCACAGGAATATTGGAAGTAAGAGCCGGCCCCCACCTACCACGATTCTGCTCCCGATTGGCCTTCCGACGGCCTTCCCGACACTATTCCGATTCTATCGCGAGTTAAGCTTAAATCGTGGTAGGTGGAACAGGTTTCTGCGATTCACTCTACGATACCCCACGATAGGCTGCGATAGAAAACGCCAATCGTAGAGGTCACGATAACTTCCAACATGTTGGAAATTTTGTAGGCTGTCGTAGCCTATTGGAAGTAAGTTAACAGGAAAATATCTCTTGTGGATGGAATAATTGGTGAAAAATTATGTAATTCTGGAAATAGGTAGGGCGCATGTAGATGTATCATCGCTGTAATTATGATATTATTTGATGAAGTCTAAGTGTCTGAAAATAATAAATCTATATCGGAATCATGATTCTATCACAGTTATATTTTTTAATTTGATGGTATATGAACAATAGCATTATAATATGTTGTAAATACCTTTAAAGGGGG
The DNA here is from genome assembly GCA_950022655.1 of Alentia gelatinosa. Classification (NCBI taxonomy): domain Eukaryota; kingdom Metazoa; phylum Annelida; class Polychaeta; order Phyllodocida; family Polynoidae; genus Alentia; species Alentia gelatinosa. The sequence continues at coordinate 23,408,533 of OX465593.1, forward strand.
GTACCCACTGCTTCTGACACACTCGGACAAGGCTTACGACACACTACGACAAAGAAAATCCCTGTCGGAAGGGCTCTGTCGGAGTGTGTCGGAGTGTGTCGTAAAGCCTTGTCGGAGTGTGTCGTAACGGTTTGGCGGCAAAAGAAAAGTTGCCACGGTACCCACACACTCCGACACAAACAGCTCACTTGGGGGACTTCAAATATATAGGAAAAATACTGTAAAATATGATTTTCTTCAATATTCTAAAAGAAAAACTTGGTGAATTGATGTATTTTATCAATAGTATTAGATATCTGAACAAATATCTATAATCATGTATCTCAGACCCCGATTATGATTCTAAAAGTAAATGATTATTAAAAACGTTTATCATATATATTACTGAATATGTTCATAATGCATATATCTATATAACAGTGGAGAAAATATTATATATATGATATTATGAGAGTTTATAAAGGCGCACGTGGGTGGAGGGGGGTCGGTTTATAGCTTTTACATAGTATGGAATGCTCCCGACACACTACGACACAAGCCGACCTCTACGACTTTTCAAACATGTTTGAATTTGTCAGAAGGGCTACGACACAGCTACGACACGGGCCCTGTTTCGTAGCCATGTCGGAGTATGTCGCAGTGTGTCGGAAGCCGTGTCGGAAAGGTGTGTCCACTGCTACGCCAAAAACCCAAAACGTTCGATTCTGTGTCGTAACGCTTGTCGGGAGGCTTGTCGTAGTGTGTCGTAGTGTGTCGGGAGCGCAGTGGACACCCCGCTTTAAAGATTATCAAGATTCATTAAATATTTCTAGAATTATAAAATATTTCAATATTAAAACTCAGCCTGAGATCTGAATTAATACATAGGTTGAATCGTGACCATAGTTTATGTTTTGGTCCTCCCAAGACGTTTCTACGCTCTACGATTTCAAACCATGTCCACGATTTGAAACTATCGGAGACCTCCCGATAGGTCGCGATTTGGGCATTTCAAATCGTAGCTATCGGGAAGTATGTCGTAGACCATCGTGGTAGGTGGGGGCCGGCTCATAAGCTTCTCTCTTATTTTTAAAGAGAAATTAGTACCTTCTTTAGCTGTTGTGCAGTTTGTGCTTTTAACCTATTTTATACTTGGCATATGTATTAAGTAAACCCTTGGTTACACATATGGAAAATTTCAGCTGGGATTGAATTGATCCTGTATGATCCCAATAAGGGGCCCGTCGAAAAATCTAGGATCGTACATGAAGACCCTTTCCTGTACGCCAAGGAAACCTAATGTTGGTCAACTGTATTCAACACTTATGGACGACCTTATGGACAGCTAAAAACGAACCAATGTATCAGTAAACGATAAACTTTGTACACGGCAGAGGAAAGGCTATTCATGTATGATCTTAGATTATTCAACGGGTCAAGTACCACTGCAAAATCACAGAAAAAATCTTAGCAAAACATCCAATGTTCATAGCATAGTGTCCATAGGGGGCCACATTGCCTAGTATCCAGCAGCCACTCATTCACTCCCCAACATCAACGGTTAACCAGATCAGAAGTTATTACATGATAAATAAATTCCCATGATAAATGTCCCATCAATCAATGTTGCCCCAACCGGAAGATAACCCATGCAGGTTATTGCCCCCGCCCCTGGCGATATATTTACGCACTACTTTGTCGTGAACAGCCAATATGACATCCGGGTTGTTGAACCTCCCTTACGTGGTACTAAGGACTAATATGGAGAGTAGAAACCTTAAGCTTATCTGAACTCACAAATATATGGTGATAGTAATTTCCTTATTTCTATGGCATTCCTGAATGGCAGAATTTGACATAACAGTGTTGTCTTGGCTTGGACAGAGGGCGCAGTCGTACTTTTGTAAGTTTGTATTGACTATGGTGTTGGAGTACAAGAGTTAAGCCGGGCACACACTGCTTGCGATATGACTAAAACATGCCGACGACATAGCTATGAATCAAAGTTACTGCGTCATAGCCTTTTCAGAATGTTCAAAAATTTGGTTTCTAAATGACTGCATCGTCGCTCTGTCGAAATGTTGAGAAATGTTGTGTAGTGGTGTGTTGGAACGCTTGTCGTTGTCTGTCGGGAGCTCAGTGGTTTCCTGGCTTTAAGGGTGGCGTCCACCAACCACGACAAGGCTACGACAAGCGCAGACAAGAAAGTTCCAATCGGCGCTTGTCGCAGCCTTGTTGTAAGAAGGGAGGCTTTACGACAGCGTTGTCGGGGCGTGTCGGGAAGTGCTCGCTCCACCAAAATTTCCCATCGTAAACCTCTGCGACACACTCCCAACACGCCATGACACACGAAATCAAACATGTTCGATATTGTTATAGCCTTGTCGGAAGGCTTTCTTCCAATTGTGGCCTTGTTGTGGCCTTGTTGTAGACTCTTGTCGGAAACTGGGGTCCACCAACCATGACAAGGCTTCCAATCATATAGGCCAATCGTGGACCTTGTTGGGAAGCCATTGTCGTAGCCTTGTCGTGGTTGGTGGACGCCCCCCTTTAGGGTCCGAGTCACGTGTACAACATACACCAACTTCACCTTTTTACCATCATTTCTCACACTGAACCCTTCTCCGATCCCTGAATGGTGTCGCACTCATTACACCCTGACCCCAGCCTCTCATCCATCCTCTGTGGACGCCCGGAGACGGGGTGGCCATCTTGTGACGTCATCTGGCGGGTCACGTGACAAACGAGCGTCCTGTACCCGCGTTCCTCACTGACCCCTTTTTGCGGAAGACCACACTCCACTCTGATTGTAATTTATCACGTGGTTACATCAGTGTGTACCCAGCATGCTCTACGCTGTGACGTCAGACCTCTACACAAAGTGGCAATTCGTTTGTGTGTATGATAGAACGTCAGGGCCCCGTTGCTCCACTTTTTGTGGTATCGCTAGCTATAATCGGATCGCAATTTTATTTTTACGATTACTTTAACGATCCGACTGAAATAACGTTGCTCCTGTAATATCGGATCGGATCACTATATTCCCGCGGTATCGCTATTTTTTTACAATGCGATAGCGATACAACAATATTGAATGAGACAGGGAAAGATTAATTAGTTCTTGAATTAAGTCTGGGTTTATACATCTTATGTATTTCATTTTACCTTGTATTTTCTATTTTGTACTAAATGTTCTGCAGACTAAGAGGATATTTCGATGTATTAAGGCTACCCGCATATACTGCAGTGGAAGATCTAACCTTGCGTTAGTACTGCTTTTTCTTCAATAAAAAAATAAAAATAAAATACAGATGGCATCACAGTTAAAACTGATCTGACACCTGGTTGTGTGGATCATTATTATATAGGTAGAAGAACAAGTAGCGGGGGTTGGTGGTGCCACCATGGATCGTTATTTGAAAAATCAGATAAAGCTGTATTTAACCCACAGCGATACGACCCGCAGTGCTGTGAAGGTCCGTATAAAAAGTATCGCAGAAAGCAGTATTTTACGCGGCGATGCGCCTTTTCGATTACGATACGATCCGCAAAATTTCTGGAGCAACGTCTAGGCCCTCGGTTCGCTATTCTGCGATCCGCAGCTCTATCGTAAGCGTGGAGCAACGGGGCCCAGATCCTGTTCAGAGTTAACCTTATATGGGCGGAGGTCTGTGGCAGACCCATGTTGGTGGAGACGGATACTATGGACAGGTATAATGCTTTGGGGCGTACTCATTATCGTTCAAACCCAGATTCTATTGTTTGCTCACGTGACATGACTTCACCCTTAATTTCATTATTTGTTTTACCTAATAATGTTGAATATCATATAATAAGTATAATCTCGTTAGATTTCATGTTTATTGATTTATTGTTTCTTGATAAAACAATAATATCATAAATATTGCAAATGATGCCTTGAGGCATCATTCGCCCTACACCGGGGAGTGCCTCAGGGCATCACTCGCCCTCAGTGAGTTAAGAGGGATTTCCATCTATTACGACAAAAAATATACCTCCCGATCAGGTACGATGCTGGGGAACGTGGAATGATATTTAATCGTGCGGGTGGCCGGACAAATGATAGATATCCTGGAAGACCATTTCCATTAAGAGTAGCATAAATTTAATCGTGGGCGTCAGCATTATCCTACCCCTAATAAAAACAGTCCATAGGCATCACATAGGCAAATTTTATGCGGCATGCCATGACATAAAGTAAGATTTATGCCTCTAGGGGCATACAAAAAATCGACCAATCAGCGACCAGATTGTGAGCTGCTCCGAAAAAAGTTCCGGTTGGACTTCGGATGGTCGTTCAATCGATATTTATATTTTAGTAATCCAAAAGGGTAGAGACGGGGTAGGATAAATACGAAACCGAACTCGAGTTAGACTTGTCAGTGTCTATGCCTCTCTGGTCAGGTCTGTTCCTCACTACGCTCAGCTAACGTTTCGCGTAGTAATACACGACCTTCCCGTCGTGGCATAAACACTGACAAGTCTAACTCTCGTTCAGTTTCTACTAATTATCGTTCAGTACATTTTTTTATATAAACGCCGATACACATCGAGCGATGCAGTGGTATGTCTGAGACCAGAAGGATGAGTGGTGCAGTCCCTGTATATCAGTTCGAAGGGTACAAATGTTTCTCATAAACGAGTTGATCACTAGCAAATGATGACATTTGGTACACATGTATCACACATGTATAGAATTCTGTGTGAAATATATGTTTTGATTTGAATGAGATTTATTGCATGAAAAACGAGTTTACCATCGGCTCTAGACTTGTCTTCCAGGACGACAAATGGAGGAAATTTTCAAAATGAACGATTTCTTGTACCAGACCTTCTAAGACTTTTGAGGGTATCGTATCGTCAAAAGGTCTTATTACCGGCACATTATTCAATGCTACACATAAGCCCAAAGACGATACTTTTTATAATCGTACATGTATTTTTTAACTGCCACCTAGCAGATTGGCCATATCGCAGTCCATCGGGAGGAATCCAACAGTCAATATCGTAGAGATCCAGAGTGCCTCGTTGAGCGTAAAAGCTTGTTTGAGAGTCACAAAAAGGTGCTCATGGTACCGATGCACCTCACGACGATGCCAGAGCACCGATGCAAATCTCAGGAAGCATTTCGATATCCGATTATACTATAATTCTGGAAATATTGCATGGGTATGAAGAATCTTTTACAGGTGTATAAAGATATGACTTTGATATTTTTCGGACACTGAAAGAATCAAATCGAAAAAATAATTGTGGCAGAATGATAATTCTGATATGAAACTATTAGTGTTAGACCATTAGACTTGATCATATAATACCATAATTAATGCAGTCCATCGCAGACAATGGGGAAAACCTTTTCCATGATTATGTTTTCGCTTTTTTCATAGTTCTATATAAGTCCACAATATTAACTGGTTTCAGAAACAAGCGGACGTAAGCTCCAAGGACAAGAAGCGTAGTAATATCCGAGCGAATGCGAGTATATTACGTATAGCCCGAAATCATCAATTTCAGCTTCTGGGAAAATAACATCTACCCTATCTATATCTAGTTACAAATGGTGAATCAAAGGAAATAAAATTACGATAGGCTCTGCCTGAGGAGTGGATGTTACAATTAAAACTGTGCTTGGAGAGTGAAAAGAGACCACATCTAATCTCCTCCCGGGAAGTGAGATATCGGGCAAGATTTACACATTTATAAAGCAGAGGACGTGGGGTAGCAATGAATCGCCGCGAGGCGTGAGATAAGAGAACCCCAAAAGGGGGTTGTGCGACATGGAAGCGCTCTTATCTCTGCGTTATCAGAGATAAACACTCATTCATTTACCTCCAGCCACGCCCTGTCTCACTCTCCCGGCGTTTACACGAGACGACTATCCGGGAGGTTTCTTGGGTTTAGCACCACCTGACGATTTCTAGTCGTCTGCCACTAGAAATCGTCAGGTGTAAACGCAATCTCGAATACATGACGATCTATAGTCGTCACAGTACACAATATGGCAGCACCTGACGATTCTGGCGACGATTTTACACTGAGGGTTATGTCGAATCGGCTTGAATTAATCGTCGAGAAACGCCAAGGTTCTATAAGATCTCAGTTGCCAACCAAGTCGCCTTTTGTCTTGTGTCGACGATCACAAATTATCATGTAACCAAATTTCACCTACGAATAACTAATGGGAAATAATCACATTTAACTGTAGTTTAGGCAGGGTTAACGCTCAAACGAGTTTTTACAAGTGGTACCACCAAATGTGAACAACAATGCCCTTATGAAGAAAACCATATTTTGCAGCCCATTCCCTAAGTAAAGCCCCGCACCCGCCAATGCCGATACACCATGATAGACCTCCCGATACACCACGATTAGAAATTGCAAAAAGTGTGGTGTACCGAACATTATAATCATAGGCTATCGGTGTGTATCCATACCGCATCGGAACGACTTGTTGGAACAAATAAGGTGACACCGGGTACGATTAGCTCACGATTCAAACAGTGTATCAACGTAGATCTTAGGCGGAATTTTTATATGAAAATATTGAATGATTTTAGAAACAGTGAATGAATTTCAATAGCGTTTTACAGGTAGGGGCCTATATACAACATATATATATTATCACATATACCTTTTTAGACACAAAAACAATCAAATTGAAAAATATTACTGAGGCAGAATCATGATTCCTATATAAAACTATTATTCTGAGACCATTAGACTTACAAATATTATCATATTTACATCGGATATATATATATATATATCGATATATACGGTCTAACGAATTCCAGAATTTCATAATATTCCGCCAAGTATTTTACACATAAGAGAGATCTTCCGTCAAATAGGCTCCCGATTTAAACTGCAGCATGTTCGATCGTATCGGGAGGCCTACAATTGGCGTTTTTAATCCTGACGTGTCGGAAGCTAATCGTAATGTATCGGCGAGGCAATCGTAGGAATGTCGTACACTGCTACGACTTTGTCTGACCTCCCTATGAAATTTTGATTCCAAACGGGAAGTCAATCGTATGGTCTATCGGGTCCAGAATCGGCGTTGGTGGGTGCCGAGCTTAAATCAAGCAAATGTAAGTTGGCTTGTTTTACCTATTGGTTTTGATAAACTGGACAAAACATAATTTTATTTCACCACTTACCAATTTGGCATTGGAATTAACCACAATGAACAAATTTTGACTGATAATTGACAATATTTAAAAATCCCCAGGTGGCACCACCGTGAATCGTAGGATATGCCTTTAAGGGATCCAGATACAATTCAGAATATTGACTGAAGTTCAGATCCGTTTCCTGTGTTTCTGATCCAAGCCGACTGCATGCCATCTGGGATGGGACCGTATTATAATCCCCCAGCACACCTTTAGACGCACGGGCGTTCACCGATGTAGTGAGACAAACAGGCGCCTATTTTGTCACATGTCCATGTCACATGTCACATGTCCCTGTCAAAACCAGTGACCCTTAAGTCACATGACACGACCAGCCAATCAGCGAAGGTTACAGTATCACGTGATGATGTTATAAATGGTGAGAATTTTCACTGAACCTAAAAAATTCTAATTTGTTCCCACTGGCCACTGTGTCCATTAAGATATATCATCGTCGTTATTCATGGTCTAATTTCCCTTATGGTTCAATATATTTTTGTTATCTTTGTCTACATTTGGTAAAAATTGTTATTTTCATTTTCATTCTTGGTTGTTTCACTGGTCCCTGGCAGGGGTCGCATACAGAAACCAGCCGACCAGGCACCAGCAGCTTATTTGGCGCCGAGATCTCGTTAGTCACGAGACTGAGCCTCGCTTTGACGTGGCCCGACTTACGGTAGGCTTTGCGCAGGCGTTTATGACGTCACGGAGTATAAGGATAAAGTCTAGGTTATGGTTCTCCGAGCTGACACCAGGGGTCAATGTGCAGTGACCTTGCGGGAAATGTCTACGCCTGACCTTGACCTTGGAGTTGACCCCTGCCACTTTGCTAGCCAACAGGCCAAGCCTGGACCCTAGCCTCGCTTTGGATCAGGGACCTAAAGAGGGCGTTCCTTTACGTGAATGATGCCCGATAAAGCAAATCAGATCCTCATTTATATAAAGCATTCTGGTGCTAGCCACAGTTGGCTCTCTAAGATGTATGTGGGGAATATTCCGGGCGCGGAAGAGCGAGTATTAATCCCACACGGCCGGGCACTTCCGGTCCGTAACGGCCTTCTGGCGGCTTGACTCGTCGACGTGCCGCAACACGCTTCATAATCAAAGAGCAGCCATCAATTTCACGAGGAGCAAATGATCATCATTGATCATTGATGAATGAGCGTGGAATTATGGATAAATTTATAATAATTAAACGGTTCATGTTTATACAGTCTATTGGTTGTTTTCTTAGTCTCATCCCTGGTATATTTTCCTCCATAGATTTAACATTGGGAACTCGTACTCAACGCCCGTGGAGTATTTAGAAAAAGATACTCATTGCGAGAGTATGCTACAGATATTAGCCTATTAGTCAATGTGAGGGCTGAGATAAAGTCAGAAATCTATTCAAGTTTATGATCAGAGAACTATCCCATCTTGTTTGAATCGCTACGTAATTCACGCGGCTGTCAATTCTCGGCAGGTGGAAAGGTCATATTAGCATCCTCACCGAGTAACATTTTTTAAGGGTTTTTATTTACCCTGGAGTTTGGCTTAGGACTAAAACTCTTCCAGCCTCTCCAGTAGAAATGATTCAACATACCACGTGCGCCTAAAAAATTGGCTTACATTTATGTGGCTCCATTTTGCTAGTTTCTGTTATTACAGTTGATACAATTCATGGTCTCCAACGAGGTCCAGGACTGTGCCTTCCCCAGACATACTTATAGCTATACACAGTATTTTCTACCCTATACAGGGAAGAAGAGAACTACAGACAAGAATTAGAAAGAACATTTCTAGCATCTTTCACCTCGGTTATTACTAGTGACGCCTACCCAATTGGCATATGCTAGTCATAGCTAAACTTTATCTTATCTAAATATAACTATACAGATATGTAGATTATAGTGTATACTATATGGAGCTGAACGGTTTCTCATGATGGTATGTGTCTAGGTCTTCAGTATGTGTCAAGGCTTCTAGCCATTTCCTCGGGATTCTTTGACCAATAATCCTTTTTTTCTATTCCTATATACCCTTAAATAGTGATAAAAATGGCGATTGGTTGACCTCTAGTGATTGGGGTAACAATGTTTATCCTTCTTGAGAGAATTGTATGTTTCCTAAGCCTCGATTAACCAAAACGGCGTCAACTTTTGTATTAAAACGTCAGCCTAGGTATGAACGCGTTAGCCTTGGTATGAAAACTGCACTACTACACCCCCAGCAGCAGTATATAACTTAGAGTGTTCAGCCACAGGTATATAACAATATGGCTTTCTCTAATAGTAATCCTCTCATTGAAGCTAGGCAATACGAACCAGCACATCTTTCTATAAGATAAAATAGATCTAATCAATTTGCTTATATTGCATTATATTAGAGCTTATTATCTAGTAGCATTAGTCCAGTTTCAGTTCAGTAACAAGCAGAATTGAGCACCAGAGATTTAATTTATTTTAAAAAGGTCAAACTGAGTCTTCCTCGGGAGAAGCAGCATACGAAGCTCAGCCTAATCAGCATGGCAGTGATCTAATTAGGACATCCATAAACGAGTGCAATCTCATCATTTACTAATTAAACTACATTTGACAAACTCTAGGAGTTGATGTTATTTGCGTGGGGCAGAATTAACGCTTTGTAAATGTAATACAGCGCTGCCGTTTGTCATAGTAACAGACGATGCCACAAGGGGGAGGTCTATTAAGGCAGAGGGCAGCGAATCCATTTAACATCTACATGTACTAACAGAACTCTATTCGGCTTGAGATATAATCGGAGAATGAACGTAGCATAGCTTCAGATTTTAGTCTCATTAGTTTGATGAATTTGATCGTGAGTGGCTGTGTTCCGGGGGGGAGGGGGGCTAAGGTTTTCTCAAGGAAAAATATTTCCCAAACCATTGTTTCGTTGTTCGAAGCGTTTATTTATAAACGCTTCGACAGTAGAACCCCGCGTAAGCGATCACCCTCCGTTCTGGATCAAAGTGTCTCCTTACGCGGGGTGCCCGCTTACACGAGGTTAAAATAAACATCTAATAGAAGTCACAGTTCCGAACAAAGGTGTCCGTTAACGCGAGGTGACCGCTTACGTGGGGTGTCCGTTAGCCGGGGTTCTACTGTAGTTGTAATTATCATACATCTACCGCAAAGTCCCCATTCAATACACTAGACCATGGTAAATCACTACTAACTTGTTCTAAGCTGCAAGGACTCATAACCATTAATTACGGATTTGAGACCCATTGGTGACGGGACTGAAAGCCATTGATTGCGGGAAAACATGGAGATTAGAAAAATAGTCTGAGATACCTATGATATGGCAATTCCTGGTTTCCATTTATTTGTGAAGATGTGGTTTATTATATGGAAGTCTGCATTGTTCTTCGATGGAGTGTCCACTTGTACCAGGAAAATCATATACAAATTTATGCTCATGATCAATGAAAAAGAGCGTAGCTCTGATGAGAAAAAAATACACGTCAAGCACGATTAAAAGTAAAGGTTGGGCTCGCTTCGTATTCAGTGCACAGCGACCAGCCGTAAGGGTGTAGGTGTGAGGAGAAAGAAATAACCGAAAAGAAAACGTAGACTCATGGGATGCTCTGAATACACAGGGTGTGAAAAAAAGAGTGTGACACCTGAGATTTGCCTGTATTTTCGTCACTCGCCCACCCACTGTCCAACGGATTTTACAGAGATCAAAGATGCTCTCTGCTGAATGCCCGGATGTTCGTCTGAGCATGCGCCCTGCACACGTAACGAGACATGATCCGCCATGTGTATCTTCTCAAAGCGAGGCTCCCTGCAACACCCACAGGGAGTAGAAAAAAATATCAAAACCGAACAAAACTGCCAGTGGAATTGATCTTTTCTCGGGCAAATTTGCGGGGTCTCGCGAGGTCTCACGAGGTCTCGTGGGGTCTCGCGGGGTCTCGCGAGGTCTGCTCGCGCTTGTTGCGGCCAGCAGAATGAGCTCGTTTCCCATCATGCCCTCTGATAAATCTCACGCGGGAGAACCAAGTATCGCGAGGTTTTCCCACGTTCTGCACCTGCGCACTGGTATCGTGGTCACGTGGTATGGAAGCAGGTCGAGGGGGTGGCTGATTTGGGACAAAACGCAAGAAAGCAGTTTATAAACCGTAGACATTTTAGTGTGAGGAGACTCCTTGGATTCTATGTACATGCTAATGGTGGGAGCTATTGATCTCAACAGACCAGTAGAGCATCACCGACTGCCTCTCTATTCTGCATTCTGTGAAAAAGTTGACATCTCATGACAACGTGACACAATTGATGTATAGTTAACAAGATGTCTAAACATGGTATACAAGACAGGGGAAGTTTAATAAAGATCTGAATCAATATCTCCATACATATTCTTCGTTGCACTGCACTCTAGAAAGAGTATAAGGAGGCACGGAACAAAACTAAACCCCTGCTTGGGAGAGTGCAAAACAAATTGACCAAAGAGAGACAGCCAATGATACTAATATAGACAGTGTATAGTATACTATTAGACGAACATAGATAACATGACTAACGGGACTGACGCAGACTAAACATGGCTAAAAACTAGGACAGGGGCAATAATATACAGCTAAAGTATGTCTACGATAGGCCGCGGGATGAAAAATCAAAATCGCGACAGAAGTTAAGCTAAATAGGGGCAGTCGAACGTTTTCCTAAGATACAGTAAAATGCAGACTGGTAGCCTATTATTTGTTTCCTGAGGAAATCTCAATCGTAGGGTGTCTATACGACAATCAAGCATTAGATTGTCAAAGACTATCAGTGAAATTAACGGCATACATACATAATATTAATTGGTTTCAGATACAAACGGCCGTTATCTCCGAGGACAAGACGCGTAGTAATCTCCGAACGATAGTGAGGTGATTACGATGAGTCTAGTCCGAGGAGATTACGGCTGGTTTTATCTGAAACCAGTTTATATTGTATTTATTAACCACTGTTCTTTGTTGATAATTACGATGCTTTTCTGAAACTTGACCGATGCGCCTTCTATCGTTAATAATAATATCTTTCCTAAATTGCCCGTGAAGTGGCAGTTATGCATCCCTTCGCCATGTTGGTTTCATGTTGTCATCGGAGGAGGGACTTAACGCTAAAATATAGGACAAAACAAGGTAAGAATTTGCTGATAACTGTAATCGGACCGATTATAGACCGATTGTAAGACACTGCCAAAATAAATTTACCAAACTTGAACTGTAGACACTGTCGATTGCGATATTGTGATCGTAATATCGTCTGCTGCTGTCATATTGTGTCAAACTCAAAACAACGCTCGCTAGGGGCCTGATGACGTTTTGGGAACTATTTCTAGTAATCTCCTGATTTCAGAAGCAGGAGGTTACGGGCCTCAGTAATCTCCTGGTAGCAGAATACTCACACCCAGTGCTATTCCTATGGAGACTCCGCATTAGGTGGTTAATAAAGTTAGGTGTCTGTGATGGCGATATTCAGTATATTCAGCTTCACGGATTCTGACTAAACTTTGAATATGATACAGATCTTCCCGATGCATCAACGATTTTGGATCTGGGGACCGTTGAATAATCTAGGCCAATCTTTATGCCAAGGAGATCCAGTGACACTGCCGGTCAACTTTATTAAGCATCTATGGACGACCTTATTCATGAACGGCTAAGACTGTCTTGGCAAATGAACTTAGACATTGTTAAACGATAACCCTTGTGCGAGGGACATAAAAGGGTCTTCTTTATGCACGAGCCGATATTATTCAACATTCCCCTGGGGCGTATTTAGCGATCTAGGGGCCCGTTTCATATTCTAGGATCGTACATGAAGACCCTTTTCTGCACCCTATACAAGTGTTAACATTTGATAATAACTGAATCTGTTCTCTAAGACAGTATTATTCATCTATAAGGTCGTCCATGCGTGTTGATTAAAATTGACCCACATCGTCCCTGGGTTTCTATGGCTTCCAGAAAATGGTCTACATTTACGATGCTAGATTAAGAAACGGGCCCTAGGATCGTACATGAAGACCATTTTCTGTACCTCGTACTATGGTAAACGATAAAACGAGACGAGAAACTCTGGGTGAATTGTGTGCTTTCCTCGAGCTCCAGAACACAGGGTGGGCCGGAATGACTGCACAGACCACCTCCCGAGTGTCATCCATTTGCCGAACGCTAGGCCAAGAACCTACTTTCTTAGGTGGTGAAATAAAATGGTCGATGAAAGTTACACATAAACACCTGAGATAAATCCAGCGGCCATCTTCTTTTTTTACCCCTGCACCGTGTAGAACAGCCTGGGTCTATGTTTAACATCACTCCCTCACACTCTCTGGTTAACTTCAGGTTACACTGTGTGATGTTCTCTGTACCCTCCACCATAGCTCATCCTTATCTGGTGCTACGTGGAAGCATGCAAGGATAAGCTGCCAATATACATCGAAATAAGATAGAGTAGTGACGGATTTATTGTATGGATATCTTTGAACTACCATGTGTTAAAATGAATCATCCCTAATAGATAGACATTTTCCGGCAGTCTCATTCAGACAACTTCAGTTTGCATTCGTCCACAAGTCCCCAAATATAAACGTCACATAGCATACTTGAGGACAATGAAATGCATTGAAAAGGACAAAAAAATTAAATGTGTATTACTAGAAAACTGTGAGCGAATTGCTCATACTTAAGTCCCGTTCACACTGTGTGACTGGAGGACTTGCAAATAGCTGTACGTAGCTTGAGACTGGACGCTCCAAATTGCCTTTGACTGGTCGGAGGTACGCCTACTGACATAGTACGCTCAAATACGTGTGTAAACCAGAGTACCTGCGACTTGGAAACGTGCGACTGGGTGTCCCTGAGGTTCCTCTGAGGTGGTACACGGACGTCTCGGCCCCTTCGGCATCTCGGACCCCTTTTTGTGCGGTCATCTCGGCCCCCTCGCGGCCGCGTTTCGCCCTCCCATTTCGCGGGTTAAGGATAGGGTTAATGTTAGGGAAAGGTTAGGGTTAGGGATAGGGTTAGGGTTAGGGTTAGGCATATGGATAGGGTTAGGGTTAGCCTTAAGGTTGGGATAGGGTTGGGGTTAGGGATATGGTTAGGGTTAGGGATAGGGATAGGATTAGGGTTTGGGATAGGGTTAGGGATAGGTTTAGGGATAGGTTTAGGGTTAGGGTTAGGGTTAGGGCTAAGGTTTGGGATAAGGTTATCAAACACATTTTGTAAGATATGCTTTTGTTTTGTAAGATTTTTTATTGTGGATAATAAATAAATAACATAATACAGCATAGCTTGTGTCTTTGGGAATCCGTATTTTAGGTAAGTAATCACATTGGAACACATTCCCCGTTTTCGCGCATGAAGGCCTGAAAGCTGTGAAAGCGGGGGGCCGAGGTGCCGATGGGTTCGAGATGCCGTAGGAGGTCCGAGATGCCAAAGGGGCCGAGACATCCGGGAACGCTCTGAGGTTAGTCGCCAACTGGAGGTACCTGGTACGCCAGTCGCAGGGTAGCGGGAACCGTGCAGGGCACTGATTGCTGTGGTAGAATTTCCTAGTATGTGTTTTATAAGACTAAATGCATTTTGTAACAGAATCGTCGACCCGCCGTCGATTATATGTACCCAGTTTCAATTTATCAGTGAGGCAAATAGTCATCAGGTGGTGCGGATGTTGCGTAATGTGCCCCAATTATGTGCCCCAAAACTGGCAAATAGTCGACGGGTGGTGCCTAAAAGCCAAAATCGGTGGCAATAATCGTCAGGTGGAAACGCCATATTAGGAGAAAATCGGCGATGTATGTCACTTGTACGATGTGATAATCAAATGATACATGGGTCTTTACCTTTGCTCCTATCATCCAATGATCGCAGTTGTATGACACCAGGCCACATACAATTCTAAGATCAAATTAATCATCACACTTTGATTATTAAACAGGCCCGAGACCCACCCTTTCCAAATACATTTCCTTCACTGCCCCAGAAGGTTTCCACAGAGCTTAGCTCCTAAAGCCTATAAGACACCGACCCGACCGCTGTGCCTGATTCTACCTTTGCCCGACGGATCCGTCGGGTCTGTGACAATCTGCGTCAATCGAGTCGATGTACGCACATCACCGACCTGATTTTATTGCTTTTCCGGATGCATCAGGCATTACTACCATGTCAGATATGACTGACTCTCCCCGACCTTAAGATTTTGATGTACGCACTGTTTCCGATTCTGAGTAGGTGGCTTATATAGTGATGCTTTGAATCCCCCCATTCTATACCCAAGTATTTGATACCAATTTGTAGGGGAGACAGAGAAGATTATAGATCCGTTTTCTGATATCTTAAATAGAACAGAAGTTATTAAACTTATCATTATTGCCTATATACTTATCACCCGTACATCATGTTGGTGTCTTATAGGTATAAGACACCGAAATTTTATTCCAGACACTCACCGAGCCGATGGTCGGGATGAATCGGGAACAAATTTCAGTGTCTTATAGCCTTAAATCTACCCTACAAGCTGCACACCTCCTGCCATAAGTCATCCATCGCCACTTCAAACACAACTTACACCCTTAGTCCCCAACCGAGTGCATTCATCAAAATCACCAAGCTGCAGATAAAACATCTTCATCTTGGGATGCTCGTGCAATATCGAGGGGGGAGATCCAAGAGGCGGATGTGGCTGGGTTCACTGGCCGATTAAGCGTGGCTCCAGGCTCGGCCGTGCGGTCAAAGACACCGTTAGGCTGTCTGTCAGTACCTGGCCTATCGCCTAAACAAACACACTGACACCACCGCCTCGAGGATTGAGGCTTGACGTCGGCACGGCCTAACCACCAGGGGATGTGCAGAGACTGAAGAGGTGGTGAGGACAAGGATGGAGGGATTTGTTTTACTTGAGATTCCTTTCGCTACAACTCTCGAGGTTCTCTAAATATTCATGTCTGCTCGATTCTAGATTAAATCCGTGTATAAAACTTTCGGGCGAAAACGGAGCTGGCTTGCTAGATACGTGGCAGTGCTGGCCAAATCAAAATACATCATGTAGTTCTATTTGCCATCATCTTTTGCTTATTCAGACTAGGTTTAAAGTCGCTGCAATGGATTCTCTATATTCCCAGCTTGGATGTGCACCCCTCATAAGATCTCAGACTCTCTAAATCGTATTCTGTACAAGGTTCTCACTGCGCTCTATGGGAGAAGAATTCTTACCGAACTAGTCCCCAGAACTAGTTTGTTAAGAATTCTTCTTCTCAGAACTTAGTGAGAGTACAGAATACGACTTAGAGAGTGTGAGATCTTATGAGAGGGGGGTGAGCTCCACTTTTTGTGGTATCGCTAGCTATAATCGGATCGCAATTTTATTTTTACGATTACTCTAACGATCCCGTAAATAAAACGATTTATTGCTCCCGTAATAACGGATCGTATCCCTATATTCACGCCGTATCGCTAATTTTTACGATGTTATAGCGATTCAACAATTCAGGGGCATAATTGGAATGAGACAGGGGACGATTCATTAGTTCTTCAATTAAATACAGATGGCATCACAGTTAGAACTGATCTGACACCTGGTGTCGTGGATCGCCATTTCCTATAGGTAGAATAACAAGGGGCAGGGGTTGGTGGTGCCACCATGGATCGTTATTTGAAATATCAGATAAGGCCGTTCTTAACCTACAGCGATACGATCCGCCATGGTGTGTAGGTGCGCGTAAAAATATCGCTAAAAGCCGTATTTTCCGCGGCGATGCGGCTATACGATTCCGACACGATCCGCCAATTTAAAAAAATGGAATGAGGTGCTGAATGTAAGGAAGCCTTATCAACTTGTCAACTCGTGTCAACCTCTTTAGTATCTCTACTATTGAAGTTTGTATGCAATTCAATTGAAGAATTCTGCAAATGATTATGTTTATCTTAAATGGTTGTTGTTTCAAAATTCCCAGACATATTTAATCCGTTTCACATATCCCTCATCCAGTTCTAGACATCCTCAATTGATAAGTACTAAATTGATTTACAAAATTACAAACACTTTAAAATGGTGGTAGATTGATGATATCTAGACATGAATTCAGATATACTTCAACCGAATCAAAATTGTAACAAAAAATCCTCGTCGGATAAATGTATTTAAGTGGGGACTGAGTTCATCAAATTACTCCCACTACATTCCATTTTCACGGACCTTTCCGTTTTCCTCTAATCATCTTCCTTTCTCCATCTTAATCCACTATAGAGAAGTCAGTGTAAGCGATACCTTGTTTCTAATGATCACTTAAAAAAACCCTTAACTTTGCTTCTGGAAATCGAAATTTTGACAGATGTTTCTCTCCTATGTTTTTAAAAATAACATCCCTTAATTACAAGTTGGGTTTTTAGGAAGTTATCATCACTTCCATGATGAATCTGAGGAAGCAGATTGATTTTTACCGCCGGAAGGTAATGACTTCATCCGGGAATCAGTGCATTGGTCGGCCATGATTGTGTCACGCATTGTTGTAAATATTAACAGTATCTAGAGTCCTGTGACTGTCAGCTGGAGATAACGGAAACTGGAATTCTCCGCTGAACTTTATTTATTAACATTATATCATGGTTTCAAAACTCTATTTTAAAACTTTACCAGGAGCTGTATTAGCCTGTAAGGCCCGGCGTCCACCTACTACGATATGGCTCCGATATGCCCTACGATGCACCTCCCGATAGAAAATCAAAATCGCGTCGGAAGGTCACCTTATATCGGGGCAGTTGGCCACGTTCCTGCGATTAGACACCGATAAAAACCCCATACAATGCGTGATGGATTGGCATGTCTAGACATAATGGGTTGCCCATGGCGTATGGTCAGGGGTGGTCATTGCCCCCCCTGGTGAAACACCTCTGTACTAGCGCACCCCTGCGCCACCTCTCTACTGTCGGCCGCACTAAACATCAAAGTGCGCTAGGTCGACACTGTACTCTGCCTCATACGTTTCTCAGGTCTCATACCCTACACACGTACTTTTTCTTCCCACCCACCCTCACCCTTTCTCATACTTCTACTCCTTCCACTCGTAGGGCTAGTTATATTATTTTATTATTACATGTTACTCATAACTATGTAATATTACATAATAACTTCATTATGTTATCATATACTGTTCATAATTGACAACAATATACATATGTCAATTATACACTTATCCTTATTATTGATATTCATTGTATAACCTTATTAATATCAATAAGAACTATAAAATTTAATAAAATTTTATGAGCCCACTCCGGCCTTCCTCTTGTTTCATTCTGGGATCTGGGGTAATGTCTACGATTTTGCACCTTCCCGATATGTTTCCGATATTTGCTGTTTGTATCGGTGCCATATCGGTAGGTCTAAATCTCTATCGTAGTAGGTGGACGCCAGGCCTTATACGGCCACCATTCACCAGACGGCGTATTCACGGCTCAAGGTGGTCAAGCTGCCCTGTGCGCTTCAAGCGGTCGTGAAAGAGACTAGAGCTGCATTACCTGTATATAATTTGCTCTTCATGGTATTTGAAGGCAACTAGCGGTCATCAAGCATTGATGTCTTCCATTGGGATATTTTGTGAGCACTTAGAAAATTTAAGTGTGTGGCGAGGCGTCTCTACCGCTTTGCGACCACGAATAAAGAAAACGGTTTTTTTTGGCGCGGAATCCGGGTCCGACTCACATGCCTACCCTTACATGAACCGATCCCATTGCAATGGCTGTCAGGCCTAGTCATGTGTAACATGTGTAACATATAAAAAAAGATTCTAACAAAGGAACAGGTACACGTACCACTTCCAACGGAAAGAAAAGAAATCACCGAATCACTTACAAAATTTAATCTCGTTTGTTCGACGGAAAATAAGTGCTGGAAAGTTTCTCTGCTTTACCTCATCGTAAATACATGAAGCATTATATGAAATTTCATATAGTAAAATCTTATGAGATGAAATCACTGCACTATACCCGATCCCCTGATACTGAGACTAGCCTCTGAAACTTTCCAAACGCCCTTCTTTACGCTGGTTCAATTACAGTTCAAACGAGGGATCCGATTTAGAACAGCTAATACACGTTATGGCTCACGGATATACCCGCTTTATGTATCTCAATATACTTTGAAACTCAATCATGTGACATCTTATGATGTGATACTAAGATACAATAAAGAAATGTTTAAAAAAGAGATTGTGGACTCCAGTTACCAGCTGAAAATGATAGTACCAATCCTACACTAGTCAAGTGTCTTGTTTCATTCTTTCACAGATACACTGGCCACCAGAGCCAAAACGCAGAAAGCGGGAGACAGCGGTGGACAGCCAAACTGTTTCTTAGAAATGTGGAAGTACATAGGCCGACAAAGAAGTCGCTATAATAAAGCCGGGCCCCCACCTACCACGATTCTGGTCCCGATAGGCCCTACGACTGCCTTCCCGACACCATTCCGATTCTATCGTGAGGTCAGCCAAAATCGTGGTAGGTGGAACAGGTTCTGCGATTCACTCTACGATACCCCACGATAGGCTGCGATAGTAAACGCCAATCGTAGAAGTCCCGATAACTTCCAACCTGTTGGAAATTTCGTAGCCTGTCGTAGGGTAGCGTAGCCTATCGGATAGATATCGTGGTCAGCGAGTATTATTCACAGCTCTACGATTTCAAACTATGTCTACGATTTGGACCTATCGGGATGTCACGATTTGGGCATTTCAAATCGAAGCCATCGGGAAGCATGTCGTAGCCCATCGTGGTAGGTGGGGGCCCGGCTATAAACATATTCCTGTGTTTATATATAGTATACTTGCTAGCCAGACTCATACACCTCTTGTGTGATTTTCTTTTTTAAACTAGTGCCGGAAGACATTACAATTCAGTCGACCTTTTGAGTTGGCTTTAGAGTAAGGAAATAATCAAGACCCCAAATCCGGATCCTGCAGTTTTCAGTACAATTCTTTGCCTACTGCACCACACCGGCACACTTAGCCATGGTTATGACGATACACCTGGCGGTATGCACATAAAAACCTCACCTAAATACTGAATACAGCAAAATACCAACAGGAATATCCTGCCACATTTATACTTGACACGTAATCAAGTAGACACCATATTTCTGAAGAAACAATGAATATAAAAACTGGCTTTCTGGTAGTCAACATAACAAATAGTATCTGCCTTCTGTGTGTAACCAGATAGGAATCTTTGTAATATGCGGAACCAAATGCGTTAAATTCCATGGGAATATATAGGTATGTAGAAACCTCGGATATGTGGGAGTTTACATAGCGTAACACCCTTGACAAAATAAGATAATAGACCTACGTTCTTTCATCGGGATAAAAGTAAAGTAGAAATTGAAATAGTAACTCGTACGGGAAAACACAGTGATATCTTCGGCTACGAATAGAACGACTCCAACAAACACTATTCATAGGACCGAGAGAGACGCATTTTTATTGGTTGATGTAAGCCAGGCTCTGATTGGCCAATCTAGCACCAGAATTCTGGGATTTTTATCATCTGTTTCAATTAGCCATTCATTTAGTAAACTATTCAGATTTGAGAACAATTTTATTAATAATAGATATTAGCTGGTCCTCAAATAAGGCAGTTAATTGAGTCAAAGCAGAAGGAACTATCTTTTACGGGAATGATTTGAAAACCTTGCCAGGGTGCCACTAAAAAGGCATCGAAGATCTATGACATTTATGACAGTCTCCCATTTACCTTCGCCTTGTCTAGACTTCATTTATTTTCCCCTTTTCTAATCTCCAAGCAGATTGAGGCAACATTCCTACCCTTAGACTCACACCCTCATACACACCGCGCCCAGGCCCCAGGCTCGATGGTATGAAGAAGCACCGGCTGAAATTAGACAGAGCACTAACCGATGCAACCGTCTCTATAACACTCTCCCTCACTCACTCATTCCGAGGCCCTGCCTCAGCTACCTCACTTGTCATGCACTCAGAATGCGTTTGGAGAGTGACACGACGCTCCTAATCTCGCGAGGTCACGTGGTTCTGGCACGGGGCTTTGCGAGATGACGGACGAGAAATTGGTGATAAGGGAATTCCCTTTATTTCTTTTTAAGATAGCAGTGGTAGAATTCATCCATTATCGCCCGACATCGGTCAGGGGAACTTTAGTACAGGGAGAAACTACCACGACCATTATGCCTATCTTGTCTGACCACTTCATGCTTTATGTACATTACCTTCTGCCATAACCACATTTCCTGCCAGTAACTCCTACTAATTTGCATACATCATACAGTCCTCTCTAGTGACCGATTGGGAAAGAATAATGTAGAAGATGTTATATTTCCTTTGTTATCAACTGAAAAGTATAAATGTAGAAAGTCGAAATAACCTTTGTGATATATATCTCATTAGAAATGTAGCTTTATAAGAACAGAAAATCCTCATACAGATTTCGTTTGTTTATGCCAATAGGGCTTCTAACACGTATATATATATATACTAAATGTATTTGAAAATATAAGAAATTACAACTGGTCTAAATATGTGACATCCTTTGATAGCCAACAAAGCTCGGCTTGTACATACCAGAGAAATAAAAGGTAAATATATAGAGTGCAAAGGTTTTGGTACATCTGAGCATGGGAGAGGATATTACTTAGAGTCAACTACCGGGAGGATACCCACAATGCTGTATCAGAAACAAGTTAATATTGCTTTTATCATTCTCCATCATCCACCAATCTTTCCATGCACTGCTTTGGAGGCAAGGTTGTGTTACAGGGACTTTTCAATGCATTTTTCCAGGACACACCCTCCCTACTGGTTTTCAATGGCGACTTCGTGTCAGGTGGATATAGACAATTATCGATGATTTTTTTGGACAGGCGGCCGCAAACCACGAAAACTTAACGCGTAGTAACGTAATGATATCTAACAAAGATCCTACTCATAATACTTTGTTGTAACAGTATGAGTGTCATTAGCTTAGCAGCAAAATAAGGCATATTTATGTCTCTCTGTTATTCCTCAATACATCTACCACCATATACCTAGTTTATACTCATCTAAAAACTGTATTATCTTAATCATTCCAAAGTATTTGCTCACTGGTGTAACTTGTAATGCGGCATACTGAGTCAACTCGGCGCAAATTAACTGCGTTTATCGTGCTTTTATCAGGCTTTTGCCCCTTTATTGGGCTGAATTACGCTTGTCTGATATACTTTAATATGGTATTTGTATCTATTCATCGACTATATAGAGAAATCGTACAAACAAAAAATACTCTAAAATTTCTTAGAAGATGAATGGGTGACTTGATGAGTGATATAGTCGATAGATAATGAGGACAGATATCCTTATCATCACTGTGTGAATCTCCCTAGTTTCTATGATGAAAATGGAGCTTCAATTCTGGTGTTTACCTATTATTTCAGGACTATATCGGTCGGCAGTGGAGCCAGTGTATCACACCTTTGTTTGTTTACCGTGGTGCTGCCAGCTGCCACAAGAGGTCGTGAGTGTGCACGTGCCATGAGCTTCTCACAATGATTAATCTGCTCAGAATTCTGCGGAGTCAGCAGAAATCTCCACTGTGCCTCGTACCACCTCGCTACCACCACCCCACTCCTCCCCCACACTGGAGGGAGAACTTCTCTGAGAGACAGGTATGGTTTTGTTATGTGCCGTATTTACTGGCACTCCCAGGCACCAGTTGCCATGTAACGTACAAACATAAATGAAAGAATCCTTAGATATGTCAAGGTGCATGCTAAATATATATACATATTTATATACAGGAAAAATTTCCCCAAAGAGAATTCCAATCTCCCTCATTTTACTTTTACGTGTTTGGGTTTGAGGAAGAGATTATTATTAGGCAATGCCTTTCAATTACTCGCTTTCTAGGTGCCAATTACATAATTTATCCAGCCGTCTTCTTTATAAATAACACTTAGAATCTTGAGAATGAATCAGAAATGTCTTTTTTGGAGACGTATTTCATTCCAGACTCACATTCTTCTGACACACTTTGGCATGCTACATCATCTAAGATCACAACTTACTACCATCATATCCATATCCTATTTCCTTCTAGTTGTATTTCTACTTTTGTGAACTTCAACTCTAATAACTATACACTTCCTATGACAGATTACTTTGATTCGAAAAGTATGCTATTTTCTATCCTGTAAAACAGAATTCCTCGCAATTACAAACTTGACTAGATGACTAGGGGAAGAAGTGCCCATAAAGGTCACAAAGCTAAATTTGTAAACGACAGATTACGTTTACAGACCATTCCCCATCCTATCCCTTACCTCCTCTCTGTGTATGCTCTTTCAATAGTTCTAGTATACAAACAATAAGGGTGAGCCTATCCTGAGTTAGTGCAAACAAGAACTGTATAACAGCATACAGAAATGAATACAATTGTTTAGATAAGGGTAATAAAAGAGATAATGCCCATAGACATTCCTTGCCGATCAGAATCATAGTAAGAGTAAATAAAAGATTCAGATGTTTCATCAACTAAGTCTTTTTGGCCTGTCCCTTGAGACATACAGTCAATAAATTATTCATAGAAATCAAAATAAATACAAGATATCAGGAAACCTTATTTCAAAATTCTTTTGATTATCAAGGTGATAAATCTGAGTCACGTCATCAATATAGTTTTCTTTATATCAAAAATATCTCCCAGATATCAGAAGCCTCTGGCCCTTCGATGGTTGGATGAAGAACCCACAGACAGTGGCAGTAAGAAGGGGGTTGGTACTCACAAGCTCTTGGATCTGCAGCAGGGAGAACTGCATGTTGACGTTGACGGTGTGTGAGGAGTTGATGACGGGGCGAGCTGATGGGTTGTAACCGTCAAACAACAGCTCTAGTAGCCGCTCCTCGTCAGACGGCAAGCGTGGCGTTAACGGCACCACTGCAAAGACAAGGCAATGTTCCGTTACCCATCAGGTGTTGGTTAATGGGGTCACAGTCATATGATGATAGATCCCTGATTAATGAGACCATACCAATGTAAGGACAAAAGAAAGTAACCGTCAAACAACAGCTCTAGTAACCGCTCCTCGTCAGACGGCAAGCGTGGCGTTAACGGCACCACTGCAAATACAAGGCAATGTTCCATTAGCCATCAAGTGTTGGTTAATGGTGTCACACTCATATATAATGATATGTCTTTGATTAATAGGACTATACCAATGTAAAGATAAAAGAAAGTAACCGTCAAACAGCAGTTTTTTAGGCGCTCCTCGTCAGATGGCACGCGTGGTGTTAACGGCACCACCGCAAAGACAAGGCAATGTTCCGTTACCCATCAGGTGTTGGTTAATGGTGTCACACTCATATAATGATATGTACCAATGTAAGGACAAAAGAAAGTAACCGTCAAAGAGCAGTTTTGTAGGTGCTCCTTGTCAGATGGCAAGTGTGGCATTAATAGTGGCACTGCAAATAAAAGGCAATGTTCCGTTACCCATCAGGTGTTGGTAATTGGTGTCAAAGTCATATATTGATAGATCCCTGATTGATGAGACTATACCAATGTAAAAACAAAAGAAAGTAACCATCAAAAAGAAGCTTTGTAGCCGCTCCTTGTCAGATGGCAGACATGGCGTTAATAGTTGCACTGCAAAGATAAGGCAATGTTCCGTTACCAATCAGATGTTGGTTAATGGTGTCACATTCATACATTGATAGATCCCTGGTTGATAAGACTATACCAATATAAAGACAAAAGAGAGGAATCGTCAAACAGCAACTCCATTAGCCACTCGTCGTCAGATGGTAAGTGCCACATTAATGGTACCACTGCAATGACAAGACAACGTACCATTACCCATCAGGTTTTGGTTAATGGGGTCACAGTCATACATTGATATACCCCTGATTGATGAAATCACACCAATGTTAGAGGCTCCTTGTGACACGAGCACAGTCTTAGCAGTACCACTACAAAGACAAGGCAATATTCCATTACCCATCAGATGTTGTTTACTGGTGTCACAATCATACATTAATGTATTTCTAATGGTAGATCACTGCAAAGACAAGGCAATAGTTCATTATCCATCAGGTATTTGTAAATGGTGTTACAATTGTACATAGATAGGTCGAACTGCACCACTTTAAAAACAAAACAATCTTCCATTACTCATCAGGAGTTGGTTAATGGTATAACAAATTTATAACAGTGTAATTTTGATATAAAACTGCACCACATTGAAGACAAAGAAATGCTCCATTGCCCATCAGGAGTTAGTTAATGATGTGACCATTAGGCATCAATATACCCTAACCGTTTAGCTACGCTATGATGCCTGGAGGCATTCCAATGCATAGTACTCTGTGATGCCTTGAGGCATTCCCGTATGTAGTACACTATAATGCCTTGAGGAATCATTTCCGAAATCTAAGTAATTGCTATTTTTAATGAAATAATGTGAATATTTTTATGATATTTTTCCAACTTATGTAAAACTATATCACAGATAACACCATTACTATTATATAACATCCCAATAATTTTGGATAACCATGGAGGTGCGATATAATGATGATGCTGTGGGTAATGCAAAAAGTGCCAACTTACTACAAGGATGAAGTCGGTACTGTAGCGGCATATTTCAGGGTGTGTATTTGGTGGTATGCAGCGTAGTGAAAGGGCTAAATGTTATGACCATACCACTTTAAAGACAAAGCAATTTTCTGTTACCCATCAGTAGTTGCTTAATGGTGTCAGAATCATGCATCATATGAACCATATGGGCGTCTGGCTTCATAGTTCAGTAACACCGATACCGATCCTACAGGCATGATTATAAAGTTAAAGGATTGGCTGAGAATATCATCATTTGCCATTACTAAATCTCAACGGTGAAACTGCGATATTTTAAAATGATGAAATGATTGTTAAACAAAAAATATAGTTACCCTCTTCAGTGCTGAATGAAAAGTGACCCAGTTATGGCACCGGGATACCAGAGCCGGCTCCAGTGTTGGGGCCAATATCTCATAGATAGGGCATACCAGGAAATGTCCCACCCTGTGGCAGTAGGCCATCGGGTCAAGACATTATGCGAGGTATAAATCATAATAACATGAATATAAATGAGATAGCCTTCCTCTCTTGTCAATTAGCCTGGTAAGGGTTGTAAACAATACGTTGAATCAGGGCACTGAACAAGCTATAGTGAGATATAATTCAAAATCCTGTCGTAAATTAACTCCCGAGGAAACTACTTAGTTTTGATCTTTATTAGACTTATTTCTAATTGGTTTCCGTCCTTAACTTGGAGGAACATTTTTGTGAAGTATACGTGTATTTGATTTCCCCCTGACAAATGTATTTTATTGTGATCTTCTACGGTAGTTTTCGTGTGATAATTTACACATATGGATTTTTGTATTTTTCTTGCACCACCCCTGCTCCCTAATGAGAATATCCTACACATTCAAACCACGTGACATAAATTGATATATTTATCATATCATTTAGCTATTTTAAAGTTGATTCTCACAAAAGGTCCACTTATAGGAGTCCCATCGGATCAATACCAGCTATAAGAAGAAGGGACATTAGTTATTATTTACCTATAGCAGAACATCTATAAAATACCACCTGCAGCTAGGGGTGCAGTCCATGTATGAATAATGTTTGGGCTCACTCTGACGTAAGGAATCGGCTATGAATCAATGACCCAGTGGGTGAATAAAATGGCATTTTCTCATCAATTTTAGGCATGGAATATTAAGAAAATGTAGTGACTGAGTTCGTAGGGAAGCCATTCTCGGCCCTTTGTGCCATAAATAAGTCCCTCCGCTTCCGGCGTTGGGACGTATTTAACATGGTACTAAAGACCTCAATCGGCGATCCCTACAGGCTCAGTAACTACGTTTTTTTCGTTTTCTCTTAATTCTTTTGGTCGATGAATTCTGCAATGTCAGCGCATGTTTTACCAACTCAAGGTTTATGCTCTGGTACACATTTAGAAAGATCCAATGAAAATCCGGATAGGTTCAGTACTTTGGTATGGGAAGGGAGACCTCCTGAAACGGTAGTTCTCCATAGGAAATACCGCAAAATTGTGATCTAATCAAGATATGAGAAAGTCAAATTTATGATCATACTCACATCCCAGATGGCAATTAATCAGTGACTGGAAACTGACCATCGACTATCAGGGTCAATGATAAACGATATCAGCTTTTTAGAGCCCCACCGCAGCCCCATTTATCATTGGATAGGAACAGACATCATTTATGTTTTTGTCAGCCAATGAAAACCCCGCTTCTGAGATCTCCGTCAGGGTTTTCGCTGGTTCCCCAACTTGGACCCCCGGAATTACAATTTCAAAGCTTAGCACACCGGGCACCAGTCAGCGTTCATCCCAGAAGCCCACCAGGTGGCGCCCTGAGGGGTGGGGCGCCCTCTGCAGGAAGCGCGGCGTATTAATCACTCCTATCGGCCACCCGAGGAACCATTAGCACCTCTTATCCGACAGCCACGCCCTCTATCGGGCTGCCGTCAGACACGCACCGGCGTCTGACAGCAGCCATCTTGTGACGTCATCAACACGTCAGTTCCGGTTGAGAGCAGGGGTCTGGCGAGATGCGGGATGGGTCTGCAGGGAAGCAAGACGAACCGCCTCCATTGCCGATAAAAGAGATATCTACAGATTTCTGAAATCTAATTCAAGATACTTTAAAATTAGAGTTTTGATCCGCAAGAAAATATTCATTCAGTAAAGAAGACAGGTATACGTGTTCATATGCGCATCCCTTTAAACAACACTTATTAAAAAGCAGCAAAAGGTTTTAAATTTGAAAAAAAATATTTTTAAAGATAACAGCAAACCTTGAAAAATGTTAACAGGAAATACTATCCATTCCTGCAGGAGGTCCAAGCTATTAACGTTGACACACAATTACCTCTGGAATTGTATAATATCTTCCTGTGACAAGAAATGATCTGTGAAACAATTTTTATGTCCCATACTAATTCTGTGGGTGTTTTAGGCATAGCTTTAGTACCCCTTAATCCTACTTTGTTATCTCAAAGCTGACATTGAATGACAGCGAGATAAAATTCCACAGAGAATTCTTAATATTGATTGCAAGGTTGACTAAAGGGAAATTACCATGAGAGTTTAATACGTCGATGAAGGTGGCCTGGTCTTCTCAATGTCAAATGTGAGAAGTCTTATCTGCCTATTTGCGTATCCTCAAGCAAGCATTATTTGATGGAAACCTATAGTGAGGAATGTCGTCCATAGTAAAATGGCTATTTTGATAATGTGCTGCAAACTCCAGGTTTGGTATACCCCAAAGGCAAACAGTGTATATTACTGTTATTAGAGTTGTCATTTTTGTTGTTACCATTACTGTTGTTATCATTATTATCATTGGTATTATAATATTTGATTTTTTAATTTTTTTTTATTCATTCAACATAAGACAGTACAATCACCCTCAACCGGGCGTTCTTCCTTAGGTCGTCTTGAAACATATTTACAGAAATACAGGACAGACAAAACAAAGTCATACAGGACAGACATTACAGGACTTCGTATCATGATATTATTATCATCATCGCCATCATCGTTCATTATTGTTATCATTATTATCATGCTTTTTATCATCATTATTATTATCATTATTATTATTCACAATATTATCATTATCATTATTTTATCATCATTATCATTATTATTATTATTATTATTATTATCATCATTATTATTATTTACATTATTATTATCATTATTTTTATTTACATTATTATTATCATAACTACATCAGTTTTACACCCAAACGTCACCCGGTGGCCTAAGGGTAAGACGAATAGGTCAGATAGATGTCAACAGTTTAAGGTATCTGTCGATACGAAAACAGCGTGACTGCTTTCGTACATCAAGTAGCTGCTCAAATTGCGCATACATATTTCGCTTTGCCATCAGAATCGAGATACATCTGATCAAATAGCGCATTGCATATTTCTGACACAAAGACGACATTAAGCTAGTTTGCGTATAGTATATAAAATGAACACCAGGTGTTAGACAGAAAGTGATCATATAGGAGGTTAAAAAAGTAAATGTCTGCCAAGGAAGGTGGTGGCATATTATGATAAATCAAGTTCAATTTCTTAATATCACAGAAATTCGTTCTAAGAATATAACCTTTACAACAGCACACATTTAGTATTTGTTTCTCCATAGAAAAGAGCTCAAATCTGTTATCAATATATTGCCTGTCACGTTTTGCATCTGTCCACTCCCATCCAATCTAAATGACTTCTAAATAGCTCTATGTAACTATTATGTGCGTGTAGATATATGACAGACCACGTGACAGTCGCCCAGTTAACGCAGATACTGTAGGCAGGTGGCGTATCGAAGTGTGACGTACGTACACATACTGCACATGCTGATTCGCATGTCAGTCACACTACCATCTCTAGTGTTTATACATTCTTACCACCACTTCAATTTACTCTGCTGGGGAGAGATAAAATCTTAATGTACTGTCACTACCACTGTGGGCCAGCCAAGATAACTAAACTCCTGATGGCTTTGCCCTGTTTGTGTGTGTAGAAGTGGGCGGGGGAAGGGGAGGGGGGTATGATCATGCTTCAACTTTGTGTATAGAAAAGGAGGATCAGAGTTAGACTGGCCTCAGTCCCTGTATCCTACCCCTCCACCCCTTCTGAGAGACACAGGGACTGGTCTCATCCATAATCGGCCGTGTAGACTGGCGCGATTTTGCACCACACTCCCCAAGCAGAGGCCTGGCTACTGGTCAGGATATCTGCTGGGAGATTGATACCCTCTCACTTTGATCTCAATCGAGACATAGTCAGGAGTAGGCGAAATATATTGCTATGACAACATAGGCGGCCAGGGAACTGGAGGAGGGGAGGGAGGAGGGGTAGAGGGAGGTATAGGGTTACAGGGAGTGGCTTGGGATCATAAACAGGAGATTCTGGTCAGAGTGGACAAGTCTTTGATTCAGGGGCCAGTCAGAGAAGGACACATGCTATAATGAATTGTATTCCGATTTTCTTTAATCATTTAATGAATGTTCATAATCAAAGACTTGAGCAAGTCTAGATCAGAGTAGGTAATGAGTGGTCAAGGCCCTACAAGACACACCCTCAGGGTGAGAGTGAGGATCATAGTGCCTCATAGCATTACAACTTCTAGGAGCCTGTACATTTGAGATATCTAAGGAGTCGAGATTTGCATTTTCATGGTATAAGTCTTTTTGAAATTTACTATAAGTGGCTGATATATACAAAAAATGTATTCAGATGATGGTTTAACCGACGTTTTTCACAGAAAATCGACCAGGATTAAAAAAAAAGCAAAAATAAGAATCCTTTGACCCTATTTCTACCGCAGCACTAACCCCTCTCGACCAACTAGAAACATACTAGGACAATATGTTCTTTTTGTCTTTGATGAATCAGCATGGAATTCTAGGAGCATACGATTAAAAGGATTCGGTTTTCTACAGTCAGTGGGTCCTTTGTGGTAAGTGGCACCCATTTGGCACTGAGTGAAGCAGGCAGTTCTACACCTGGCTTTCTAAGGTCCCAATATGTCCAACACCATTTCACCAATGGGGTACTTTGGAATTTAGTGATTGGTCATGGTCAGCTGGGCACTGGCGACAGAATATACAGTGTAAGTGCATTGTGGACACAGGATTAAAACATGGCAGCATGGGATGCACAGTATATATGAGCTATAGGAAATGAGGAAACTTGTATGCAAGCGTCAAAATTATGCTGCAAAGTTTTCCTTCCATGTCTCAAGGTGGCAGAGAAATGTTTTCAATTGCCTCGATCTCACATTAGCAGCTGACCATTCAAATCAATCAGTAAGGTAAACTATGACGTTAAAGATGACGTAGTCTTCCCAGCTGAGTAGCTGACGTCATACAATCACTCACGCGCATCTGTTGGCGTCATAATTAACCAACCCCACTATGTTAGTTCCAGTAGATGGCAGATTGCAGAGGCTCAGTATGGGCATATTCTACGATAAAGAACGTTGGAGCTACCATGTCAATTATACAGTTTACAATAATCTCAGTTTACAATAATCTCAGTTTACAATAATCTCAGTTTACAATAATCTCAGTTTACAATAATCTCAGTTCACAATAACCCCAGTTTACAATAATCTCAGTTTACAATAACCTCAGTTTACAATAATCTCAGTTTACAATAACCTCAGTTTACAATAATCTCAGTTTACAATAACCTCAGTTTACAATAATCTCAGTTTACAATAATCTCAGTTCACAATAATCTCAGTTCAAACAAAATGGCTAAAAAATTGTGGGGCCTCACATGGGAGTAAAATCACTGGAAATTTACCTTTATATTGGAATAACAACAGTATTAGACAATGGATTGACTGATATTTATTAGTTCTTCAACTTAAAAAGCCGCAATTTTTCTCAACTGTCCACAATTAAGGTAAGTTTGGCGAACTTGGCTAAACCGGGACTGTTTACATGGGACAGCTGTTCACCCCTAAATGAAGAGAATAAACAGATTAGGGGTGGATACTTTACCTACTTGTGACCCATGTCTGGTGGTGTGATAGGCATGTGGTGTAACTGATGTTATTTCACCCTTGGTATTTCTTCTCATTGATTTATCATTGAGAACATTTACCCAACGCCCATGGAGTATTGAAAAAAACAACTTAATGGAGATGAGGTCTCAGATGTTAGTCAATTAGTTAGTGATAGGGGTGAGATAAAATCAGAACCCCACTCGATCCATAGCCGCGGAAAATATGCCATTCATTTTGGTTTGCTACGTAATCTCAATCGGCTTCTCAATCAGGACTTCTATCTATACCGTTCTATATGAATAGAAACATGAGCACTATTTCTTTTGTAATTTGAAAATGTTTCCATGTAATGAAACAAACTGATATAGAAAATCATCTTACTATATTGGTCGATATACACATTATAAACAGCTACATTTAATTGATATACGTATAAAATGGTATCAGTAGACCTATACACGTGTACTATTCTGTGTCAGGTAATGGAGTCTAAAAAACCCTAGTTAAATTATTAACCCCATGTATATGTTCAGTTAAACTCGTATTAAACTGCGCGTCGTACGGACACGCGATACCCTAAACGTGCCCCCTTCAGACATGCGCAGTGGATGCGCACTGCCGCCTGGTGGCAGACCGGCAGGAAACTACACTCTCCAACGCCACCAGATGGCGTGCTCTCCACAGATTCGCTGAGTCATCCTGCCGCTGGCGGCACCTGGCGGGCGGGCATAGTAAGCCGGCCAAATGCCCCTAATATCGCTCACTGTGTTGGCCGCTTTGATACGGCTGCCGCCCCTATCCCCTATTATCGCTCACAGGCGGCCGCCATGATCCGCGAAGCATGCCGGTCGAGGGGCATGCGCGCCGAACGCTTGTGGTGTCACGTGATCCTTTACCCAGGCAGCGGGCGGTAAGCAGGTCGCGGGCGCCTGCCAACAGGGGGCGCTGTAGTTCTAGGGGGCGCTGTCTCAGTGTAATCCCCAAACAGGGAATCCCGGAAGCTCTCAGTGTCCTATCCCAGAGTAGCGTGTCCCTTAAATACGGGTCCTCAACTCATTTCAGCTCCTCCTCCTCTACCACGGCCACGCAAAACGAGAACTCCGGACACAATCCTTCTGTGTGCTTCTGCCACCCGATCTCTGTTCCCCCTAAACCTTGTCACTGTCTGTCTGATATATTTATGTCTTTTAAACTCTGTAAAGAAATACACGGATAAACATCAGGGACCTGTTTCACTAGTTTTGTGAGAAAAATGTGAGACAGACATGAAAAGCGGCACCAACAGTGCAAGCAAGAACATAGTACACAGGCGGAACCAAGCCTAACAGTGACACTACAGTGCCAGTAACAAGGCAATGTCGAATTCTTATGAAACCGGACACACCTGTTTAGGGTCTGTCTTGCCCTAAGGGCAGCTACTTGTGTTGTCACAAAACTAGTCAACCCCAATCGGTCTGTATGGTGTCACAGACGCCATCTAGACATGTCACGAAACTAGTGAAACAGGTCCCAGGCCTCTCGAAACAGACGGAATTTGGCACGGTCAGGAGCCTACTCCACCCTCCAGTGAAAATAAGAAGGACAAAAATAAACAATAAACAAAGTCTATAATACAGTCGACACTGCAGGTGGTGTCACCTTCATGATTTCTTACACAGAATCCATATAGATCTCTGTCCTTAACTGATTGTGTGGTTAGGCCTTGATTCCTGCACTGGTTCTCTTGCACAACCATGCTACGAATAGAGGGAAACTATGTTCCGGTGAAAGGAAGTCAAAGTTACGAGGTAAGGCTTGGAAAAATTACTGCCCAAGGCCCTGGCCGCGGGCAGTAATTTTTACCGAGTAATTTTGACTTCCTTTCACTGGTACTTGGTTTCCCTATTCCTATATATACCTTCAAATGTGGTTTAATAAGAGACAATCTGATTGGTCTAAATGTCAACCTTAGGTAGTATACGGCAACCTTGGGTAGTATACCAACCTTGGGTAGTATCAGATAGTTACTCCACCCCCCGGAGCGTGGTGTAAGCATAGAGTGTACAGCCATAGGTATATAGGAATAACTCATCTCTAATGCCCTGATCCGTGTGCCTACCCCCGATGCCCCATTCCTATTACCCTCTCGTTAGACACCCTCCCCACACCTACTACACGGCACATAGCCTATCCTCCTTCCTGATACATCCACTAGAGGGGGGAGGGGCTCATGTGGATTTCCAGTGCAACTCCTGAGATGGTCCACCTGTCAGGGGCCGACCTCCATGATATTCCAGAGATTTAAGCGCCAGATCCACTTACCCGGCGTTTACACTGGGCGACTAAATATGTGGCGACTGTAGATCATCAAGCTAGTGGTGGTAGTGTCCAGCTCCAAAGTCGGCGACCTCAGAATATGCCCGAGCGTTTACACTGACGACTTTGAGTTTTCAGAGAATCGCGGCCTATCTAGATGACAAAATCAATCCCGCTTGAAATAGTCGCGGGTTTCAGAGCATGTCCAACAGTCGTGAAGTGGTGCCGAATTGTGTAATGTGATAAAATCGGACGATTTACAGTCGCCACACTCTTGGCATTTACATTAGATGATCTTTATCATTTTACTGCTGGAAGTCGTCAGGAGCTGCAAAATGCCAGAATCGCCGGCCATAATCGTCTAGTGTAAACGCTGGGTAACCCGGCGTTTACACTTGACAACTCAATATGTGACGACTGTAGATCGTCAGCCAGTAGTCGTCAGGTGGTGGCAATGTCCACCGCAAAAGTCATAGAGCTCAGAATTTCCTTGAGCGTTTACACTGACGACTATGAGTTTTCACAGAATCGCCGCCTATGTAGACGACTATTTCAAACTGGCTTGAAATAGTCGCCAGCATCAGAGCGTTTTCAATAGTTGTGAGGTGGTGCCAAATTGAGTAATCAGACGTAATCAGACGATCTATAGTCGCCACACGCTTGGCGTTTACATTAGCGATTTCTAGCGTTTTACTGCTGAAAGTCGTCAGGAGATGCAAAATGCCAGAATCGCTGGCCATAATCGTCTAGTGTAAACGCTAGGTAAGGCGACTGAATTCGCATGATAATTCTTGTGCGATGCCAGGAGACTATACGACAGTGCGACAATTCAAATACATGCGACAATATGAAACCTAGGTACACCCAAATGGGATTTGGATTTTTATTATAGCAAAGCATTTGGGAAAACAATTTAAAAGGATTATCTGTGATATACCTGGGAGGATGGCATTAGTTAATTCCATATTTTTATTCACTTTGAACCTAAGTTTTGGATTCTACTAGATCTGGCGTATAATATACACTGTTTATTCCGTGAAAAACATATAGCGTCCAAATACCTATGCAACCTCGTTTCTGAACATAAAATAGACGGCAAATTACCAGTTTCCATTCTAACCCAGCCTCCATCCCATTTCCACCTAGCCTCGACCTCTCCTTCTCATCTGGTGTGTGCGCTCGATAACAGCCTCGTTTTTGTTCCCACAATAGCCTCGTATCCATGTTGTCTCACATATCGTTCTCACATAGAGGACTTTTCATACAGCACTACAAGAAGCACGGCGAGAGTTATTGACAGTGCTCATAGAATGCAGCTTCCATTCTTCCGCCCACTCCATATACTACAACACACAGCCCACACACGTATACATCTCTCACCGGCCTCTCGCCCAACACAAGCTCACTTCCGGTCCGAATAACGGCCATTTTTGTCGTTCACTCTTTATAGGTCCATAAACGCCAGCGTCTCCAATGCCGACCGGTGATTGGCTGGCTGGTAAGCCACGTGACAACAGACGACACCCAGAGCAGACGACATTTTTCGTGTCTAGATTGATCGAATCACGTGATATCCGTGAGAGTTATTGTACAATATCCTAAAAGTCCAAACTTTGCTTATTTGTCTTAAGTCTAGAAGTAGTAAAATCAAGGATCATATCAATGTTTGATGAGAAACCAATATAACGACATGGGTTGACTATGAACTGAATCCTAAAGCTTATAATTCACATTCTAAAGATCTCCTTATTGGGAAACTTGTTATTATTACTCACTCTATCAAATAAAACTATATGAAACCATGGACTTGGATGACACGGACTTCGCTGATAATGAAGCCAATAAATTCAATGCAGGACATTGCCATTAACACTAATATTGCATCAAGTGCATAATCAATGGATGTATTTTCTGTTAATGCCCTGTTCACACTGTGCGACTGGAGGCACCAAGGTACGCCCAGTCGCCGACTGGAGGTTCCTACGAGCGACTAGCGCTGCACTGATTTGATTTGAGTACGTGAACTGCGCGCTTCCTGCTAGTCTGCGACTGGGTTTGCCAGGTACTTCCAGTTGCCAACTGGATGTATAGGGTCTATGCCCAGTCGCAAGCATTTTGAATATCAAACATGTTTGATATTTAGTAACGCTGATCGCCGACTAGTCATAGACATATTTGAGTGAAATTTGGAACGTCCCCCAGTCGGCGACTAGAAGTACCCACTCACAAGTCGCAGAGTGTGAACGAGGCTTAACTGAGAAACTATAGGTATTGGTTTACTCTGATCCTCTATATATTCAATAATGGTTTGATGTTTGGGTTGACTCAACGTCCAGTCAGCCATTATAGGTCCTTAACAGGCTTTCTCACGGTTCGTTTACACCACGAGGGTGGTGATCGAATCTATGTGATGAATTCAGGTGGAAATCTCACCCTACACATTTACCGAGGTGAGAGTTCTTTTACTTCCCACACCACATAGACATGGTATTTTCAGTAAGGACTCTATAACAGATAAAGGACAAAAATGGTGAGCTTTGCTACGTTAGAGAATATTTCAAATCGGGATTTATCCCCTCTAGATTATCGACTCTCCAACCTATTTTAATCCCTCATGAACCATGACATTGGGCGATGACGTCACTCTCGTTGCGACCTGCACATCTCGTCTGGGTCTCGTTTCCCGCGAGACTCTTGTCTTGCAGAATTTGCCCGATGAATAGCAGCCATTAATTAAGTAAGTCTTGTCCTGTGTCACCCGCAATGCCAGTAATTGGAAGACAACAGTGACTGGTTACCATGGTAATGTGTGGGTGGAGGGGGATTCTTCAGGACTGCCGCCTACGTCTTTGTAAATACCGTGTAATGAGGTATTATTCGTAACCCTCTGTGTATGAGGGCACCAGGGACCTGTTTCAGTAGTTTCGTGACATGTCTAGAATGCGTCTGTGATACCATACGGACAGATCACAAGGTTGCAGTCGATGACACACAGAGTTTCACTCACTTCTTGTAGGAATTAAACAATGACACTTTAACATGAGTAGGGGATACATATAATCTATAATCGTTCCAAATATGAAGAAGATTGGCCACTTCGATCTTCTGATATTTGCTAGTCTTTTTTCGCTGTTGCTAACACTGTTGGTGCCGCTGTTGATGTCTGTCTAGGCCTAATGTCACGAGACTACTGAAACAGGTACCAGATGAACTCATTCTGAGTGACCCCGGGATCACATATAGCAGCATGCCCCTGTCCCCTGGAAATCAGGGTGAACCATGCTAAGTAGGGTACGACAGTAACTGAATTCTCTAAATGCTATATATAGAGTATCGGTTTACATGTTATATAGAGCATTGGTTGACATCTGCTGTTTGAATCTTTTCGGCGTTTGTGCCGATACATATTTCATATACGAGATTTATTCAATGAAATGATGATTTATTGTTGAAGATATATTGTTGATTTATTTCTGAAGACAATACAAGGATTCGATAATTACCATTTTCTCGGGAAGGTCCAGTGACCTAGGCAGGTATATATGTCGGATATCAAAGAAGAAACTTTAAAGTTCTGGTCAAAGTCGTCATTCTCCATGAGTTTGATGCAGAGTGATATGAATGAGGCAACACCCGAGTGAATATCACATAGCATTCACACGAGTTGGAGAACAATGACTTTGATCAAAACGTATTGCCCTGTATACACTAAAAGAATGGATGGCACACATGATATAGACCATGGAGAACGGACTGCAATACGCCTAGGGGCATGGAGAACGAGTTCTCAATGTTAAGCCTATCGGACAAAAATACCAAAGATAAGACAACACATTCGGTGTGTTTACCTACATGCTAGACAAGACATGTATACTTTAGTGAAACTTGATAATCCATGTTGGGGATTCCTCTCGTACGAGCTCGTTTAATATTTTTTATTGAAAGAAACACTGTACGAGAGGAGGTCACAACAAGATCAACACGGTTCCCTTGTATCTTACACCTTTAATTATCGATAACTACCAATAATTACAAAAGATTGAAGACGTCGAACCGCCAATCAAAGTGTGCTGGGCGGCCGGAAGTGATATTCTATTATTCACTAGGTGCACGGACGAGTTCAAAGTATGGTGGTATATTTCCATACCAACACGCTATGCTGGGATAGATGAAATACCAGAAGAACAGCAGAGGTGGCTATCCATAGTATTTTCCGGCATTGGTATATAATACATGTTAGAAAAGGCATGTGTACTTACATGTTAGGCAAGGCATATGGACTTACACAGACGATGTGTGTATATCTACATGTTAGATGTGGGAGTTCAGAATTAATCATGAACCTCATTCTATTCTGTGAACGATACCCTCGAGATACATGATGATTTTAATTCTAAAATGAGAGTACTCTTCAATAGTTATGTTATATTTGATTGTATCTGACACTGACGCTAATTGTGGTATCTGATATATCTTAGACATAGAGCTCTCTGAATTCCGCATGGCTCATATTGTCTTTTATCCTACCCCTAATAAAAAGCCGCCATAGACTTAACATAGGCAAGTTTTATGTGGCATGCTGTGATATAAAGTGTTTCTTATGCCACTAGAGTCATACAAAAAATTGACCAATCAGAGACCAGGATGTCAGCTACTACGAAAAAGTTCCGGTTGCACTCAAAATACCCATTCAGATGTTGCTAGCATGATACAGAATAATTGAAAAATAGAACTCACATCTGAAGTGTAGGGACGGGGTAGGATAAATACAGAACCGAACTCGAGTTAGCCTAACTAGTTTTCAAGCCACTCCGGTCAGGTCTGCTACTCACTACACTCGGCTATCGCCTCATGTAGTAATACACGACCTGTCCGTCGTGGCATAAAAACTAATCAGGTTAACTCTCGTTCAGTTCTATTTAATTATCCTACCCCTAATAAAAAACTCCATAGGCGTAACATGGGATTTGTTTATGTCACGGGTAGTGACATAAAGTGTTGTTTATGCCACTACTTTCTGATACTGAAAAAACATGGAAACGGGGTAGGATAAAATCTAGACGCCACTCGTTTGAGATTGAGTTTATTTATGCCACTCATTTTGGCATAAAAAAACTCAGACTCAAACTCGTGACGTCTCTTGATATTATTACTCACCTATTGCAGAGTCTCCCTAGGAAATGTATAGAGTGCCTGGAATTCGCTACCCGGAGACTTTGGCATGTAAAAATCCCCGGGAGGAGAATCCAGAAAAGAAGTCCCTATGCCAATTTCAGTTTCAAACTACTCGGAGATTACGGCCACTCGTAAACAAAACTAGTCATTAGAGTGTATTTATTATCCACCGGATACGGAGTCCCCATGCTAAACCTATAGGGCACATAGCCATTGTGATATGGAGGCGGCCATCTTGCCCCCCCCAATGCCATGTAAAACACCAGGTGGCGTGACCAAACATCAATAAAATTATCAAAAAATATTTTTCGGGGCTTGCCACGGAGGAATTTTAGCTTCGTCTCAATATAATCTATAAATTATAACAATTGATAACAGTGGTCCCCCCCGACTACATTGGCGCTATCTTACAATTTCCTGGTGGATGATGGCAGAACTAGCAATGACTCTGTGCCCTATAGGGACTGTGTAATTTACAGGAGGGAGATTAAGGCTCGTAATCTCCGCCCTACACAGAGCGGAGATTGCGGAAAAAGTCACTTGTGTACATAATAGTGCAAGAAAAGAGCAGCGGTCATTTTGTTGTTCCTGTAAAAAAAAAAGAATTGAATCCCTGAATGATAAATACAATAGAAACTGGTTTCAGATAAAAACGTTAACTCCTCAGACTAGACTCTACGTGATATCCGCGCGTTCGTTCGGATATTACTATGCATTTAGTCTTCGGAGATTATGGCCGCTTGTATCTGAAACCAGTTAACATTGTACATTTATTCTTTCTGAAGCCCTTAATTTCCACCTTTCTAGATCCTCTAAGCCTGTTCCCTCTGACAACAGAGGACATGCCACGCCTACCACGCCTGTTGTCGCTGACGTTTTCTTACCCTCGTTTCCTGAGTTAATTATCTTGTATCGTTAATCAAATATCCTGCTCAATAACGATGGATTTTAGTCTGAAAGGCAACGCACGATGGCGGAAAACGGTCTTTGGTCTTTGCTGTAAGGATTCAAAAATAGTTTTCTTGTCGTTAATGAAATTTGCAACTCTGACAAAATTGGCTTCCGCATCTTCAGTGCCATTCAGGACGGACTTAATCAAGTTCCTGTTTGCATTCGCCCTATTATCGCCCGGGCGATAATAGGGGTTTGCACAAGTGTTTGATGCAACACCTGGGAAGAAGGGTCACACCGCGGGCATGCGCAGTTAACAGAGAAGATTGAATTACAGTGGAGGGAATAAGATTACCCTCTGACTGGCCTTAAGGAGAAACCATTTGTTGGCAACTAGTTTACATATTTCGAGTGCGTTTAGAAATTCCTCGATTACCTCCAGTATTTTACCCTTAAGCCTGGGACACACAAGGCGAAAAACGGCAGCGATTTCCGGAATCGCCAACAAAAAATTAGAATGAATGTGAGATATTATTTCATAGTAATATCTCCCACTGGTAACTTTGCGTCTCAGAAGCAATAATGGGATGACAAATGAAATATTAGCTCACATACACGCCATTCTTCGTTGGCGATTCCGGAAATCGCTGCATTTCTCGCTTGGTATTTCTTCAGCTATAGGATCCTCTCTGGTCAGCTCCAACACCTCCGCTCCTCACATAACATAACATCCAAATCATCAAACCCACCTCTCCACAGCCAATTCGCCACTCCCTTGTCACACCTACTGCCAATCTTAGCCACCTCGTACAATCTTAGCCCACCTATTCCCACCCTTTTATACCTACGTATTAGCTTGCTGAACAAAACTGAATATTGCGTGAGCAAGCTAGTGTACTGTAAACAAAATGAACAAAATTGAATATGATTTTCTGGAGCAGGGGGTGTGGTATTCAGCACTGCACTGATTATCAAAGTATTGACCGTATGATTTATGTATTCGCAACGGATACTGAGTGGAAGATCACGACCTATGTAGCTGTGAACTCGCTTTGTTTAATCTAATAAAACAATTTTTTTTTAATTAAAAAGAAAAAAAAACCACCAAAAAAAACACAACACTATAATTCGCAGTCACTGCATCTGGTGATTTCTTACAGTCATCGGTTCAAACAAGTTCCTCGTGACGTATGCTAATACCAAATGAATAAAACATAATGTTTGTCCAGTTTTCCAAACTCAATAGGTGAAATAGACCTATAAATATTTGCTTGATTTATATAATACTCTATACTGAAAAATAAGATTTCCAAAAACAAGGACTCTATATCAATTATCATCAAAGTGACTTCCAATTAATAAGTTTACATCTGTCCTACACCACTTCAAGGTCAGTATTTTAAACATCTGAGGTAATGACATGGGTTCAAATTTTCAAAGTGAATTGTCCCAGATGCCTTTAATCTAATCGCACCTCATCTCAGGTTTTCTGTTTTGCCTCTCACCTCTTCCACTTGATATCCGGGCCATCTCTACCTCACCACACTTTCAACTTTGGGCATCTTACGTCTAATCGCATAGTACATAATCACATAATTATTTAAATCAGTTGAACTATTGAATGTGACAATGTTTCAACTCGTACAAGGTACTCAAGGGAAAGCCAATTCTATTTTAAAACCAACCAAGGGATAATGATTGTGTTTTATTGGACAAATAAATAGAGCTAAACTCAGTTGGAAAATATAAAAGAATCATATCACATTTTACCGGCTCCCTTCTTCGTCAAAATACTCCCACTTGTATTTAAAATATTGTATTCATTCAAAAAATAAATCATTCTTTCAAGCAACATGATGAAATGAGAGATCTTTGTGAACATAGGATGGTGATTACAATGTTCGAAGTTCCGTATGTTAAGGATTTTTATACTCTTATCGATTTACTGAAATAATAACTTTCCTATAACAAACATGTTCTTTACACTCTCATAGATGGTATATTTAAACGATTATACAATCACTCGTTACTAGATGTGCTTCTATATCTGGTATTATAAATCAATATGTACAGATCCCTACAGATCTGAAGTCCTCTTCTACTTTCATCTCCTCACCGCTCCTCTCTCAACTCACTAACTCCCATTTCTACCACAAATAAAACTAGCAGGAACGGGATACGGTGTCGGGGGATTTATGATAAAATAAATTTCAACGTCTTGCCAGATAGCAAGTATCACGTGATCAAAGAGGCCCACCCTGCCCCCTATCGGAGGATATGCTCATTAAAAATGGTCAAATATAAACGCAAGTCGATGCTGAGGAATTTTCCCCGAAGTAGCACATCGACTCAATGCTATCTTTCTTCATTATTTTCTTCTATATCATGTGGACGATAAGTATTTCCCTGCCAGAATGGTAATTATGGTATTCCATTTTTGCATAGATGTATACACAATCAATGTAGATAACGTAAACATGGAAAAATGATGGGTAATGATAATGATAATCTATGTTTCTTATTACACGGCTATATACAGTAAATCACACAAAACTGATGTCAATGTACTTCATCACAACTATGAGAAAATATTGGATAATGATAATCGAAAAATGATAACATCTCTATTATTTCTGAGCTGTGTAAAATATGATTGCACATTGTTAAATACAATGCGCCACCTTTAGGAGTATTCAGCATATCCGTATGTGCCAGATATGTCCATACAGAGTTTCTATAGGTTTACTTTGGACATATTGTATTAGGTGGATAATGAATTAAGGAACTCTCGCCAAAGAGAACTCCTCCTTAGGGATATCCTCGGCCTTCGAGCTACTATTGACACAAATCCTGCTAAGGCTAGCAATACTCTATACTGTATATATTACTGCTACACCAAAAAGTAAAGGTGGGTGTTGGTTATCATTGTGCTACCGTTAGGAAGTTTTAGAATATGATCGATATCTTTGATTGATAGAAATCCCCATGAGAGTTAAAAGAGTCAATCTCTGCTAAGGCAGGATATCAGTGGATGATTGGCAAGCATCCCCAAACCCACCATAAATCAAATACCGAAATTTCCTTGTAAAACCACAGGGGACTTAAAAAGAAATTGACCAGCGGAATTGGCACTTATGGACTGG
The DNA here is from genome assembly GCA_950022655.1 of Alentia gelatinosa. Classification (NCBI taxonomy): domain Eukaryota; kingdom Metazoa; phylum Annelida; class Polychaeta; order Phyllodocida; family Polynoidae; genus Alentia; species Alentia gelatinosa. Next base: position 23,451,814 of record OX465593.1, read on the forward strand.
TTGAATATCGGCATTAGCGTTACAGAACCCAGGGCAAGACAGGTGAATGCCCTTCAATTGGAAAGCGGTGTTAGGTCTGGACCACCGAACACGACCCAGAGGCTCAGGCAGCAGGAGGGAGAGATTGAAGGGAGGGCTGCGGGTCTCCCGTGGGACTGGAGGAGTCAGACTCAATCACACTGCGTGGAAACAGATTCCGTGACAAGGTTGGTTAGAGCTCAGGATGCTTCAATCACAGCTACCTGCAGCTTCCTAAGCCCACTCACAGCAAGGAACAGGGGTCTGTTGAATAACTTATGTTATAAATAATGTTATACCTTGTAGTCTATACTTTGGCGCTATTCGGTATTTTCACTTATGCCTATGAAAGTGTTAATAAGGAACTGCATCGAGATCTATAGTCACTGACAATATGCCATGAGTTTGGGTTGTGGAGTTATCTTACGAGGCAAAGCCGAGTGAGATTATGTAGCGAACCAAAATGAATGGCATATTATCAGTGGCTATGGATCTAGTGCGGTTCAGATTTTATCTTACCCCTATCACTGACTATTTGGCTAAAATGTGTGACATCATCCCCCATTGAGTATTTTTCTACTGTACTCCATGGGCGTTGAGTACGAGTTTCCAACGTTAAGTCTATGGGAAAAAGATATCAGGGGTGAGAAAAGGGGTACAAGGAGACCTCCTAAGAGGCCGTTTAATGATATTCAGGGTCATTCACTATAAGGCAGTCGTAGCTAATGGAAGGTCGTCCCTAAGTGTTAGATAAAGTTGACCCACGTCGTCCCTGGGTCTCGTTGACCTTCATGTTCTCAGAAAGTGACCAATGGGAGATATTTTAAGCGCAGTTTTGCTGCGATTATAGGTACATTGTTCTCAGAGTTCTAGTTGCGTGTTGTAGAGAGGTATAGGGAACTGTATGTAAAGTGTGCACCGCGTAAAACCTACGTAGATTTAAGTATTTCCTACAGATGCCGGTGGGCGCTTTGTACTAGCTACTTATTATGAAAATTTATGTTCATTGAGCCTCTACGTTCTATTACACTTCTTAATACGCTTCTATTAGAGATTCCGACTGACATTTATGTAACTCAGCGTTTTGCCACATTTTACTACGTATTTGCTGCAAGTCATTGTTAGATAAGAAATTGGACATCAAATCTCGAAAGAAAATGGTTGGACAGTGTCGGGACAGGAGGTAAAACATGCTCATAGCTGTAAGATGGCTGTATATCAATTGAACCCTTCGAAAAATCGCGATATCTTACTTTACAGTAATCAAACTACATGGTACTTCACTTGATGGTGACCAGACTATGAGTACACAAATGTCAACCATAATATTGTGACATATTTGGCTCCCCCTACTCTAAAAATAGTCATGCATTGTTCATCACAAATTCCCTGTTTGTAGAATTACATGCAACTTAAAGGCTTGTACCTTTTCGATTCTTGAAATTCCCTTCCCTACCTTCAGGTGTCTAACCTGCATGTTTGTGTTACCACTCCTTGTCTGTGCTTAAAACTATATGCATGTTATATGTTACCAAAAAGTGTATTGTTGAATATTTGTTCATCTCATGTACCATCGTTCAATTGGATGTCGCACTAACTCACGTTCGAAACACTAACACGATATATATTCGTTGAAGCTACTGTTGATAGTCATTTAATCAACAAGTTACCAAGCAATAAATAAACATTCATTGATTATTTATGAGTATATAATAGGAGAACAGGGCGAATGGGGACAAACGGTACTAGTTCTCATTATTTTGGTGTTTTAGACATCCCTCTGACTACATCATTGGGAGGTACAACGACTCTGAAATACCTCGAACTAATACCATTCGTCCTCCCGAACCCTGTTTTCTGATACTAGTGCCCCCTGGGCTCTGCATGTGGCGTCCTCTGTTATCCCTGCTCTGTCTCTCGTTTCCGGGCTCTGTTTAATTTCCCTCGATGTCCGCTTATCTTCTCTCATATTGTTAGATGTCTCCCTCCTTCTTCCAGTTTCTACAGAACTGAAGCGAACTCCTTCTCTGGGAATGTAGGAATATACTCTGCCCAAGATATGCGTAGATCATTCAGACTTGTACGATTGGGTCTGCTTTGAATTTTTATTATTATTGTTATTATTATTATTATGATCATCATTATTATCATTTTATCAATATAATTATCATCATTATCATTATCATTATTAGGGACGCATAACACTCAGTAAAATCAATCATTTAATAGAGGGAACTGTTCCAAGCAAAAATGCTGGCATAGTGAATGGAAGGGGTGCCTCAACAGCGAGACCACTTTTGAAACGAGACTCTCTGATCTTTGCTGTTGGTGCCACTATTACTGCCACTGTTGAGGCCTTTACTACCACTAATATTGAAACAGGTCCCTGGTGTCGCTTAGGCAGGGTTCTACTGTAAAAATATAGTAGAATCCCGTTTATACGGAACTCGGCGTAAACGCCTCGGTCTGTACAAACCGTAAATTACCATCTCGTTCTGTGACTTGTACAGCATGGTCAGGACGTTCTATATAAATACCTTTGAACTCAGAACAACTCCCTATATTAGATGTTTGATTTAACCCCGTGTAAGCAGATTACCTCATGTAAGGATCTCCTTTTGTTCCAAACGCATTTGTGTCCCTTTACGCCACCGTATATATATATAAATACATGCAAATCTCTCTCTCTCTCTCTCTCTCTCTCTCTCTCTCTCTCTCTCTCTCTCTCTCTCTCTATATATATATATATATATATATATATATATATATATATATATATATATATATGTATATATACATATCCTTGGCCCCACCCTCCACCTGTTGTCTCAGTCCTCACCAGCCCTCCTTAGCGCCACCCCTCACACCCCGTCCCCCGCATACCGGAGAAGCCACACGCGCTGCACGGGAAGCCACACGGGTGGCTTCAGGGTAGACCCTCCGTCGCCGTACGTCGCAGGAGGAAGGCTCCTCCGGGCGCTGATCCATGGTTACTGTCACCATAGTGACGCGTGGGATTTGTCACAGCGGGGAGTGGGCTGGGGGTGGTGGGCCGTGTGGGTTTGTTTGCTGGATGAGGGGCTTGTTTCATCTGACATCTTCTCGTCAATATAGATATTCTTATATCGTATTCCCTGTGTATTGGTCTCTTTAGTCTCTTGCTAACGTGAGTGGGAACAAAGAAGGGTGCTTCTAGTAGGAATATACGATATGGTATTGTGTTACGTGACAGATGTGATACAATGAGGGAAATCGTTTTAAGGACATCCTTATAGTTGTTTTCCAATTGTGTGTCAGTCCTAGTTAACCTAGATATGTTGGCTTAACTGAGAGTTGACACATGTTTCATGTCGCACACAATGATGAACACCTTTAAGGTAAAAAATGTATTGAAGTGTTAGATCCTTTGTGGTATAAAATGTAGGCTTTAATGTCATAACAAAGTCACGGTATGTAAATAAAAATATGACAAGATAGTTCTTCAGATATATGCTCGAAGGCACTTCATTGACGCAATGAAGGTTGAAGCGGATGAAAATTCCTGATGGCTATGAGATAAAAGCCATTGAATCCAAATCCTATAGACATACTATTAACGTTTGCGTTTACGTAGGATTCTATCGTAATCTTCATAATGCAATGTTTCTTTTTGCTTATGTGATGTGGCAAACCTGTGCACATTACCATCAACAGAAAACCTATATATATAAGCACTGAGCTAAAGTCATGATTTTCTCCTCTAATAAAACGGATATGGGAACTGTTCATTCATGAAGATTAGTTGAAGTAAATACGGATTCCAACTGAATTGAATTAATTTACTAGTCCAGCCAAATGCCACTGGTTATGAAGATGAAAGTCTGTTAGTGATACATATGTGTTAGATGATAATAACTTGTTTTCTCTTTCCAAATATTTCTTGTAAATGATTAAAGTGAAGCTACACAATGGAAGGTTGCATTCAAAACAACATGTGCACAAGTGTTCCACTGAAAGCAAATGATAGATGAAAAGAAGAATGCTTAGTCAAAACAAAGAATGAAAAAAACCAAGAGTTGGGTCATCGAGGTTAACTTCATCTGTTGTATTCGTATGATTTGAAATACTGGGAGTAAGCATATGGCAACAGACAACCCCATCATATAGTATCTAAGGTGGATGGCAAAAGAATCAGCCCCTGTTAAGACTCTTATGTCTGTGGCCAAGTAAATCACATGTGTTTGTACTACATCTGACAGCTGCATAGGACTGTGCAGTATCTAATAAGTTATGTAAACGTGTATGCCTAATGTATAACTAGGATGAAAAGAATATGCGTATCATTAATGAATACGTGTGGAATTATTAGGAAAAACAATTAAGACGTTTGGGATATATTCAGTCTATGGGCCATTTTCTGTAACGCATTTGGAGCCCAGCCAACCTGCCAGTGGGTCATTGAGGTATTTCAGTCTCAAGTGATTAGTAATCGTCAGCTGGGCACGCCTCTAGAGCACTGAGACATTGGCCCTCTGCCCCTTTCCTAGTGTCACAGATTTGGCAAGCAGATAGCAAAGGGATAGTCTTGCAGCACGCTGGAAGTCTATAGATAACCTCTCCATAACCTGGGCAGCGTATATGAGCATGTGACTGGTTATCTAGATATTAACAAGCAGTTATATCTGCTGAAGTTCTACTTCAAACGTTGAGACAACGTACATATTCCCTCGTACAATATCTTACGAGCTATTTATATTTCCCCATGAACAAACAAGTTCTATATATAAAATTGTTCTGTTATATGCCCCTACTCCACATGTTTTTTTTGGTAATACTAAAGACCAATAACACACAGAGTCCATCAAAAACTGTGGCTAGCCATGAATTAAGATGGGAAACAAAAAACCTTCTTCGCACTAGACTCCAGCTGCTTCGTATTTACAACCCCCATGTATCCATACATCTACGACACAGCTCTCTGATAGAAGACAGTGTGCGAGTGTTCTTTGAGAGCATTCTGTATATGTTACCATGGTCACGCCGTGCCTGTGACACACTGACAGTGACCGATCGTGCTGTCAGTAACCATAGCAACAACAAACATGCTGCTTCCAGGCACCTTATGCATGCTGAGGCGGTAGGCTCTTTTGTATTTTTTTTGGTTGTTGCTTTTTGGGGAACGTTGCATTAGATTATTCTCACGTAGAACACGTTGGCACTAAGCAGCCGAAGGGTGTCGTCAGTAGGGATTTTTTCAGGTGGTGATGTGGGCAAACACCAGTTGGTGGAAGTATACCTTAACAGGGGATCGTTGCCCCTATTTTTGTGGTGTCGTTGGCTATAATCGGAGCGCAAATTTTATTTCTACGATAACTATAACGATCCGACTGAAAAAAACGTTGCTCCTGTTATATCGGATCATATCACTATACTCACAAAATATCGCTAATTTTTACAATGTGATAGCGATACAGCACTTTCAGGAAAAGATATTGGATGAGACAGGAGAGGATTCATTAGTTCTTTAATTAGATAAAGATGACACCATAGTTAAAACTGGGGTGTCATTTTGTGGCGTGGATCGCTATTTGCTGAAGGTATCAGGAGAAGGGTCGAGGGTTGCAGTGCCACAACACATCGTTATTCAGAATATCAGACTAGGCCAAATAGCTTCGATCCGCGGACGATCTGCAATGGTGTAAAGTATAAGAATTTATAATTGCCAAACCGGAATAAATATTGAATCTGGACTGACTTGGACCACACATGTAAAGTCGGATCGTTAAAGTAATCATAAACAGTAAATTATATATGGTAGATTGTTGCAATCTGAGGAATAGAGAGAACTGATTTTGGGTGGCAGAATTCCGGATTTTCAAGGTGAGGGTTTGGAGATTAAAACACCGGGAGCCTGGGTCGAGGTAATTCAATTCCTGGACTCTCACCGAGAATTTTTTTAATTCGGCCGCCAGTAACCGGTTTCTCTATGATTATACTAATGACAATATATATTATTTCTTGTTTAAAAACTAGTCAATTCAAAGACAGACATTGTCTACGCTTGTTTACATTTCACACCACGGACTGCCATAATAGGCTCTCTGATTGGTTGAGAACAGGTCACGTGGTACAATATTCACCTAAACTCTAGGGTATACAGATTAGGAGTATTTCAGCTCCAGGCCTTATGAAAGAATCCACCTCTGGAGTTCTACGACTGAGCCAGACATAAAAATGTCAACAGGACTTACTCCAGATCTACAGAGGGTGTCGACATCAATCGTCCCTGCAAGTTATTTTTTTAATTTGAATCACCTCTCTGTTGGTGTTATTTTAGTGGACTGTAACTTGTTAAATTATGTTCCTTGTCTCTATCAAAGCTACTTTAGTGAGATACATATGTCACTATCTCATGTAAATACTAGATATCATAGTTAGAATGATGGCAAACTCCCATACTTTATATCATCGATATCATTACCCTTTTGTAATATCGTATTTTACTATTTGGGTCGTTACAATGGACTGCTCCCCCCTCATAAAAAATATACCACCCGCAATATTCAAATCAAGAATTACCATTCCTATGAACATAATATAATCTGAAAATTCAAATTTAAGTATGGAGAGAATACATGTATATGGAGATTTATAAGCAGGCACTTCTTTATACATGTAGTAGTGTAGCACTTTCATTTTTAGTATTCCTGCAATCGCAATGATTGCATGGACACTGGGCTTGGAATAAAATGCCATACACATATATAGTAAAATGTATGCATGATATCTGCTCCCTTGACTGGCTCATAAATTGTAGCTATGACTTATGAATTGATATCATGGGAGCTGCCAGTGGTTCTCCTGTATTCCAGCTATTGAGCAATATATTGAATACACAAAAAAGATGGACCCAGAAACACAGTTATCCTGACTCGTAGTCCTACAACTAGACTTCTTCTTGTCTGACATTATGGCACAATATTTTGTAAACATGGCGCTTGCCGCAGAGGCTTCGCGAAACATCCGGCCTGACATGCGCAGTCCCAGCAGACACGACAGAAACCGGAAGTCCCCGAGGGAAGTAGAAATGCGCGCGCATGGTGCCGGAAATAACTGTCTTTGACACAAGAGGTCGCATTTTTCCAAATCCACTCTGGTCTGGCCTACTCGATGCTACACAGCTGGAGGATGGAGAGAATTTGAGGGGGTAAAGCGTTGGAGTTGTGGGGGAGGAGTAAGGGTATGCGGTAGTGAAAGGGGTGGTCGGAAAGGGGGTGATTTACAGATGTAGGCCATGTTTTAACCTCAATCTTTCCCACCAGTCTTAAGCTCTTTGTATAGAGATATACACAGGATTATTGAACTGCTCTCATTTTCATTGCAGAATAAAGAATAACCATCATGTAATGATTACCATAGGTTGCATAAGTCAACATACTTAATAAAAGCAGTATAGTACATAGGGGAAAAAACCCACAAATTCCCATAAGGTTAGTTCCTTTGATGACATTTCTGCAATCCTGGACTTTGTACTCAATACACTTTCCATACTTTAATACTAATAGATAAATGAACTTGCGTAGCAATCATTTCCCATATATAATCAGGAAAATCGCTTCATAAGGCATCAGTCATCCTTAGTATACTTTTAGGCTTAGAATCATTATATCATCATATTTACTCTACTGCGCACGAATGATCTGTTAATAGTTTATTTTCAAGATAGCATGACAATGATGATTTGATTCATCTCATCCAACCACAGCGTGGTGTTTTCATTCATTATTTACGATAGATATATTGCAGTGGTCATATGTAATAATAAATTCAGTCCATTAAAGGGATGAGGCCAATTGATGCTATAAACTAGTCTTGATGAGCGTAATATAATCTGTCATTCATAGATTTGATAGTTATATTGATAAAGTTAGCTCATAACTATTTGTCAGGACACAATAGTTACACAATAGTTTCAAACAGAAACAAATTAACAATATTCGGAAAAAAGGGGGAAAAAACCACAAAAAACACGAACCATTATGATCTTTTTATATTCAAATCATGAAATCATATTTGAATAAATATCTGATACTTTCGTATCGAAAGTATATGAAACACAAAAATGATATTTTCAAAGAGAATTATGAAAGCAGGTATTAAGCATGTTTCAAGTATCAATTAGTTATCTGACCAAAGAATGAACAGTTATCACTAATTCAGAATGTGTAGTAGTGATATCTTAACATCCCATGATCTTCTGTTATATATAAGATTGTATAATACTTAATTTAATTGATGAGTATACACACAGGAAACCTTTCGCTTGTTCCCCGCTTCCCCCATCACCACTTCCTACACCCGCCGGGAACAGGAGCGACTCTGTTTACACCTGCCATCCGGGTCCTGGCCCTCACCTCGCGAGAGATCACGAGAGGTCACGAGAGATCAGCGAGGTCAACCTAGACCCTGAGGCTGGTTCCTGGCACAACCTTCTGTTTTCCCAGGCAAGCAGCGTCTGTCCCACATAACATGCTACGTCACCATGCCCTGCCCCCTAGTGGTAAGTATAAGCACTACAAGTAATTCCACTATTCTTTTCTAAAAACTAATTTTGGATTTTGCCCTATTGAGGTATCCCATAATTCAGTCTATTTACAAGTTCCGGTCTTCACTGGTTGCCGACGTTGTATGGTGATAGACCATTGAACCGTAACAATTGTTACAGTTTAACGGTTTTTATAAATCTTCAATTTGGAAATTCGATGCCAGAAATGGAAATTTCAATTATTTCTACATGTAAATCTAAAATTATATTCAGTTTCTCCAAATACAAATCGGAAACCTGTGTTTCATGTGGTCGTGGTGTGGCCAGCCAGTCGCGAGCGGAACTTGCATTTACCCTGGGCGATAATAGGGAGTTTAGTAACCTCTGGAGGGTCTATTGAATAAAGTCCCACATTCTAATACTGTAAACCCACATCAGCAAAGATACTGTGCTTGTCTTCCGCCATTTTTTAGTATCTCTCCTAATGTATGGCTCATGGCTTACTGTGTGGTCTCATTCATATTTATCTATCTAAAACCTTTAATTTAAACATGCACCATGGCTCTCCATTCGAATGGGATTTTTATCAAGGAGCTAACATTGGGAAAATTTCGTATTACAAAAAATAAAAGAGGAGTCATACCTTTTCAATGAACTCTCATTTCTTTCACTAAAATCTGAGGAAGATATATGCGAAAATCGAAACATCTCTCTGACATTCCTCATTTTTCAAAAACCGAATCCCAACATCCCTGTGCCGTAGGAATACGTTATGCCTGTTCGGGGCCCCGCTGTGGGTGGTTAATATAGAAACATGGATAACAGACGCTTCGCAATCCCGTCCCCCGTTGTGCATTTTATAAAATGATGGTACATCTGGTGAACTTCTGATCTGAGCTGGATGAATTCATGCACCGCAGCAGTCGTGATTCTCCTACATCACTAGCTCTGGAGCAAGCCCTTCCTAAACCCAGCACATAGTACCCTTACCCTATGACGCCCTTACCCCGTAACCCTCATGAAACAAAACCGCTGTTCACCCAATAAAACCTCAGCACAAGACACACTCACAGCACAGCATGATATTCTCAACCCACACCCCATAGCACGCACAATCCATAACGCCCTCACTACACATCCCATAGCACTCACACCCCATAACACCCTCATTACATATCCCCATAACATCCACATCCCATAACACCCTCAGTACACACCCCATAACACCCACATCCCATAACACCCTCAGTACACACCCCATAACACCCACATCCCATAACGCCCTTACTGCACATCCCCATAACACCCACATCCCATAACACCCTCAGTACACACCCCATAACACCCACATCCCATAACACCTTCAGTACACACCCCATAACACCCACACCCCATAACGCCCTCACTGCACATCCCCATAACACCCACATCCCATAACACCCTCACTACACACCCCATAACACCCACACCCCATCAAACCCTAAGTACACACCCAATAACACCACACCCCATAACACCCTCACTATACACCCCATAACACCCTGATCCCATAACACCCTCAGTACACAGCCCATAACACCCACACCCCATAACACCCTCAATATATATCCCCATAACACCACACCCTGTAACACCCTCACTATACACCCCATAACACCCACACCCCATAACACCCTCAGTGCACATCCCATAAAACTGTCAGTACACACCCCATAAGACCTCACCCTATAACGCCCTCACTATACACCCCATAACACCTCACCCCATAATGCCCTCTCCACACACCCCATAATACCCACACCCTGTTACACCCTCACCGCTCCCACATAAAACCCTCACCATGCATCCAGTGCACGCTCCCTCGACAACACGATCACCACAAACCCCACGACGCCCTCATCCCACACTGCACAAGATCCTCGTCCCACACCCCACAACACCCTCATTCCACACCCCACAACACCCTCATCCCACACCCCACAACACCCTCATCCCACACCCCACAACACCCTCAACACACACACTTTAAAGCGCGGTGGAAGCCGGGAGTTAAATGGCGCGAGGAGAAGTTCAATTGCGCATGCGCCGACCCCGATAACAGTGACGTCACTATCAGAAACACCGACGTCATTCTGGTGTAGGGTGGGAGGGGACCAGGGTAGGCTTATCGTCTGCAGGCAGTTCGTCAGACCGGTTCCCTGCCTAGCGCTCCTTATTTGTTTGTTTTCAAATTCTCATTTATTGTGCTCGCTGATATATTTTTCTATTCTTATTTTACTATTTCTGAAAAACTTGGATTCTGTTTCCTGGGGTGCCAGGCGCCATCTGGTGCGGTTGAGCTGAAGCAGATTGCTGAGTTTGCTCTGGATGTGTTACAAATATTATTATTATTATCATTTTTTTATTTAACAAATTTCACCAATGCTGGTGGTCTTACAATTTGCTTTTTTAGTTGTTACATAACTTGTTTTCGTTAGGAATCACAACAGGTTCAGCTTCAATCCGTTTTTTACCTGTATAAGTTTACAAATAAAGGCACTACAATACATAAAAATCATTTCAGAAACAAAAAAAGGAATTGGAAGAATTTAAAAATGTGATGATATATTAGTGAAAAATGGATAGATATGACTTACATTATCATATTCTTAATTCTTGGTCGCTAATTGATATTATACAGTGTAAGTATAGACAGAATGTCAGAAAGAGGACGAACATATAAGTATAGACAAGACATACCGGACAGAACAGGTTGTTGTTGGCTTGGTCGATTTAAAGCATTGATACTATTAGGCTAACAGGTCTGGCGAATCAAGGAGAAGATTTTAACATGTAGTTTGATACATTCGACATATACATATTATACACTTGTGTTATGACCGATCATGATTTTAGACACGGACGATTACTTAGTTGACTTACTTTTCACCATTTCAGCCTCTTTTTAGAGCGTGTTTGCACGCCCTATACATATTGCCTAAAGGTTAGAGTGGTCACATATAGACTTTTAAAAAAGTCCCTTGACTATCTGCGTGCGAAATTGGGAAAGGAGCAGGGGGCCAGTGTCTTAGGGTCTTAGAGGGGCAAATAGGTTACATAGACAGAATGTACATGTAATTGTTATTCATTTATGATTGGACGCTTATTTATCAATGATGAGCATACGATTTGATCATAGTTGTGTAATAAAAAAAATGTTCACTAAATACTGAAATATATCATGGAATTATGAGATGAGTGCAGTACCACATTCACATCTAAATGCCACACAACCAAATTGATACATATCACATTATAGATATCTCAGCCTGTATGCCAAACTTCATTTTTTTCAATTTGAAACATTCATATCCTCCTCTCTACCGTCATTTCTATCAAATAAATCGCCCAGGCAGAGAAAGGGCATGGCAAACTTAGATAGATAGGGAGGGAATGGAGGCCAATTTATTGGTCACTTAGGTTGAAATATACAGTAGCATAGCAATAGAGACCAGCGAGGGACCAGGAAAAACCTCCCGTCCAGTCGTGTAACCACTTCAGTACTCTCCATAGACCAAGCTTTAGCAGATTGGCCTGGGAGTCTCCTCATGGTGATGCAATAGAGAAGTATGGAGGGAGTGTTGAGTCTGGTCTTTGGAAATTTGTTTTGACTTGTGACAAGCCCACTGGTACCCCTTGGTGTCGCGCCTGCGTGGAGAGCGTGTGGGGCACTGAAGGGTTTTTACACAATTGGTACCACTGTTCCATCAGTCTCAATGGACTTTTCCACAGCCGCTGAAGTCCAAGGTACACAGATTCTTCCCACTCGAGTTTGACGTCGTAATATACTCGTTAGCGCTCGTGTATCACTATGCTTCAAACCTCTTGTGGTTTACAGCCGCCTGTCCACAAAACCATTGTTTCTTGTCCATATCTCTAATGTATGTGTATCATACCTGCCCTGTTATATCTCTGAAGTGTGTATATCATACCTGCCCTGTTATATCTCTGAAGTGTGTATATCATACCTGCCCTGTTATATCTCTGAAGTCTGTGTATCATACCTGCCCTGTTATATCTCTGAAGTGTGTGTATCATACCTGCCCTGTTATATCTCTGAAGTGTGTGTATCATACCTGGCCTGTTATGTCTCTGAAGTCTGTGTACCATACCTGTCCTGTTATATCTCTGAAGTCTGTGTACCATACCTGTCCTGTCGTGTCTCTGAAGTCTCGGTACCATACCTGTCCTGTTATATCTCTGAAGTCTGTGTACCATACCTGTCCTCTTATATCTCTGAAGTCTGTGTACCATACCTGTCCTGTCGTGTCTCTGAAGTCTCTGTACCAAACCTGTCCTGTTATATCTCTGAAGTCTGTGTACCATACCTGTCCTGTTATATCTCTGAAGTGTGTGTATCATACCTGTCCTGTTATATCTCTGAAGTCTGTGTACCATATCTGTCCTGTCGTGTCTCTGAAGTCTCTGTACCATACCTGTCCTGTTATATCTCTGAAGTCTCTGTATCATACCTGCCCTGTCATGTCTCTAATGTCTCTGTATCAGACCTGTTCTGTCTTCTCACTTGCCCTATGTGACCAATTCATAAACACCTTAACCATGTCACTGTAACCAGACTAAATGAACAGAAATGTTTCCCAATCTTTCCGCCCCGTGGCCAGTGATTGTCCAGATAATTATCATCAGTAGATGTAAAAACATGAGCTGACCAGTGCCTTGTATCGTACCCCGTGAGATTCTGAGGTTTCATGTACGTACCTTGCGCTCTCAGTGACGAGGAGTGCACTTTCCAGCACTCACAGTAGACCTATTTCCATTGGCCGATTATATATTCGGCAGCGATCTGTAATCTTCAAGCAACTACCGGCGAAAAAGCCAACGAAAAAAAAATCAGTCGGTGTTGCTTGATTATGTAATGTTGGAGAAAGAAATCGTTGACCCTTTTTGTTTTCACCTGACTATTATCGCACCAAAGGCATGGCATGATCGGTCGGCGGTGCTAAATGCCATAATCGGGGGTCATAATCGGTAGGTGGAAACGGTACAAAAGGGAACACCAATGCAAGATCAAGGCATCACCACCTGAGATCAGGTGAGGCCTTGAAACATCATTTTTCAAGGTTCATAAAAACATTGTATTTTGTGATAGAATATGAATCGGTGTGGACAGGTGAATATGATGCACCAGCTGCAGCAAACAACAGGAGCATATTGCCGGCTGGATGTGTTCTACGATGATAGAAATGAGTATGTAAGTGATGTATCCCCAATGGCTTAGTTTTATCATCATTAGTAATCTTCTTGTCTTACTTCATCAGTTCGCAGCGTTGCTACCGTTTGAGGGATGACTTCATAGCATGTGACTTCTCAATCAGAATGTGAAGGGAAACAAAAATGCTTCGCTCTATTACCTTGTAATAGTGATCCAAGTTCTGATGGATAGAAAGCCAGATCAATCTTCTTTAGCTAGATTTAGCTAGATTTGACAAAGGATTTAAAAAAAACCTTCAATCATTTTCTAAAGCACAGCTGAAGAGGACATGGGAATAAAGCAGGGCTATGTATGTTCGCCTGACATATGATGGTGATGTAAGAATTGATGACTCGGAGAACATGGGACAGCTGTATTTTGTTTACTTCTGAAAAGGATGCAAGCGATATTGTGTAGCACCAATATAGCCGAATGCTTTAATTAAGGCATATAAAATGCATCTCTGGTACCTTCTTTCTCGCCCAACCCTATAGGGCACAGAGTGATTGCTGTTTCAGCCGTATTCCGCCAGGAAATTGGATGAGTTCCATTGCAACTCATGTAGATGGCACCACTTTCGTCAGGGGAAAACTGCTGTAATCAGATGTAATAATCCATTGCTATCTGCATCCCCACATGCAGTTTTCTTAGGTGTAGACAGATCAATACGAAAAAAACTGTATTAATAAAATCACTGTAAAATATGAAAGATGCACAGGGAAACCATTGAGGTAATATTCGGTGCAATTGCTGAATTCACACTCTACCGCACTATGCCATGTTATCTGTTTCCGGTAAGTGATGTTTACTTTGTGTCACAGTTACTTGGAGGAGCGAGTTTAGAGAAAGATACTCTTTGCTTGGAGATAAGACATGAAGTATACTTTAGTGTTTTATTATCATATATATCAATTTCCCCGATTCTAATATCAAATCTACTGGCCACGACATTAGTGACCTTTTCATGGCCATTGAAGTTACTTCAAGTGGAATTTAAGAAAACTGGAATATCCCCCATTTATCATAGGGTAGGAGTGGGTAGACTATTGATAAGTCGAATACTGGAGAACTTGACCCGTAACGAACTCGACCTGTAAAACACTCAACCCGTAATGAACTCATCCCAATTCTAAGAACTCGACCCGTAACAAACTCGACCCTTTTTAAATCTTCCCTACTCAAGTATCTCATTGAGTGACTGTGGATATATTTAGTAGTATGTTCTCTTGGCTTCAAATGCGTCTTTTCTGGGGAAGAAAACAAACAGAAAACCCTGCCCTTAACCCTATCCCTAACCCTAACCCCATCTCTAACCCTACACCTAAGCATAACTGGACTTATTTTCCCTATCCGCTGGTTTATTTGTCTTAAAGCTATCTAACCAGATCTTTCCATCTATATAGAAATGCCTTGTCCATAAGCATCAGTAACGGGTCGAGTTCTCCCATCGATTTCTCCAAAACAGGTCCAGTTCTCCTGACAACTGCGGGTCGAGTACGTTTCGGGTCGAGTTCTCCAGTAAGCGTTAAGACATGTTTGTTGCGAGGTTGTGTGTAATGTGGTGTATACGCCATGTGTATGGGACCAGCCCAGCCTTGTAAGATCACCTCCGAGAGGAAGACTCCCTTTGTCGCTGCAGACACTTGAGCGATTCCTTGCGGCTGTTGCCATAGCAACCCGCAGATCATATCCTAATTAGCGCGCTTAATTGTTAATTATGCCCCGGCGCCATCTTTGTACGAGTAACGAGGGAGAGCCCCACGTGATGTATACGTCACGTCCGGTGGATGGTAGCCTGGAAACCCGGCCGATGTCTGAACACATAGACAGTAGCCGGGGGTTTTCTGGGCAGGGGACCGATGGAGCGTAGTTATACCTGAGCGTTAGCGAGTGTATTGCGAAGTCAGTCATGAGTGGTTTACAGATTAATCATGTGTAGGGAAGGGTGAGATTTGTATAGAAGGGTGAGATCTGTAGGGGGATTATGGGGAATGGTGAGATGTGTAGAGAAGGGTGAGGTTTGTAGAGAAGGGTGAGATTTGTAAGGAAGGGTGAGATGTGTAAGGAAGGAAGGAAAGGGTGAAATGTGTAAGGAAGGGAGGGAAGGGTGAGATGTTTGTAGGGAAGGGTGAGATCGTGTAGGGAAGGGTGAAGTTTATGTAGAGAAGGGTGAGATGTTTAGAAAAGGTTGAGATGTTTTTAGGGAAGGGTGAGATGTGTAGAGAAGGGTGAGATGTGTAGAGAAGGGTGAGATGTGTAGAGAAGGGTGAGATATGTTAAAAAAGTTGAGATGTTTTTAGGGAAGGGTGAGATTTGTGTAGGGAAGGGTGAGATTTGTGTAGGGAATGGTTAGGCGGAGTGCAAAGTTGCTATTTTGCCTAATGCTCTGATCCGAATTCCGGACAACAAATACACACTTATTTCAGATAAAAGACCGGTAAAAGGCCGGACACATCCCCTGATGAATTAACACATAGTAATATAGGAGCGCATGCGAGGATACTGTATCGAGTCAACCCCGGGAACTTTGGGGGTAGGGACCGGTAAATTGACGAATGTGGCAGGGTAGGGTGTGAAAGGGTGGAGGGATGTTGGAGGTAACATATGGGCATTTCAAGTAAGTATCAATATCACTAAATACGGATTTGCACCAACTAAACACCGCTATATCTCACTTCTGGTCATTTTAGCCCGTAGACTTAACATTGGGAACTTGTACTCAACGCCCATGGAGTATTGTGAGAAAATACTTGATGAGAGATGATGTGACAAATGTTAGCCAATTAGTTAGTGATAGGGGTGAGATAAATACTGAACCCCATTCGATCCATAGCCGCTGAAAATATGCCATTCATTTTGATTTGCTACGTTATCTCACACTGCTTTGCCACATGAGATTACTTCGCAATCCAAACTTATGGCATATCTTCAGTATAGATCAATGGAACTCGCTGCAGTTCCCTCTTATGACTGCTGACAGTGGAGTAAGTCTTATATTACTGTGTTATTGTGGCGCTGTAGTGCAGAAATTAAGGCGTAGAACCTGGTTAATGTTCACTGCCCCCTCAGTCCATGACATCTCACGCTAAGGATCCTATCTCCCGATGATGTATACGGCCCTCGAGGTTGCTACGAATTAAGAGAACACTGCCCAAACAAACCCATCAATTCAGTTTCATTACAAACTATGATATCAGGCTGTTTATATTTCCACATCTGTTTTCTTGGTGTCGTTTAACATGGGGGCGTTCATAGAGACATCCCTGCTCTCAAATGCTGGTAACAAACCATGGGCGGCCATAGAGAAATATAAACAGTGGTTAGAGTGAAGTGGTGGCATTGGGCGTACTTAACATATCAGTCTCGTCCATCAATTGGTTAATAGGTAGTTGTCAGGGTCTTTAGGCATAAACACACTGGACTACTTTTTACTGGACAGGACCACTCATGAGACTACTCGGCAGGGCCTGCTATACAAACCCCACCACACTCTCATCTTCAGCTCTTTTTTACACAGGTGGCTTTTTTATATTGTGATTTTCCCCGCGGACATTTCCTGCGTTAAAAAACGACGGGTGAGGATAGCCAGGGGCCTCCTGGAAGATCATTCCACTCAAAAACCGGAAGGAGGTCCCCTTCAGGTCTCGCGGATCACGTGATCCTGCTTGCATCACGTGACAGATTTACGGTCTCGGTGAGCGATATTAGGTTGACAAACACCTGATGCATGTGAAGTTCAAAGCGCCCGGCATATTTATAGCTTCAGCAGTCCGATAATCTGGTAATTTAGACACCAGATCGTCTGCAGGGACTCAAGGCAAGGAATCCGGAAGTCTCGCAGGGTCTCGCGCGTCTCCTCAACCTACGAGATTCCGCGAGACATCGGCATGTGAGGCCAAACACGGGCTTGTTTTTATCACACACCGACGCGCATCGTCCTCATGTCAATATTTACGCATGTCACCCCTTCTGCGCATGCCCAGGAACTCCCGGCATGCTCTCGTCTCTCGCGAGAACTGACGTCAGGACAGACTCACGTGACAAAGTGGTACCACCGCCGCCCTGAAGGTGGCGCGCACGACGGAGGTGTCGGGAGAGTCAGGTTGCAAAATCGGCGGATGCAAACAGGTGCAAAACTGCAAAGCGAGCCGGGACAAGGGACGCAGGGCGGCTCGGGTGTGCCCAGAATGCACCGTGAGAATGTATGCCGCCGTACAGGATGTATCCCAGGGGGCGCTTTCTTAAGACGCCTGGCGCCACCTGGACAGGTTTGCGCCAAGTGCTTCCGGGTTGAAATACGTGGGAGGGCTGGAGTTCGAATCCCATGTGTCTGTGCTTCTCAATGAACCCGCATAACTAGTGAACTTTGATAGCATGTTGAAAACCTTAATCAAGGAGAAGAAACCAACCAAGTATACATACACCATGTAACCAACTTTCATGATATGCAGTTCCGAAGGATTTTACCCCTCTGTATCGGTGTACAAAATGAATATGAAATGAAATGAAAACAATCAATAAATTTAATAGAAATAAAATGAAAACAGGGGAACTGACACATAACATTTTTTCAGCATTCAATACATGGCCGGGCCCACTAGTTTCAATTTCCTAAGGAATCACTAGAAGTAAAACACCAGCGAAACCTAACAAATATTGCAGGTATATCGTACCAACAGATGTACAAAAGCCTTGTTTTCCCTGCTTCGTACCCCACACCTTACATCTCACCTACATTTCTCTATCGTCAGCTAACGAGTTTAAAAAAATACCCTGTGAACTTGTATATCAATCTGCGTACATTTCACCTGACGTTCCGGAGGGCTATAAATACTCACAGAAACTTTCAGCGCCGGTGGTAACTTTTATTTAGCCTGGTTGGGAGGCTACCTTGGGTGGAGGTCTCTATTGATGGTCCCACTTATCGGTGGTACTTCATTCTCTCAGAGAGTAAATGGAGGCATAGGCAGAGGCTGAATGGATACTTGCACCGCCTTCAGTCAGTGCCTACACAGGGTGGAGGCGAAACCGGGGACCGGATCTTAACATTCATTATCCACCTAATACGGATTCTCCATACTAAACCTTTAGGGGGTGTGTAATATGAAGAAACCAAACAAGAGTTAGTCATGTTGTTGTTTATCGCACGACGGCAAGATCGCGTATTACTGTGCGAGGCGAAGCCGAGAGCAGTAATACGCGATCTTGCCGGAGTGCGACGAACGATAACACGACTAACTCGAGTTTGGTTTAGAATTTATCCTACGCCGTCTGTCTAAATTACTTCTATATTAACAAATGACGTCATTTGTCAAGTTTATCCCACTAGAGTGATATTTTTCATTTTTCTGAACTCCAGACCGAATACAGTGACCCAATGTTAAGCATATGGAGTTTTTTATTAGGGGTAGGATAATCCACCGGGCGGAGATTATGGGTGGTCGTAATCTCCAGTCTGCACAGAGCAGAAATTACGGAGAAAGAATCTCTTCCATGCAAAGAAGTGCGTGAAAATGTCTTTTGTGTTGTCTTTGATAACTTGAATTAGCAATGGTGAATGATAAACATAATATAAACTGGTTTCAGATAAAAGCGGTCGTAATGTACCAGGACTAAACACTATGTAATATCCCTGCATTCGCTCGGATATCACTACAGGTCTAGTCCTTGGAGACTACGGCCGGTATAATCTGAAACTAGTTAATATTGTGTATTTCTTCCTTTTAGATTCTCTTCCCTCACTGTAATTTTATGTACCTGATTTTGTATTCTTTAACATGTGAAGCTCATTGTATTTTCTTTATTTTCAATCATTATTCCTTAAAAAATGTCAAACCTTCATTTGAAAATACATTGGTAATATTAGGAAACGTCCTTACTGTGGGCGAAACGTTTTTCGTTCGAGGTCAGTCGCCGATATCATACGGCCTGACGCCATAAGCGAAAGGCAGTATGAAATCAAAGACTGACCAAGAACGAGAAATGTTTCGTTCACAGTGAGGACGTTTGCTTATTATTATATACCTAAAAATAATTAAGAACGCCATTTAAGTGACTTACAAAGTCACAGTCACAGCGGGCACGAACATTATCATTACTGCACCCCTAGCTAGTTTCTCTCCTTTTCTCTGAATTATCAGATTTTTACGTCAAAGATTATAAGGAAAGGATAGCTGACGGTAGATCGGTGTACGATATTCGATGTCATTCAAAGAATATACAATTTTATTACTGTACTCTAAGAACATGTAAAATATATCATATTCATGTCAGCTTGATATATTGGACTACAGGAGGTCCAACTAATATACATATGCAAATAGAATTGCCCAAATCTTCACAGATTCCAATCCCGATTTTTCATTTTCCATTATCTATGTCGTCAAAAACATCAGAATACTCAATTCCTGTGTCGTGATCAGACTCGTTATATTCATTTACAAGCATACATTGATTCACTTATTAAACCATTACTCTTATACTAAACATGATCCGTTATAGTTGTACTCTCAAATCAGGACAATGTTAAATAAATCACAAAGATATTTGCATAACAACATCATTTCAGGAGAAAGACATCAACATCGGAAAACTATTCTCGGTTTCGTCCAAGTTACAGTGGAACTGTGTATCACACACCACTAAGAATGTGCTTGAAAGTACATAGCAGATGGTACACGCCTGGACGTTATGGCAATCTCACCCTCTGTTGTCTCCAGTTTCAATGATCACGGATTGAACTCATATAAGGTCGGGTTGATGAACAAAATCAGACTCAAGAACTAACATATATACAATAGAAATTGTTCAAACTATGTGGCGAGGCATCACGTAAGTTCTTGGACGAAGTAGTGTATTCCGATCAAGAGGAACTGTTGATTAACTATTCGCAAAATATTTTATTATTGTAATAAACTCGTCTAACTTTTGGATAACCCTTGTTCTTCCCCCTACAAGGAGGATGTGAGATAGCCTGGGGTACTCTGGTAATCACTTATTATAACTCGCCTGGGGTAACTACCTTTCGTCCCAAGGAGTCAGTGAGATTATTAAGGCCGGTCAATGCCTCGTGTGCCTCTAAGCAGTGTGTGAAAGAAACTGGCCTCAGACTAGCGGATCACTGGTGAACTAGTGTACATATTGGCAGGCGTACATTGTATGTATTTTCACAGGTTGAAACTATTTTATTAAGTGTTCCCATATTCATTTCAAACCAATGTCAACAAGTCATTTTCGGTATCTCATCTGAGGAAGAAAGTCGTAATTTGCTATATTCAAGGTCACTCAGCAGAACACGATACCGGTCCTAATATCTATTTGGACCAGTATCCAGTCTCTGGAAGTGAGTATGTGTGGCACTGCGTTAGTTCAAAATGACTGCGCTCGGAGATTGAAATGGCATGCTAAGTAACATATATGAGAGAGTCTAATAAAAACAGGCGAGGCAACTTGTGGCGTGTGTATGAGACTAGTCGAGCCCAAGGGAGCCATAAATACTGCCCCGTTTGCCGCTTTGCCTCCCCGGACAACACTTCTCACCTCGTTATTGGACACTTTATCCAGTGTCAAAGCCCATGTCTCTTTTGTTATCCTCCTGAACTAGACTTATAAATATTTTCCCGCCAAATATCCCTGACCTCCTGAGGCTACTACCCAGCATTCACTGCGGTCCGGTTACTGGCGTCCGCCGCGCCCCCTGGTAGTAGTCGGCGTCAAGTCCGCCAGGTGGTGAGGGTCTCGGGGACGCTGAGGCCGCGAGAGGCGACGAGAGGTCACGAGAGCAGACGACATTTTGACCCGCAGGCGTTCCCTCCACTTAATCCCCATCGGCCTACTCGTCGGCACGGCGGCCGTAGCCATTTTGGTCTTACTATCAATTTTTTTTCCGGTTTCCCTTTTCCTCTTCTTCTTATTACACATATATTTTCCCCTCCACACGGCAACCCCGTAGAGACAAGACGCCATGTTGTGCCACGTGACAGGTGGTTCGCAGGCCACACACCAGAGGGCGACAGCGGTCGGGACAGGTCACGTGACTGGGGAGAAGGAGGCCCTGAGCCCCGGATGAAAAATGGCGGTTCTGTGTTGTCATGGCAAATGGGCGCACGTGGGACAGATTAGTGGCGTCTCTAATCCTGTATGCAGCCCTCGCCAGGGGGAGCCACCGTCCAACAGTTTACCCCGTGAAACAGAGAGGGCGCTATTCGCACCGAGCCCAACACTCAAGGCTGAGCACGCATTCTTCACTATGGCAAGCCGTGCCGACCGGAATTCACCTCCAGGAAAATTAGCTCATATTAAATTCAATATGAAATTGAATAATCAGGAACTATTTCATGGAATGAATAAAGATTTTTGCCACATGCGACAGGAAAATTAACGGCATCGCGAGATTGACAGGACTTGACTACTTGCAAGATATATCAGTACACATATACATATGTTTTCGCAAAGCATTTCTGTTGCTATATGTTTATATATATATGTATATATTCACCTTTCCAAATACTGACATTTCGCTTTTATTGCAATATTTTTACCATATACTAATATCATTGCAATATACCACTAGAAAATCTTATGATTGTAGATTGGGTTACACATTTGTCAGCCACTTGGATGCATGTTATGCGCATAAGATGCTAATACAGAAGTCTGTTCGCAGTCTTAAAGGCATCTCCTACAGTTCACAGTGGCGCTACCTGGTGACATTTTATATATGAACACTCATCCATTTTTTTAAATATTTTTTTTTATTGATAAAGAAACGGTTCTTACAAAAGTAAGATCTTCCACCGCACTTGCGTATGGGATCTCGGGTAACATAGAGAACACAGTATTACATCGCACATGAGCAGAATTTACAAATAATTATTAAGAGGTGACAAATGAAAAAGATGAAGTAATGATGTAAAGATCTAGGACACTCTCAAATTAGTTTCCTTATGAACGCCAGTCAAAGTTCGAGTATTGCGTTTTTACATGCTTTTTGAACTCTTTAAGGTCAATTAGATGCTGGACAGAGGAATTTAGTTTATTCCATAAGTTTGTACCCCGATAATATGGCGATCTAAAATAGAAACTACTAAATACACGCTCAGATTTTAAACAAATTTTATGCTGACTACCATTGAAACTGGTTCCTTAATTCTGACTTATTCTTATACCGAATGAGCTCAAGTTTCTCATAGTAAAATAGACCTATTTACACTTGTCTGATTTATTTAGGAAATGCCATGAAAACTATGCTCTGAATAACAAGGACGTTGGCCTATGGTGTTTGGTGCTTAAAGTAAAGTACACACGGACCTAAATTTACTATATTTTGTGAAAGTCTGAAGAAAGTGACCTGGGATTTTCTTTGTAAGATATAACCTGGGAATTTCTATTGTAGTATATCTTTATAACTAGGAGCAAATAGGATGTTCATCATAGATGAATGAGCGAGCAATTATAAATGAATAACAATTAAAAGGTTTGGGTTAGATTCAGTGTATGGATAGTTTCCTGTAACCCACTTGAACCCAGTCAACTTGCTATTCCTGCAACTGCCTGAGTCTAGGGTCCAAACATATCAGGCACCAGTGGGTCTTGAGGTATTTTAGTCTTGAGTCTTTAGTCAACTGGGCAAAGACCCTGAGACACTGGCTCCCTGCTCTGTTCTCACTATCACACTGAACAGCATGCAGATAGTAAAGGGATAGTTTTCTGGTAGCACACTGAAAGGTCAATGTGACAACTCTAACCTCTAGATGATGTATTTAGCGTGTACAAGCACGCTCTAATAACGATTTCTAGATAAAAGAAAACTGACACAGTGACCCCTAGTTAGAGTTAGATATATGTCCGACAGCACCTTGAGATGATCATATTCAATTTCCATGAAAGTGACATGGGTTATTTTAATTAGTGAATCATCCAACATGCATGGCACGTCTCCAAGTACCCGTACACCATAAAGTTGTCAGCTTGGAGCACTACCTTGACCACAAATTCATGTTCCCATACATCACACGCGCATACACACTCCAAAGAGCGAGTTAAGTATCATGCCTCACTCTCCCCCCCCCACATTCTCCGGCCCAGGACTCTCTGGAAAGACCAATAAAAGGCGGATTCCACGCGGAAACAGCGTTTTTCAGCATGTTTAGTTCTGGTCGGGGTGACTGGGTTTACGGGCAGTCACATGAGGGGGTGTGGTGGGGTGGTGGTGGGGTGGTAGAGGTACTGAGGGGGGTGGAGGAGGGGCAGGCAGCGGGAGGCGGGTAAGACAAGTTGATGAGCGATGCATTCCAACATGTGTACGTGGGTTAGGTGTATGGGTATTATGGATATGGGGTACGACGGGAAGGTAGATGAGATGGCGGTGTCTAGCGTGTAGATGTTAAGGTCGTGGTGGTAATCATATAGAGCTACGAACAATTGGTATGTTCATCAGTGATGAATGAGAGTGGCATTATTTAACTAGGAGCATCCAGAGCATTTCAAGGTGTATGATATAGGGAAAACAGACCAGACGTTTAATCAGTGAATTGTTGCGAACTCACAAATTGGCAAAAATGCCGCAAATACTTGCCCAGAATCCAATGGGCGGGAGGGGCGTATTTTCGAAGCAGTGAGTAGGTCAGTTTTCCCACTGTTAAGCACCAATGGGCCAATGAGGTATGTCGGTGTTGAGTGATTGGTCATGGTCAGCTGGGCACTCTTCTAAGACACTAAGATATTGGTACCCTACACCTTACCAATGCCACAGAGTTGGCATGTGAAGGGCTAGCGCTTGGAGCACGCTGAAAGTCTCTATAACCTCTCTTCAAAATATATATACAGAGTATCTGAGCACGTCCCACTCTCAGGGGGATCCCTCTCATAATATCTCACACTCTCTAGGTGATATTCTGTACTTGAAAGGTTCTCGCTACGCTCTTTGGGAGAAGAATTCTTAACAAACTAGGCTTAGAGCCTTGAGAATCCACTGGCACACAGTATTCCCGCATCACTGAGATTATAGGAATCTTTGCATTGATGTACGTCTTTCGCATGGGAGGCAGGCCGATGGATTCTCAAGGCTCTAAGCCTTGTTCGTTAAGAATTCTTCTCCCAACGAGCGTAGTGAGTGAGAGTACCTAATACCACTTAGAGAGTGTGAGATCTTATGGGTGGGGTGCGCCCAACAACCTTACCATGGCCGCAAATATGTATTACAAGAAGAGATGATACATAAACTTATCTATGGAACGAAGCCATGAGGCTAAGTTTTCTGAATGGTGCCAAGTCGAGTCACTCAACCAGGTTCATATCACAATGCGATGGATATAAGGCTGCCAGACAAGCAGGAAATACAGCGGCACGGCTTGGCCTCGAACCCAGGTCCCTGCAAACCGCTGGCCAGCGCATTGCCAACTGAGCTGTCGCACAAGCCTTGTTGATTCCGGGAGTAGTGTTGATGGTGGTGGGTGAAGGTGGTAATGGCGGGTGGCAAGGCTGTAGGGGATGTGATATACTATATAGCTGGCATATTGCCACTAAGGCCACCGTTGTATTTTTAAACTCTCTGTAAGAGAAAAACTAACAACCAGACGCATACCATCAGCCATGAGTTTTTATTCATTTTATTTTCCAACAAAAGATATTTCTGTTGGCATAATACAAAACTAGAGCAATGATTCCTGTACTCAGCTTGTCTGTGTTCAATTTCATTTGTATTTCTTTCCCCTTTTTTGTATTTAAAGAAAGTATGCTACGTAGCTGCCATCCTGCTGATACTACACTCTGAGTCTTCGGCAGTAAGCTATGGTTTCCTGTGATCTCGCGGTCTCTACCCAAAATATTGTAGTATGGCATTTCTACCAAAATTCTTGAGCAAATATTTAACAAGGTCTGTTATATACCTGGGAAGTTTAATATGTATTCACAACAACTTTCAACAAAAACAAAAGAAGTGATTTTTGGGTTTATGCAACTTAGTGGCATTATGCCCAGATATCATCTGACTGCACCTATGTCTGTAGGTGTAACAGTGAGAGAAGCATGTATCAGTGTACATGCATGTGTCATGTTATGAGAAGTGAATTTGTATGCTTGTGTGTGTAGGTATGAGAGTAGACTTGCGCAAGTCTTTCATTATGAACATTCATTAAATGATTAAAGACAATCGGAATACAATTCATTATAGCATGTGTCCTTCTCTGACTGGCCCATGAATCAAAAACTTGTCCACTGTGACCAGAATCTCCTGTTTATGACCCCAAGCCACTCCCTGTAACCCTATACCTCCCTCTACCCCTTCCCCCTCACCTCCTCCAGTTCCCTGCCTGCCTGTGTTTTCATAGCAATATATTTCGCCTACTCCTGACTATGTCTCGATTGAGATCAAAGTGAGTGGGTATCAATCTCCGAGCAGATATCCTGACCAGTAGCAGACCTCTGCTTGGGGAGTGTGGCGCTACATCGCGCCAGTCTACACGGCCGTTTACGGATGAGACCAGTCCCTGTGTCACTCAGAAGGGGTGGAGGGGTAGGATACAGGGACTGAGGACAGTCTAGTATGAGAGAGGTGTGTGTGTGTAAAGGTTTGTTTATCAGAGTGTGTTTGTAGTTGGACTAGGCATGGTATATCTTGAGTTTGCCATGTTAATTGTGTCACCATTACATTTATATAAACTAGCTGACAATGAGTCGATAGAACAGGGTCAGTGAAGTGCATTCACAGAGCAACACAATTTTCTACCAATCTGACAACTTCGTCTGGGTGAGTCAGATAAGAGAATATCAGCATATCGATGTCTTCTAGAACAAATAGCTATATCATGTTATGGAGGTAGCCATCCTGTCCAAATCCAAACAGAAGACTAGGTAGGAGGTGTGGTTATCACTGGGGTATAACAGCTGGTAACAGTGTTTGTACGTTGACTACAGTGGCGCCATCTTCACGGGCCGCACTTGAACTCCCTTAATTACCTTGTGGATAATGGCAGAACTAGCAATCACTCTGTGCCTTTGATATCTAGACTCCTCTCACATGCTCAGCAATTTTTGTTTTATTCCAAGCAAATTTTACGACTGTAACATTCGTCATATTTAAGTCGATCTAACATGTTATGTCACACAGAAAAATGACATCACAACCATATACAATGACACAATGACAGAAAAAATATATCTCGATACAATGATAACACATTACAAAATAGAATAACAAACTGACATACAGGACATACAGGGGGGGTCCTTTCATCACAAGGACCTAGTACTATATGATTAATAACTACATCCTTGATCTGTCTTATATAAACGAACTATAATTCCTCTTCATATGTTATTAAGGTATGAGTTATTTCTTTAACTTTCGTTTTCTAATTGTCCATTTTATCTACTGTTTGAACACTTGCTGGTAACTTGCTCCAGTATTTATTTCCGAGATAAAACGGTGAGTGTAGGTATTCACACGCAGATAACCTATGCATCCTTACACTTTTAGGCACACATAGAGACACATAAACCAACACACCCACTTCGAAAGACGCTCCGATACAAACACAAAGATAAGAAATTGAGCCAGAGAGGCAGGTGCCGTCTTCCTACGCAACACCTGTGTGAACAACAAGCTCAAAACACAAGAGACAAACAATTGTATCTCATCTTCCAAGACAACTTACTGTGAATACAGATTAGGAACGCTCGATTAAAATGATAAATACAAAAATAACCAGAAAAACACAAAAAATAAAACCAGCCTAAACTACACACTCCAACCCCTCTCTGTTTGTCACACTGGCTTGGACATGGTTGTGGTTGGAGGAGTGTAGAGAAGTGAGCAGGGAGAGAGGCAGGGGAGGAGGGTAGAGAGTAAGCAGTTTGACTGTTTTCTACCATAATAATCACACAGACACTACTCAGGCTGCAGCTCTGAAGGCAGGAACGGGCCTGACCTCGGCTGACCTCCGCAGCTTGCTACACAGGTATCCTAACTGGGAGGGATCGGCTCTATGGCGGTGTGTGGGAAGGAGAACACTGATGTTAGTGTCGGGGTTTGATGATGGAGTGTGTACAAGTGTGCTGGATGCTAGGGTGTTGTCTGTGTGCATCTGCTGCGTTTTGAAGCTAGTATGGACTACACTGGCCACCAAAGCTACATTGCGCTAGCTCTGGTTGGCTTGAATTCGTTGGATGACCATTGTATTCAAAGTGATGCCAATAAAGATCATCTGAAAAAAAAAAAAATTGCGGCCACCTTAACCCACTAATTGCAAAGCCTTGCACCCACTAACGCCGATTCTGGCCCCGATAGGCCTTACGATTGAATTCCCGACTGGAATGCAAATCAATCGGGAGGTCAGACTAAATTATGACAGTGGACCATGTTTCTACGATTGACTCTATGATAGCTTACGATTGGATACCGATAGGCTACGATTGGAAACGCCAATCGTAGAGCTGCCAAGAAGATTATGTAATATTAGGAAACGTCCTTACTGTGGACGAAACGGTTCCTGTTCGAGGTCAGTCGTCGATTTCATACTGCCTGACGCCATAGGCGGAAGGCAGTATGAAAACGAAGACTGACCGAGAACGAGAACCATTTTGTCTACAGTGAGGACGTTTGCTTATAATTATACTTTAATTGGTGAAAAAACACCATTTTAATGACATTCAAAGTCGCAGTCACAGCGGGCACAAACATTATTATTACTTCACCCCTAGCAGCGGGCAGTATTTAATAGACATTCGGACATAGGTATATAATAATATCTGTAAATATGATACTATTTGATGAAGTCTAATGGTATGAAAATAATAGTTTCGTATAAGAGTTACGATTATACCACAGTTATATTTTTTAATTCGATTGCTCTAGTGTCTGAAAATAATATACTGATATGTTGTAAATACCTCTAGAAAATTATTCAGATTCATTCAATATTCCTGAAATTATAGTATATTTCAATATCAAAATCATGCATGAGATCTACATTGATACACGGATCGAATAATGAGCCGATTGTGACCATGGTTTAAGATTTTTTCCTCCAAAGCTGTTCCAACGGTCTACGATAGTGTCTGTGAATCTCAGTGCAGATCCTTCCTACTGCCTAGACCTATGCTTGGAGAGTGTTCCATTTCCTACTCTTGAAGCCATTTTTCCATGTTCTTATTTCCCTTTTTGTGCATTTTGAATGAAATAAACATAAGGTAGATCTCATCAACAATTTTGTGACCGACGGATATTTCTTTGTAAGTATTGCGGCTCTCAGAACCTATACATAGGACAAAATTACTTGGTTTGAGATTGATGTTCATGGACAAGGCCTAGATCTCTTAGTTTGAACAAACAGAGAAAGTGGTGGCGGCCAATCTACGGAGAATAGAACCCCGCCTAACGGACACCCTGCGTAAATGGACACTTTTCCTCAGAACAGAAATTCTCCCTTCTATTAGAGGTTTATTTCATCCTCGCGTAAGGGGACACCAAGGGTGAGCGAACAACCTGCGTAAGCAGACACCCCATGTAAGCGGGGAGTTATTTCGGTATGAAAAGCCATTTAACCATGCGTAAGCTGACACTTTGGAGGAATTTCTCATCACAATCTGCTGGCCAGTGTGGCGACAAAACTCCGGATAATCTTGATTTTTTTTTATCATTTTATTTATACTGAAAAATAACAAGGCAAGATGTGCCTGTTTTCTGTTACATCCAGTGCACTTCAGACTTCGGTTTACACAGTTTTTTTGGCTCTGATCATGAGTCTAGCCAACTTGCGTAACATAGTGAAAATATGTATAAAGATTGTTATTTCCATGTTCGATATTAATCAGTGTAAAGTAATACCTTATTGAACAAATAAATAGATTTGTATAGTACATTTGGTGAGTAGTACCACCATTTCTATTGTCTGATTGTTTATGGTGTGTATGTGAGGCAGGTAGACTGGTGTTCAGACAATCAGACACAAGGCAACGGCCTGCGAAGGCTTCTGTAGGCGTAAGGTAGGCATCTGGGGGATGTATCTGTGTTTATAACAGTGTCTTTATGCCATAGTATCACCTGTATAAAGGTATTAGATACTACATAAGGCCTGTTTCCATTGGCCGACGAAAACGGTGTAGATTTTTTTAGTTACCCAGCAAGTCTGTCGGTGGTGCCACTGACTGTGTGTCTGTATGGTGGTAGTAGATTTCACTAAGTGGCCAAGCTTTCACTCAGCGGTAGGTGGCGCCACATTGCATAATCTAAGCAGAAAAAGTCATGGGTCACTTCATGAGCTGGGTTGTTTCCATTGACCGATTTTGGGTCAGCAGTGCCAAAAGTCCGTCGGTGGTTCCTGACTGCAGATCGCTGACTGGGACTCGGTCGATGGAAACGGGCCTATAGCCTAACCATCGACACACTGAAAACCCAGTGTAACCGGGTACCCCACGTAAGGAGACACTTTGGCCTGCGACGGAGGGTGCCTGCTTACATGAGGTTCTATTGTATTGACTAGTCACTCTAAAAAGTAGTTCACCAAATTTTCCCTTGCCGGCTACAGAGTTAGGGATTCTCTTATGTGGCCAACTAAAAATGTATACCTCATATAAAATTGAAAGAGGTTTAATCAGGGTAATAGATATGAAATGCCATACACAAATGTTGGTGTTAAATTGCATCACGAACCTTGAAGGAACTCTTCAATGCAATTTTATTGAAACTGAATAAAATTTCCCGTTAGAAAAAACCTTTGCACTTTGATTTCCTTAAATGTACATTAGCTCAAGGTTATATGACTCATGTCCATGTATTACGCATTTCTTTCCTTAGTTGCTTCATGTGTAATTCAAACAGTTCTAATCAATGTATTTATAAGCGTGTCCCCACGCACATGATAAAGACATACTTTACACTGTGTTATTATTCACACATACCGTAGAAGCCCATGACAAGTGGTTTGTTTGTGTTTGTTGGGAGCCCAGTCGTTTAAAAGTATCTAGCTTGATGGATATTTGTCTTTAACCTTTGTGGTAAGAAAAGTGACCTCAACCTTGTCACTCTAACCCTGCTAAAGAGATATCCTACAATTCACAGTGGCGCCACCTACTAACATCCCCATTTGAAATATATGTATATGTACTCTCTTACACCTGAAGATGATGTATTCAATTTCTCAAAAAATGACATGTGTTTTTTCCAAGGTAAATTGCCCGATAT
The DNA here is from genome assembly GCA_950022655.1 of Alentia gelatinosa. Classification (NCBI taxonomy): domain Eukaryota; kingdom Metazoa; phylum Annelida; class Polychaeta; order Phyllodocida; family Polynoidae; genus Alentia; species Alentia gelatinosa. Next base: position 23,482,789 of record OX465593.1, read on the forward strand.
GCTTGTAATGTGCTACTGCAAATCATTGTAGAAAGGGAAATAATACACATCTTCCCTACCACAGCTCTAAATACCGGCTTTAACCACAGTCCAACAGAGGCATCGGCGGACATTTTATAACTCAATGGATTCGGCCCAGGAGACCCTGAACAAAATCTAATACCGGAGCACTTTTGAAAAAGACCTCATAAATCTCGTGGTTGTGAATGACAAATGCGTCTGGAAGCTGGGACCTCTGGGAGTAATTCTGCCTGTCTCCGGGTTTTCTCTGTTGACCGGTGTTTATTGCTAACTGGTGCAGAGCAGAGGCGGATACCAACGTGTGTGGTGAGTAAAGGAGCAGGGACAATGATGAAGAGTGCCTGGTACCCGGACATGGGTCTGGTCTACTGATGAAAGCCATCATCGCTCTGTCCACCTCTCAACACTGATTAGGGGCCATCAATAAAATGTGTACACAGAATTTCTGAAATCTTTGAACCCCACCCCCATTCCCAATCTCGTACGCAATAGGACAAAGGAGGAGCATACACAAAATGTCCAATTCTTTTTAACCCCACCCCGTACTTTATGTACGCAAAATTTCTGAATTTTTTTTTCTTCAAAACTTTGTTTATTGTTGCTTAAGTATAGAGTTACAATTTCATGTTGGGAAGTACATTTTTGTTGTTGCATCGTATAAAGTGGCCAAAAAAACGTGTCAGCCTTACAAGAGGCTGATTTTCTTCACGTGGGCCTTTCCATACACTTTAGGTACCATGTCAGCTATACAACACTATCACCCCAGAACAGTTGTAAGTGATTCAAATGGTAAAGTTAGGTTTCACCACACTAAGAATATCTTGGAGACTGGTACATGCAGTTCTGAGCATCAAGTTAGAGAATTACAACATGACTAGACATCAGGGTGTCCTGTCCAGTAGTTTCTAGTATAATGGCACCTTAGTTTGTAGGTATCTTTTGGAAATCTTTGACCCCCCCATTCCCTTGTACGCAATAGGACAAAGAAGGAGCATACACAAAATGATACCTGATGAAGGATCAACAAGCATCCGAAACGTTGTTAATCTTATTGAGCAATAAATAATATCCTGTTATCCAACTTTATTTCTTTGTCTTGCGTTGTGCCTTCTTTCAAATAATCATCATACACAAAATGTCCAATTCTTTTTTTTACCCCATCACATACTTTATGGATGGCCCCTTACCGAAAATGACTGGCCAGAAAACCTATCAGGAAAGTGTGTATGAAATCAGTGTCATCTATACGGTACATAGCTAACCAGTTAAGGAAAAGGAATTGGCATATACCAAACCAAACACCAGGAAGGTGTTTTAACAACTAAGAACGATTCTCAATCAACGACTACGATTACGATTCACATGGGCGATAATGGCATAGGTATCCTTGTGGTATTGTTATTTTAAAGTAATAATTAATGTTACTGTTGAAGCCTTCAGATTATATTGGATGACAAATTTTTGGGGCAGGACGATCCGAATTTACAATGGTATCTCATTTAAACTGTGTAGTATCCCCAGGTGTAGGGCTCATAGTTATCATACTATGGAGGCAGCCATCTTCCCCCTTGATGCCATCCAAAAACAACAGGTGGCCGGACCAATTATCAATTGATTCTATCAAAAATATTTGTTGTTGTTAGACAGGTAGAAATTTTAGCATCGTCTCAATATCATCTACACATTATAACAACTGGTAACAGTTGTTACCCCCCCCCCCCACCTTCCACTACAATCTTACCATTTCGTGGCGGATAATGACAGAACTAGCAATTATTCTGTGCCCTATAAATAAGCTATTAATTTGAATTTCTTGGCAAAAGGAATGTGATGAGGTGATGTGATAGTCTTGTATCTTGTTGACCATGATAGACACTGTGACCCGATGTAACTTCGTGAGCCTTCTGTAAATATGTTTTATATACTGTTAACGACTACATGAAATTGGGTGAACAACACTTGTATGATAAGACTGGTGGCACATTGAAACCAGCGATGTTTATTGTTGAGTGCGGCCAGTATAAATAAAAGTTTGAAAAAAAAGAAAAAAAAAAGCTAGTAATGGTCTGGTGGAAGTACCTATTTTCTCATACCATGCTGTAGTGTCTTGACTAATGGTTAATCCTTACTTTTCGATTTCAAAACCTTTTCGTACTCTTTCCCTACCGGGTGGGGAGTTTGTTCGCTATCCCTGTGGTGGAACCTTTCGCAGAGAAGACTTAATTTTACGGTACACAAGCGCAAAACGCTATATATTATTTGTGACGTTGACTTCAATAAATTCTATCAAACGAGGAGAGATAGGACTACGGCACACTGCGCATTAGAAAGGTGAAGTACATGTATGTCGGTGCACAGACCTGGGAGGGATACTGGGAGATGTCTGGGGGAATACTGGAAGATCTCATCAGCATCAGATTTATTAAAAAAAACACCCAAAAAAACCACGACAGAGCGAGAGAGGGAACGGTTTTTCTGTGAAGTCACCAGGTACAAATCTTCATTTTTCTAGAGAGAATTTATATCCACAACATGTTCCACACTTACGTTTGGCTCCTTTCCCCTGACACTCACACTGCTTAAAACACGTTTTACCGCAAACGTGGAAGGGATGAACTGATGAAAGAGGAATACCGGACATGGTGCGATGTCTGGCTTATCGTCTGGTCTTTGTTAGAGCACCGAGCAGTATGTTGAATGTCAACATGCTTTTGTATTCATCAAATAAATAGCAAATCATGTACAACTCACACTCTACCAAGGATTTTACCCATTTGATAAAAGGGTGGCCGAGGCATTCGTATCTTTGAAATAATGTAAGGCAATGCACAAATGATTAAAAAGATTGATCAATATATAGGCACATCCGCGAGCCTAATCTAGTCTCCAGTCAAAATATAAGTTACAAAATGATAATTTTAGAAATACAAGTACATGTATGTGTTTCATACTAGTTACAGGTAGCACAGTTAGTACTAGTAGGAAACATAGTAAGTGAGCCCATAGCGATTGTTGTTAAGGTTCTTTTGTTCAGTCAGTACAACACGATGCCGGAGGTGTAGGGCCGTTATCAGGGACAAAAGACTGAAAATACGGGTTCACTCACTACATTTCCTTATCATTGTATACCTCAAATCAATAAAAAAAACCGATGTAATTTTATTCACCTACAATGTATTCCATACAAGGAAACAGAGGTTTCCATACATGACCATATGCATAGTAGTCTGGCACTTGAAAAGGGAGCATAAACAAACCTTGAAAATCTATCTGTTTAAAAATTGGAAACCAACTGTGCAACCATTGCATGACATTTTATGCAGAGCAGTATGAACTTGAATATCCAAGTCCATGAGCTCAGCATTTCCATCCCATTTGATGAGTTACAGATGCTGCAGGCTGGGGTGTAGCGTTTGATGCAGCGTAGCCTTGGTGTCATTTTTGCACAAATTACTTGCATAATCAGTTTGTTTGCTCCCTAAAATTTAACCCTGCTTTCCTATATTCATAGCCTCTTGAATCTTCATGTCGGTGTCGGTGGTCATTCTCTACAGCCTGTTGTCACACGCCTTGTCATTCTGACAACAGCGCTGTGATTCGCCGAGACCCCTCTCATAAGACCTCACACTCTCTAAGTGGTATTCTGTACTCTCACTACGTTCTATAGGAGAATAATTCTTAATGAACTAGGCTTAGGGCCTTGAGAATCCACTGGCCTGCCTCCCGTGCTAAAGACTTACATCAATTCCTGTAATCTTAATGATGCTACCTAGCGGAAATACTGTGTGCCAGTGAATTCTCAAGGCTTTAAGCCTAGTTCATTAAGAATTCTTCTCCCATAGAGTGCAGTGAGAACCTTGTACATAAGCTGAGAATATAGAGAATCCAATGCAGCAAATTTAAACCTAGTCTGAATAAGCCAAAGATGATGGCATATTGAACTATTTTGATTTGGCTAGCACTGCCGCGTATCTAGCAAGCCAGCTCCGTTTTCGCCCGAAAGTTTTATACACGGATTTAATCTAGAATCGAGCAGCCATGAATATTTAGAGAACCTCGAGAGTTGTAGCGAAAGGAATCTCAAGTAAAATAAATCCCTAAAGAATCTCTAAATAGCGACAAATGAACCCCCTTTAAAACCAAACAGAAAACTACTGCACCCCAAGAGCGGGTAGTATTTTCTGGATGTTTGCACAGGGTTACATTATATTTATACAGCCACACATACATGTATATAATTTACATAGGTGCCACTGACATGTACACCACTCCATACCTCACAAATTACGACAGATGTACTTGACGTCAGTGTTATGAAACTTCACCAAACACCACTGTAACCCCCCAGAAACCACGCGCTATGTCCATCTGTCTACCCACACTGCCATCTAGCGGGCGGAGGGTCGGCGAATTAGTTCAGACAGGCCTTCCTAGGTGGCGCCCTGTAAAGGGTAAGTGGTTCCAATACCCGGATATTGGCATCCTCCTTGAGAACAACATGGAAATGTATATGTTGTTGAAGTGGGGACTTCTGCTTCGCAACCTCAACAATGTAAGACAGCATGGACTCCAGTTACCATCAGGGAAATATCAACTATGTCTACCGAACTAGAAGTGCAAGGGCCCTGTTGCTCCTGTTTTTGTGGTATCGCTAGCTATAATTGGATCGCAATTTTATTTTTTCGATTACTTTAACGATCCGACTGAAAAAGCGTTGCTCCCGTAATATGGGATTGTATCGCTATATTTCTGCAGTATCGCTAATTTTTACGATGCGATAGCGATACAACAATTCAGGGGCACATATTGAATGAGACAGGGGAAAATTCATTAGTTAAATACAGACAGCATTACAGTTAAAACTGGCCTGACACCTTGTGTTGTGGATCGCTATTTCCTATAGGTAGAAGAACAAGTGGCGGGGGTCAGTGGTGCCACCATGGATAGCTATTTGAAATATCAGATAAGGCTGTACTTAACCCACAGTGATACAATCCGCATAGCTGTAAAGGTCCGCGTAAAAGGTATCGCTAAAAGCTGTATTTTACGCTGCGATGCGCCTATGCGATTACGACGCGATCCGCAAAATTTCAGGAGCAACGTTTAGGCCCTCGGATCGCTATTCTGCAATCCGCAACTCTATCTAAACGTGGAGCAACGGGGCCCAGGTAAGATTAACTGAAGAGAAGCAGTCAGTCTACATGTGAAAATGAAGCAGGAGGCTAAGGTGTGGCTATGATATTGACCTTTTGTCATGCTATGTATATCTATTACCTCTCAAGTAGTTGTTGAGTGTATTTCAGATATGAGCATACATATAAAGTATACATAAATGTTTCCCGTCTATACTACGTCATGATAATAGAAAAGAGGAAAAGTATAGAAATGAAGAATGAGGAAGATGCCATTTAGACAAACATCAAGCTTTTTTCGAGATCCACCGAATAGACTTTTTCCACAGGCCGGTAGTGCGTTGTATCTGCTTGGTTACGCAATGCGTGTGGCCAAACAACTGCATTACAACGTATTCTTTATCATTGCAGGAATCATTGCAGGACTGAGGGTATGAGCGTCATATAGTTGTAATACCTTTTTGGATTATTCTTAGACAAAGTAAAGAATTTCATCGTATTCCATGGTATTTGAGCTCCAATTACATGGGTTGTTAATACTTCAGACATGCTTTAAATAACACAGGAACACTGTAAAAGGCTGGTCTGCAACACATTGGTCTGGTCAGCATATACTGTAGAACCCCGCGTAAGCGGACACCCTCCGTTCCCGGTTAAAGTGTCCGAGTTCCGAGAAAATGTGTCCGTTAACGCGGGGTGTCCTTTAAGGCGGGCTTTCTGCTTACGCGGGGTGGCCGCTTACGCGGGGTGTCCGCTTACGCGGGGTGTCCGTTAGGCGGGGTTCTACTGTATGTATTTTTATCTATATGCAAACCGAGATAATTGACAACTAGATAGAAGATATTACAACACCTTAAATTGTTCTAGCAACCATATCTTGTAAAGAAAGCTAGCCTTAGAATTACACCCTTTGTTCACACTCTAGGTATCAGTGAATGTATTCATATAGACAAGAGGCCAAACTAAGGTTCGTTTGACCGAGTGACACCCTTATAGTCTGGCGTCCACCCACTACGATATGGCACCGATACGGTCTACGATGCACCTCCCGATAAAAAAATCAAAATCGCGTCTGAAAGTCACCCAATATCGGGGCAGTTGACCACGTTTCTACGATTAGGCACCGAAACCCCCCCCATTAAGATGCATGGTTGATTGGGATGTCTAGACATTTCTCTACAATTCAGCACCTTCCCGATATGCCTGTGATATCTGCTTTTTGTATCGGTGCCATATCGGTAGGTCTAAATTTCTATCGTAGTAGGTGAACGCCAGGCCTAACTAAACAAAGCACCGCTTGGCGCGCTGAACGTAAACTCATGTATTGCAGCTACTAACACAACCATCTTCCCTTCCTGCATCTTTATCTCTGGCCGCATCATTCACCATCCATCGTTTACCATCAGTGATGGGTAAATACTAACAGGATAAGGGACAAGTCCAGCACTTAGCTCATGTATTTTGGGCAGTATCAATCCTTTCACAAACGAACGACAAAAATACAGTAACAATGATAAACAATGATATATTTCAGCTCATATCTAACTGTGGTATTTCCCGTCTAGGAAACTTTATTTACATTTGTCCTAGAATCTGGACATGGATAGTTTATCCCTTTAAGTATTAACAACATAAATAATGAGATTAAAATACACAGGGACTACTTCTTAGATTATCTGCACTTCTCTACACATTTCTGTTATTTCAACATAAAAAGCAGTATCATAGAAAGACAAGACAGTTACAAAGTGGAGACTTCTATTTAGACACCGAGTATAGATATATATTCGTTTCTTTAGGAGACTGTGGTATCAGATAAAGAGCAGATACAATGCTTTGAATACTGCTTGTTGTTACGTTCTTGTGACTGGTATTATCGCCCACTGTCTCAGACCTACACTGAACACCTGCGCCGCCTTGCTGACCGCGTGTCTACGGCGTGCACATGAAAGCACAGCGCTTCACAAGAAGGCGAAACGTGAGACTCAGAATGTAACTTCAAAGGTTTTCTCCGGGGTCGAGGGGGCCGCCCGCCGCCCCCGGGCCCCAGCAGGTGCAGTGCGCGTGTCCAGAAATACGTGGCGTTTCCACCTGCCGACGAAAACCCCACCGATGATGAGCCCCCTGTACAAAAATCGGTCGGTATGTCTGTGCTAACAATCGATAACCCCAAAGCACACACTCTGTTTCGACCTGCCGACCGATTATGTGTTCCACATGCACTGATTACTTAAAATGTTTCCACCTACCGATAATTCTGTACAAAAATCGGTCGGTAGTCTTCCTTGACAATTTGCCTGTGCTAACAATCGTTGACCCCAAAGCACATGACCAATTGTGTGTTCTATATACTGATTATTTAATAAGTACAAGACCTAACTAGACTGAAGATTAACTCCTAAATGAACGTGATGGAAATGGAGGTGATCACGGACCGATTTTTGGTCGCCGTCAACAATTACTTCCATATGGTTTGATTTTGTTAGTGGCCGCAAGAGTTGGTCTGTGGTGCCATACTGCTTAAAGTTGGAGAGAAAAATCGTTTAACCTTTCTTTTATATCCTGACGATTATTGCGCAAAAAGTATTTCGGTTGGTCGACGGTGCTATAACCGGTTGTCATACTAAAGAGGTGTATGTGGGGACGAAGCTATTATCCTACCCCTAATATAAAATCCCATAGGCTTAACATTGAGTTTCCGTATGCCACGCTGACTGGCATATGGAGTTATTTATGCCACTAGTGGAACGTAATATTCCAAAATCGAGGAGACGGGGTAGGATAAAATCAAAACTTGATTCGTTTTAATCTTGGCCACCGCATGCCACTCCCGGAGTTTTGGCTCCGGACTTCACTCGGCTTCACCTTATGAAGTCACTATGCCAAATTCCAGTCGTGGCATACGGTGGCCAAGATTAAAACTCATCCAGTTTTACGATACCACCTCCTATCGTAAGGAGTAATGTGACGTTTCCGCCTGCCGACGAAAAGGCCACAGATTATATGCGACATGTACAAAATCTGGTCGGTCGTTCTGCCTGAGTTATCATCAGTGTCACAGAGAATAAACAATGTTTTTCAATGAAAACTATGGTAGCTGCTGACCGATTTTTGACACACAGTGATTCAGCCACCGATCAATTCGACACAGAGACCTTTTTTGTAGTACAAAATGTCAGTCGGTAGTGCTATATTGGGCAATGTTGAAGAAAGAAATCACTGACCCTTTTTGTTCTACTTTACGATTATTGCAACAGAAATGTTATGTTTTCGGTTGGCAGTGCAAAATACCAGATTTGGTGATCATAATCAGTCATAACGCTATAATGAGTATAATTCACATTGCACACTTCCCGATGTGCTGCAAAGTTTCAGCTCCTTGTGAAAATCTGGTACTCCCCCCGGAAGTATACATCTGCGCACGCGTGCACGTGCTCAGCGGGTGAGTCATACCCAGTATATGCTTGAAGAGTGATGCTGCAGCTCCCAGTTTGTCGTAGACTGGTTCCCTGCCCTAATGAAATAAGGGGCAGGTAACGGGTTCCACAGGCACGACCTTCAACCTTGGCTGGTGCCCGCCTGTGTACAACGTAATTCCGCCGAGCCCTCTAGCGGATTACCGGGGAACCAGCGTACAATACACAGAAACACGGAGGCGTTACCAATAATGCACCATAAAAATGGAACCCGTTACCTGGCCTATAGTCTAACTAGGCCAGGCTTCCAGGCTAAGATTGTCGCAGCATGAAGCCACAGATGTCTAAGGTCTATGATGAAGCATAGCGAAAACCTAGTCTGATCGTGTGTGATGAGGGTAATTCTCTTAAGATCCGCATGAAGAATGATAATTGGAATGCGAAAAACTGGGACCGTCAAATCAATCTTCAAGCATTGCATGCATTCCCAACTATATTCTTCCAGAAGAAGTACCAGATTTTCGCATGGAAGCGAAACCTTGCAGCATACCAACCATGCAAGGTCACCGGGTCTCCCCCCGTTCATTTCATCCACCGATTTCCTCTGATTTTTTTTTCGAAAAAAAAGAAAAAAAACCGGCAAGGAAAGGTTTTAAAAATTAGTCGTCTACTTAGGGAGGTGTGCTGATCTTCTGTCTGTTTTTAGAGGGTATAGCGGCAGTGTTTTTGTTGCAAAAGGCCAAAGTCTTCATCAAATACGACTAGCGATAATGATAGGCCAGGTAACTACTACCATTTTTGAACTTTGAACTTTAGAAACATTGTCATTACTTTATTTTGTACTGTCATTTATCGTAATGAAGTGTTATTTGGCGAATCTCGTGATGGAGAGAGGTTGTGCTGGTTCTTTCCTCTGCTGCAAATGACCGGGGAACCAGCCTATGGCGGTACCTGTCCCATTGTAGCCTGGAAGCCTGGCCTATTCACATTATAGGCCAGGTAACGGCTTCCATCTTTTTTTGTGCACTATGAGTAAGGCCTCCTTTTTGTTGTTGCATTGTGGGATTGTCATAAGAAAATATGAAGTATGCAGTGATGTTTTTATATGGCACAGGTTTCAATTACTGATTTCTAATGCGATTTCGCAGTTAAAAATACTTCAGAAATAAATAATTTGAGATGTTTGTAATCACTGACTGTCTTACTGATAAAGGGATATCCCAATGTTTGGCACCAGAGCATAGGGAAACCCCACCCTCAGTGGGTAAAATGACGTCAAACTAATGCGGTCTATTGGCGTGAGAGCTGGCGTGACTGACAGTTCAAGTTGTGTGAGTGTTATGTAGGACCCCATTACCAGTCCCTTATTTCATTTCGGCAGGGAACCAGTCTAGTCCCATGTTCATTGGGGCAGGGAACCAGTCTAACAGAGTTCCACTCTCCTAGCAGATCCTTCGTCCTGCTTGCAAGCCAAGTGGCACAGAGGATTCGCCAGGGGAATGCCAACCAATCAGGGCACAAACAGCTATATGCTTGCGCTCTCCAAGCAGATATACGGGTCCGGTACTCAGCCGAAGCAGAATGAAGTATATGCTTGGAGATTGTCGTGTTCGGCGTCTGGGGCAAAATGGCGCCACCCATGTCTAGACAGCTAAACGTGGTATAGAAGATCACTGGGAGCATTGCTGGTAGGGAAGCTCAAGACTTATCACTGAATGTAATTCGCTGGGTGATTCACTAGCCTACAAAATTCACTAAATGACCAGTTGTGTGCCGTTTCAAGTTTAAATTCTCTCAAAACGCCGGTCTCGCTTCTGTAACTGGTGTTTCTTACCCTTTCCCTTGTCGCCAATTCCATTTATCTCTTCCTTTTATGTCGTCCTTGTTAATTTACTCTTCTCTTAATTTTCCCTCTGGACTGACCTGCTTATTTTGTTTTCCTATACAACGTTTGCCATTTCAATTTCTGTTACTTGTCTTGCAGGCATACCTTTACCTCTAATTTCACTGATATAATCTTCTTCCTTTCTCTAATTGTGTCTGCTTGCATTTCAATCCTTTCATTTCTGAGTATGTATGTCTGTCTCTCCTTCCATCCCTCTTTTTATCTCTCTCTCCCTCCTCTTCCCTCTATCTTCTCATTCTCTCTATTTCTCTTCCTCTATTTATCTCTACCCTCTTTTTCTCTGGCTTTGTATCGTTCTTTTTGCTAATCCATCTTTGTCTCTGTCTTGGGCTCTCTTCCTACCTTTCTCCTACTGTGTGTCTGCTCTCTTTCCCATATTTCCTCTATGTTCTTTTTCTCTCTGTTTCTCTACCTAGATTAGTTTTATCTTCTTTTTTTTATTAAAGAAAAGATTTTGGATTGACCGTTCGCCCAGTGTTGGCGTTCTTCCACGGAAAAACCATAACAATACGTACAGACAAGACAGGCTATATACTTTATGTACAGGTTTTTGATGAAGTTGACGTTTTCATAGGCTAAGTATACATGTCATATGACACGGTGCAAAAGTCAATGTTATTTCTCGACGGTCACTCCAATCAATAGTGTGTACACAGTAACGTAGACAGGACAATACATAACAAGATACGATTTAATCCTTCCATCCCTCGCCTTCACTGCCCCCTATTATGTTCCCTCTTCTTCTTCTATTTCGCTCCGTTTCTCTCCCTAGATTTGCCTCTGTTTCTTTTCATTTCTGGCTTTGCATCTGCTTGTATCTCCCCTTATTCCTTCATTTCTATCTTGTTTTTTTCCACTATTCCGTCTATCTTCCCTTTCGCTCTGTTTCCCTCCCTGGATTTGGCTGTGTCCCTGGCTGTCTGTAGGTTTGCATTTGCTTGTCTCTCTCCTTATTCCTTTATTTCCGTCTAGACATTCCTTTCTTCCCTTTCGCTCTGTTTCTCTCCCTGGATGTTTCTCCAAGGTTGTCTCTAGGTTTGCATTTGCTTGTCTTTATGTTTATTGAGCGCGGGAAATCGCGCTCATATATTCATCTAGAGTTTAGAAAGCTCACACAGGGTTTCAGCTTACTGCAGAGAATCTAACACTTCACTATCAATGTCCCAACTTCAAAGGCCTGGTTAGATGAGCAGGGGCCCAGTATCAAGTCTTACCATAACCCCTGCCCCACTACTGACTTGGTTCCTTTTAATAGAACTTTCATGGCTGAGTGACCTTGTGATGCGCTGCAATTAGTGCATCAAGCGCTAAGGGGCCATCAGAGAGTGAACTGAGTGGCATAGTTGACCTATTAGCCAGAGAAATAGGGCAGTTGACCAAGACCCTCAATGAAAAATTCAGTTACAACTGTGACGAGTCAGAGTGACGAGTTGAATGTGATACTTAGATCCATATATGACTTGATTAAGAAACATTTTCAATGTATTAAAATACACCTATTTTGATTAAATAATCAGTTGCCATCTGTTCGCACATGTAGATTTCTATAACATGATAAATATTCCTGTTGGTGATACTTGAGAACAACTATCAAATCCATTCTCTGAGTTTATTGAAACATTCTTACTTTTGATTAATGAAATGATTTAGGTATACCGCGCTCTTCCATTATAAATGGAAATGATATTTGCTCCTAGTTCCTTTCTGGCTCTGTCTTAGTTACTCCCCGCACATCTCTGTCAGTGTCTCTCTCCCTTCCTCCGTTCCCTGTCTCTACCCTGGAGAAGACTTATCGCACATGTAAAACGCTGAAAATACCCTGAGGACCCAATCCTCACTTACCCACCATCACCACCAACAACTTCATCGCAAGCAGACGACATTTTAACATCGAAAAAGACATCAATGTAAACACTGGTGGATCCTCTCAGATTCCCAGGCCTGGATCTATGGGAGCTAGGCTGGTAAAAAAAGAGCGGGAGAAACTCGTGGGTGGAGGTTGGGTAGGGCCTTGGGGCAATGCTGTCTTGTAATAGGATATTATCTGGTGCCTTTCCCTGCCTCTTGCCTCCCGTCATGGACACGACTCTGATTGAACGTTTGCTAAATAAATCACGACGAGGCAGAACTTGTGTAATGTTGTGGGTATCAATGCTTATCGCAACTATAGGAGTTTTCCCAGCTGTTGGGTATATAATATGACCGCCGGGGGGCAGTCAAGTGCATCCGGTCAGCTCTCAGTAGTGCATGTTGTTTCTGTCACACGATACTCGAATAGTACGCTTGGAGTGGAATCCGATGTACTTGGTGTTGGTGATATATTTTTGTATTTTTATAATGCTTTTTTTTTTGCTGTTAGACGCTGCCTCAGGCTGGGGCGTAAACTAAAAGATGTTCTACTGCGAGAAGGATATACATTCATTATGCTGGACGTTTTTTTAATTTCTATACCCTGGTATAGATTACAGAGTGCTAGGCCTGCCTTAGGCTGCTTTCTTTCCGACAGCAAGGAATTCACCAATAGGATATTTCCTATTAGCCTTTAGAAATAAATATATACTGTGACGGAGGGGCTTGAATGATTAGTGCCAGTTGGTCGTTTATTTATTTATTTTTTTTTTATTGTGGAGAATATTTTATTTTCAACTTGTACAGGATATATACACACAAGTATTTTAGCAGCCATAAAGAAACAGATACATTTCTAAATGATATAGGGTTGTCATGCACTGGTAAATAATCTACCCTGTTTCTACAGATTTTCGAAATACATGTGTCACATCTCACCCATGGAATATTATTTCTTCTCCCCATTTCTTTTAAATTTTTTTTATTTTCATACAGGACAAAACATAACAAGACAATAATGGTTGTTTATTGGTGTGTTCTGACGTAGAAACTGCCGTAGTCATATCACGGTGAGAATATCAGATAATTAAAAAGTATCAATAATTCAAATTCATATTTATGGATCCAATTTTTGTTTCCAGATGGATGATGAGTAAAATATTGTGAGTTGGAATGTATAACTATAAATACAGTATGACATGGTAGCAATAAAGAGTAACATTTACCGGTTTTTGTTCATCCGTTGGGAAAGAAATAACCGACGAGACCAGAGTGAGTTAAAAAACATATAGAGCGATAAAAATATGCTGATAGTTGCCTTTGGTGTGTTATCCTTATCTGAATTGATCCGTCTTCATAGAAGACAGTCTTACAAGACGAACAAGGATCGTTACATATAGATTTGCTCATATCATTCAATATAAGTAATCACTAGGTGTTTGGTAATATACATACACCTCTACCCGTACCAGTTTGGGATTGTTCTGCACAAAGAGTTGCCATCCATTACATGTTATGTAAAAGAGGCTAATCTCTTATCATGATTTGGGTGCTGGAACAACCAACAAGAGAAGCACACCTGGGACCTGTTTCACTAGTTTCGTGACATGTCTAGATGGCATCTAGATCGTGTGTCCGGTTTCATAAGAACTAGACATTAGACTTTGATTTGTCCATTCTTGCTTGCACTGTTGGTGCCGCTTTTCATGTCTGTCTAAGAGAAAACGTGGTTACTGCGGCCGAAGGGATGACTGTTCGAGGTCTTTTTATGCCATGAATACGTCCCGACGCCGCAGGCGGAGGGACATATTTATGGCATAAAAAGACTGAGAATATCATCCCTACGAGCTCAGTCACTACGGTTTCTTATTATTACATAACTAAATATTTAAAAAACCGCCATTTTATATACTTATTAAATGTACCAATTGACCCGATGGTCACAGTGCGCTCGAATATTCAGTACGGGCTCAGTGCGCCCGAACATTATTTATACTGCACCCCGAGCAGTGGGTAGTATTTCATAGACGTTCGGCCATAGGTATGTAATAATAACACTTTGTCACAAAACTAGTGAAACAGGTCCATGACGTGTAGATTTGTCTAATTCTTATGTTTGGGGCCTGCCTTTACCTAAGGGCAGATACTTGTGTTGTCACAAAACTAGACAACCCCAATGTCTGTATGGTGTCACAGACATGTCACAAAACTAGTGAAACAGGTCCATGATGTAGAGCCCTCTAAACTTTACCCTCGGGATTTCTGACCCAAACATAGGTGTCCGGTTACTCGACCAATTTTCAAGAACATTTACATCCTCTTACTGCAGTCAGGTACCAGCTAACTCTATTCCCATCTCAAAGATGGATGAAACCCTTTAATATCGCTCATTCTGACCCTAAGCAAACGCCGGGACCAGCGACATGTCGCCGGTGGACGGCGGCCATGCGGACCCTACCGGGGAAACTCGAGTAACCAGCGGAAGCTCTCGTCGGAGGTCGAGAAGGCGCGAGAGGTGACGGCGAGAGCCATCCATCAGCGTCCCTTGTCAGCGAGTGGGTAAACAAGACGTGACGGTTTGCATGGCAACGCAAACTGCCGCGTCACCATGGCGTCCCTACCGCTTCCGGTTACAGTGCGCATGCCCAACGAGCATGCGCCTTCGCTGACGGCGCTGATCACCTGAAGCACCCGTATGTTGTAAAGTGGATTTGACCTTGACCTTGTAGGACAGAGGTCAGTGAGGGGCCGTCAAATAAGTGGAAATCGTACTCAGTGGGTAGTCCTTGCCCTAATCAGTTATTGGGCGTATCGCATATCACATGTTAGGGAGTACATGAGATAAAGTAAGACAATACTGCATCCAAAATGTTGTTCCCTACACTACATGTAGTACATATTTCTGTGTACGGTTTGGGTGTAACAAATTAGTTGTTGTAATGACGGTTCTTTTTTATAAATATATATACATATGTTGCTTTTACATCTCGCATCGTTGCAAGAGCCTGAATCATTCAAAGTATCAGTAAGACAAATGGAGGCAGCGGAATGAGTAGAGGAATATGTGATGTGTCTCAGCCATATCTTACAATACCTTCCACCAATCAGCCAAGATTACGAGTGTGAAGTAATGCACGGAGTATGTATACATACGTGGTATAGGGCACAGAGTAATTATTATCTCAGTCATCATCTGCTAGGTCGAGTTGCTAAATTGAACGAGTTCAAGTGCCAACCCTGTATCTTGCAGTGGAAGACCTTTCTGTATGATGTAATGCTATAAAAAAAAGAAAAAGAATAATGGCCCATCATAGGCAGGGGACAACTGCTGTTATCAGATGTTATAATCCATTGAAAACTGCACCCGCCCCCTGGTGATTTGTCTGGCGTCGGGGGCAAGATGGCTTCCTCTATCACAGAATAGCTATCTGCTTTGTAGAAGATATAGAATTATGGCGGCGATAATCTGCTTCTGCTTTGTGGAACTGGTGGGCTGTGATATACACCGCAATGATGGTATCTTCAGAAGAATAATGGATCTTGTCATATTCCGTTTAGACCTACAAAAACAGTCTGCAGAGAGACATTAAATAACATTTTCCTCCATCGGCCAACCTCCATAATCTACTAACCGTATGCGTAGAATTCTTTTTTCCACTTCCGGTTCCTGTGTATAAAACTGCGCATGCGCATCTCAGAGAAGCAGAAGTTGTTGTTGTTGTCAGCGGCCTTCCTTTTATAAGCCCTCCTGCTTATTTGCATCTTAGGCGGCCTAGGCCTAATCTCGCTCCTACAGAGTCTGGGAAGGTCATGTAGGGGGGGGGGGAGTGAGAGGGGAACGCCTGGTCAGCGTCTATACGCCAGTCACCACTCTCTGTCTCACCAGGGTGCAGCACCGTCACTCTAACCTCCGCAAAAGAAAAGGCAAATGTTTGTTTTCTTTGAGAAAACCGGAGTATTTCTTGCCGTGTTTTTCTGAGTCTGGATTGGCAGCCAATAAATGGCCAGGACGGTTTCAATCAATGGTGGAATCAAGGAGGGCAGACCTTGTCATAATCTATCTGAGAGCTCACGAACTTGGTTGTTTTTGATCTGTCCATGCCAGATATTGGTTGCCATAAATGCCTTTACAGCATCTTGATGTAGACGGGGTATATTCGTTCGAAACAATATGGATATATACTCCTTCAAAATAATGGATTAATGAATAACAAACAAGGACTTGAGATAAACGATTATTTTGCCAATATTTCCTGAGGTGGGTATGGCGGCAAAGAGTTTCGAAACTTAACAGTCAGTGGTTGAAAACAAATAGTTGCAATTCCTTTAAAATCCATCAAATCTGCCTATCGATTGTTTTGTATGTTCTACTAGTAGAAATAATTGTGCGCTGACGAAAAAACGTCTTATATCATTACCTCAGATTTCAGTTGGACAAGAATGGTAGCTAGGCCACTGGGCAAGCGTACATTTATGCACATAATTGTCAACAAGGAGAGCGGCATAGACATCATATACATGTATATCTTAAGTAATTGCTTCAGATTTCTTTTGATCTATGTTTTTGAAAGACTAAATGTAAAAACATCGGATATAGATATAGAATGTTGTCTTGATATTCATGATACTATACGGAAAAAGCAGCAGTCTTTCTTACATTGACATAAATGTAGAGAGTAGCCTGTGAAGTTGGCAGAAGGCCAGGTCTTCTACCCCGTCTCTATGATATTAGTTTGTTGACCTTTACACTGCTGCTTCAGACTGCCTAACAAATATCATCTAATCTAGACATACTCCCAAAGAGCCCGGAACTACCTGATTTGAGTGCAGGTTCCAGCAGACTAAGGTTTCCTGGCAAAGTTTCTGGTCTCTTCGAAATGTATTGAAGAGTAGCATATATTATCTTAACATGGTGAATTTACTTGCATGATATATCGCATTTGCGCCTGAAACTTTCAGAAAAGAATTGGGCACTTTCATCCCCAACTTTGCTTATACTTCTTTTTCGATCGCACCCGATCTCAATTTCAGCAGATTTAAGCATAGACTGATGGAATCAGCGCTTTACTAATATATCTTTAAAAAAAAAGAAAAAAGGACCTTTGCTCTTATATTTCCATATATTCACATTATTTCAATCATTTCATATATCATTTCCTTAGTTCCTTGATGTGTGTTTTCTAATATTTTGCATAATCTACTGCTAGGTAGGCAGTTAAACCAGAAGGCATTCGAGTTAATTTGTAGGTGTATTTATTGGTGAACCGACGTTTCGAGCTATGAAAGGGCCTTTATCAAGGTTGACATTATATACAGAATGTGGACTCAAGTACCTGGTGAGTCATTGTTTGCAAATCATGGGTAAGGTGGGTGGAGAGTTGTTCCTGGCTCAAGAAATAGTTATCAATATTTCAGGGCTTGGATCTCTCCCTTCCTTATACCCGGGTACATATTCGTGCCCCATGCCATGTCCAAAAATATTCTGGGAGGTATATATTATATATAGAGGTTTAAATGAAAGACGGGAGAGGGCGCAGCGGACGACCCTCCGCAGTCAACCCCGCACCTCGCACCCCTAACCAGGGGAGACTGGGGGTCGTTTTATTGTCAACTCTCGTTGGTGAGGAGGGCTCTCACGAGGGAGACCTCCACGGGCGACCTATTGGACGAGAGGTCGTCAATCGCGTTCGATTTACCCTGTCGTCCGTAGGGAGAGAAATCCCCGTCATTGGAAAGAATCCCAGGACAAAATAGGCCTGTAAGAGACTTTCGAGGAGACTTGAACGAGGTCTCGTAATCACTCTCTTCCTATTGGCCAGATTCACATGTTTACTGGTCTCTTATTGGTTGCTAATGACTCTTTTCTTAAGTCAGTCCTGTGGTGACACATAGTGGTATTTTTGGGAACTAATTTCATCATTTATGAATTATAGAAATCTAAGTAAATAGGACAATAATTCCCCATTTGGGACCTTCAGCTTTTATCAAAACATAATAAATATATTTCCGATAGTTCAAATGAGTTTAATAGCTTTTATTTGTTATTTTGAGTCACCCACGATACCCCATAGAGGTGTCGCCCGCCAGGAGAGCTGAAGGAGACTCCTGGCCCGACGATAAAAAATAAAACGCAAATGGATGAGAGGTCGTAGATCGTCGGCCACAACTCTCCTTCCCTACGATACTTTGAATTATCAAACCCAAACCCTCGTACGACCTCTTCTTGGGTATGTAAAGTCTCGTCGGGCGAAAAATAGAATAGGGCCCTGGACATATTCGTGCCCCATGCCATGTCCAAAAATATTTTGCACTGGGATTACCCATAGCACCGGACCACATTCTATACACTTGGCCTGTGTGTTTTGTCTCAGTAAGCAAAAGCTACTAGCGGAGAATACACACACGATTAACATCATCACAATAGTATGTCAAGGCATTACTGACATAAAATCATATGACGTCAACGTGTTTGATCACGTAATGTCGTATGACGTCAAAGTGTGACATCATAGCATCCGTTCTCTCAAGTGCCAGGCGCATAGCCTACTCAGCAGATATACAACATGTCAATACAGACGTCACTGCGATATGTAGTGGCCATTTCCGGTGGAGCCAGCCACGCATGCGCATAATGTACGACTGACGTTCATAAATAAATAAACATATATATATATTTATTCAGTTGCCCTGTGAGTAGTATATATCTGTATCTGGTAAGATAATCCTAGCAGTTTAGAACTCATTGTTGAAGGCAAATTGTGATAAGTCGTAAGCTTGTGTGACCAAGTGTTTCACTGCTAACTCATATTTTATGTATTACTATTTATTATATACCCATGACGTATATATCGTAAATACGCACCGTTTCGCCGTATAACGTATAAATATTATACTGCACCGGGTTCCCTATAGCAGTGTAATGAACACGTTCAACGCAGGTTGCTATGTATACTGAACACGTTGACACACGTTGCTATGTATACTGAACACGTTTGACGCATGTTGCTATGTGAATTGAGCACGTTGACGCACGTTGCTATGTGAATTGAACACGTTAAACAGTACACTCTTATACCCATATAAGAGTGTACTGCCGACTTTGCGCTATCGGTGGATTTACGATTTCGTCGTAATTCTTGTATTTACAGTAAGTTCTGGTTACATTTCATCATTTACGGGTATACAATAAATATAGAACGCCCCACCATGCTCGTACATGCTACAAAACTTGATGATCATTAGCGGGGAATACGGAACTCGGCGTAAATGCCTGGTTCGGTATTCCCCGTTAATGTTCATCTCGTTTTGTAGCATGTACGGCATGGTCAGGACGTTCTCTATAGATACCTATGGCCGAACATGTATGGAATGATACCCGCTGCTAGGGGTGCAGTATAGACACGATAATGAAAATTGTTGCCGTGCCTCTATAGTATAATGATAAGAAAACGTAGTGAGTGAATCCATCACGGTTCCATTCTCGGTCTTTTGTCCAGTTAAATACGTCCCTCCGCCTCTGGCGATGGGACAAACGATCTCGAACGGCAATCGCTATGGGTTCACTAACCTTTTTCTTAGTGCCCACCTGTATCTATTATTATCCTACCCCTAAAAAAAACCGCCATAGGCTTAACATGGGATTTGTTTATGTCACAGGTGTAACATAAAGTGTTGTTTATGCCACAACTTTCTAATACTGAAAAGATATGGAAAGGATAAAATCTAGACGCCACTCGTTTGAGTTTGAGCTGATGTATGCCATTCGACTCGTGAAATTACAGAGCCAACAAAATGTGTGGCATAAATAAACTCAGACTCAAACTCGTGACGTTGCTTGATATTATATACCCATTGCCGCACTTCTATGAAATACTTTCCTCTGAGCACTAGAGGTCGGCGACCACCTTCTACGATAGAAATTTAGACCTACTGATATGGCTCCGATACAAAAAAGTCAATATCGGAGACAAATCGGGAAGGTGCAAAATCGTAGATATATGTCTAGACATGCCAATCCACCACGCATTGTATGGGGTTTTTATCGGTGTCTAATCGCAGAAACGTGGTCAACTGCCCCGATATTAGATGATCTTCCGATGCGATTTTGATTTTGTATCAGGAGGTGCATCGTAGACCATATCGGAGCCATATCGTAGTAGGTGGATGCCGGGCTGTACAGTATAAATACAATCACTGCACGAACATCATTATTTTACATATGGATGCGCCCGGCATATATAAGTAGGTATTTTGCATATACAAGGTCGTCCAATTCCCCGTGGGTATACACCTCATCTGTAGGCGTATATAAGCATCCAGTGAAGAGGGCTTCACTGAGAGCGGGTGGGGGAAGGTGGGGGGGCGGGGGAAGGGCTTCCTACTGAGGACACCTGTACTTCTACCAACACAAACGGGCGGGAGGCAGTGTGGGGAGAGGATATACACCTGGTGTGAAATACAGCCAAAACGAGTCCTTATATAAGGCCTGGGCGTATATATATGAAAACAAGTCAATATTCAGCCAATACATGCACTTCCGCGATGGCGTATATTTAATAAAATGGTGGTTTTCGTGCAGTGAATGTACTGTTCGGAGTCAATGTGACGTCGTGAATCAGCTATGACGCGATGACTTAGCACGGAGTTCCATACACGTCCGTGGCCTTAGTAAGTGAATAAAATCACATTTTCTCATCAATTCTAGTATATGAGAATAAAGGAAACGTAGTGACTGAGCCTGTAGGGATGCCATTCTTGGTCACAGCCAATTTGTGTGGTAAAACTATGTGTGAACGCTACCAGAGTATGGCATGATACATTGTGTTAACATGGATTAAGTGCGTCGTAACACATTGTGTGTTCACAGCCAAAGTTTGCCATGATGCATTGAGGGAACACAGCTAATGTCACTGACGACCACCACCTCACCCCGTGCAACACCTTAGATATTCCCCTGAGTCTTTCACTTCCTGTTCCGGACAATGTCCTATGACGTCACCTTCCGTTTGGAGGTGTCAGGCCGACACCCTTTCCGAATTAAGGAAAAACGGGTTCTTTTTCTGTTACATGGTTTTTCTCTAAACAGGAGTTGCTGTGTTTTGCGTTGGTAGGATGGATCGGCGCGGGGTTAGGAGGGTAGAGACCGGGCGTAACGATCACAGAGGGAAAGCTCAGGTTCATGGAGAAGTACAATTACTGAGAGTTTCTCTTTTAGTCTTAGTCTTAACTCCCTACCATCAATTTCATTAATGATTCATTTTGTGGAAGTTTAAACATGATATTTGGAGATTGATTTATATAAGTGCACTACACAATCTTAGGCCTAGTGTTCACACAAGTATAAAAAAGAGAGGACTTGGAAGAAGTCACACTTTTTGGTCAATGTCAAATATCTCTGAAGACATTAAACAAAAATGACGAGACATGAACTCTACTAAGAACGGTAACCGTGGTCTATTTCTAGGATTGCCCCTTCTTAAGACTAGGAACAAATATTATTTTGAGATGTTGACGTGTGCGTGCAGTTTGGGAACGCGACAACAGAACTTTTTTGTCAGCGAACTGCGTCTTTACCCACAAAAAGCCTCAGAGAATTTTGAAATGGTTGTATTAATAGAAGAGATGAGCTTTGGTCATGATTTGAATAGATTGTACGTTGTAATGTTTCTGAGAACGGCCAAGAGGCATCACTTCCGACATACATGACAGAATTCACATAGGCCGTACAATCTCTAGTATCGGTGAACTAAATGCCTTGTGCATATGATTCCTAGTGCATCTATAATTAGGTAGTTCGACGAGTATATGGCATATATCCTATGATCCATGGGCGCCGCCATGACGCCCCCCGAGTAGGTGTTCTTCACTAATGGAGGTGGAAAAGTAGGTGGTCTTCACTAATGGAGGTGGAAAAGAAGTGATTGATAACGGGGAAGTGTCACAACTCTAGTCTTGCTTACATATGTATATTAAGTGTTCCATGTGGAAAATATCATGTCTTGGGTTTAATTTTTATGTCATCCTACTCTGGGATGGGTGTAGAGAGTCAAAGGAACCATGGTAAAACATTGAAAGGCAGTTGAATTTTATAAGAACAAAGAGCCCGAATACAGGTTTTGTCCCCCGGCCACCTAGTGACTGCTTCCTGAACTAACAATGGCTCTGTCCCCTATATATGCTTTCTCTATGCTCGTTGGGCAGTTATAGGCCGATTCGGAGAGGATCTCCCAACAAAATTACATCTTCCAGAGAGCTAGAATCTATCATGAAGAAACCAAGTGAGGACAAGTTTCGCCATGTGGGAGTCATTCAGATTCAATATGGCCACCGGTATGAATACTGTCGACATAAATGTCTGCCTTTCTTCACTCAGCAGTTCATTTCCATCAAGTCCATGCACGCATGCACACGAGGAACAATCAATCCCTTTTACTATTTTGTCAGAGAACTGTGTTTCTTTTGTATTTATCTCATTCATACATCTAATTACTAGCCATAAAACAAGTCTAAGATTTCTCACAATTAATTGGTTTGCTTGATAATCACATCCTACGTTACTCGGTGAATTCTCATTTATTTTCATCGGTGACACAGTAGAATTCCTTCTTTATCACATGTCGCAGTATTTTTCTAAGTGAGAATTGTAGAGTAGGCCCACTCCGACAGCCTAATGTCACGTGGTATGGCCTGACCCTGGCGTTCACAGGAGCCGTAACTATGGTTACCGGTCAATAGAAAGGCTAAGTGGCCACTGCTTCGGGTCTGGCCCCAATCACATCCATATATAGGCATTGGCAGTCACGTGACCGCAACATTGCCTTATAAGGAGGTCTGGTCCCTGTCACTTAACGTAATGGACGCTTAATCTGCAGACCTCGACCTTAGTCCACGCCCCTTTCCGGTGGTAAACATGAATGACAGCCACACACCAATGGCCAGCAAAGTGCTTTTAAGCATAACAAATAGAAGCGATGGCGAATAAAGGTGGAAAAAAAATCTGCGAATGATAAAAAATGAGCAGACGATGGGCGGTTCATGGACAAAATGGCGGCCTCCTTGACGCCTGCGCACGTCGTGTTTGGCCTCGTTTTGGGGAGCGGTATATCGAGCGGCGGCGAGGGAGTAGCGAGTGGAGAAGTGACATTGGCAGTCAGTTTGCCGTCTGTAATTCTATAAAGAAATCTGATTTTCTCCACATCCACTACAGTGTGACCCCCATCACACTCCACACAGCCCTGCTACAGTGTGCCCCTGTTAAACTCTACCCGTCCTCTTTACCATATATATTCTACCGGGTCTATACGTTCAAAGTGGCGTAGTTTTCATGCTATTTTAACTGCTGTTTTCAGGAAGTGATACTCATGATTTTGGGCCACAGTCACCTGGAGATAGGAGTAAGTGGAAAGTGGAAAATCTCCCATTATACACGCCATAATTATATACATTTATGTAACATTATGTAACATCAGGTAATGTGACATATTTATCTCTATCTCACGAACTTTCTTTTTTCAAATTCTTAATTTGAGCACTCTGTGAGGGGCGTCCCTTAGTTATAATCAACATGGTTGGCCTCATACTATAACACTGAGTAACCATATAGCACCTTGTAGTATCTTGATGAACTATAGTTAGTCTTCAGCTCGCTGTCACTGCAATAACACATGCAATAAAGCTTGGAACGCGAAACCTGGACGCATTCATTCATATCACTATTTCCCTCGATAGTTGAACTAGTGGGAATTACAAAGACTGGAGATTTTATACCAATGCTGGAAGTTTTATGCCAAGGTTGACCACACAATGCGTTCTCAGCCAATCAGAGACCCTGTCATGGCAATCTGTGGCATGCAGCATAAACAACGTTTGCATTCTATAGCCATATATTTGCTCTCTTTATGTTGTCTTTGGAATACATATATGCATGTTCATCCATAATTGAATTTTTTTCTTTAATTGCACAACATTCTATTTTTGTATATGGCAACGGCTATTGCGTTCAGAGAGTTGATTGGATAACAATTTGTAATTTTCTTACCTGATTTAATACTGAACTTTCACCATGGGCTATGCACAGGGACGTAGAGTTGTCAAACGGCAAACAAATATCTATTACTTAACGTTAGAGGTCTTTGTGCAATGATGGAGTTAAAATTAGATCACTTGATAAGTGTGCGACTTATTAAGAAATATACTGATACCAAATGTACTACCAAGAGTAAAGAGTTGATTCCACTGAGCGACCGATCTATGCCGAAACCTGCCGAAATGGGGAATGGGCAGGATTGACTAAAACTATATAAGTATAGCCGATGGTGAAAGCGCCCCACTGTTTTTTTCTAATAGTTTCAGGTGCTATTGCAATTTATTATGCGAGTACAATCACCATTTACATATATTGCATGTACATATGATAATCTTCTATATATGTTCTGAAGAGACCAGAAACATTCCGACGAATCTTAGTCTGGTAGACTCAGCACTTGAATCTCGTTTTTTGTGGGACACCTGGAAACATATAGGTATATTGCCAACTTCTTTATTTCCAATGTAGAAGTTCGCCACTCACAGTAGGTAGCTCCCACTTTATTGGAAGGTTTCGACCTGAATACACAAGAGTCAGATCTGTTGACTGTTGCTTACACTGGCCCAAAACGTTTGACTGGTGTAGGTCGGGCAGTGTCCCATAGTACCTGGCCGCATCTTGTTAGATCATACTAGATCTTGTAAGATCTGGTTGTGTTTTATCCCTGTCTGTGCGACCCCAATTATCGCTCACGGGGTTTTCCACCACAGCGATCCAGCCAGGCATGCCCACATAATTTCCCCCCGACCTAGCCAGTCAACGAGCTGGCTAGGATCGCCTTAGATCAAAACGTTATATTTCATTAATTTGAATTTATATTAGAATAAGTTCCCAGCAAACATCCCTTACTCCCCACCCCTCCCCGTCTCCCCATCTGCCGAACGCAGCCAGGAGGTTTGCGAACACGGCCGACTGGATCCATACTGCACTTTGCTGGGAGCCCGCGGCTGTCGACTCCAGTTTGTCGTCTGCTCTCCGCTTCATCGACACAAAAGTCGTCTGCCGCGTTTACACGACGCCTCGCTCACCAGTCCCGGCATGCACGGCGACAAAGAGGTCACCGGGGTCAGGGATTGTTGAATTCAGGACCGGTGTGGCGCTGTGTTCTAAAAGCAGGTGTGATTAATGGCGACGGGTTGATTTCCTATTCATTATGTCGTGCACGGCCAGCATGGCGGCCATCATGGAACCCGATACAGCGACCTTTCCTCAGGCTTTTTATCTGGTGGGAACGATATCTTCTTTTTGGCGCCTTTTTTGGCATCTTTTGCCGAAGCAGACGACATTTAACGCCCACTTTCCCGCGCATTTCCAGCGCTCCCTTAAAGCTAGACCTACTTCCGGTCAATACGATCAGCTGATCATTACCACATGTCACTTCCCATACGTCACTTCCGTTGAACGCGGGTTGGCCGGCCCTCTAGCGGCGGAGGCGTGGGCGCTTCCGGTGCTGCCCCACAAGATGGCGCTTCAGTCGTTGCCTCCAGGTCTCCTGTCCGGGAGGCGGTAAAGTGATGTCCTCTGAGGGAAATATATAGTAAAACGGAAGCTGATCTTTGAATCAATTACATGTTTCCGGTCTGAGCACGATGTGGATTGATCCCGCTATGACGCCCAACGCTTCCCCTAGCGGAGGAAGACGGAACTAACGCTAAACGGTCCAATCGTAGTGATTTGGTACTGGATGACCTCAAAGATTAGAGGACAGATTGTGTTATATACTTCATTATTGAGTCTATATCTGCCGCCCTAAGTGTGTGGCCTCTGCTTGGAGAGGGTGATTGAGGAACATATCCAGAGAGACATCCAAGGACATCTCCGGCCTGCACTTTGTATTGATCTACAGCGGGAAATCCCGCCCGAGTCTGATTCTACTCTTTCTCCTTCTGCTTCGGTGCGTTTAATTGTACAAGATATCTTCGATGAGATTCCATTGACATAATTCAAGTCGAAATAGATCCTACCATATGGGGATTGTACGTCATACAATCATTTTACAAGAACATTTTAAAGGTTGAGCAATATATGCATATGTATATATATACACAAAATTACTAAGATTTTGATCTGCTTGGCCGTATTCTCTGCGTAATTGATACGCAGTCATATTCGAGCGAATACGTAGATATTGCGGAGCGTCAACTACGCGGAGAATGCTACCACACAGATCAAAATCATTGTTATGTTTTATTCATTATTCAGCATTGCAAATTTAGGTTATCAAAGAAAATAGGAAATGGCGACCGATCCGAAACTACTTTACTTCTCAGGGATTTTATTCTGTATTCTACTCAGTAGCGATCTGTGGGCTATATATACGTTTTTATAGATATTCCATATGAGGTGGATAATAAATACATATACCATATTGCATATGCATGTAGTTCAAGATATGTATCTGAAAACGATCATTTGGTAAGTGTGGAATCTCTATGAATAATCGTATGGAATCTGTATGAATAATGGCAATAATCTTGTCAATTAATTACTTTCACATTCTCCAACAGTACCTAACGATTATCTGATCAAATTTTGATCGAGCTGTACTATGACATAGTACGTGAATCCCTATGCAATAGAGTTAGCAGAATAAACTAAGTAAATTCCACTTTATTTGATTGCAGTATTTACAAAGACTAGCGCGATGCCAAATCCTAATATGCCCCTGCATGGAGAGTGGCGTGAGTGAGCGCCTGTGCTTGGCGATTTCACATTGGATTACACAGACTGGAGACTGGATGCATTGAGCTGGATAAAGAGCCCAGCCTAGGTAGGAGCAATTGGTCAGGGCCTCTGTGATTATCAGATTGGGGCTTGTAACGTCCTTACCCTGCGTGGGAGCAGGGGTGAGGCGATGGGTTGTGACAGACTGAATATGCCAGCAGTCGTTAAAAGAGATTATAGTCTTCTGTAAGAGGTGTTTGGGTCAAGTCACACAAATTATGAAGTGTAGCTGTCATTGGTGAGAGTAAACAGGAACGACTATAAGAGCAAATGTTGTCTTCATTATTGATGAATGCGCGCGGAATTCCAAGAGTGAACGATGTAGATATCAGCCTTCGTGTACATGTATAAGGTTTTCAGATCAGTCCAAACACACGACCTTTTAATGCCCGTTTCTATTGGCCGGAGAAAACGGTGTAGTTTTTATGTGTTCTCTTAACAGCCTATTTCCATTGACCATCACCGATATATAGTCAGGAACCACCAACGGACCTTTACCACTGCTGAGGTAAAATGTAAATAGGCTATTAGAAGAACACAGAAAATTATTCCGTTTTTATCTGTCAATAGAAAAGGGCCTATACTCACAGCATACCTTATAGCAGGATATTTGCATATCTATTTAACTGAGTTGTTCGTCTTCGTCATTATACACTTGTGTAACATCTGTTCCGTATGCAAAGTATAGAACCACAAGCCTGCCCTATGGACTATAGAGGGAACCTATGAATGGTTACCATCAGAACTCCTATCGAGTTTGAAAAGCGTTGTAATTCACAAGGCGTAGCCACTTGAATTACCTAGCAATTGAAACGAGATTGGATCGAGCTCTGACCGTAAACTTGAATAGGTATATGAATTAATCACCCCTCACATTGACTAATTGGGTCGGATTTTTTAAACCTGCTAAATTCCGCTTTGATCCTGGGATAAAACACGTAAACAAAAATTTCCGATTATTACTTCTTTTTATATTTTATGTTAGTCACCTACTAAGTACGTTCCAGAAAAACATTATTCCAACAAAATCAGATCAATGGTTTAGATTTGAGAGCCTTTTGAAGTTGTGTATAATACTGCATGTTGTCCAACCCCCGAAATTTTTGAAATTTCAAGAAATGTTATAAATGCTTATCACTTAAGAAAGACTAATATCATATGCTGACACACCTTATATTTGACCCAGAATACCTTTATCATATATTAGATTTAAAAGAAGAGCTCTAAACCATATTTGGGGTGTTGTGCAACACAGGGGTGTCGGACAACACGAGGGGTGTCGGACAACACGTTAATAGAATTACTCAGAACAAAGAGAAAAATAGTATTAGAGGTTATAATCCTTTATATTTTTAATGAAATGATAATAAGCTATATTTCACAAAGCAAACCACTCAATTACTGACAAAAAACAACCCCAAAATCAAAACCTATATCACAGCATGTTGTCCGACACCCCGGGGTGTCGGACAACACGTTTTCAGTTTTTGAACCATAAAAAGTATATTGTTTTATTTAGAAAAAAAACAACCTGGCTATTCATGAGTGGTAGGGGTACTTAACATAAACAGGGATATTTGTTATTCGATAATGATTACTAATTCCTTTTATACATCCTTTAGAGGTGTGTGATCCAACACATCCTTTTTTGGAAAAATATCATCATGGAATCATAATGTTCTGATATCAAAATGGATAATCCGATTGTGTTGAAACTTTCAGGTATCACAGCCAGAATTCTGGTCAATATTGTACAATAAAGGAGAATTAATTTCTCTCTATATATTTCATTAGTATTGTCCACTGAAAGTCGGGGTGTTGAAGAACATGCTCTATGGGTCTCTATGTTGGAAAATTTGAAGGTCCTGGATAATTTTTACCATTTTAATATTTTTTCAATCTTTTACCAATTTTCAAAATTGTATTGTCTACACTTCTCATGACATATGCTTTAATCATGTTAATAAATACGATTGGCTCAAAATTGTGTCTCCCAGATTTTGAACAAAGTGAAAATCACTAGAAAATCACAGTTTTTGTTGATTTTCGGAAGGAAAGATTCCTCAGAGCCCTACAAAACCCTATGTTGGAGAGAAAGACTATCAAAAGCTGCACCAAATAATTTCATTTTAACATTGATGAGATACGTTTATACAACATGAACCTTGAATAAGTTTATTTTGGCAATTTAGCAGGTTTTAAAAATCCCACCCAATTGGCTAACATTTGGGACATGATCCCCCATATTTTCTAAATACGGACTTGCTCATCAGCTCTACAGATTTCAGTAGTTATGGAGGTACTTGGGTGTTTCTCAGTTGCAAACGCAACATCATTATAAACCTGTGCACGAATGTCTCACACATTATGGTCAGCCGTACGGACTTCATCATGGAGTGATGAGTGAATAGAGTTGTTCCTCCGTACATCGTCACCTGCTGTCATTAGAAAGATGTACGTAAAAAAACCGAGTGTCTTTAGACGTATTGAGTTCGAAGAAACAAACCAAAAACAACTGGTGGACAGATCTCATTCAGGCACCCTAACCTTGTCTCCATATACTCTTGACCTTAAACTTGCTCAAGTCTTTGTTCATGAACTTTTATTGAATGATTTATACAAATCCAGATGAAATGCATTGAGCGCCAGATCCACTAAGGCGATTTTCCATGCGAATTTGGGTTCGCAGACGTTCGCAGACGTTCGCATGGACATGCGAATGCCTTGCGACAATATTCAATATATTGAATATCATCACATGGGATTCACACAGTCGCATGGATCGTAGACGCATTCGCTCGGTCGCCTTAGTGGATCTAGCACTTGACAATACATACCCTTCCTCTGCAGCCAGACAGAGGGGAGTGTCGGGGAGGAGTAAGGGCCGCGCGAGGTGACAGAAGGCAGCCAGGGAGAGGTGTGTAGGACACAGGGACTGAGGCCAGTCTATCGATACCAGTCTATCTGGTAGACGCCAGATGAATAACTGGTAAAATAATGTTTGTAAAGCCGGAGACACACCAAGCGAGTATTGCAGCAATTTCCGTAATCACCAACGCAAAATGACATGTATATGAGCTATGTATTTCATATTTCACCTAATTATTGCTTCTGAGACACTAAACTATCGGTGGGAGATATGACTATCAAATAATATCTCACATACCTTTACCACAGTGGTAGCGATTCCAGAGATCGCCTTGACTCGCTTGGTGAGTCCCCAGCATAAATATTGATCACCTGAACTGTGGCACACTAGTAAAGATTGAGGTGTCTCGTTATTTGTATATTTATGTAATTGACAGTCACATGACCACAGTGTTTGCCACATGGTCATGGACTGAAGAAAGGTATGATACCTTGGAAATGACGAAACAATGTGCTCGAACTGCATTTAAAAAGGATTGAAACATGTAGCACAACTTAGGACAGTTAGGGACAAGACATACACCAGGTATGATACACAGATGTTAGAGACAGTCAGGTCTAGTGTTACCCTAGAATGTAGTTTGAGCCTTGTCAAACACAATGGCGACGTTGGGGTCAATGATCCCTCAGAGCTCTATCATGCCACAAGTGATGTGCGGTATGCTTCAATCCTAGTATCAATAGAGCAGGTCATGGATCGAATTGGCTCTATTAGCAAGGTCAATCATGATATAGATACAAAGGTCACGCAGTAACCTAACCTCATATCGATAAAGGACACCATTCTCCCATCCTGTCGCTGGCCCTGGAATGTGTGCTTACTGTATTGAGTATGGTGGCCACTCAGATAGGCTGCCTTGGTAATGGAGAGCTTCTGCTATCCACAAAGACCCCATTGTATGGGGACTCAGTAAACCACGACCCATGGTATACGGATTCAAATCCACGCTATAGATACAACATTAAAAACCATAGTATACGGGAATAGAGTCCCTTTATGCAATAGAGCAATGAAAGAATCTCTGTTGTTATACCTTTTAATATGGCGATTACTATCGTAAAACTGGATGAGGTTTAATCTTGTCCACCGTATTCCACGACTGGAGTTTGGCAAAGTGACTTCATGAGGCGAAGCCGAGTGAAGTCCGGAGCCAAAACTTCAGGAGTGGAATGCAATGGACAAGATTAAAACGGATCAGGTTTTGATTTTATCCAACCCTATCTCCTCGATTTTGGAATATTACGTGAAAACAATGCTGTATGCCACTAGTGGCATATAAAACTCCGTATGCCAGTCAGCGTGGCATACGGAAACCCAATGTTAAGCCTTGAGATTTTATATTAGGGGTAGGATAATGGTTTAGATTCATTTGAAAATATGGATATTAGGTGCAACAAACGATAGTATTGTGGACAGGCAGCTCTGTTAACCACATGAGGTTGACGTCGTATTAGACTCACTAGCATTCGTGTTTAACTATACATCAACCTCTGGTGGTTTACGGCCACCTGTCCACAAAACCATCGATTATGGTCTATGTAAAAAGATTCAGACTGCTGCAAACACTAGCTCTTCACTCTATGTGTACCAACTCTGTGGCATTGGTAAGGTGCAGGACACCAGCATCTTGGTGTCCTAGAGTTGGAGAGGAATGCCCAGCTGACCATAACCAATCACTACAGAAAGAAACTATCCTGTTGACGCACTGGTGCTTGACATGTTTAGAGGATACAAATGCAGGTGTCGAATTGCCTGTATGGCTGATTGCCAAGTGGGTTACAGCAACGGGCTGAATAAAACCCCAAACCTTTTAATTGTTATCTTCATATAATTCCACGCTCTTTCATCATTGACAAACATACTATTAGCTCCTAGTTATTACTATACACCTATGACCGAACATGCATTAATACTGCCCGCTGCTAGGGGTGTAGTATAAATAATGTTCACGCCCGCTGTGACAGCGGGCCGTAGTGAATTGCAGTAGCCTTTGTGGTCTTTGTAAAGTTAATAAAAGGGCGTTTTAAATGATTGGGAGGTGTATAGTAATAAGAAAACGTAGTGACTGAGCCTGTACGGTGTCAGTTCTTGGTCATTTGCTGAACAAATATGGCCCTCCCACCTGCGGTGTCGGGCCATATTTTCATCATCAAATGACCTCGAATGGCCATCCGTACGGGCTCAGTAACCACGTTTTCTCATATTACATACCGGTGTTCAAGTATCTATTAAGATACTGCCTGCTGCTCCCTCTATCATATTTGACATGTTCATTACCCTTGTTTGTCGCACCATCATGTTTGTCATCATGCCTATCGGCGAAGGTTGATGACAGTGGAATCAACAACTGCGTTAAGCCCAATGCCCATCTGCCGATTTCGAAACATTTATGTACCTTGTCGGCGACAAACAGATGGTAATTTGTCTCAGCCAAGGCATTCTAACGGAGTCGACTGTAGTCGGTAGATGTAGGACAGCTAGGCAAGGGTGAGCCACCGATTAGTGAACCACCTCCTTCAGATGTCCTTTTGTTGCCGACAAGTTGTGGTTTCTATGTTCCAAAATCAGCGGCGAAAAGTTCATCAATATGTTGCGTAAGTATCAAAATATATGGTCTTTTCAGGTATATTGTGTTTAAAAATCTGGATAAGGGAGAAAGATTTCTTATGTTTTTTTTGTTTTTTTAGTGATTTCCACGTGGACGTCGTTTGCAACAGGCGAAACCAACCCATCCACGCTAACTTATCCTTTCGGACATTTACCTCAACAACTTGTCCTCATTCTAGCCATGTTTATTCGACACGATAACTGGAACCATCAAAACGGTATGAGGGCTAGTGAAACGGCGGGCTGGTGGTAGGGGTCGCCACTAGCGCATCGCCAAGGGTTCAGAAAGTAGGGCGGCTCGTCGGCATCTCTGATTGGTCAATCTCACAAGGTAATGGACCAATCAGAAAGGCCCGACAGGCCAGCTAACTCCATGACTGATGCGTGTAGCGAACTAGTAGCAAGGGGACCGAGGTAGTTGTTTAGGTGGTTAGTTCCTCCTAGGTGTGCGACCGTTTCGGTTATTAGATTGATCACTGAAGGAATATGGCTACACTAAGCCAAAAATGGGACTCCGTCTAAATGGTCATTGAATGAATGTCAGGGTGAGGTAAAAGTTAACATAAGCAACGAGGTGATGAGATGAGCAGTGGGTGGGTGGGGATGAGCCTAGGGTCGGGGTAATGACTTGGAGTATGCAGATAAGGACGATGGTGGTAATATGCCAAGGTAAGCGGGGTTTCCGCCTGCTGATTATGACCATCGATTTCTCATATAGAGCCACCGACCCACTTCTGTTCAGGTTGCATATCATGACATATCCCTATTGAATTTTTATTTAAGTTTTCAATACCGATTTTGGACATTTATTATCCATCGTATACAAAGCCCCCATTGAAAATGTATGGGGACTCAGTAAACCACGACCCATTATATAAAACCTGTCAGATACCATAACTTTGGTATACGGATTCTAACCTGTGGTATACGGCCTCAAAACCATGGTATACGGGAAAAATAGTCCCTTTTGCTATAGAGCAAAGAAGTAGTCCCTATTGTTATACCCTTTAAAATGGCAATTACTGGGTTTAATTTATTCGAAAAGATGGATAATAAATGCAACAAATGATGATTTTGTGGACAGGCAGCTCTGTAAACCACTCGCGGTTGACCTCGTAATACACTCGCTAGCTCTCGTATATTACTACGCGTCAACCTCTCGTGGTTTACGGCTGCCTGTCCACAAAACCATCGATTATTGTCTATGTATATGTGCGCTATATTGCAATAGTGCCCTTTCATATTTTTTTTACGATTCCCTTTTCTACTTCGATGCTCTCGCCACCTAGTGTTAGCAATTGTCGCAATCCCCGTATTATTCTTAAAATCTTATAATATCCTCGGGTTTATCATGCAAAGAAACTGATCGATAAAGGTGCTAACCCTTAGGGTGGATGACTCTTGATTGAAGCAACCATACCATAATTCTTTCAGTAATAACTGTATTGCAGCACCATGAGATTTGTGTTCTAACTATATAATAATGGACAGTAAATTGATTTGCGGTGCCAAATTCTCCAGATGGGAAGAAGATGGCAATACTAGGACTACTAAGACAATCATCGACCTCTCAGGATGATGCTGAGTTAGTTTTTGTCATTTCATTCTGTTTAAAGCTAAAAAGGAATCACCCTATTATATCAAGATGGAGGAACATTAGCAGAATCTGGGACTGTTTACAGATATACCCCACTCGCATAACAAGTGTAAGTAATATGTGGGAGGTCCAAGGTTACCTCCAGTCACAGAGACTAGAATGATGTACAAAATGGTGCAAGTGGTTTCTCGGAATGTTGATTGACATTTCAAACCTTGTAAAACCTCCCTGTTATCAGCATACAGAGCCTCAGCAGTGGGACTGATTATGTGTATGACTGGTGGAGATATCCCTTCAGCGTCCATCAGTCGCGCGCGTAATTAATCATCCTACTGTGACGTGGCAGAGAAATGTCGTCTGCCTCAATCACAACCGACCACACTCTACAATCTGTTACATTTTACACAAAACCACATTTATTTAATATGGCCCTCTTCCCGCCC
Source organism: Alentia gelatinosa (assembly GCA_950022655.1). NCBI lineage: Eukaryota > Metazoa > Annelida > Polychaeta > Phyllodocida > Polynoidae > Alentia > Alentia gelatinosa. The sequence goes on from OX465593.1 coordinate 23,517,497, forward strand.
ATCCATCAGGCAGACAATCTCCACCAGAATTTCCCGGATGATGGATCTCCCAGCGGGTTTTATACAACACAACAAACTCCCGCCGGAACCCAGCGCCATGTGCACACGGAATGGTGACGTCATCAATCACTGTTGTAGAAAGATGAGTGCGGCACTCTATGACAAGGTCGGCGAGGTGCTGTAAGGTACAGACATGCGCACAAGGGGTGGTGGGGGAGGGGGCAGAGGATGGGGAGACAAGAAGAAGCAGTATGGACTAGTCTGGTCTGCTTTTGCAGAGCAGTTGGCGATAAAGCTTCAGACCAGCGAGAATACACATACTTTGACTCAGATATGGGCAAATGATACTTTAGAAATGTAGCATACATCATCTGAAACACGATCTACACATTTTGGATAAATCCTGGGGAAAACGATATCTTGAATGAATCAAAATGTATACTTTGATTTTTTTCTGATGTAGGAAACCCACCTCCATAGCTCTAAAGTAAGTAAAACAATTGATGTCTAAGATATACCGGATGTTTGGGTTATTGTGTACGAAAAATTTACAATCAAAAAGAAACTGATAGGCAGAAAAGGAAGGGTCAATGGAAAGCCGATAAAGGGAATGAGTAGGTAGGGAATACATGTACAAAAATATAGAGAAGAGGTAGAAGAAGAAGTCCACGAAAAGCAGGAAGAAGATAAAGAAGGATAAGGTAAAAGGAGGCCAGTGGCGAGGGCAAAATTTGGGTTTTAAAAGAAAATAGGAAATAGAGTGAATTCTAACCCACTCTTTTAAATTCAAAACTTGATTTGAAAGAGTGTGGAAAAAATTCTTCCTTTCCAAAAAAACTTTTATTGAGAAAATTATATGATAAACAGTAATCGCCATAAACAAATAGGCGTTCTTCCCTAAAGTAGTCGGAACTATCGGCAAAACGTAAATATATGGCACTACACCATAAAATTGAGGTTATTCAGTGAACACTCTCTAGCGGTATTTTACTGGAGGACGGGAATGACGTATACTTCCGGTCTCTAACTGCCAATCGCAGCGCAGCTCTATGTCACGTGTCAATGTAAACGTTACAATAGCATCTAGACTTGATCTAAGGATAAAAGCACATTTTCCTTTGACTGACTTCTGGTACCGAAAGGTTTTTGTCAGAAGCCGCAGACCAACATGTTGGCATTTTTCATCCAAAATCGGTTGGAGGGATTCGAAACCCCCTCCCCCCCAAAAAAAAAAGAGTAAAAAAGATAATGATGATAATAAAATAAACAAAATAAAAGACAACAGCGACGCCAACCGATCTATGTAGCGGTTTTGACAAATTTTAGTTCTGCTTACAAACAAACGTATTGCCAACATATCTCTGAGAATATTGCCGACACGTATTCCCAGATTCCATTGGACATTTTGTTGGCAAGTGGAAAATGGACTACACACAGACCTGGTGTTTCACGATGCTCCCGAGACCACAGAGATGCATCTGGTTGATTCTCGGGATCACAGGGGACATCAAGGTCGCAGTTTGAGCAGGTGACCTGGGAACTATGTACTTTGGGAACCATTAAAATACAGAAGACAGACAGTAGAGCTTCAATAGCTGTACATTATATCACCATCTTTGATCACCAGATTGCTAACGGTGATATGACGTCAATATGAGCAATGTTTTACCATATTTGTCTAAGAGTTTTTATTTCTATTCGGTGGAAATGTAATCTGGGTTTATATTTGATGACTGCTATTTGTGATTTTCTTTTTATTTATGTTGTGGAAGAGGCTAGATATTCTGACATTGTATTTTGCAAACACGGCCTGGAAATAAACACGGTGGGGGGTCCTCTTTTAATAGTGGTTGAGGACGATCATTATGTGCTATAAACATGTATACATGTCAACTGCATATATATTCCCCTCATACATATTGCACACTTATTCCACCACCTTATTTAGTGTTCTCCAAGTCTATAATCATAAAAGCTGAGGATACAAACACTAATAGGCAACAGCATACTATATCACAGGTACATGTTATGCCTTGTTCAAAAGAAATGAAGATGAGCATTGTCAATGTGTTTAATCTGAATTTTCAAATTAACAGCAAGATGAGCCTTTTTTACACAACGCACACTTATTCCACCACCTTATTTAGTATTCTCCAAGTCTATAATTATAAGAGCTGAAGGTACAAACACTAATAGGCAACAGCATACTATATCACATGTTATGGCTTGTTCAAAAACAATTAAGATTAGGATTGTCAATGAAGTCTAATCTGAATAAATAACCCAGGAAGATGACTGCTTTTATAGATACAATATAATGTTGTTTTGTTATGTGGAGCATGCCTATCGCGATGACGACATTGTGGATATTGTTGTGCTGACTTGTGACTTAAAAGCGCCATTTTGTTTACGCCCTGATGTCACACAATGTATTCACAGGCCTCTCATTCACTCCAAACTGTTCTTGAAGCACTTAACGTTTTGATCATTAATAATTCTCGTAATATTTATCATTAAACAATGCGCTATTGTTTGCCAACAACAGCAGCAGTTCTAATTTCTTATGATTAAAACTGTTTCCACGTCGATGAACAAGGCATAAAGTATGATTTAAAAGAAAAAAATGGATTAAAATGGAATTAAGGAGAGGAAAACCGGTTCTCAAAGAAACAAGCCGCTTAAAGAAATTAAAATGGCTGACACACAAAGATGGCGTCACCCACAGGACGCCCAGTGTGTGGACGCCAGAAAAGTCACGTGGTTTGCCTGGTGGCACGTGTGTCCGTCAAGCTACTTGCCAAGTCGCGTGATCTCGTAAAAACTCGCGTTGCTCCCCGAGATTGGCTTGTCCATGTTGTGGCGGGCGAAAATAGGGGAAGTCATCAATAACGTAGGGTGGCACGGCGGACGGGATGCGTAGGCAGCTATTTCGCCAAGATCCCGTCAGCTAATTGCTGCCAGTTACTGGTAACAGTGCGCTCGCAGGGACCCAGCCGAGGGATATGCTGGTTACTCGTCTGTTATGGGAGCTTGTACGCGGCGATCGTGTCTTAGAGATATATCAATGCATATGTCACCTCGCCCTGGTTCCCAGAGTGATATTTACGGCAGGAAAATGTCGTCTAGTAAATTCAAGCCGATTTGTTTTCATTTATGTTGGGATTTATCATCAGTTGCACATCATCATCTAGCAATAGCTATATGTCTTAGTAAAGAGGCATGAAAAACTCTGTTAGGAGATTGTCATATTCCCCACAGCTCCTGAGTATTGTAAATCACCTTTATCCAATTGGATGGCAGATATACATGTTGGATTTTATCTAAAGGAGAGCATGTCACATTTTACAAAATGGTATCCATGGAAGCAGGCAAGAGAATAATCTAGACCAGATGTAAATTCAAATTCGAACCAGCAGTCATGTTACAACTGTAACACCAGGGAGTGATGTGAATTAATAATACATTTTGGCCGATGAAATTTTCGAGGGAAACAAAAATCTCATATATCCTATGTATGCACATAGACATACAACTCTTCAAATTCTTTTCGCGTTTCTATTGATTTTTCCTAGGCTAGATAAGAGTACTATTTGGAGAGAAATCGCTATCCGTGTAACTATATCTGCTCTGTTTTGTGGTATTCACTGGTTTTCTTTTGCTTGTGCTGTACTCTATGCACGATACCCTAAATACCTAAGGGGTGCATATACTTTAGTAGGAAAAAATGAGTCTGATGTTCTGATAGTGTTATCATACGCTAACCACTACGTATAAAAGTGCTTAAGGCTTGACGTTTATCTTCATATTTTATGAACATATTTCTAGCAAAGAGATTCCCAAACCATAAAACATCGGTGTTCAAGCATGCTCCTGTTTCCCTCCCAGAAAAATTAATAAACATAATATCACAGAGATTAAACACGATATATTTTTACTGAAACATTGAACGTTATGTGTTATGACGTTTAGTCAACGCAATTACGACTCGAAACTACCTCAATTTCTCTCGATAGGAAAGAAAGGAAACATAAGGTCAAAAGCTATTGATATTCACTGTGTATGTGATTCGGCGACGTCCTCACATTTGTTCCCCCCCCCCGGCCCGGTTGTATCATTATAACCATAAGATGATTACCTTCACTTCATAACCATTACCAGAGGCATAATGACTAAGAAGGACCTGCATTGAGATCCATAGCAATGGAAAATATGTCACGGGTTCTAGTTGTAGAATAATCTAAAGAGGCGAATCAGAGTGAGGTTTTCAGTTGATATTGATTGAGCAGTCCAGATTTTATCTCCCCCTATCACTGACTAACTGACTACAGTTCTTTTTTATAGTAGTCTTTATTGTTTTCGATTTATTTTTTACAATAAATATAAAAAGGTTTGTGACATCATTACCCAATGAGTATAGTTTGATGATACTCCATGGGCATTGACGGCAAGTTCCCAATGTTGACTCTATGGGAAAGATTAGGCCTGGCGTCCACCTACTACGATAGAAATTTAGACCTACCGATATGGCACCGATACAAAAAGCAAATATCGGAGACATATGTCTAGACATGCCAATCCACCACGCATTGTATGGGTTTTTTATCGGTGTCTAATCGCAGAAACGTGGTCAACTGCCCTGATATTAGGGGACCTTCCGACGCGATTTTGATTTTTAATCGGGAGGTGCATCGTAGACCATATCGGAGTCATATCATAGTAGGTGGACGCCGTGTCTTAAGCCCTGTCTCCACTGTGCGATCCAAGGTACATAGGTACGTCCAGTCTGAGACTGGAGGTACCTTCAGGATCGCAACGCGGCAAAACGCACAGTGGAGACAGCAAGTTTCCCTCCAGTCTGAGACTGGGCGTACCGGTACACCCAGTCTCAGACTGGAGGTATCCGGGATCGCAAGCATTTTTAAATATCAAACATGTTTGATATTTGGTACGCCCAGTATCACCCCAGTCGCAAGGGGGGGGGGGGGGGGTTGTCTCCACACAGAATCGATGTTACCTTGCGATCCGAGGTACATGCGACACGCCAAGCCGGTACTTCCGACTGGAGGTACCGGATCGCAAGCCCCCTCACGCGCCAGATCCACTAAGGCGACCAAGCGAATGCGTCTGTGATCCATGGGCTGTGCGAATCTCATGCAATGATATTCAATATATTGAATATTGTCGCATGCATGGACATTTGCATGTCCATGCGAACGTCTGCGAACGTCTGCGACCGTCTGCGAACGTCTGCGAACCCAGATTCGCATGGAAAATCGCCTTAGTGGATCTGGCGCTTCAGTCGCAGAGTGGAGAAAGGCCTTTACCAGGGGTGAGATGAAGCTCACTACGAGTTACTTGCCATTCGCAGATCGCATCCCATCTACACAAGCACGAGGAGGACATCGCCACCACCACGTCACATGATCCACACACCACAAGCTGCTCTATGAGCTGCTCCATGTTCATAGAGCAACTACTCAGATAACTCACTCAGTCCAGAAGAAGTCTGGACGGACATTGCCACAACCCACATCACGCAGCGACCACCTGTTATACTAGGAGCAAATGGTTTGTTCATCATGATGAATGAGCGTGCAGTATACATGAATAACAATTAAAAGGTTTGGATTACATTCAGTCTATGGATAGTTTTCTGTAACCACTTGCACCCAGTCAACTTGCCATTTCCGCAACTGCCTGAGTCTATCATCCAAACAGATCAAGCACCAGTGGGTCAATGGAGGTATTTCGGTCTTGAGTGATTGGTCATGGTCAGCTGGGCTCGCCTCTAAGACACTGTGACACTGGCTCCCTGCTCTGTTCTCAATATCACAGTGAACAGCACACAGATAGTGAAGGGATAATTTCTATGCAGTCCCCTGAAAGTCTATATGGACCTCTCTAAAGTCTAGATGATGTATTTAGCGCGTGCAAGCACGCTCTAATAAACCTGTAACCACTAAGAGAACCTGCACAGTCCGAATGAGGCCTGGACCAACATCAGCGACCACTTGTTATGAACTATTTCCAGTTTACAGAGCTCACTCCATCTAGGCTGGGCCTTGATGACATCACAACAACTCACACCACACGTCAGCCCAACTCATAAAATATTAGTGTGGATGAAACGGTTCCTGTTTGAGGTCAGTCGTCGATTTCATACTACCTGACACCAGTATTTAATAGACATTCGGCAGTATTTAATAGACATTCGGACATAGGTATATAATAATACAGCTAACCACTCTACAAACTCCTAACCAGAACCAATCCAGTCTAGACGAGGCCTGGATCAATAACGCCACAAGCCATATCATGAAGCGACCACTTGTTTTGAACTATTTCCAGTTGACAGAACCCATCCCATCTAGGCTGGGCCTTGATGACATCACAACAACCCACATCGCACATCAGCCCAACTCATGTCACACAGTGACTAATTAGTACAAACTGCTAACCACTCAGATAACCCATCCAGTCTAGTTGAGACTTGGACAACATCGTCACAACCAACATCACACAACAACCAATTTTTTATGAATTATTCCAAATCAACAGAACCCACCCTGTCACGATGGGGCCTTGGATGACATCACGCCAACCCACACCACACATCAGCCCAACTCATATAATACATAGACAATAATCGATGGTTTTGTGGACAGGCGGCCGTAAACCACGAGTGGTTGACGCATAGTAAAACACAAGCGCTAGCGACTGTATTACGACGTCAACTTCGAGTGGCTTAAGCCCCAGATCCACTAAGGCGATTTTCCATGCAAATTTGGGTTCGCAGACGTTCGCAGACGTTCACAGACGTTCGCATGGACATGCGAATGCCTTGCGACAATATTCAACATATTGAATATCATCGCATGGGATTCGCACAGTTGCATGGATCGCAGACGCATTCGCACAGTCGCCTTAGTGGATCTGGCGCTTTACTGAGCCGCCCGTCCACATAACCATCGTTTGTTGTATTTATTATCCATCTTTTCGAATGAATTAAACCCAGTTATTGCCATATTAAAGGGTATAACAATAGGGACTATTTCTTTGGTTTATAGCACAAAAGGACTATTTTTCCCGTATACCATGGGTTTTGAGGCCTCATACCACAGATGTGAATCCGTATACCACAATTATGGTATCTGACAGGTTTTATACAATGGGTCGGGGTTTACTGAGTCCCAATACATTTTCAATGGTGTCTTTGTATACGATGGATAATAAAGCTAACCACTCTGCAAACTGATAACCAGAACCCATCCAGTCTAGACAAGGCCTTGACCGACCACAACCCACATCGAGGCCTAGACCACAGCCAATACCCGCATCATACAGAGACCACTTGTTTTGAACTATTTCCAGTTTACAGAACCCATACCATCTAGACGAGGCCTGGAATGACATCACAACAACCCACCTCACACAGCAAACACTCATTACAAGCTGTCCCATTACCTACTTGATACTCGCAGAACCCGCCTGGTTAAGATGAAGCCTTGAGTGACATCTCAACCACTCACGTCACTGGGACCACTCATTACAAACTGCCCAATGAGCTGCTCACTGCTTGTAAACTTAGGCTGTCCAGGCCCGGGCAGTCCTCAGTAAACCCCATTAACGTCTCATTGACTTAAACTAACTGGCCGGCGATATCGTCGAGTGTGGACATGTTAATCACAGCATGACAAGAGGCCAGTGCGTCAGAAAGGATAGAAGAAGGATATTGAGAGAGACAGCGGGAGAGATAGGAAAGAGACATAAACATAGGAGGGAGATAGATACAGAATATAGATACTATAGAGATAGAGACAGAGGTACAGGAAAGAATAGAGCTAGAGAGAGAGAGAGAGAGAGAGAGAGAGAGAGAGAGAGAGAGAGAGAGAGGAGAAACACAGGGGAGGGAAATAGAGGGAGAGAGAAGAACGAGGAAGGTATAGAATAGAAGGACAGTATGGGGTAGGAATAGAGCAAGGAAAGAGAAGGAGAGAGAAGGATAACGAGATGAGGCGTAGCGATAGAGAAAGAAAAGGGACAGATACTGCTGATAGAGGCAGGCTTCTAAGAAGGGGACATAATGAGAACAGAAACGGGGGGAGAGAGGCAGATCAAGGAAGGAGGAAAGGACAAATCTAGCAAAAATACCGAGTCCGATATGTATAGAAAGTTTGAGGTACATGTGGTCCGGTACAGCCTGAGAAGGAAAAGGAGAAAGTCTAAAGGGTGGCGTCCACCAAACACGACAAGGCTACAACAAGCGCCGACAAGCGCCGACAAGAAATTTCCAATCACCGCTTGTCGCAGCCTTGTCGTAAGAAGGGGGGGGGGCTTTACGACAGCGTTGTCAGAGGAAGTCGGGAAGTGCACGCTCCATCAAAATTTACTATCGTAGACCTCTGCGACACGCTCCCGACACGCCATGACACTCCACAACAAGGGTCCAGTCGTGGGAAAAATCATGTTCGATTTTGTCGTAACATTGTCAGAAGGCTACCGACAAGCATCCAGCCGCAACCTGTCATGGCCTTGTCATAGACTCTTGTCGGGAACTGGGATCCACCAACCACGACAAGGCTGCGACAAGCCTTCCAATCGTACAATACTCCATGGGCGTTAGGTACAATTTCCCAATATTAAGTACACAAATAATACACGATGCGTCTTCTGCAGTGGATGTACAGATATAACAATCCTGAACTTGCATTTTGCTGCTGCTGTTCACAAATCGTGCAGGCCTACTCCAAGAACATATTTTTATTTGTCATTCTTAGTTGAGCAATAACTCAGACGAGAGCTTCACAACCCTCTATCTCTGCTCCCTCTGAGGCCCAGTGTTGGTTTTCTAGTTGGCAGATCACAGGGACCAAGCACAGAGTAAAAACTCCATATTGAAAAAGAGTAGACGAATACACCATGAACATTTATCAACCATTTCCATCCCATTTAGACCTCCTACCCACCTTCCACCCTACGTTCATTAAGTGTAGGCAAACATACCTCCTCCCGAACGATAGACTAGATCTAATGATGTGAAGTAGCAGATATATAATGATACAAATACAAAGGGGCTGTTTGAACAATCCCAAATTTCAGTGTCTTGTATTAGAATGTGGAGTCCTTGAATGTGCACCAACTATAATATAGTATACCCTGGATACGATTTTAGAATCGGCCAGATCATCTACAGCGGGTTCTACCAACGTGTAGCAAAAATGATTTCCCCTGAATACAATATAAACTCGACAAGCCACAATTATTCGATACCTACTCCAGATGATAGAAAACATTGTTTACAAAGGACCCTTGACAACATAAGCCGACGACCCTGTTATCAACGTCCTGTTACTGCCTTGTAATTACTTACTGATAAATCACTAAAAGGCCAAGGGTGGGTCACATGACTCAGGCCTAGCCCCCATAAACCCATTGGCTGCAAAAGATTGAATGACAGGCTAGAGCTTAGGTAAACGTTGAGTGATTGGAAAAAGGGGTCTATTCTGAAGTGAAATCCGTTATTTCTAATAATGTCGTGCTGCATAGGATGAGGCCTGTTTCCATTGGCCGACAAAGATTGCTTAGACTTTTTGAGTTACACAGAAAGTCTGTCGGTGGTGCCACTGACTGTGTGTCGGTACAGAAAAATCGCCGAGGGTAGTAGATTTCACTCAGTGACCTAGCTTTTACTTATAGGTGGGTGGTGCCACATTGCATAATCTAAGCAGAAAAAGTTGTGGGGTATTTCACAACCTTGGTTGTTTCCATTGACCGATATTGGGTCCACAGTGCCAAAAGTACGTCGGTGGTTCCTGACTGCAGATCGGTGACGAGAAATCGGCCAATGGAAGCGGGCCTATAGGAATATACTGAACAGTCAGCATTATGTTGAGATCTACCAAATAATTTTTACCCAATAATTTTTATTTCTAAATACCTCCAAAAAAGCTAACATAATTAGAGAAAAATAAAAGATAAATAGATGTATGCATACATATGTCTGCACAGGAACCAGCGGACAGCACAAGCCAGCGAACCAGGGCAACCAGCAAAAAGCGTCTCGTTTCCGGTACGCTGATCACGTGATAGACCACGTGACAAAGCGCCCCCGTGCGGAGACGCGGGGAGATTGTTTGCCGCCACCCCGCGAGAGGGCGCGCATAAATAACGGGCGATGCGCATGCGCATGCACTCAGGTCGCTTGTTCCCGATGGACGTGGCGTCACATAGGGAACCAGTCAACATACTACTATCTCCAAGCGGCTTTAGACTTAGTTACGTCCCTAGCGAAGGAAGTATACCCTAAACTCTGCTTGAAGAGTGTGGCGGAGAATAGAGAAGGAAAGTAAACTAAGTCTATGGTTATTGTTATTCATTATCGACCTCTTACGAAGTTGCCATAGAAACAGGTTTATGGCCCCTGTAATATAGCAATAGGGCATTCTGACAAGCCAGAATCTTGGGTGGAGATTGAGGAAGCTTTAGATATTTTATCTTGAATGTATAAGAAGCACGATTCTGACAGGATCTACTTGGATTTGCTCCCCCAATATAGAATCTAACCTGTCTATGGAGACATGCGATGCGAGGGAGTTTCTCGTGTACAGATAAAACTCACACCTGCTCTTCTATCTTTTGTAGTTACGTAATCTGATGTAATTTTCCTCTCATTGATATTATACAATGACCCAGGATTCACCGGTCCCTATGAGCAACCAGGAAATGCGGCTTTTCCGCCTGCCAAATAAAACCCCGCCGATAAATTTCAGGCTGTACAAAAATCGGTCGGTGGTTCAATGGTTCATAATCGGTGTCCTGCACAGCAAATATACCACGGATGCTGACCGACTTAAGGTAGTAAAATGCAAACTGCCACTGATTAAATTAGTTCACTTTGATTTTGTCGGTGGGTGCAGAAGTCTGTCAGTTGTGCCATATCGCATAAGGTAGGAGAGAAAAATTGTTGACCATTTCTGTTTCCACCTGTCGATTATTGCACTAAATATGTCGCATAATCGGTCGGCAGTGCGAAATGCCATAATCAGTGGTCATAGTCGGCAGGTGGAAACGCCGCATAAGCCAACCCTGACCCTCAGAATAGTGCCGCCAACGTCTACTAGATGTCGTGTTCATAGGAGAGAGTCTAGTTTGAAGGTGAACATTCTCAATCGTGATTATAGTGACTCCCCAGAGCATCCAATACCATTCCTTTTCATCCATTTCACTTTTCCTACATTTCTTGAATTTCTCTTGCTAAACGGCATCGTCCCATGATAAATGCAACAATAATAGTACCGTATAATGACGTCACATAGTATACGGATGTCACAGTATGACCACCGTGGTATGACATAGTGACGTCATAGAAGCCGTTTCCTCGGCTCGCCGTAAATAAAATGGCGGCGGCCATAGGAGGGACAGTCAGTCTCGTGCGGGTCGCGTTTGGGGTCACGTGACTAAGTATCTCGCGAGATCTCGGCGCCGAGACCCGCGGTTAGTTTCGGTAATGAACCCGCCGTCTGATTTACTACACATTGTCCCGGGCCGCGTGTGTGTCATGCCGTGATTTAACATACAGTGTGCGGGCCTCGCTGGTACCCAGGGCTTGCGGGAAACTGAGCTTTATCAACACGCCGGCGACCAGTGGTCAGTGCGATTATTCCGGCCAATGACCGCCTCCGACACAGACACGCCAAGGAGCGCCTCGCCCGTGACGGGAGATCTGATTGGTCGCTAACGGTGGCCATATTGGAATGGCTTCTGGCGGCTAAAGAGGCAGGGATGGGTGATCTAAAGTGGGATTCATGTACCTCACAGGGTCTTTTTCCGAGATAAATACTGCTGAGATTCTGTATTGGAAAACGATCCCCTCGTCTGAACGGTAGGGTTCTATTTCCCCGAGAATATATTTCCCCCTGTCCTTCCATGTGATTCCAATTCACCATTCTTTCCTTGAGTCTGGCAAAAGGAAAAATCGGCATCTTGCCACGAAATTTGTGTTCCATAGGAGAATTGTCTGAGACTAGGGGAAAGGCGTAAAGTACAACCGTCTCAGGTACATCATAGGCGACACCCACTAAACCCGATAAGGTTAACAATAGGCCACGATTGAACCCCGACAAGAAACGTTCCCGATAAACCCCGACGAACTCTGACAAAACTCTTGATGTGACTCCAATCGGGATCTCAAAAAAGCATGCAAAGGTTTCGATGTTCCCTATTAGCAGCTGGTAAGTTCCCAATACAAGTGCAGCATCGCAGTAACCTTCACCTTCATTAGCATACAATACGATTGGAATTGTCTCCGGAATGAATCGGAAACGCTATCATAATGCACAGTCCACTAAAATTGCTAATGTATGAATCGGGAACGCTATCGTAATGCATTGCCCACTTCTAATCGGAGTGCCTCCATTTCAATCGCAACGCTTCCCAATTGAATTGCAATCGTAGAAAATAATAAATTGAATACTACGGCCGGCTATGATAAGAATTTCCAATCAGGGTTCAATCGTGGTTTGAATCGGGATCCGTATCGTAAGCTGTCGCCGAACGCTAAGTGTTCCCAACAAGAATTCTTCAATTCCAGTCGGGAACACTATCGGGGATGGTATCGGGGACCTTATAGGGTTGTTGGGTTCCCTTCATCTGAATCCCGCTTAAGGGGTGAATCCACCCGGCCGATTTCTCACCCGATCAATTGTTCCTGGGCCCTTAAGAGGAAGCTCACGTATTGTAATTCATTTAATTCTGATAATAATAGTTTAATAAATGACCATTTTCAAAGATTTGAGAAATTCTAGGGCATCCGATAATAATAGGCGATTTTCTGGCTACGGAATCGGCTACCGTCGGTCCAGTGGAACACCCCCTTTAGGAGGAGTAGGATCGATCGTGAGTCTGAACCTGTCTCTGACTGGCGGCAAAGATCTCAGATCGCTCTGCACAATTACATAACAACTCTCCTTGGTGCCTTTTGACCCCCTTCACGCTGACATGGCCGTAGACTTGCTCAAGTCTTTGAATATGAACATTTATTGAATGATTAATCACAATCAGAATAAAGTTCATTAAACTATGTATCCTTCTCTGACTGGCCCATGAACCCTGTATCCCAGCGAGGAGAGTATACACAGGATGCAGGCACTGGAGCCAGTCTAACATGGCCCCTATCTACTACTGTCAGATGTCCTGAGGTGGCAAAAAATAATAAAAAGGGCCATTTACATTTTTAGGAGCTTTAGTGCTCACCCATATTGCTTTGAATTGATTTTTTCAAACTGCACTTACCCGGACATCTCAGAGAGCATGCACAATACCTAAGAGATTAATGGTGACCAAAGAATGCCTGGTACCTTGTTCTTTTCTCTAAACCCTAGCACCTAAGCTAACTTCGGTATGCTAGGTATTCTGGTACACTCCTGTAAACATCAATGTGTATCCTCCAGAAGGATCCAGAGAAATACTGGCTTTACATCTACGCTGGGTCCCAGGAATTATTCCCCAGAAGAGCGCCACCTTTGCCATGTTGAAGAGAAAGCTTCAGGATTTTTTCATGTGCTATAATCATAATGGTGCCCGTGCGATTCAAATTCTTCATTTCCTTCCTATTTTTCCTTCACTGTTCTTTAGGCCGGGGCATGTGTACTTCGGGTTTCTGAGGGCCCTCCTTATTCTAACCCCTCAAAAGACTGCAGAACATCATCGTAGTAATTGGACACTGGGCCTAAGGGGCTAATTTGATAATCTAGGATCGTACATATACAACTCTTTCTGTATGCCACTGAGACCCAAGGACGATGAGGGCCAACTTTATTTAACACTTATAGACGACCTTATGGACGGCTAATGCTGTTTTAGTGAACAGACTTAAATATTACTAAATGGTAACCCTTATCCTAGATTATTAATCGGACCCCAGATCTCTGAATCTAAGATTCTCATTGCAGACTTTTATAAAACTTTTTATAAAATATTACACTCATCAAACATTGAGTACCATTTACTGTATCACTCTTTCTTTGCCCTCTTTCCCGCCTTCATTTACCTGACATATCTCCTATAAATCGGCAACTTTATCTTCTTTCTCCTTAAGATTAATTTTATTACTTCTCGAAATGAAGATATAGCTGAATGTGCCCCTCACTGTTCTGGTATTTGATGTACTGTAGCAGTTGCCCTTTCATCGTAGTTATTACGCGGTAAATTTCAAAAAGAAATATTTCTCCGTCATACGACCCCCTAGTTTGCTTTAATTCTGATCAATGTATGTGCCCATTTCTGACCTTTCACTTTCTATCTCCTCTCCGCAATTTCCTCCCATCAATTCTTCCTTCGTTTACAATTCTTCCAGGACGATTTTCGCTGGTCCCTACCACACAGCAGCGCCGCACGCCGATAACCAGCCACGCGTAATCAGCCTTCGCTGGTTGCTGACCTCGCCCGCCCACCTGGCCGTAACCAGCGAAGCAGCGAACTGCCCTCAGGGGCGCCGGGCACCAGAGGTCGCGGCGATCACGCCGGAAGTGACTTTTGCGCATGCTCGCGGCTGATTTCCCATGATGCCTCGGGCGTCGTCGTCAAAGTCGTCATGTCCGGGAGGAGCGTCGGTGACGGCTTCCGCGCCTTCCGGTTTGCCTCTGCCTCCCAGCAAGCGTCCCCCTCCTCCCTGCCTCCTCCTCCCTGCCTCCCCCTCCTCCCTGCATCCCCCTCCTCCCTGCCTCCTCCTCCTCCCTGCCTCCTCCTCCCTGCCTCCTCCTCCTCCCTGCCTCCCCCTCCTCCCTGCCTCCTCCTCCTCCCTGCCTCTTCCTCCCTGCCTCCTCCCCCTGCCTCCCCCTCTGTCTGTCTCCCCTCTGCCTTCCTCCTCCCTGCCTCCTTGCCTCCCTGTCTTATAGCTTCTCTGCTCCTCTCTCCCTCCCCCCTTTCTTTATCCCTGTCTCCTTCCTCCTCTTGCCCTGCCTCCCTGTCTCCCTCCATGTTTCCCCCTCCCTGCCTCCCTGCTCCTCCTCTCTCCCTGTCTTCCTCGCTCTCTCCCTCTCTCAGTCCCTCGCTCCCTCTCTCCCTCCTCCTCCCAGGCTCCCTCTATCACTGCCTACCTCTCTCTCCCTCTCTCTCTCCCTCTCTCTCTCTCGGCCCCCGCTTTCCTGCCTCACTCACTGCCTATCTCCTTCCCTTATTCCCTCCCTCACGCCTCCTCTTTCCTTCCCTACCTCCCTCCCTCTTTCCCTGCCTGCCTGCCTAACTTCCTCCTTCTCTCCCTCCTTTCCTCTCTACTCCCATGCTTTCCACATCCCCATAAAGGTTGGTGACCATGATTGGGTCAGACCTGGCCCTAGATAGCTTTGCTTTGAGGCTCTTTTGCCTCGGTTCCACATCCCACCGGAAACTAAATAGAGAAAACAAGGCTAAGGCGCTCTCAAATAGAGACCCGCACAAAGAGGGCAGGGGTGACAGTTCACCAGGGAACAGGCATAATAACCTCTTACTCTCTGATAGAGTATAACGCTGTCGTTGAAACAAGTCCATGCACCGAGATAGATACTTATATATATATGTAGTCCACCACAAGCACACCGGGCACACCGAGATCTATTGTAATTTCTGTCAGAAATCCATCTCAGTGGCTACACCATCACACACATGTCCTGTGAGTGAAACAGCAAAACAAAGTAAGCGTATTTTTTAACACTCTTGGCTGGCGAATTCTCGTCACATTTTTTCCTCCAAGTGGAGAGAAATAGAGATAAGAATGTGTCGGGTGTGTGGAGGTGAAGTGCCCAGCGGCCTACCACCTGGAGCCCGACACGGTGCCGCCACCAGGTATCAGGAGGAGGCGATCACACCTTAGATCAGCACCTTACTGAGCCTACTCCCCCTGATGAGGCCTGGCAGTGTCGGCCAGCGCTGGTGTTATTTGTGTGGCCGAATGCCCGGGTCGCTATCTCGCCACGTTCTGCCAGTTTAACGACACGTGTTTCCGAACACCCCCAACAGCTGGGTTGAAATCACACCTATTCTGTTTTCTATAACGGTTTTATCTTAATTCAGAGACGTGATTGTAATACGTGGAGACGGGGATATAGACTTGGAGAGGGAAGATGGAGTGGTGGGTGTTACACCTTCCCGCGCCCTGCGCAGCACACGCCGTAAGGAACGGAGGGGGTGGTGTCCCCCTACCCTCGAAATTTTGCCAATTCTGGTTTGTTTCACTTGAAAACTCTGAATTCTCTGAATTCTGTTTCCAATATACCTCTCCTTTATAATGCCTTGAGGCAGCCCCGGTTGAGGATGGATAATGCCTTGAGGCAGCCCCAGCTCTGGACTGATAATGCCTTGATGCAGCCCCAGGTCTAGATGGATAATGCTTGAGGAAGCCATAGCTTAGGATGGATAATGCCTCGAAGAAGTCCTAGCTCAGGATGGATAATGCCTTAAGGCAGTCCCAGAACTTGGAAGATAATGCCTTGATGCTGCCCCAGCTCAGGAAGAATAATGCCTCGAGGCAGCCCCAGCACTGGACAGATAATGCCTTGAGGCAGTCCTAGCTCAGGACGAATAATGCCTTGAGGCACCCCCAGATCAGGATAATGCTTGAGGAAGCCACAGCTCAGGACAGATAATGCCTTAAGGCAGCCCCAGCTCAGGATAGATAATGCCTTGAGGCACCCCCAGCTCAGGATAATGCCTTGGGGCAGCCCCAGCTTAGGATACACAATGCCTTGAGGGAGACCCAGCACTGGACAGATAATGCCTTGAGGCAGTCCTAGCTCAGGATAATGCTTGAGGAAGCCATAGCTCAGGACAGACAATGCCTTGAGGCATCCCCATCTTTGTGGAGATAAAAACCTTTTATCACACCCTTGGTATTTTTTCTCCTTAGACTTAACATTGGGAACTCGTATCCAATGATCATGAGATATTTAGGAAAAATATCCAATTGGGGATTATGTCACAAAAGTTACCTCATTAGTCAAGATGAAGGGTTAGATAAATTCAGAAACCCATTCAAGTTCAGGGTCAGAGGTCGACCCCATCTCGTTTGAATCGCTACATAAGTCACACAGCTTCGTCTATCAACCAGGTCGTGCCACAGGTCTCCGTCCTTTAAGGTTAAGGTTTATGATTTTTGGGAAGATTTTAGATCAATGTTTCACCTAGGAAGAGTGAGATGAGTTGCATCAGCAGTGAATATAGTGCGGTAAAAGAGGTCACAGAAACCATTCTAGCAGATACAAAAATCATTATGAATTAATTCAAATGCAGGACCCGATTACGGATTCTCAAGTTTAGAATCCAAGAGGCATACCTTGAAATAAGCTTCAGACTCAAAGGAAGGACGATTAAATGTTTAAACCAAGCAAAGAATACCATGTAGATTTGACTAATAAAGAGCTCATTTGTAAAAAAAAACCCAGAAAAAATCGAAGAGACAAGAAAAGGATTAAATGACATCCATCAGAATTCAATAACCTGTCAAACAGAGGGATCCCCATAGCTTAACAAACTATTTTAAGACTGAGTCTGTAAAATACTTCATTTATTTCTTCAACTACCTGCTCCAAAATGGGCCGATGTTGGTTTTAATGAAAAACCAGAAGAATATAAATTCGTGGGCGTCTTCGCTGGCAGTTAACAGCTGCGTAAACCACTGTTTTAACTTTAGGAGACAGGAAAGGAAGTTTCTCTCGTTTCATATTGATAATGAATGCAAGAATAGCCAATGAGAACTCTCATAGAAACTTATCTTGCATTTGCGTGACAATTCAAAGTCAGAGATAAGTGTATTTTTGGATTGAGGAGCAAAACATCTCTTCTTCTGGCTTGATTTTGTGTCATAACAGTGTTAGTATATTCTCCTGAGTATAAACTAATCTCCTTATCTCTGAATATGAATTGCTCAGCCACCAAAATTCCTATGGCATGAAAAAAATGGAACATTTCTGAAAGCTTCCTCTTTAGGCTGCTGCAATCCGCGAACCCTCAACACTCCACCAATGACCAACAAAAACACTCCGATCATCTCTTAAGCAACGTCCTCTTCCAATTATCAGTCACAAAGCTAACCACTTATTTTTTTAAACACCCTCATAATGTCATGAAAGACATCACTAAAACAGGGGTGTAATGGGAAAGTTACCAAAGTACCAGCTGGTGTAAAAAAAAAAAAAAATAAAAAAAAAAATTTGTTTTGGTGCAGATGACCATTGAGGCACCTCCCTATTGACGCGGTGGTTTTTATCCTCCTGTTATTTCTTCATGCCGGAGGTCGGTGTGAAGGAGCTAGTTCCCCGGGGCTGTTTTCCTGCACGTTTTCAGTTCGTTTGATTACAATTCCCAAATGTTTGAAGACTTTAAACACGAAACAGGCAGTTAAATAAAGAGGGCGGGGATGGGGCTGGGTGTTGGGTCTGCCGGTGATAAGAACAAACAGAATAGGATGTCAGCATGTATCTTTAACCCTATCCCTGCAGCGGCCGATGCCCTGACACAGCATTTAGCTCCACTCCTACCGCATGCACCTCAAACAGCAACTTAACATGATTTCAGTGGGGTTGGTTTTTTTCATCTTGGTGATGATATTTTGCTGTTCTAATTAAAGACTCCTATTCCCCTTATACTCTGAAAGATTTATAGATTGCCACCTCTCTCTCTCTCTCTCCATCTCTCTCTCTCTCTCTCTCTCTCTCTCTCACTCTCTCTCTCTCTCCCCCGACAAATGTTGGCAATGTATGTATAGGGTTTACGTCTAGGACTGGTGTAACAAGGCCGTTGATTGGCTAAATATTTGCTCCCCGTGTCATGTTCGTCTCACTATCACGAATGGGACAGTTAGTGAGAGGAATGTGAAAATACATCTGTTACATTTGTAGGAGGCAAATACTTAGAAGGAAACCCACGAAATGAAAAAAGCTTGGTCCGTACTCCACCGAGTTTAACTACAGAGTAATTCACGAAGCGAAGCTGAGTGAATTACTCTGTGGTCAAACGAGGTGGAGTGTAGACCAAGTTATTCTCATCGAGTGGGTTTCTGATTTTATCTCACCCCGTATAACATTATTTATTGATGAAACGAATCAGCAAATTAGCCATTGAGTATTGGGTACACAAACCTCGCAGCCGTGGAGTACGAGTTCCTAATGTTAAGCCTATGGAAAAAAAATACCGGGGTGAGATAAAAGACACTACGCTACATAGCCACCATGCTACAGACACTGGGCTCTGTGAATTGGACAGAACACTTCGGTTCGCTGTGATCTCATGGTGACACCCTAGAACACTGTACATTGGATACATAATACTAGAGGAAACATTACAAATGTTTTCTGTAATATACCTTGAAGTTTAGCATTAGTTTATTTCATATTCACAGACACTGGAAAGAAGTACTATTAGGGTATACTATCCACTGTTCACCCCTTGAGAAAAGCAGCATGCTGGCTTTGTAGCGCAGGGTCCAGATACACAGAGAACTTAGACAACGTATTGATAGGCGACAAGGAGAGCAAGCTCATAGTGAGACTGTGAGGTAAAACAAAGGTCATCTATGCTGCATGTTAATCTTATATTGTCGGCTAGAAATTTCACCGACCGCATTCAAATGTCCTGGCATAACCTCTGATAGGACTGTAATATCTAATACTCCAGAGAGAATTGTGAATCCACCTCCTTAGAAATTCACGATCAAAATTCAAATTCCGAGATTTCGCCTGGTCTAATGGCATCTACACATTGAGTGTGCTGCTTCAGCAACACTCGTGGCCGCCCAACTCATGCTGAAACACTGAACTATGTTTCATGAGGCAGAGGTATTTTTGCGCTCTGGTGATAAGAAGGAACTATTCCGGGCTTGTGGCAGCTTATCTTTTAGTGTCACATAATTGAAGTTTATTTTTACATTTGTTTAAAGAACAAAGGGACCCTGATGGTATTTACGATTCTCATAGTTGAGCTTGTCTAGCTGGATTAAACGCCACAGGGTTGGTGATCTAATCTATTGAAGCAGAAATGTCACTTCTACACATTTATAAAGGCGAGTTCTCTTGGTTATCACACCACATGGATGTCGTATGAAAAGGGCTGGCCTTTAATACAGCAGTAAGTCTAACACTGCTGTGAATGAAGGAGGAAGGTGGCTGTACACCACAGCACATAGACATGGTATGAGAAGGACTGGCTCTTGATATAACACCTATTGAGATATCCTTCATAAAGGAAAGTTTTCAGGATTGAGGTCAGAACAATGACGGTTTTGCCAAACAGCATGGAGGTTTTGCCCTTCTTCCTCACCTTTGAAAAGATGTTCCTTATTTATCTAACGTGGACGATCCTATGACAGTCCTAGTCCAGATATCAAACGGCCCCTGCTTTATACAAGATGTGCGCTACATGGGGGTACTGCTTGTTTGCTGTTCAGTCGAGATAACTTGAAGGTTACTATAACATAAAAAAGTACATATCAATATTAAAAAAGGAGCAATACTGACAGCCAACCACAGTATCGTACTCCTTTTGTTATATACTGGGTAAAAACGAAATCTCACCACGCCGAATGTACTCTTGTTACAGGTGTGACTAGTCATGGGAAAATACATTTGTGATAAATATAGCCATAAAATCTACTCTTCCATAGAAGACATCCATCTAAGAAGCAGGGAGGTGTATTTTAAAACTAAGAACGATGTTGGCTGAACGATTACGATTAGGACTAACCTCAGGCAATACTCACTATGATCGGGGTATCAGTATGTTTTTAAAAGTGTTCCACAGAATGCCAGGATATCTTTTACAGGTTTTACTATTTACATTTACTATTTACCTATTTCCTTTCTTAACGGAAGACAATTTTTGAATGAAAAACCGAACCCACCTTGCCACGGACCTTAAAAAGAAGTAAAACTTGTGATCTTTTAAGATACTTAGAATAAAGATATTTTCCTGATCGTCTTGCAAGACCGTCCCCTAGATGAAGACGGACTCCTTCAGGTAACGAGAATACGACCAAGACCACGATACGATCAATGCCTTCATAGTTCTTAGTTTTAAAAACACCTCCCAGGCCCGCCGTCCTGACTGGTAGGATTCTGTCCTCGGAGAGGACAAATTACAAAGCCGCTGACCTGATGGTATATCACATCATAAAGGACCATAAAATTACGATGGACCTTAGTGGGAAATATGCGCATGGGCAAATAGGCACGGACAACCCCGCTCCATCTACTTAGTGTCTCTCAGCACTAGGGTTATAAAACCCGCTATATCCCCATTTATCGCTCATGAACTGCCCATCGGTCACCGGCGGTCACCCACTATGGTATTCTCTCAGGACGGCCAGTTAATAATTGTCGTCTGCTTCATATTCCACTGGTCCACAGCTCCAAGCCGAGTCTTTGCAGTTTGTTACCCTCTAAGAGGTATTAAATCATACATCTTGTAGGGAAGCCAACGGATGTTTGTACTGAGCAGAGATAAAGAGAGTGATATTATAAAGCTTGCTACACGCAAGGGACAAAAAGGATTTCATCTACTTGATAGAACGAGGCAACCGGTACACTCCGGGTTCATGATAGAAGCGTGCATCAGATAGGTTGTACTTCTTATCGATAAGCATTGCAGCGGCGATATAATTCAAGGACATATACACTGTACAAA
The DNA here is from genome assembly GCA_950022655.1 of Alentia gelatinosa. NCBI lineage: Eukaryota > Metazoa > Annelida > Polychaeta > Phyllodocida > Polynoidae > Alentia > Alentia gelatinosa. The sequence goes on from OX465593.1 coordinate 23,539,145, forward strand.
TAGGTACATGTATATACATGAACATACTTATAGTTACACATAAAGTTCCTTAAAGAAATTTAACATAACTCCTCTCAGGCTAAATTGCACAGGACGTCGAGCATCACAGCAGCATACCAGAAAGAGGGTGGGCGGAGTTAGTCTTAAGCATTTCTATTCACACTGTACGACGGTTTTACGATTTTCTACCCCGCCGACTGTGTTACGATTCTAGTTGTTGATCAACTCGAGGACACTAATCGATGAGGGAACACACCTGTGTATGTGGCAACCCAATTTCTGCTCATTCAGCAATTAATTATGCCAATTATGGGCCGATATCGATACCCACCCCGGGGGTATTTTTTTAACTCTGTTGTCGCGGACAGCGGGAGGAACATGTTCCATTTTTCATCTGGCCGTTATCGCAGCATTTGACTGCAATTTATCGGCGACCAAGGTACATCTTCACTTGGGGAGGGGTGTCTAATCTTAGGCGAATAGCTGAAAGGAAGGTGCAACTCTGACCGACACCGGCCGACACCGTTACGGTACCTCACCTGAGACAAATGGTTTTTAAAAAAGAACGCTCAGCATCAGTTACCTTATAGAGCCCCTTAGAATAAAATATCCTTGCCAGAGTATACAAGTACAGTTTGATGTAGTTGACACGAAAGCAATAATTTTAGGTATTCCTAGTTGAATCTCACCTTGATAATTGAGGGTTTCCGAGGGATCCAGGGTAAATAGGTTATTTAGTTTTTGTGTTATCAAATTATTTTTTACTTCCATCAATTTACACTGTCCACACTAAAGTTATATCCTGTGATAATGCTTAAAACCCCCAATAAACTGATACTAGGAACGAAACACATACAACCAATCTGCAATATCTGTCAGTTTATACCGGGTATCTTTTCCTTATAGACTAACATTGGGAACTCATATTCAATACCCATGGAGTATTGCCAATAGGGGATGCTGTCCCCAATGTGACAGAATTACGATTTTCTGACAGAACTGGACCTGTCTCATCTTATCCTATACCTCTGTGTATCATTGGCGAACTCAACATCTTCTGATTGTATTGGACCTGTCTTAACTTGTCTAATACCTCTGTGTATCATTGGCTAACTCCCATCTTCTGACATTATTGGACCTGTCTTAACTTGTCCAATACCTCTGTGTATCATAGGCTAACTCCCATCTTCTGACAGTATTGGACCTGTTTTAACTTGTCTGATACCTCTGTGTATCATTGGCTAACCCTCCATCTTCTGACAGTATTGGACCTGTTTTAACTTGTCTGATACCTCTGTGTATCATTCGCTAACTTCCCATCTCCTGACAATACTGGACCTATGTGTATCATTGGCTTTAGTGTGACAATGGTGTAGCACCAGCCTGTATGCAAGAATGCAATCATCAGCCCTTCAAAGGGAGCACACAGTTATTGCCTTGTTTATAGGGCCACGAATGGATTTATGCCGCCTCTGGGCATTGCCATTGTTTACTTTCTGCAGGTAGCGAACATGAATCGTCTCTGGCCTGAGGTGCCCCCTAGTGGCCGGATTCTCATCTCTGATCGGGGGTCAGAATGTAAACTAGTTCCCCGGACCCTGGAAGGGGGCGTTAGATGTACATAACAAGGTCAGGGTTATTGTTACTCTGTAGCACGGTTTGCTTCTTTTTTTCGTTTTTAATTCTTTATTGGTCAATAAGAGAAGTACAACAAATTTTCCTTTCAACATACCTTTTCCAACAATTAAGGATTGACCAATAAAAATGACACCCCGTCAGCCAGGCAACTTCACTAACGGCTGGTTTTCATCGGTTGTCATTTGTCACTATAACAACGATTTGTTGATGTATCAATAAACATTTCACCATGGTCCGTTTTGTATGAGGAGTATTACATGATGTCAGTTCTTAAAAGGAGGTCCAAGAATTCCTTCATTTCACTTGTATATTAACTTTCCTGTTAGGGTTAAAATATGTAGGAGGAGTAGGGCAGGGGCCACATGCCCCCCATTCAGAAATTTTCCTTAGGATTGTTAGTTGTTTTTTTTCCCTATCAATCTTGTTTCTATAGTTTAAAGTTAAAATGTGATGATGGTGTACAAGAACGGATCATTTCCACGAAATATATTACAAATACCCTCAGAATCTTGCCTTTGGCCAGTGTCGTGAGTTGGAGAAGACTTTAATTAATGCCACTCGTCTCTATCTTTGGTAGCAAAGACGTGAACTTTGGAACAATTTATACTGCAAAAAATTCTCAAAACTGATTTTAGGAGCTGACCACGGAGGTACTTATATAGAACTGCATCGACAATCGTATAAATACACAATACTCCACGAGTTTGGATGTACCGGAATCGTCATCGAGGCGAAGCCGAGTGACGATTATTGCACATCCAAACAAGTGGAATATTGTCTATTTTACTATTCGACTTCGGTTCTGGATTTATCTCACCCCTTTCTATGATATTAGATAGCATCAGAATATCAGAATAGTTCGAATATACCTAGCAAATACATATGACATCATATCACATTCAATACGCCACGGCCGTGGCATAGTATTATCACTTTACGGGGGTGATCGTTGAGTATTTTTTCCTAATGTTATTTCTATGGCTAAGCTTGTACCAGGGGTGTGATAAAGAGTTCTCGGCAGCCAACAACCAGGGCAGGCCTTTCAAGGCAACTCAGTCCCTAATTCATTTTCTTTCTGGTTGTAGCCTCATATTCTCGCAAATTTTGCTAGCTTAGACAGAAGGAAGGTGTTCTTGTACAAATAAAAATCAATTGCAATTGCTCAATAGTCAAGATAGGTGTCTCGTTAACTGCATTCGTCCGTGATACAGCCTGTTTCCAATGGCCGACTTTTGCCTACCGAAAAAATTATCGCCTCTATCACCAGTTTGTAAAAAAATAAATTTGTCAGAAACCTTCAGTAGAAAAACAAAATAAAAAAACGTCAGCGACTGCATGATCCATGTTCCGGTTTCTGGCGTATTGCGGTACATTGATATTGGTAATACAGTATAACCCCGCTTCTGGGACACCTCGCTTAAGGGGTCACCCCGCTCAAAGGGTCGGTTTTCTGGAACAGAAATTTCTATGTACTTTAATTTAACCTCGCTTAGGGGACACCCCACTTAAGGGGATAATTTACTTGGAGCCGAGGGTCTCCCCCTTAAGCGAGGTTTTACTGTAGTTTATGGGTACAATAGTCGGTCGGCATCAAAGACATGTAAGTCGGCAAATGGAAACAGACAATCGATAAAGAGAATCGCCGATCTTTTGTGAAGCCCTTTAACGTTCGCACCGCCCTCACCTCCTTTGAACATTTTAACGATCATTTTGTCTGCACGTGGAAAAGCACCATCACAGGACAACCTCTGTTTACAGCCGATCGTACACTCTCCCTGCCAGTTCAATGTGTGTCATTGTAATGTCATGCTGAATCTGTCAGATTCTATTTACAGTTGACTCACGATATAATGTTTTACTTGTTAAAATATATTTTGAATCCATCTTTGATCTTGTAGCAATCACAAAGAGCGTTGTTTGAACAGAGTTACTGAATGGAGTTAAAATAACAGTGCTGTCTGCCGTTGTGTTGTATCAAAATATTTTGTTCTACAGAAATTGCCATTAGTGAACTACAAATAGGTACAAAATTGAGTGACTGCTACTTCACTAGACATTTATAAAATGTATCACATGAGCTACAAATATGAAAATATGTTATTAAGGAGATATTTGATATATTGAAATGAGCCAAGTAATGACTATTTTAATCGGCTATAGCTTATATATAGTGTATCATATCTCTGAAATCTCCAGTTCATTCTAATCAGTTATTAAACAGAATGAATCAATCGGTTACCTAATATTTTAAATAAAGATCTTCAATCGGAGCCAACATGTTCATGTATCTGGATTAGAAGTTTGAACAAATACCAGAAATGGAAGGACATATTCATAACAGGGAATCGCTGTACAGAAAGGGGCAAAAAGGGTCCAACACTGTAAATAATTACGCTGTAAACAAATTGCAATACAAGGGTGTCAAATAACAGCCAGTTGGTGTCAAACAATGGTGTCAAACAACAACCTGTCAACAAAAACTCTGTGTCGAGGTGCTGAAGCTGGAGGGTCTTAAAGAAAATGTGAACGTTAATTAACAAAAATGTGACTATTTCAACAGAACGGGGATAAATGATTAAGATTGACCCGGAAGAACATCTCCGGTCGTAGTTGTGGGTAGGGGAGAGAGGAGGGGGACCACATGTACCATTCTGTATTCATCTCCTTTGTCAAGGTCATTACAGACACGGTACATAAAATAAACATTCCCAATAGGCAGATCTAAAAAGCTCCCTTTTTCTTCAAAAATCCATATTACATTTTACCGAGCCTATAAATATTGTCAAGTGGTGCAAATTTGGTTTCATTTGCTCGGTTTTGTAATTTAGCCCGAAAACGTATTGAAAGCCAAACGAGCTTCGATCTGCAAGAAGTTTGGGAATTCACTGCAAATTGGGTTTGTGAGGGTGATTAAAGTTTAACAGAGTAATACGGGGAGGACTGGTTGATTTGGGTGAGGGTATTTGTTTGGGGGGGTCAAATATTATCATAAAATTCCTACCTTCTGCTTCGGCTGATTAAAATAAAAATCACAGAGGAATTATGAGGTATTCATTGTAGCTTATTTTCATACAAGTTTGTTGGAGGATATTCATTTTCATTTTATACAAATAGAAAAGTATGTAAAAACACCTTCTACATGTACTTAAGAAGGATCCAAATAATGTGAAGAATCCTAGACAACATGCTTTTACATTGTGGATGAAGTTTAAAAAGATCATTTCAATAACAAACAGAGTGATTCATTTATCATTCCGACCAGTTTCCCCCCGTTAAACAATCCAGGGAACAACAGATACGAAATCCAGTTTTACAACTAGAGATAATAATAGTATTTTATCTTCCCAAAATCAGATATGAAGTTGATGTAATATTATGTGATATTTCTAAAGGAGATATGTTCATTTTTATACCTATAACCAGGCTAATAATACCCCCAATAACCCCTATAAAACATCCCAAATAACCCTTATAAAAACATCAGGTACACATCAATTAAGGCATTGTGTTTCAGATTAGCAATGGTATAGCATGTAAGCCACCATGGTTCTCAGAACATCGAACCTGCTCCCGGATCCTGTTAACATTCTCAGACTCTAATCTGTTCTTTACCTGGTACTAAGGAAGAAACTGATGAGTGTTTGGTCTGTGTCCCCGTATGTCATCGGATTTGGAGCTCTCGGAGATATGAACGAAGCGATAGCCGAGTGCATATTCTGAAGAACTTCAAACGAGATACCTATTGGCGACACAGACCAAACACGTATATGTTTCTGATTTTATCTTAAGCCGGGGACACACCAACCGAGTCAAGGCAGCGATCTCCAGAATCGCCAACACAAATTTGCTTGTCTGTGCGATATTACTTCATAGTAATATCTCACACCAATAATTTAGCATCTCTGACGCAATAATCAGGTGGAATATGAAATGATAGCTCACATATACGCCATTTTGTGTTGGCGATTCCGGAAATCGCCGCGTTACTCGTTTAGTGTGTATCCAGTATTAGCCTGGATATAGTTATCACCCATTGTGTATGAGTTACAATACTCGCAAGCCTGTTGAGAATCAGTTCCTGATGTTAAGCCTATGGATGTTTATACCAGGCTAAGATGACTTTCAATAGTTTCACAAAGAATTGCGATAGCTAGAGTTGAGTAAAGTTAAGATAAACGAATTAGCTGATTCACTACAAAGTTTCCAATTGGCTTACCTTCTTCTCCCTTGACTGATTGGAATAGAAACCATAGAAGAACATTAAGCACTGATCTCTACCATTGTTTGTTGCATTCATTTTCCATCGTCTCGAATGAATTAAACCCAGTTATTGTCGTATTAAAGGCTATGTCATTCTCTCTATAGAAGAAGGGTACTATTTTCCTGTATGCAATGGCTTTGCAATGGTCCGTCAATGGGGACCTAGTATATGATGGATAATAAACTCATATCATAAATACAAATATCTAATCATAAGATGGTTGATAAACAATGAGATTAGGTAGTCTTACTGCACATCATTTCCTTATATTCAAGTATATATTCCATGAACCATAAAGTTATCACTAAGACCTACTTTGTGTAGATTCTAATACCTTGTATTATTATCCAGCTATGGTTTCTCTGTAGAGAACACATCGGTGGTGTATATAGCTACCAGCGGAGGATCCAAACTTGTGTATCTTCCTAAGACGATACACAAGTTTGCTGCCACCTAACAGACAATCATAGATCTATCTTTATTAGTAAATGCTCACAGGCATATATGCGTTGCCTAAAGGTTAGAATGGTAAAATATAGACTTCTAGCATGCTATCTGTGTGCTCTTCACTGTATAATTGGGAAAGAGAGGGTGCCAGTGTCTCGGGGTATTAGTGGCATGATCAGCTGACCATGGCCAATCATTCAAGACAACTCAAGACCAAAATACCTCATGAACCACTGGTGCTTGATATGTTTGGATACTAGACTTAGTCAGTGATAGGAATGGCATTTTGACTGAGTGCGAGTGGATTACAGAAAACTATCCATAGTCTGAATGTAACCCAAACGTTTTAATTGTAATTAATTCATAATTACATGCTCATTCATCAATGATGAACATGCCATTTGCTTTTTTGACAATTTTTATCAGGGAATGTGTTTTTAATAGACACCATCTATATCGAATTTCGAATTATCTAAAATGTAGATTCGCAGTAAGTTTTCATGTTTCAGCTGGGCACACCAGGAAGCTAGAAGTCCATGTGAGCACTCTAACCTTAATGCCGAAAGAGAAACACAGCGAGTTCGAAGAATTCGAAGCAGTACGGTGTTCCCATTTCTCAGTATTTGACTATTTGCTCGCTGCATCTAGTTTATATTGAATCAAAATAGAGTATGAAGTGTTCTAGAGACATGTCCCATCTTGTTACCTGATCCTATAGATTGTTGATCAAATGATAACCTAGGTTCCGATTAGATTAAGATTCCTTCATCAGTTATATTATCATGCATCTGCGCATGACTGTCTCACTCTGACTGGCCAGCTGTACAGATTCCCTCCTGCACACTGTGCACGAACTAATGAGTCGTTCACTCCGTAAAACGTGTCTTAAGCCGGGCCCCCACCTACTGCGACGGTCTACGACATACTTCCCAATGGCTACGATTTGAAATGCCCAAATCGTGGCCTATCGGGATGTCCCCGATAGCTCCAAATCGTAGACTTGGTTTCAGATCGGAGAGCTGTAAATCATACTCGCTGACCATGATATCTTCCCTATAGGCTATGATACCCTATGACAGGCTACGAAATTTCCAACATGTTGGAAGTTGTCGGGACCTCTACGATTGGTGTCTTCAATCGCAGCCTATCGTGAGCTGTCGTAGACGAAATCGCAGAAACCTGTCTCACCTACCACGATTATGGCTGACCTCACGATAGAATCGGAATGGTGTCGGAAAAGGCTGTCGTAAGGCCAATCGGGACCAGAATCGTGGTAGGTGGGAGCCCGGCTTTGTGGTGAAATAGCATTTTTCTTAAATGATTTCCAAATACAGTGAAACCCCTCTTCTGGGACACCCCGCTTAAGGGGACACCCCGCTTAAGGGCCAATTTGCTCGGAACGGAAATTTTTCCCACTATTAAGAGTTTATTTTAACCCCGCTTAAAGGGACACCCCGCTTTAGGGGACAGTTTTTCGGTACAGAAATGCTTAAAACCCCGCTTAAGGGGACAGTTTGGAAGGACATCATATCAAAAACACTGAAAATCCAAGATTATGGTGCCCGTTTGTACGGGACAGACAGTTGTCGCAACCAGAACAATAGACTAAGCATTCCCGTGCAGGCCCGGGCGGCCGGAGTGTGTTTTTTCACTGTAATAATCACATCTCCAGCGGCTCTGGGCGGGCCACAGTGAGTGGATATTAGTGTTACTTTCGCACCCGTTGAAGGTAGGCGGTTAGAGGTCCGCTTACAGGTTAGCTGTGGGCGACACAGGGAGGGCTGGGGGCTTTGAAGGTGCGGTATTCAGTGAGCCGTCGCGGCTCTGGGCGGCTCACAGTGAGTCCTTTATAGGGCTGCTGATTTCTCTCAGAAGTTAGGGGGGGGGGGGGTGGGGGGGGGGGGGGGAGGGGGCATTGACCGTGGGTATAAAAAAAGGGTTCGTACAAAGACAGCTCAATGAAATCCCAGGCTTCTTCCAGGCTTTTCCAGGCTCTAATAGTTTTTTTCCAGTTTGTTTCTGAAGGGTGCATATCATATCTGGTCGCTGTTTTTATAAACATGTCTGATTCATCAACAAATTCAGTTAAGATTTCTTCATCTAAGAATTAGTATGCAAAAATGTTTTGCCATCTTTAAATATGAAGACTAATAATCAAAACCCTGCTATGGTATTAGCAATTTGCTATACATGGTCAAATAAAGGATTTTTAGAACCATTTAATTCAAGCCACTGAAATTTCATAGGTATCATAGTTAAGGAAAGCTAATAAAGACCAGAATTTCATAGACTTAAAATATTGTTTTAATGTAAAACTAAATTTTCCAGGCTCTTCCAGGTTTTTCCAGGCTCTCTCTAAGAATTCCAGGCTTTTCCAGGCCTGGAAAACCAAAAAGCATAATTCCAGGCTTTTCCAGGTTTTCCAGGCTCTGTACGAACCCTGTAAAAAGAAGAGAATTTCACAAGCAAGGCATATCCACCTTCAACCTCTATTATCTATTTTTTCTTTTTTTGTACATTTATATTCATTTATATTATAAAATTTATATTTATTTGCTTATTTATGTGCTATTGATAAACCTTTTAACCTAAAAACCATCGTTTCCTTTATTTACGTAGGTATTCTCTATTGTATAACCAGACTGAAAACCCCGCTTAAGGGGCCACCCCGCTTAAGGGGACACTTGGCCCGGAACGGAGGGTGTCCCCTTAAGAGGGGTTTTACTGTATACAATAATAAGGACACATAGTAAGGGTGTCAGAATTACATCTGTTCCTCGCTCATAAAACCCTTTGAATGTTTCTGACTAAAAGAACCTGGAACAGAATTCCTTTGAGCACACTAACTAAGGTTGCAGATAATATAAATTATAATTTGATTACCTAACTCTTCAGAATCATGAATTTTATTTTTCTTTACTATTGTTAATGCTCTGCCGTACCATTATTGCACTGCTATAGACAACACCCAGTCTGATAAACATATAGGGCCATCCATAAAGTACGTAAGCAGAATTTCTGAAATTTTCGACCCCCCAACCCTCCTCCCGATCTTGTACGCAATAGAACAAAGAGGGAGCATACGCAAAATTTCCGTTTAATTCAGTTTATTTCATTCCCCACGTCATGAAATGTATTGGACACTAAACATACCTTGGGACTAAATACTGCGCCAAAACTGTCTTTAGTTTAAAAATGAGAATAACAATGAATTGCAAACTTCACTAGTCTGGATAATGTCAAGACGTCTAAACTCAAAAAGAGCTGACTGTATTTTTGTTGAAGACTTTTGTCACAGTGGTGCGTTGAAGTCGCCTATTCACAAGCATCGCCCTAAACACTATGTTCAAGGAAAGGGAAGGTGAAGTGAAGTCCTATTGTAGGCAGTATTAGACTGCACATGAAACACAAAAAATGGTGAAACACCTAGCCTTACTCAACAGGCATAACTCGCTTTAAGTGAAGAAAGAAGCAAATAACAAACAGTAGATCCTGTGCTACAATCAGGACAGAAATCTACAGAAAGATTGAAATTGCTGCTAGCAACTTTTTACATTCAATTAACGAATATTTCTTGTTCAATGTTTCTGTTATGTTTGGCATTTTTACATTAACAATTTGTTTCAGTTATACAAGCTAGCGCCCGTGTATTACTTCACGTCAACCCTCTCGTGGTTTATGGCCGCCTGTCCACAAAACCATGGTTTATTGTCTATGTATACCATATGTCTGACTCTATCTGTATATCTCCCTGTCTGTGTCCCTATCTGTTAGTATGTGTGCCCTACACTATCTTTGTCTATGTCCCTGGTTGATAGTATATATATCTGACTATTTCTCTTTGTATATGTGTCTTAATCCTACGCCATAGATTTAACATTGACTCAGTGTATTTGACTGAGCGTTGAATAAAGTGTTATTTATGCACCGAGGTGAATAAAAAAACGGACCAATCAGGGACGAGATAACAAAAGTAGACCCAGCAGCATTGATAAACGCGGCCATCCTCTGATGAGTGTCAACACGCTACTAACATGGATAATTACAAAATTGTCTCTGTATATCGGTGAGATGGGGTAGGACAAATACGAAACCGAACTCGAGTTAGCCTTCTCAATGTTTATCAGACTCCGGTCAGGTCTACTACTCACTACACTCGGCTAACGCCACGTGCAGTAAAACACAACCTGCCCATCAGGGCATAAACATTGACAAGGCTAACTCTCGTTTGGTTTCTACTAATTCTGCATCTCTGTCTGTTTCTTTGTCTCTGTCTTTATCTGTATATGTCTGATTCTTTCTGTTTACTTGTCTCTGTCACCATCTTATGGCATGTATGTCATACTCTCTATCTGTCTGTCTGGGTCTTTCTTCCTGTCTCCGTGTGTAAGTATCTCAAACTCCCCATCTGGCTCTGTCCCTAGCTGTGTATTTATCTGTTTACATCTGAATAACTGTATGTCTATATTCATGAAATTCCATGATTAAGAGTCTCAGCAACACTATGGTAAAGTCACAGGTGCAAGGCCTGGTTGAAAGGAGTAAAACTGGTTTGTTGGGTCTGTGCTAAGTGGGTATGAATACCAGTAGCCAAGTCTGTCCCATCAGATATGACAAACTGAATACAATATATTTAGGTCTGTTCCATCAGATTTGAAAATGTAAACACCAAATTTAGTCATTATTATCATCTATGAGATTCCTTAACTAGGAGTAGATTACAGCATCCGTAACTAAGTATAAATTGAGGTCGTGTTGTAAAACCCTTCTACTTGGCACATGGATAGTGGAGGATTAGTTTCTTTGCAGCAACCTGAAAGTCTAAGTGACCATTCTGACCTTTAGGTGTATATGAGCGCGTCTTCCCGCGCTCAACAAAGACCTACCACGACTATCGAGCTGACTATTTCATTTAATGTCACTTGTTAGATGGTAGACTGAAGATATAGATAATGTTTTTGCACATACCCATACAATACCAGAGGCTCACAGAAAATCTAAATAATGATTAAAAGACTGAACGATATCGTAGTGCACAACTATATATATAGGAAACTTTTGGAATAAACTAAACAAGGAAACACATTGATTACCGAGAGGAAATTGATTCAAAACTCGGGTCAAAGAGGAATAGTTGATCGTAATGGAAAATGTATGGACTTCGATTCAAAAGAATGAAAAATGTTATCATAAGATCCAGATCATTTTCCCTTTGTCTAGTCGTGTGATGTCATTGCATCATTTTACTGTCTTGCCCGTAGGATTCTACATGGAATAACGCCCTAAAAGGCATTGACTTATGTGTGTTAAACTTCATATTGAATGAATAAAAGAAATTTAAAAAATCGGTGGAGAGATAAAATCGGGTCGGTAAAATGCGTGCAACAATAAGAGCGTCACTGATTGTCACCGATTCAAACGAAATCGGCAGACCGGAAACTGTTGCCATGTCAATTGTTCATACAGTCAATGTCCCAATACAGGCGTGGCAGGTCTTTCTGTATCGCACCCCAGGGTGCGATTTAAAGTGAGCATATTTACAAACGTTAAGCTTTAGGGAGCATTAACGCCCCAAACTCTCAATAGAGGGAGCCAATCACTCTGACACCCTAGGCTCAGACGTGCTCTCATGTTTAGTTCGCAACACGATTAGAGGCAGGACCCTTTTTCAGCAGAAAATAACTGGTCCCAGGAGGTATACGAGTCTACTTTTAAAATACAATAATTATATATCACCTCCCAGTGTGGCCCTAAACTGCCTGTTAGCTCTATATCCAGCGAGCATTTATAATTACTTTATGACCACTAAAGTATAACGTATATAGACAATAATCAACAGACGGCCGTAAACCACGAAGGTTGACGCGTAGTAATGCACGAGAATAATCGAGTGTATTACGACGTCAACCTCGAGTGGTTTACAGAGCTGTCTATCCAATAAATCCGTCGTTTGTTGTATTTGTGTATTTGCATCTTCTAGAACAACTAAAACCCCATAATGAATTGTCATATGATAGGGTCTATCGCTAGTGACTATTTCTCATGCTCCATAGCACAAAGGGACTATTTTCCCGTATACAATGCCTTTGAGACGGTATCTATTGGATTTGAATCCGTGCACAACGGTAATGGTATCTGACAGTTATCAAACAATGGGTAGTGGTTTACTGAGTACCCATACATTTTCTCTTTTTTCAATGCTTGGCCCTTTTATTTTCAGAATGTAAACCCCCCAGGCTGTTGGATAACATCATATTATATTCATATGTATCCAGCACTTTTTGTCTGGTTTGAAGAAAAAACTCCAACATGACAAAAAACAATAAAATAAATCATCTTCAACTTCATTGCTGATGCAAATCAAATTTCACTCGATTTTGTCCATAGCATTTACAGCAAAAGAGACATATATATAAACCTCCACCCAACATCCAAACAAATTAACAACATTTTGAAATGCTCTGCCTTAAAACCTAATCATAACCACCTGCTTTTGAGGCAACGATATGATATGAGCTAGCTACCCACGCATTTTAAATGGGGACTTTGTATGCGATGGATAATAAACCCCATCTCCCCCAGATCCGGCCAGCCACCCTGGGGTTATTTCTTATACGCCTCTTAAAAGCGCCGACTGTTATTGTGTTGTCGCTTGTCCCTGGAGTGTGGGTAATACATGGCGCTGGGAATAGGCGAGGCACCAGCGGTCGGGCATTCATCATGGCGGCTGGTTTTGTATTTTCACTTCCGGAAGGCCGCCACAGGCCTTTAGCCTGGCAGTAATTCTAATCCAATCAGGACACGTGTAATAATCAGACCCGATTGATGGCCGAAATATTGAAGAATAGCAAATATTTGAGTTCCAATATTATGCCCACTACTGGTTGGTTTCTGCTTGCCTTTTTTGTGCGTATTGCCTGCTGATCAGTATGCGTTAGTTCGAGTTTTTAAAATTATTTGTTCGGGGATTAATTTTGAATATAACGTAATGAATCCTTGAAATGGGATTGGGAGAGTGTGATTTAATTGCAAACCTTATTAGATGAGGCAGCGGTAGGGGGTGAGGACTGTCCGCTTAAACCAACGTGATTCACAAGCCTCATGTTTTGGACATCGAGATTTACTGTTTGAAATTCATTCGCCCAGCGCACTAGACGACTAGAAATGTGACGATATAGATCCTCTAGCGAATAGTCTCCAGGTGAAACCCTACTTGAAATAATTGTCGTCAAGAAACGTTAACATTAGACAACTAGAAACATCAAGCAGGATTCACACGTAGAGAGTATTGTATCTGAAACTGGTGTACTTCACCGATCTGGTGTTGGTGGTTCCCAACTTAAGGGGGTGTTCCACTGGACCGACAGTAGCCGATTCTGTAGCCAGAAAATCGCCGATCATTATCGGATGCACTAGAATTTCTCAAATCTTTGAAAATGGTTATTTATTAAACTATTATTATCAGAATTAAATAAATTACAATACATGAGCTTCCTCTACAGGGCCCAGGAACAATTGATCGGGTGAGAAATCGGCCTGGTGGAGCACACCCTTTAACGACGGTACAAACGTGTTTCTAGCTGTCATGGTGTAATACAAGGAAACTGGTTTCAACTGGCTGAATTCTGAAGTTACGAATCTTATCCTACCCCTAATAAAAACGCCATAGGTTCAACATTGACTCAATGTATTTGACAGAGCATTGAATAAAGTGTTATTTATGCACCAAGGTGAATAAAAAAACGGAACAATCAGGGACGAGATAACGAAAGTAGATCTGGCAGCATTGATAAATGTGGCCATCGTCCGATGAGTGTCAACACGCTACTAACATGGATAATTACAAAATTTTCTCTGTATATCGTTGAGATGGGGTAGGATAAATATGAAACCGAACGAAAGTTAGCCTTGTCAATCTTTATACCACTCTGGTCAGGTCTGCTTCTCACTGCGCTCCGCTAATGCCTCGTGTAGTAATACACAACCTGCCCATCGTGGCATAAACATTGACAAGGCTAACTCTCGTTTGGTTTCTACTTATTATGTCACATGCAGTAAGCCTCGTGACGTCAAATTTCGTAACTATCACAGAGAAATTCTAGAATTTTACCTCCCATAATCGGTCTTCTTTAATATCATATAGCTCAGATAATTCCACATTTCTCAAAAATTTGTCACTGGTAAAGATTGTTTACGCTTGTTCTGAAACTCTCTCGATGGCTGCCATAACGTCACGTGGTCAACCTGAGTATGAGATTATGAGCCTTGGTATGAATACCAGAAATATTACATACCGATCAGTGGTATGTGGGTATGGAGCGTTTGACTGCAACTATATGTTAAAAAGATCATGTGACAAACCATAACAGCAATATAATTATCTCATACAATGAAAGGTACAAAACTAATTCTTTAAGATATACAACATTGACAGTATAAGATACTGATATCGTTGGAGCATCATCTGAACAAACGCAAAACCAATAACATATGGCTACACTCTACTTGAATTTAACTCTTTCCTTGCAGCATCAACTCCCTTGATACAGCATCTCACCACAAAATCACCTGCAGTAACACTACTCTTAAAACACCCACCTTAAACCCAGAAATAGCAATGACTTCAGCATGACTTCAGTATTTTACCATGGTATCTTGTATTTTATATTTTATCAGACCTAAATTGTCCCATTCAGACAATCATTTCTCAATCTATTAACTGTTGTATATAAAAATCAATGTTGACTGGGAGCATGATGCTGTTCTAGCCTTGGAAATGTTTGGCTGCATCATGCTGCGGTTAAAGGGTTAAATGTTGGACTTCACGCTATAACCTGTCTTAGCCACTTGAAGCTAGAATATGTGTTACCTGAGGCCATGGACCTAAACCCATCCCAGAAAATCTTCGATATACCTGAAAGTCTTAGAACATCATTACTTAAATAATAGAATATCAGTCAGAATATCGAACCCTAGCAGTTAATTTCTATGATTAGCAGCCCTTCCACTTTATTCTGGGTGATGGGAATGGGTTTTACGTGAATTGTATTCCAGTTAATTTGAGTTTGTGAAGCTTCTCTGGTGCCACGCTGTGGTGGGGAGACTGGAGGAAGCTGACACTGACTCTAATTGAAAGGTGATGCGGAAAACGACAGGCCTGTTACCCTGCCCTGCCCTATTGCCTGGATCGGAAAGTGATTCTCAGGCAATCCACTTGGGTGGCCATTCAGTGTTGTAACAAGGATAAAGCAATTAAATGTGCCTAGCCTTGTCCCTCTAAATGTTGCACAAGGGTAATCCCGATGTGGACCGGGATGGCACAGCTGCAAAAAAGAAAATCTGAATTTGTCCCTCAATCCAAGCAAAGTGATGTCTTCAGTGTGGGATCAAATGGAATTGAAAATGTCTGGGGGTTCCATTTTATTATCCACCTAATACAAAGTGTCCATAGAAAACACATAGGGAGTGTGTATGGACATACCCGGCGCATACGGATATGTTGTATGGTCCGGGTGGCGCATACGGAAAAATAGTCCGTGAGGGAAAATAGTGCATAACTAAAACGAACTGATATCGACATGCGACTTGTCCAGCAAAGGTGGACAATAAATACAATATAGACTGGTTTCAGATAAAAGCGGTCGTATGCACCTCAGAGTTGACTCTACGCAATATCCTCGCATACGCTCGGATATTAATACGCGTCAACTCCTCGGAGCATACAGTCGCTTGTATCTGAAACCAGTCAATATTGTGCATTTATCTTAGCCTTGTTTAAATGTCCATTGGTTTAACCGTATGAACTCGTTCTCAACAAACTTGTGAGTACGGTAACTCATACTCAATGGGCGATAAACAGATTAATATTTCTAGGCTAAGATAAAATCAGAAACATATTCGTGTTTGGTCTTAGTCCCCGTTCGCCACGAGATTGGAGCACTTCGAAATCTTCACTCGGCCATCGCCTCGTTCATATTACCGCGTGCTCCAAGGTCGTGGCAAACGGGGACACAGACCAAACACGCATCAATTTCTTTCTAACTGCCACAAGACATGAGAAAAAAAATCCTAATGATTTATGTTCCCAAAAATATATATTCCCATCTTCCTCATAAATACATGGGCCAAATAATTACTATCTTACAATTTCCTGGCAGATGATGGAAAAACTAGCAATCATTCTGTACCCTATACACACACATATATATATATATATATGTACATATTTATAAATATACACAAATTTACACACATATACACACATACACATGTATGCACACATACATATACATACAGACATGTAAACAAGTATCGCATGTAAGATAAAGTATACGGAACAAGGAACTTAATCTGCCTTTTCCCTGCAGACATCCCGGAGAGGGTCATGCCCCACGTGACCCACACACGTGACTGTACACGTGACCGGACGTCCGCCATGACACGTGACGTGCCGGTGACGTGTGCCCTTCGGGGGTCACGTCAGGGGTCACGTCAGGGGTCACGTCAGCCAGGCCAGGAGCTGCTCTGCCCTAATCATCGTGACCACAACATGGGATTAGGCAGATGCGCTGTCTGCATATTCAAGACGGGCTTATCTCTATCCTATAAGCTACAGATGTCTTCTCCAGTGTCATTATCGCCAGTGTTAGCCTTGTGGGATAATCCTAAGATTAATAGGCTGGTTCCGTGATAATACCTTGGCCTCCGGAAGATTTGTGGCCATTCGAAGAAGATATTGCACAGTAGATGCATATGACCATTGTGGTTTTTGTAAAGTCCAATGCACATAGATCTACTGATTCGGGGTTGAACGATTAGTTCCCAAATCGTAAAGTTGTCAGTGAACTTGTTGCAGGCAAATTATGTAACCTGAACGGCGGTATTTCCAAAGTTCCATTATTGCCGACTGGATTTATTAACATGCTTATAAATTTTTGGCGAGCAATTTAGGAACATCGACTGACAACTTGTCGGTGACAAAAGAACATCCGGGAGGGGGGGGGGGGTGTCACTAAGGTTTGGTTGACCCTTGCCTAGCTGTCTCACATCTACCGACTAGGGCTGACTCCATTAGGATGCCTCACCTGAGACATAGTACTGTCCCTTTGTTGCTCACAAGTTCATCAATTTTCCGAAATCGGTAGATGTGCATTGAACTTAAGGACTAATTCCTACTATGCAATTTTGGGGCATGTTCGAGGCTTCAACCAGCGACCATAATCACTTATTTCTAGGAATCTGCCAAGTGGAAATGCACAATTCAAAATCGCCTGACTGGCGTTTACCATGTAGGGCACCAATGGTAATCGGGACTAAGGCGGAGTTTACACTTAAGCCCAATGTCCATCTACCGATTCAGGGTTCAACGATTAGTTCCAAAATCGTACAGGAGTCGGTGAACTTGTCGCAGGCAAATTATGTAATACCTCGGTCCGTGTCGGCCACCCAATCAAGCCTCATTTACCAATGTTCCGCTGTCGGCGACAAGATTTATCAGCATGTTGATAAACTTTTCGCCACCGATTTTGGAACATAGAAACCATAACTTGTCGGGAACAAAAGGACATCTGAAGGAGGAATTTCACTAATCGGTGGCTCACCCTTGCCTAGCTGTCCTACATCTACCGACTACGGCCGACTCCGTTAGGATGTCTTGGCTAAGACAAATTACCGTCCGTTTGTCGCCGACAAAGGTACATAAATGTTCCGAAATTGATAGATGGGCACTGGGCTTTACCGACAGAAAATACACTGATATTATACCGGGAAGTGACGCATCGTTCAGTGGTAGTCCCTGAGAAAACACTGATACCGATAATCAGTGACACAACAAGTATTTCACCTCATGACAGATTATACAAAGTATACGCACCGACGTACTGCACTGACTTATTTCATATTCTAGGTATCCACTGTAGGGCACACTGCTATTGCGCTATGAAGGCAGCCATCTTGCCTCCCAACACCATCCAAAACAGCAGGTGGCGGGAAAAATTATTATTAGATTTAATATACAAAATTATTTGGGGGCTTACCATGGAGAAATTTGTTATCTGGCAGATGATGGCAGAACTAGCAATCACTCTGTGCCCTACAGCAGGTTTTCCCTGCATCGAAATTCGAACACATAAAAGGCTCGCAGTATTATCACATTTTTTATTATTTTTTTTATTAGCAAAACATGCAGTTCTACCAGAGGTAGATCTTCCACTGCAGCATAATACAAACATCATTCTCAAGTTTCCAGTCCCTGTGGATGTAAGTCGGGATGGCTTAACACGAATAGAGTTGCCCTTTCAGAGAATGATTCATGCAGAC
Source organism: Alentia gelatinosa (assembly GCA_950022655.1). Taxonomy (NCBI): domain Eukaryota; kingdom Metazoa; phylum Annelida; class Polychaeta; order Phyllodocida; family Polynoidae; genus Alentia; species Alentia gelatinosa. The sequence continues at coordinate 23,557,809 of OX465593.1, forward strand.
AACAGCATCACAGAATTCATAATAACATCTGAGGCACCTTTCATTGTACCTACATGAATACATCGCCACACCTACGAACCCGCCCACTCACAGGCACCCACAACAGAGGCAATCCACCCGGAATGGCCCCCACACCCAAGGTGCCACCCCATCTGACGCATCTCACTCACGCCGAGTTGACGCCCACAAAATGGCGGCCAAGATGGCGGCAAGCCTCGTTCTGGTTGAGGACAAAGCAGGACGCTGGGCTGATTGGATCACGTGATTAGAAACGGCGCCCGCCGCCTGGTGGCACTGTCTGCAAACAATGCGCTGCCCAAAGCGAGGTTATCACGTGACCGCCAGGCCCCAGAACGAGGCCGGGGCGGTGGTCACGTGACGACAGCATCTGGTGCCCTTTGGTGGCGCCCCCTTGTCGGAGGTCAGGGTGGCATTGAGCCTGGAGTTGGGGGAATTAGGTAAGGGACAATAATCAAACACAATCTATGTACGATTTGCATGATACTTTCTCAGGTCTAGTCCTCTTAGATGCTATGTGTAATTGCACTGTTAAACGATGTACATTCGTTTTAGTTAACACCATATATCACGGATAATAACCCTGGATTACTAAAACATCAATAATTTTTTGTGGTAATTGGTAATGCTGCGTTTACACCATCATCGCGACAGTCCCGGGGCTGTTTTAGCGCATGGTCGTACTCCGTCGGGTCTGCCGTACTCCGCCTTGAGTCACCGTACTTCCGAAACGTAAGGTAACTTGGCTGCCGGGGAGCTGCCGTACGTAAACGGAGAACCGGGGTTTACGCCAGAGTGGGGCATTATCATTATCCCACTTAACGTTTTCCATCAGTCTGAACCTCCTCCTGGAACCTTCCCCATATCATTTCTCATACTTATATGCAGCTAATTCAATCAGCTAAAACTCACTGTTGTGTTTGCTGACGTTTTTTCCCCAATAGCTCTTAGTTAATATGACTCCCCATTTAAGCATGGGTACATACACAATATTACCATGATTTCGATCTGAGTGGCCGTATTCTCCGCGTAGTTGACGCAAAGTAAAACTCAGAGCGATAGCGAGGAGTATTGCATAGCGTCAACTACAAGGAGAATACGCCCACACAGAACCAAATCATGGTAATATTGTATTTATTACTCACCTTTTGACTAATTATTAGGAAAAACGAATCTTGTAAATAATTAGAAACTCGACGCAGGTGTCGCGCATTGTTTATATAAATAGTTTCTATAATGCCCGTCAGGTGGCCAAAAAAAAGCCGTATTCTCCTAGGAGAATACAGCTTTCCGTATTCTACTCAGTAGCGATCTGGAGGCTCCATAGGCTTAGTATGGGAACGCTGTACTGGGTGAGTAATAAAAAACACTAGACTATGTAGCTGCCACGCCACGTACACTACGCTACGAAAGCTCCTTGCTACGCTAGTTTCTCTCACGGGGACAATTTAGGACACTGATAAATATTTCTGGGCTTTTCTATCAGAACAATCAGGGAAACATTTTAAAAAGGTATCTGTAATATACTGTGAACGAAACTGATGAGTGCTTGGTCTGTGTCCTCGTTCGCCATCGAGTTTGGAGTGCGCAGTAATATGAACGAGGCGATAGCCGAGTGAATATTCTGAAGCACTCCAAACCAGATGGCGAACGGGGACTCAGACCAAGCACGAAAATATTTATGATTTTATCTTACCCTGGAAATATTCATTTGTTAATCACCCATTGAGAATGAGTTACCGTAATCGCAAGCCTGTTGAGAACGAATTCCTAATGTTCGGCCTATGAACGTTTAATCCAGGCTAAGATAGATTGCAATTCTCGTCAGGGGACACCCCGTTTATCCCGTATACCCCGTACATCGGTACACACTTGCTAGGGGTCACCTTTGTTCCACTTCCTTAATTTAAGTTTGGATTAAACTACATATCAGGATCAAGAGCATAAACTCTATGAATATAAACATGAATATGGACAAATTTTCATCCATAACCACAACCACCCAATCCCTACCATCCCCACCATGGCACTATCATTGGCATTGCGGCGAGTCCATTTTTCTCATGTTATCAGATAATCAGCCTCTGCCGAGGAACCGTGTGGGTAATGTAGCAGGGGAGTGTGTGTGTGTGTGGCCGTGGATGTCTGTGTGGGCGGGGGGAGGGTGGGTGGGTTGATGGCGGGGGTGGGGGGAGGGTGGGTGGGTTGATGGCGGGGGTGGGAGGGTGGGTGGGTGGGTTGGTGGGGGGAGGGGGCACAATGGAAGCCATGGATCACGTGTAATAACGGCGGATACAGCCAGCAGGCGGCAGCACGTTAACCACATCATAAGGACCCATGTTTGCCCCATTTATCGCCCGCTACACGTGTCCGGCATACTGTGACGCCCACTAGGTGGCATCTCGCAAATGACGTGCTTGGGTGAGAACCTCGTTCCGATTCGGCAGTTTAGTGGTAAGGTTATTTTCCACTTGCCAACAAAATGATCGGTAATTTTCCGGAACCCCTCGTTCAAGCATGTGAATAGGAAGAGGTTGGATGCGCATGCTACAAGTCCATACAAACAATCGGCGACTTCGTTTAATATCGGACGAGCGATAATAAAAAAGCTCGTACGGGGGTCACATGGCTGGTTTCGTGTAATAAACCTAGGAATCGTTCGTACAAAGCCCCTGGACGATACGAGAGTAAGTGGAAGTATCAAAGCTATGTTAAGGTCTTTATTCTACCCAGAATTGACCCCTTGAGAGAGTATATTTTTATAGAACGCCCTGACCAAGCTCTACAAGCTATAAAACGAGATGATAATTTACGGTTCGCAAAGATAAATGATAACAGATGATTTTTGGACGGGCGACATGTTGACGTGTAGTAATGCACGAGTGAATGATTTACAGAGCCGATCGTAAAAAAATTGATCATTGCATTTCTTACCCATGGTCATTGATAATAATTTCTATTCATAGAAATTCCGTATTGGGTTTGGAAACGCCGGAAACCATGGGTGTGGTTTAAGGTGAATAATAAACAATGGGTAGTGGATTACTGTGAACCCATAGATTTTCAATAGGGATTTCATAACCCACAGGTAGGATACTACCACTTTGCTAACGATCAGTTATCTTTGGAAACTTCAACACACATAACATATTTAAAGCTCTTTTTTCATTCTGGGCAATTTTTTATACAGTTAAAGGGAAAAATCCACTAGGCCGATTTCTCACCCGATCAATCGTTCCTGGGCCCTTAAGAGGAAGCTCACGTATTGTAATTTATTTAATTCTGATAACAATAGTTTAATAAATGACCATTTTCAAAGATTTGAGAAAATATAGGGCATCCGATAATAATCGGCGCTTGTCTGGCAACGGAATCGGCTACCGTCGGTCCAGTGGAATTCTGCCTTTAAACCAGAAGCACAGAGAAGGGTGCATCACGGCGATGGTCAGCGGAAAGTTTCTCAAGGCGGAAGCTGAATACTGGTGAGTTTATCGGACATGGCCATGGCAGGTCCTGTGGGAGATGGTGACTCAACCTCCCCTTCATCAGTGCCACAACTCCAGTATGCTTCCAGCATTCCGCCTACGCCTGTGCAACTCACAAACAGACAGACAACCTTTGAGCATAGAGTGAAGGTGGCCTCTCCGTATTCGTGTACATGCAGGGCGTGCTGCATTAGGTCTCCCATGCGTGGAGGACGTATGTGTTTGTTATGTATCTGGTATGAAGGTGAATCAGCAAGTCAACTCATTCAGTCTTTAAAATGCCTGGGGTTGGTCTCACATAGATCAATATGTGGGAGACAAGGCTGGAGTCCAGTGAAACCGAACGTGTTGTTCTCACATAGAGCCTAAATATGCCTGGAAGCAATCCCGTGTAGGGCCTGAAGATGCCTGGAAGCATTCCTGTGTAGGGTCTGAAGATGCCTGGAGGCATTGCTGTGTAGGGTCTGAAGATCCCTGGAGGCATTGCTGTGTGGGGTCTGAAGATGCCTGGAAGCATTCCTGTGAAGGGTCTGAAGATGCCTGGAGGCATTGCTGTGTGGGGTCTGAAGATGCCTGGAAGCATTCCTGTGTCGGGTTTAAAGATGCCTTCAGGTATTTTTGACGCATTTTTTTACAAGTGTAAATTTGAATAAGAAATGATCAATATATCATAAGAAATTATCTTTTTAATAATATATGAAAAATAGTACCTTGTGATTCACCATGGTTTAGAATGTTGTAGCCAAGGAAAGCCTGGGTTATAATCTGTAGGTGTTTGTCCCTCTCCATGCACATTTTTATACCACTTATATCTATGCTTGGAGAGCCAATTTATACTCTCAAAGACACTCTCTTCCATGTTCTTTTTTCCTTTTGTGTGTCAGCGTAAGGCTAAGCTTTATCATGAATTTGCTAAACTATGACTATAATTTAGGAAGTATTTCTGCTTTCAGAACCTACATTGAACTAAATGACTTGGTTCAGGTATATATCACAAATAACGTATGTGACTGAACCACACCATGATCTTAGTCAGATCAGAGTGGAGACAGAGGTGGCGGGAAGTCTACGCATATAGGTGTAGGTCTCTAAAGCCCGGCCCCGACCTACCACGATGGTCTACGACATACTTCCCGATGGCTACGATTTGAAATGCCCAAATCGTGGCCTATCGGGAGGTCCCTGATAGCTCCAAATCGTAGACATGGTTTGAAATCTTAGAGCTGTGACTCATACTCGCTGACCACGATATCTTCCCTATAGGCTATGATACCCTACAACAGGCTACGAGTTTTCCAACATGTTGGAAGTTATCGGGACCTCTACGATTGGCGTTTTCAATCGCAGCCTATCGTGAGCTGTCGTAGACGAAATCGCAAAAACCTGTCCCACCTACCATGATTTTGGCTGACCTCACGCTAGAATCGGAATGGTGTCGGAAAGGCCGTCGTAAGGCCAATCAGGACCAGAATCGTGGTAGGTGGGGGCCCGGCTTAAAAGGAGACGACGCCAGGACAAGAACTGGTAGAGTAGCCCAGAAAGGTCTTATCAATTGTATATCTTCTCCTTTATCAATTGCTGTATCTACTGGAATATGTTGCTCATTCGTGCATGAGCAAGATTGCTCAATCGACCAAAATCTATATCTTGCTGTGTGCTAAAACGGAATAAAGGTCCTCTGATTTTCTTGTCTAAAAACAGGTGGAAAGAGAAGGAAATGTCAAAGAAAGTGTTGACATCAACATAAGTTTAGCCTGTATCTCATCTGTCAGACGCCTTGTCACTTTAGCTCCTAGATCTCCTAGGAAAATGAAGACTAGGATTAATTACCATCCAATCCCAGACTAAGGACGAAAGCCTGATGAGCAGATAGTGGGGTGACAAAGGAAGTCAGTGTATCAGGTATGTTTCATTAAGGATCTTTGACAAATAGCGACAGACATGAGGCACGAGTTGAGGTAAGAGAACATTGTTTAGTATTGATTCCACCAGAGTAAGATTTCATCAGAAGGATTCAGGTCTCTTCAGAATATATCGAAGAATATTGTATATCATTATATACCTGTGGCTGTATGAACTACGTATATTATTATATACCTATGCACAAACTCAGTGTAAATACGTACTGCTGCTTCGGGTGTACTAATTCTGTACATATTGCGCGATACGCCGTGTACCTTTGTACTTCCGATACATATGGCGTGCTTTGAACCTTAGTACGGCGTGCATTGATCTTAGTACGGCGTGCTTTGAACAAATAACGGAATCTGATTGGCCGAGAGGCCGACAACATGAATCTGGGCTGAAGAATTGCAAATGGCGGATCGCTTCACTTCGTGTGTTCCGATGCGTCTCACACGCCCAATGCAACAAGTTATCACGTGTATTGACCAAATATCGAGGTGTATAACGTGTAGCGTTCACCTGATACCGTTTAAATTGCTTAAATCTGCATATTTGATCGATATCAACATAGACCCTTGCCGAGCGGGCGTCAACAAAGGCGGCCGTATATGTGTGACTTCATTATCGGGGGTTCCCTATGCTCTAGGAAATCCCGACGATGACGTGTCGGCAGCCGCACCGTCAAGACGGCAAGGTGAGTGATGTTATCGTTCAATATCGCATATGTACGCCATTCAAACGGTCTCAGGTTAAAGCTACACGTTAGTTGCTTCAATATTTGGTCAATACATGTGATAACTTGTTACGTTCTGCGTGTAAGATGCATCGCAACAGGCAAATTGGGACACTACGAACCAAGGCGCCATGGTAACTCGAAAACGTTAACTCACACTCGCACAGGCGCAAAGAACTTCAGGATGAGTATGGTGATGTACTTGCCGCGCTGAGAGGGAGTGATAGTGTCAACAAAGTCGATTTCGGAGGATTATAACCAAAATAAGGTATATAATAATAAAAAAACACAGTGATGACGCCAATACGATGATACTTATTCTCGGTGAAGGCCAGGAAGGATTTCTGGCCTTCACCTTGAATAGGTATCATCGTATAGGCGTCATAACTATGTTTTTATATACTACCCGCTGCTATCCATGGCGTATTTATGTGACAAGGTAAATTTTCGCCATTTTTAGGTATATAATAATACGGAAACAGGCTGACTGCCTTTGTACGTCAAAATACTTGGTAAAATTATTGATAACATACATCCCTCTGCCTATGGCATCGGCATGTATGTGATCAAAAATGTCACCGCGTATTTTTGACGTACGTAGTCAGTAAGCCAGTTTCCGTATAATATCTTTACAGGGTGAATATATTCACGCGATAAATCACATGGGCTCCTGTGAATATCAAGCTGAACCTTTCATCTATTGCTGTATGCAACATCTGTTTGATATTTCTTTTTTGATTATTAAAAGTATCTTAAGTAATATCTGGAGTGGGTTGCAATTGGTCGGACCACAACCTCGTGAAAAGATAGCTTTCGAAGATGCTAAATTCTCGTCTCTGACCACCAGTATTGACAGCATTACTGCATCTATTGTTATATATATACTTTGGATCAAATTCGTCTGGAAAATACATGCAGTAATCGTTGTCCTCATTAGTGATTAAGTGAGCCATATTTCAATAAAGAAAACCTGTGGTTAGTAGTTTTACTAAATATAAAAGATTTGCACCGATTTGCTACTCCACTCGGTGATTAATAAAAAATATTTGATAATGATTTTCCAGCAAAAGTCTGCCCCAGCCCCTCAGTTACAACCGTGTGTAGGTTATAGGTAGCTCCATCTTTGCCAGATCTAATTTTGACTAAATATCGACGAGAAAAGGAGATACTGTAGTATTGTGTTTGATGTAACAGTACACAATTTGTATCATTGGTTAATATGTTCTGTCATGCTCTAAGAACTTAGTAAAACGCGAACCGGAGTTAGCAGTGTGAGTGTTTCTTACACGATGGGAAGGTCGCGACTTACTACGCGAGGCGGTAGCCGAGCGTAGTGAGAAGCAGACCTGACCAGAGTGTGATAAACACTAACGCTATTAACTCGAGTGCAGTTTAGCATTTATCCTAACCGGTCTCCACGACTTTAGAGTAATAAGAAATATTTGAACTCTCACCAATATATAGTTATTGAAGGTAATTAGCCATTTTAGTTTCTTCAAGTTGCTTGAGAGAGTGAGCTGCATTGCCAAGTAAGGCCATAGGTCGTCAACAATTCATAGACTACATTAGTGTGACGTGGCTCACGTTCTGGCAGCTAATTGGTCAATTTTGTTTATTACCCTCGTGCAATAAATAATACTTTACTGCCCGCATGCCCGAATTCTGTGACCCAATATTAAGACTATGGCGTTTTTTTAAAGTTTAAGGGAAGGATACAGAGTGCCTTTAAACACTGAAGAATTTCTGATAGTTAGGAGGCAGTGCAACACGGCCGCGGAACCCAAGTATGAATTTATTCAGTAGATTTAATTAAAATAGTTAAAAACTGGATATGGTAACTCCAAATAAAGTTAACAAAGAAATTATAATTCTCAGTAAAAAAAGAGGCTGGACATAGTCCTGTATGTCACATGCAGAAGAATGTTATCATAAAATAAAGAAGAAACTCGGCATAAAGAATGCCAAATTCCATAGTTATTCGTTAGGGGGCTCGTTGGGAGGCTAGTCTCCAAGCGGATCCTTCATCCCACTTGTTAGAACATCTGCACAAAGGATCTGCCAAGACAGTGAAAGCGTCCATGTGCATCAAGATCATGGGTAGTCTTCTAGCAGATCCTTTGTCCCGCTTGCAAGCAAAGCACCATGAAGGATATGCTGAGAGAGTGTGCCTCGGAGAAAAATGACGGTCGTCATAGGAGAATAGCTATTTGACCTATAATCTATTTTAGGTGTGGATTAGATAACAAAAACACTATGCCTCCCTATGTAATACATCCTGTAGTCGACCTCTGCCTGGCTGGCCCTTCAGTTAATTAATTTTCTAACAATACCGAAACAGATCATTGTTGAAATTATTGTTCAAACCAACGTAGAATAATCTCACAATGCGCTTCTATCTGTGAGAACTTTTCAGGTGATTCTTTCCCACAGCAAAAGTTTAGTTACCACAGTAAATAACCCATGATAATTTGAACATTCCAAAATTATCAACGTCGGGACTTCCCGTTGAAGGGTTATTACTCATACCTCAATGTTTTATTTGTTGAATTTAATTTTACCTTCATTTCATCAATTTGGTGAACACACTCACCTGAAAAAGCAAGAAAATACAAGTTATAGAAACACCGCCAATGTGAAAACAATGTACCGCAATCAGTAAAGAACACAGTGAATAATATTTAAGAGGTATAGAGAATGTGAACCCTTTCTAGGCGACGATGCCTTAATGTATATACATGAAGGACTAGAATGACTTAAGGCAATATGTTCATGGTGAAATGATGGGACTGCCTTCAGGCAATATGTACAGGGATGATGAGGATGCTTTAAGGCAGTGCTTAGATGAAGGCTGTGAATGCCTTAAGGAAGCCTATAGATGAAGGACATGAATGCTTTAAGGCAGTCTATAGATGAAGGATAGGGATGCCTTGAGGTAGTATGTAAGTGATGGACGGGAATGCCTGATAAGCATTCGTGACAAAATCAAAGCTATTTCAATAAATACAGGAACAATCTTAGGCTTGCATAATCCGTAATAACTGGAAAGGCAGGTTATTTGTAACATAAATGAAAACATTCTCGTAGCATGGCACCTCAACTGACATTGAGGAAAAAATGATGATAAATTACGTAAATTTACATTTTTGTCAGGGATCAATGGTTTGATTTAGAGGACTTCTTTATTCTTTGCACATTAATCCTAGGTATTTCACATATGCTGATACGTCCTGGGATATACTCTTAAACAACCAGACTGAATATATCACCAAGGTCTAGACAATCTTCATTTATCAGGAGAAGCAATCAGCCACACTCTCGGTGACGAGTACGACAATACTTAAGTAAAGAAAGTGAAATTACTTTAACAATCGTGTGGAACAAGGAACTATACCTAGCGTATGAAGGTGACACTTGTTTCAATATTTAGGTGATAATGTATTAAAATAGTCGCGTGTTGTGATGGTAAATAAGGCCCATGTGTTGGTACAGATGTCAGCCATACCAGAGAGCAGGGTGCCAGTGTATACACGTATGTGTCTGACAGACAGCTATGTATGCCTGTGTGTTTGTATGTATGCAGTGCACACTATTGTCTTATTGGTTAACCGTAGACTATTGGCTAACGGTATTACCGTTATGCCTCGAAAGACTGTAAATGCAGCAGTGGGATGTTAATGCAGCAGTGGGATGTTACTCTTAAATATGTCATTTGCCATCTGAGCCATACTAATTAATATCCCACAATAATGCACACACTCGGATATATTTCGTGTCAACCTACTGAAAGAAAATCTTTGGTTGACAGAATAACCTTTAAAAAGAACAGTAAGAAAGGTATGGTTGGTTCCTCTGTAATGGACAACTGCCTGACTTCTGAGCTCTTAGTTGCCATGCATATGGAGGCCAAGATGGAGAGTCTATGGTACAAATTGTTGAGGTTAGGTTTTTGTGGGACATGTATTTTATACTATAGCAACAGCCAAGAGGAAAGCATGGCAAGAATCAATCTATGAGATGAGGAAGACATGGGAAAGAAATGAAAGATATAGCAGCAACGTTATATTCAAACCTGCTAGACGTTTGCCATGTCACTTTGAGAATATGACAACCAGGAATTGTAGAAACAGTTACTGAATAAATGAAATGTTCAAATGCATGATCAGTTGTTTGCTAGTGGCTGGGTCATCCATCTCATTAAGGGAATATATCATAGGATGAAAGCCCATTTCTCATAAGACATAGGTACTCTACCAATGGGAAAAAAGGGTGCAGACATTTTCTAGGAAATAATTGTATAGAAAGGCCTGACCATGCTGTACATGTTACAAAACGAGATGGGAATTGCTGTTGTTGTGCTGATGTTGTTCCGCGAATAACATCAATTCCCATCGAGTTTTGCAGCTTATACAAGCATGGTGGGCCTTTATATATTTATACCCAAAATTAATGAGATTTTACCATATATTCTCATAAAAGACATGTTAACATGAAAGCCCACATCCTGCTGACGTTTCAACGTGTTCAGTATAACAGTGTACTGCACAGGGTTCAGTATACAATTTATACTGCATAGGGAGCAGCAGTACGTAATTATCAAATATACTGAATGGGTATAAAATAAATTGTTGTACGGCTCGGGCTGGTTTCCACCGTTGATAACTCAAGTTCGTTTTGACGTGCTACAACGTCCATTTCAGGTAACGCGCTACTATGTCCAGGTGAATCATAAAGAAAGAATGGCATTAAGTATAGTGTCGTGATCACAAAACCCAATTCCATATATGGACATACGTCCCTCAGCCTGACGGTCTTGGGACCGTACAGAATTCTGTTCTATCCTCACTACACTCGATCTGAAGCCGTCCTGCTTTAATAAATGCCATGCGATGTAAACGTATAGCAGACCGTCCACTGTCGACTCTAGTGATACAACCTTTAGCATTATTGTGGCTGAAATGGCAAAGAAATAACATAACAAGTGTGTGTATTTTCTCCATAACATTCCATCATCCTTCATGGGCAACTTGTTAATGTCAATGTTAGTGTAATCTAGCTGTATTCTGACGTTTAGTTACACTTTATGTCTTGTTGCAGTTCTGTGCTCATCAAAATTAACGCAGTGATACCTAGTATTCATTTTGCTCCGAACTGTATGTCTATAACCTAAAAGCTGTGATATGGGCAAGTGGTAGACCGCGACGTTTTTCTGTATGCTAACTTGCTTTAATAAAAAAAGGTGTGGTAGCTATGAGAGAAATAGAAGACAGAGGATTCCAGGCACATTAGATATTTGGACATGACACTCCCAGTATTTATAAAACTGAACGTCCCTAACAACTACACCTTTCTATTATTACATGTGAATGGCAGGGGCCTAAAGCAGGGTTCACACGTAGAGACTGATGTCTCTGAGACGGGTCTACTTCATACCCCTTCTCCAGCCTCCCACAATTCTCCTATGGTACAAATATCTTAGCGCAAATTGCCTTCTTTTTGCCTTTCATAATCCCGAGGAAAAAGGGCAAATTTTATTCACATGGAATGACACCCCTGGTGCATAGTCTTATAGAGAGTCCCAGGGACACTCACCTTGGATATAAAGTACCCGTGAGGTGAGGGGTGTCAAAATCACCTGGGACCTGTTTCAGTAGTTTCGTGACATGTCTAGATGGCGTCTGTGACACCATACGGACAGATCACAAGATTGCAATCGATGACACTCGGAGTTCTACTCACTTCTCGTAGGAATTAAGCAATGACACTTTAACATGAGTAGAAGATACATATAACCTATAATCGTTCCAAATATGAAGAAGATTGGTCACTCCGATTTCCTGATATTTGCTAGTCTTTTTCCGCTGTTGCTTGCACTGTTGGTGCCGCTGTTGATGTCTGTCTTGACCTAATGTCACGAGCCTACTGAAACAGGTCCCTGATCCTGCTTGCTGGCTTCCTATTGGCTCGGTTGGGAAATTGGTCGGCGACTCAGCAGTGGGGCAATTTGTCTGACCAAAATGCCGCTATAAATTTTAAACGTGTTTAAAATCAAAATCTAAAATCCTGTATTTCGTTAGAGTTAATCGTCGCCGATAATTGCATGTACAAAAGATTTGTTTCAGGGAAATGGAGTCCTTCTATTCAAACGAGGAGATGATGTTTCAGTTGAGAATCTCAGCAGGATGTGTATCAGACAAACATCTGGTGAGGTACATGGATCCCACCGTGTGAATTCCACTTAAGAAGTATTTGGAGGTTGTGGAATTCAGAGAGGGAATTGTGCCAGATGTTCGCTAGTTCTAATCCAGGCTAAAACTGTACCGTATTAACGGGTGAGCAATGTCTTATGTGCTAGCTACTTCTAGTATCATAATTAGTCATTTTATTTAGATACATGTAACTGAATATGGATATCAACTTAATCCGGACAGACACCATATATAGTTGGGTAAAGAATTTTCATATTAATAGCACCTTTTCGACTTTTTCAGTTTCCATTGTGTCTCTTGATTTAGTTATTTCACTGAAACTTCTGAGGTTGCTGTCGTTGGATGTCATGATTCTTAGGGTTACTTATATATTTCTAGTCATCTATTTCTACTTTTCTTGCCCTGTATTTCTATTTACTCTCTGTTCTCTATGTTGTTGATGAGTAGAGTCATATGGTTATTCAAATATCATGGACAGCACTGCACAATGCATGATACAGTTGATGGAGATTCTATCATCCCCGGAATATCTATTTTCAGGAAGGAAACGACCTGACTCCTGTATTTACATAATGCTGCAAAAACTGCTCATGACTTTGCCGAGTTCAGCAGTTCCTCGGCGCAGCCTGGAATAGTTAGCCATAACCCCGCGTACACTCTGCAACGCTCGACCGCCTCTGACACCGGCGACTTTGTGCGGCAGACACACGCCTTTCACCCGTGAGGTTAAAATAATAACAAACACCTGACATTTTCACCGATTGATGACTTATATTTAGACTCTACTACAGAACCCACTGAAGGTTAAATGTTGACCGAAATCCATCAAAGTACTTGACTTCTGGTTGATTGGCTTTTGGGGTTTTACGCTGTATCAACGGCAAGGTTTAGATCAAAATGAGGAACAAATGCTTTTGGTCACCCCTGATATTATTGCCACATTGACTTAACATTGGGAACTGGTACTCAATTGCTATGGAGTATTAAGAAGAAATACTCAATGGGGGATTATGTCACAAATGTCAGCCAATTAGTCAATGTGAGGTGTGGGATAAATTCATAAATCTACTCAAGTTAACCATCAAAAGTCGATCTTATCTCGTCTGAATCGCTACGTACTACATGTGGCTTCGCCTTGTGAATTACAATGCTATTTAAACTTGATGGGATACAAGCTCCGACTGTAAATTTTCATAGGCTTCCTCTGTAGTAGCAACAGCCTGGGTTATATCAAAATGAGGAGCAATGCAACCTTTTTTTAAAATTTTTTTTTTAATTTTTTATAAATTTCCTTTATTACTGTTCTTCAGTGTTATACATAGTACATTACAGTAAGTTGTGGCAACTGGCAATAAAGTTGGCCAAGCTGCGTCAGCTTCAGTACCAAGCTGATTTTCATCGCAAAGGCCCATTGACATTCAATACTATAGGCTTCGGCAAACATTCATTCATATAAGAATACTTAGCATCATAGATGCACAACACAGAATAAAACATCTTTTGAGACGAGGCTGTTTTCACGACCTTACCAATAGGGTGTATCAGTTGCATCATTGACAATTCAAAATTGGCACAGGTAGATGAAGAAGTGTAGAATTCAAAAAAGATTTAATGACCGTTATTAGAGAGAAAATGGTTACAAATCACCGAACTCGGCTTTAGCCTTACATCCATGCGGACCCTCTTTACCGAACACATTTCTGAGAGTTAACGAATCTATGTATGGAACACTAAAAGAATCAGGAACAATTAGTATGTTCATCATTGAGGAATGAGTACGGATTTTTAAACAGAAAACAGACAAAATCTTAGGGCTCTAATATTATTTTGCAGCAAGGTGAAAGTCTATATAACCTCTCTCTAACCTAGGCAGCGCGACTCGCTATAGACCCTATTGAGGTATCCCATAATTCAGTCTGTTCACAAGTTCCGGTTTTCGCTGGTTACCGACGTGGTATGCTGATAGACCCTTTAGCCGTAACCCAGAATTAATGCAGTTTAACGGTTTTCAGAAATCTTCAAATTGAAATTCTGATGCCAGAAATGGAAATTTCAGCTATTTCTACATGGAGATCCGAAATTATATTCAGTTTCTCCAATTATAAATCAGAAAACTGTGGTTCATGTTGTCGTAGTGTGCCAAGTCAATCGGCAGCGGAACTTTGCTTTACCCGGGGCGATAATCGGGAGTTTAGTAACCTCTGGAGGCTCTATTGATATTAGCTTCCTGTTATCGGTGATTTTAGATAAGTCCTACCTAATGACCTTATGCTCACATTGGAGTAGGGCGATTGCATGGGTTTAAAAACAAATTTGTTTATTATTTATTGGCTTTAGCCGTCTTCTGCGTGGCAGGTTTTTATCAGGCTTTGATAAACTGTTACATAAATGATGTGTTCAGAAACAAAGTCATCATCAATATATACAATCGGTGATGAGGTATAGTGTGGATTGATGGGGATGAGGGATGGGATGAGACTTCCTGTTATACAGTCAATACCACATACAGTCATACAACTGGAGGATATGCCAATAACAGTCTAAACCTTTACCTTCGTTATTCTACACTTGCCGAACCACTGACGTCCATAAGATATTTTTTATGACGGACCATAAGTGAATCAATGTACTTGAAGTGAAATAGTTCTAATTTGACGGCGATATTAAAGCATCTAGCATGGGTATGGTGGTAGACCGCTATGTATTTAAAAAAAAACATTTTTTAAGGTTTTTTATTTACCCTGGAGTGGTCACCTAGGACTGTGATCAGTCCTATCTTCTGGTGGCTCCAGCCAATGATTTACCTTCCGCAGGATGCCTACTGAGTAAGCTTAAAATTTGGCGGTCTTAAGAGATTTCTGCAGTTTCGTATGTTCTATATACAGTAGAACCCCGCCTAACGGACACCCCGCGTAAGCGGACACCCCGCGTTAGCGGACACCTTTGCTCGGAACGGTTCCCTCTATTAGATGTTTATTTTAACCTCGCGTAAGCGGACACCGCGCGTAAGCGGACACTTTGGCCCGGAACGAAGGGTGTCCGCTTACGCGGGGTTCTACTGTACATGATAATACAAATAACTTAAGAAGCTAAAGATAGTTACAATAATATGACAGTACAGCCTATCTTAGTAGGACCTTTTAGGCACCATCTGGCCTTACTGATATGGTTATCACAAAGTCATTCAATACAGGCAGTACATGGATTAGTATACAGTAATGTTTGGGTTGGGTTCCTTAGTTAGGACAGAGGACCCATAATTGGGATTCAATAGTGCTGTATTTTGTCTCTATCGATTCTTTTTAGGGCGGAGGTGAAATCATCCTCTGTATCAGTTTGTCTGAGTGCAGGGCTTAACTTGTTCCAGGTGGTTGCTGCTTTAAAGTTTACAGATTCCTTATATTTGTTGGTACGAATTTGGTGTTTGATTTTCAGCACAGGTCCGTCGTGGATGCGAGTCTGGCGGTTTTGGTCTTGGAGGTTAGGGGGGATTTTGCTGCGTTTATATGCTAATTTTAGGAGTTGGGTCTGTCTGCGATCCGATAAGTAATTAATTTTGAATGTTTTATGTAGGATGTTTGTCGGGATATGCTGGATGGCGTTGTTTGCTACAGGCGAACCATATTTCAATGAAAAAAAAAGACGTATAATTAGAGTAACTGTCCACCCAATATACAGCCTCCATAGAAAACATATAGCGAGTGGGTAATTCACTGGGCGGAGACTACGGGTGGTCGTAATCTCCGTCCTACATCGAGCAGAGATTACGGGAAAAAAGTCCCTTGGTTAAAAAGTAATGCAAGAGAAGATCAGCGGTAATTTAGTCTATTCTTTGTAAACTCGGATTTATAATGCTGATTGATATCTAGAATATCAACGGATCTTGGACAAATCTGATCGTATTATCCACTACGGTATAACCTCGCATATGCTCGGATATTACTACGCACCATCCCCTAAGAAAATACGGTCATCAGTATCCGAAACCAATGAAAATCATGCATTATACACCTGATACAGGGAAGCCATAGAAAACACACAGGGGTTTATATCACTACCAGCGGAGGATACGGACTGGTTGTATCACCGACGGAGGGATACAGCCGGCGCCAATTGCGCATTTCTGGTCATCAGAATGGGTAATTCACGGTATGTTCTTCACGCCTGTAGGCGAGTATATTAAGGTGGATGATAAATACAATATAGAGTCAGTGTTTTTATACAAGTGGGGCTGGCGATATATATATATATATATATATATATATATATATATATATATATATATATATATATATATATATATATATATATATAAATATATATATATATTCGATCTAGGAGTAGAATAAACCCAGCTCCATCCGTGAAGCGTGACTTGAACCTAAATTCAGGTTTACAGTCGTTCTAGTTCAGAAACAGTATACTAATTACCAACTACACTGCTTATAGTTCCCGTCAGTGAAATATGTTATAGATTAACTCTGAATTGTTTTCAATCTGTCAGTCTTCCTTCTTAGTTACACCAGGCGTATTTGTCTTAGGTAATGAAACAACAATTACCAGATCATGTAACTCTTAGTCTGTTTGTCTAGAGTCCTAAAACAACCCCCATTGGATACAAACTATGTCTGGCACGCGTTAGCCCCATAACACACCCACGGACAGTTATAGCCTGATTTGTTTGGTCATCCGCCCATTTATTTGACTTCAGATAAACGTAGCCGAGCGCTGCAGTGCGCGCCCAATGCCGAGCGGTGCAGGGTGTGCCTGGTCACGTCTGTTTACATCCGGGCCTCCACGACGGGTGGGGTCACGTGACGCGTTGCCTGGTCACGTGGTGACGCCGGCGTCCATCGGCAGTGCGAACGTGGGGGTGGTGTAATGGACGTGGCTTTAGGCTGGAGTTAGGCGGCTTTTAGCACGACGTTAACGTTTAAACGGCCTAATAGTCACGCCTAAACAAATCTGGGAGGTTAATCAGAGGGCACCAGATGAGGGTCGTGCGGTCATATACCTGGGACCTGTTTCACTAGTCTCGTGCCATGTCTAGATGGCGTCTAGATAGTGTGTCCGGTTTCATAAGAACTATACATTAGACTTTGTTTTGTCTGTTCTTGCTTGCACTCGACCCGCACACTGATAAAATCGGTGTATGGTCCACTAATCACTGGGAGAGGGCAAAAACCAAAGAAACCGAGTGTTCACTAATCGCTGGGTTGCCTTGCCTAGCTGTCCTACATCTACCGACTACGTTAGGATGGCTTGGCTGGGACAAATTACCCTCCGTTTGTCGCCGACAAACGTACATAAATGTTCCGAAATCGGTAGATGGGCATTGGGCTTTAGGGCAGCTACTTGTGTTGCCGCGAACCTACACAACCCCAATGTCTGTATGGTGTCATAGACATGTCACGAAAGTCTCAAAAGGACGTAACTTGCCTACCGAGACGTTTAACTACACAAACAAACAAACAAACGAAACTAGTGAAACATGTCCCTGGGGCCCGTTTAGTAACCTATACCCGGAAATGTAGACCCTTTTCTGTATGCCATAGAGACATCTTTGTACACAAATGTACAAGACTTACGGACAACCTTATGGATGGCTAATACTCCCTTAGCGAACAAACTTAAATATTCTTAACAATACCCCCTGTATGAGTTACAGAAAAGGGTCCTTAGGCTTGTGCATGATCCTAGATCATTAAACAGGCCGCAGGAAGGTCGTCTCACTGAAGAGGGAAGAAAGAGTCTTCGGTGAGTTTCAAGGAGTAAAATTCTAATAAAGACGACTGTAAATCTCTAAGAAACATAGAAATGCCGCAACTGCACTAATGCACGAAATTACCGTGTAACACAAATTTGAGCCTTGTTCTGACAGTTTCACGCTTTCCTTTTGCTGTCTCACGAAATGAGGGACTAAAATCTCTACTTTGGATTTCTGTTCCTATCATTTTTACCCAAAATATGGAAACATTAACTTGTAGCCGACTGAGAAGACATGCATGGATGTCTGTGTTTGTGTCAGGTCCTGACTAGACTTCTCTATACCCTCCAAAGGGCTGCTCTAATGCCAAAAGGCACGAGCTTCCAGGGATTTGACACCCTGAGCAGCTGTCCCTGAACCCCGCCATGGGACCTGGGAGCTGTTTCAAAAGTAGAGTGAAGTCTCGCCAGCGGCACGTCGCATTTCAAAGCGAGAGACCGCAACAGCGAGCGGCACTTTGAATCAAAGCGGCAGCAAAACCGGTACCAATACCCAATAGTGAGCGGCACCTCCACCTTGACAGCGACACTTCAAGTGCAGTTGTTAGCTCTCGCTTTGGCGGTGAGTACTCTCGTTTAGCACCCTCCCGACTTCTGAAACAGCTGCCTGTGCCACCCCATGGACCCTAAAGTTCAAGTCTGAAACTTCCATTCATTTTAAACTCTGTAAACAAGTCTGAAGCTTTCAATCTTTTTTATCTCTGTAAATGAAAACTAAGTACAGTAGAATCCCACCTAAAGGACACCCGGCGTAAGCGGTCACCCCGCGTTAACGGACACCTTCGTTCGCAACGGTTCCCTCTATTAGATGTTTATTTTAACCTCGCGTAAGCGAACACCCCGCGTAAGCAGACAGTTTGGCCCGGAACGGAGGTTGTCCGCTTGCGCGGGGTTCTTCTGTACTAGGTCACTGGGTCCCGATGAAAATAGGCACATCCGAGAACCATCTCATATAACTAAATTAAAGTTGCAAAACTTATTTAAAATAAGCTGTCTTTATATTGGCACTGCCACAATATGTGTGAATTCACATAAATAATTTAGGGTTCTTTCATTACTTGATTGGGGTAAAACCAAGCTCATGGGATCTGTATTTATGTGTAACGGGGATGAAAACATCTGGGATCTGCTTTTATTATCCATCGTATACAAAGCCCCCATTGAACATGTATGGGGATTCAGTAAACCACGGCCGCCTGTCCACAAAACCATCGATTATTGTCTATATAATAGCTAAGACCTGTGAAAGAACAGTGTAAAAGAAGACCTCGTACGAGGGTGATCGTTCGATAATATTCAAGTTCGTTGAGCTACGACTGTTCTACTGGAATATAGGTAGTCCATAAGTTTTCAATTAATTCTACACAAATCGTCCCTGGGTTTCCTTGACGTACAGAAAATATAGATGAGGCCTAACATTAGAATATACGAGCCTAGATTATCAAACAGGCCTCTGTAGGCCCATGGAAGAACGATTTGTAAAAGTCGAACGCAATAAAACTATTTACAAAAAAAAAAAGAAAAAAAAAGTATAGCATGATGAATGACACGCGAGATAGAATATTCATAATGGTCCAAATCAGCCAGTCGTTTGTTCTAAATGTGCGACTGCCTGAGATTTATCTTGAGCATCTAATTCATCCATATAAATAGACCCTGCTATGAAGGCATATGTAATTGAGAAATATAGAGATAAGTGTCTGATATCACAAGACTGATAACATCGAATGCTGCCCAAAGTTTCCATGTAAAAACAAGAACCACATCAAATGGTGCGCCAAAATTGCCCAAAGGTTCCAAGCGAAATTAAGAACATTAATATCCACCCAATTTTACATGATTACATGGACTGGTAAAACCAGGGTATGCTACTTTCATGTTGTGTAGTATAAGGCATTTGGTTGAATATAATGTAATGTATGAGGGTATACAACACTGTTACCATTTCAACATCTCATCTCATTAATCAACTGGTGTATACAATTACTATGTTAAAACAACATTGGTTGTTCCTAACCTGATAAGGGAGAAGTTGAATTATACTTTCAACCGTAGTATAGTGCATAAATAATGCCCTACAGCCTGTTACCGAAGTTGTAAATTGAACTCACACGAGGGACCGAGCGGAAGATCGGGAAACCAGAGCTCGGATATTTGTACATTGTATTAATGATGAATCCTAATAAACGCATTAAAAAAAACACACAAAAAAACAGTTCTCCAGAGTTACTCAAAGGTCTAAATAAAGCTAAAGGGAGAAGGAGTGCGAATCATTGACACCCACGACCATATGTAAATCTGAATGCATAACATCTCCGCCAGGCGTGGATTAAACAAGGGAGTGATACAGTTACGTTCCTTATTATCTGTATGTAAAACATACAGACTCTATCCCTTTAGGCTTAACTCATCATGCTGGCTCTACGCAATATGCCACTGGGGGGCAACCCTTGGTTATGGTCAACACGGCACCCCCACGTGGTAAACACGGAACCAGCATATAACCTGGATCCCGATGTACAGTCGGCAGTCCGGTCGGTTACCAGTCCATTGTAGTATACAGAAACTGGCTTAAGGGGGTGTTCCACTGGACCGACGGTAGCCGATTCCTTAGTCAGACAATCGCCGATTATTATCGGATGCCCTAAAATTTCTCAAATCTTTGAAAATGGTCATTTATTAAACTATTATTATCAGAATTAAATAAATTACAATACGTGAGCTTCCTCTTAAGGGCCCAGGAACAATTGATCGGGTGAGAAATCGGCCTGGTGGATTGTGCCTTTTACTGTCTTCGTACGTCAAAAATACGCGGTAAAATTATTGATCAGGTACAACCCGATGGCGAAGGCAGAGGGATGTAAGTGATCAATAATTTTACCAAGTATTTTGAAGTACTAAGACAGTCAGCCCGTTTTCGTATTATTATATACCTAAAAATGGCGAAATTTCAGCTTGTCACGTGATCACAGTACGATGTGGGTCATATGGCCATAGGTATATAATAATAACACCAGCAATAAAGGTTGTAATGGGACAAAGTTTTGGAATCATTCATCTAGCATACTATTCATGCACGATAGTAATGATACCACTGCATTACTTTTGGAGGAATCTGTTCGAAGCGTGAGGAAATCAGAAGCTTGATGTTTTATTTGCCTCGAAGCAGATTATGGACGGTGGGCTCACATACAGCATATCTGACACAACACGCTAAACCTATAGGAACAATTGTTGATTGAATCCACAGTTTCTTGCTGAGTATTTAGCAGGAGCGTAGGTACACACAAGGGGTGGTATCTAGGGCAATGAGGTGGTGAAGAAGTGTGCATACACCCAATAAAATACCATGGGAAACCCTCTGATTAGAGAGCTAGCGGGTTCTCTGTCACAGAAGTGATAACCCAGATATACAGACGCCACGCCATATGCAGCAGTACATAATCCTACCCTTGATGACTCCCTATACTTCCCAAGCAACCATACATACACAAATAATTGCACAATAGGGACCTCCTACCCTCCCTCCCTCCACCTTTCTGCCTCCCTACATCTCCTGACTAAATTAAAACGGGGTATTACATATCTAAAATACTCGAGATTAAAATTTGCCCATTCCAACCCCAAGGGAAATTTCCGCCACCAATTATATACCCCTCCCCCGCTTTCCACACTGCCTCCCCCGGAGGATCTTGGTCTAAGTAACGACCAGTCAGCTATACTTTATTAACAAGCCTTTTTTATGAACGTAAATCCATAGACCACCAGGGGGAGGCATCGTAGATAGGAGAGGCCGGGGGCAGTCGGAGATAAATTCTCAATGATTGATTGTGTTGTGAGGGTTGGTGGTAGCTCATCTACACATTTATTCCTGATATAGATATGATTATCTAATGATATGTTTAATTCATGGCTACGGATAGGCAGGGAAGAAACTGTATCACATGAGTAGATCTATCGTCCGCGTACTTAACGTATGTATCAGTCATTCCGATTCATAAAGCTTCTTTTGGCAGACGTAAACAGTATTTTGAACAGCCGTTTCTTAAGCCCAATGCCCATCTACCGATTTCGGAACATTCATGTACCTTTGTCGGCGATAAACGGACAGTAATTTGGCTCACCGAAGGCATCCTAATGGAGTCGGCCGTAGTCGGTAGATGTAGGACAGCTAGGCAAGGGTCAGCCAACGATTAGTAGACCGATTTGCTTAGGACTAATATCCTCAATGTCTGCCGGTCGAGAGAAGGGTTACGTAATTTGCCTGCGACAAGTTCACCGACTCCTATACGATTTGGAAACTAATCGCTCAACCCTGAATCAGTAGATGGGCATCAGGCTTTAGCAACAATATGTCACATCACATACCGTCAGGCCATGATAAGCTTCATTAATAGCGATTCATATATGTCTATAAATTATACATCCACATAGCCATACTACACATTTAGCTATATCATAGACTGTATAGTCATGGGAATATATTGTCCATGGATTCACCAATACATATCTAGGCTCGTACATGAAATACTTTTTCTGTGCCTCGTATAAGGGTTATCTAATAATATCTAAGTTCATTTAGTAGGACAGTCGCAGCCACCCATAAGGTCGTTCATAAGTGTTGCATAAAGTTGACCCACATCGTCTCCTTGGCGCACAGGAAAGGGCCTTCATGTACGAGCCTAGATTATTCAACAAGCCCCTGGGGCTGTACATAATATATAGAGACATAGTTAGTGTGACTGAATGGAATCTGTTCAGAGATATTTTGATCAGAAATACTCGGTGAGTTTTTCTGACCAAAATATCGAGGAACAGATGGAATTCACAGTGTCTCTTTATTATCATATACCTATAAACCATTAAAAATGCCATTCTTCAACTCACTAAACAGTAGAATGAGTGGTCACGTGATACAGAGGGACGTATGGATATTCTTTCCTCACGAGTGAGGAAACGGAATCTTTACTACTGGTCAGTAAAAGTGAGACATTCGCCGATAGGTATATGGTAATTTGTAAACAGTATGGAGAGAAGCTTACGTAACTTAAACGTATGTCCACGGATGTATACTAGATAGCTTTACTGATTTTGATACAGATACACAACATGGGACTACACAAATATACTATTTTCAATTGATATCAATATATGTCCTTGGGGATTTCTGGTTGAATATTTACAATGGCAACAGAAAAGCATACACACTATGGCTGCTTAATACATATATAAATAAACTACGGTGCTTGTGCCATAATAAATAACACTCGCTCTCATTGGACAATAATTCACACGTGCTGTGTAGTAAATGGGATACATCTCAAATGCGACGCTAACAGGAAATCCTGCCTACTCCAGACTATTTTACGTCTCACATAAAGTGCAATAAAACATGGTGCAATAAAGGATTATTTATTTCACATATACGTAGCGCTGTGGGCTATAATTCAGACATTCTTTAGTCGTGACGTACGACGGTAAGACACATCGGTGAGCCTATCCCACGGTCACCAAAGAGTGCAATGTAATACGCCTGTTAAACACTGATTACAAAACCTCCGCGCATGAAACGTAACTCAGATGTAAACGGACATGTGATTGGCTAATGGTCCACGCCTGTCATAGAAACGATAAAAATACGACCAATGAACGGCCACGATACATAAAACATGTTATATGAGTGCAGTAGAACATGGATTCTGAGAGTGACTAGTGGAAAAAGTGAAAGTATAAGAAGGTTTCTGAGAGTTCCCAGGGTAACAAACATGACATGCTACCCGTGGTATTACAAGGGCAGTGCCAGGCGCCTTTCACTGTCCAATATGTCTGACATTAAACCCTCACTAAAAGGAGAAGAAATAAAAGTAGTAAAATGATGTAATATCATCGCAGAGCTAAGAACAGAAGGTAACTCGTGTTACACATGCCTCTCTTGTCTGCGTTGGCCATTCAAGATTGTTTACTTCACTTCTTACTAGAGAGGTAATGATGTAAGGTTTTATCATAATCCTGCAGTCACTGGTCTTGTTAGATGAATTACCGTTTTTATTATATACCTGTGCACATTGTTCTTATAGTTACTGACCTCTGCTCCCTATATCTTAAAAAGCATGTATGGCCTACTGTTATACGGCTACTGCCTACTGTTATACGGCATATAGCCTATGAGCCATGGGGGCTGCCATGACCCCCCTGAGTAGGTGTTCTTCACTAATGGAGATGAAAAAGAAGGTGTTCTTCACTAATGGAGGTGCAAAAGAAGTGAGTGATAATTGGGAAGTGTCACAACTCTAGCCTTGCTCACATATGTATTTAAAAGGTTCCATGTGAAAAACATCATGTCCTAGGTTTAAACATTACCTCATCCTGCTCTGGGATGGGTTAAGGGAGTCAAGGGAACCATGGTAAAACATTAAAAAGCAGTTGAAATTCATAAGAACAAAGAGCCAGAATATGGATCTGTCCCCCAAAGGGGCCTGCCATACTGCTAGCCACCTAGTGACTGTGTTATGGACTAACAATGGCTCTGTCCCCTATACGGCTCATATCTGCAAGCTCGAATTGTACTTCGAATAGCAATTACAAGTATTTTCTTATCAATTCAAAACATCTGAGGGAAAATGATAAAGAGACATTACCAGACATTTCCTGTCGCCCATGGATATCAGATAACAATATAAGCAATGGTCTCCTTCAACTTATGGAAGTAGCACATTGGGTTCTTACAGTAGTTCTACGTAATCCTACCAGAGAAAACCCCTTGATTCATAAGTTCACAGGGTGTACATTAACATTTATGAAACAATGATGAAGTAGGGACACAAGGAAATGTGAAAATAAGATGCAAAAATAAGATGTTTATTATGTAAAGCGGGACCAATAGGTGTATACCTTCTGTCAGGGTTTTCTCTTTATTTTCATTGCGATTTTTTATCACCATCATACATGTTCTTGTTTGATCATTATAATACTTTAAGTTCACATGCCACTCCAAATATTGGAGGCTATATGGACGTCCAACTGTTTCAAATTATTTACTTACTAGGTATATAAGATTTCATACCTTTCTGTATGGTCAAAAAAAAAAAAGGAGCAGCAATGTAACTGATTGAACCTTTAGAATGATGACATGTGTAACTTTCTTTATGAATAAAACTGCTTATACAAAAGAAAAATGATAAGGAGAAAACAGACCAGCATTTAATCCGGTGATAGTTACTCACTCGTGGACAGGAAGTATGCCCCTCCTCCTAAAGGGGGTGTTCCACTGGACCGACGGTAGCCGATTCCTTAGCCAGAAAATCGCCGATTATTATCGGATGCCCTAGAATTTCTCAAATCTTTGAAAATGGTCATTTATTAAACTATTATTATCAGAATTAGATAAATTACAATACGTGAGCTTCCTCTTAAGGGCCCAGGAACAATTGATCGGGTGAGAAATCGGCTTGGTGGATTGTGCCCTTAACGGGCAAGTATTTGCTGGTCTGTGAGTTCGTGACAATTATCAGATGAAATGCTGAGTCAGTTTTTCCACTGTATGCGTTCTCCATGCTCTGAAGGTCAAGGTGCAATCTTTGACTGCCACATGTGCCACAACTATAGGGTTGCATGACTTGTATGATCATATAACATGTGTAGTCACAGGACATATAGGGTTACGTGGAATAAAAGGTACCACAGGTGGTGCCACCAATATAACTTGTGTTGTGTGTGTGTGTTATGGTTATTTACATGCTCTTTATGTGTGTGTGTTATGGTTATTTACTTGCTCTTTATGTGTGTGTGTTATGGTTATTTACTTGCTCTTTATGTGTGTGTGTTATGGTTATTTACTTGCTCTTTATGTGTGTGTGTTATGGTTATTTACTTGCTCTTGCTCTGTCCCCAGATAACGATGCTCTGCAGAACAACTGATACTCCTCACTTTACTTCACAAAGTGTTTATATATGTCTCTGACCTTAACTGATGGGGCCTAAACCCACTCTATCCGAGCAGGACTTCCTAATTACAAGTTTCAAGTTCTCACTAACTAACCACCAAACATCCCTACAATTTGACATCACACCCTAGGCACCCCATACTGAACCAGGGGGTCGTTGAATAACTTGTACCAGCGAACGGACAGGGGACAAGGAGATCCCGATGGAAGGTTATTGTTTGATATTCAAGCTGATTCAGCTATCATTACATACCTATGGCCGAACGTCTATGAAATACTACCCGCTACTAGGGGTACAGTATAAATAATGTTCGGGCCACTGCACCCGTAGTGAATATTCGGGCGCACTGTACCAATAGTGAATGCATGTACATATAATGATTATATAAAATGCTGTTTTTCTTGAAATTTAGGCATGTAATAATAAGAAAACGTAGTGACTGAGTCCGTAGGGATGCCATTCTCGGCCTTTTGATGCCATAAATACGTCCCGACGCCTGCGGCGTTGGGACGTATTTATGGCATCAAAAGACCTCGAACGGCCTATCCCTTGGGGCTCAGTAACCACGTTTTCTCTTATTACTGTTTTACCTGACCTAAGGTAGAAGTGTTGAATAAAGCATTGTCCCTAGGTCTCATAGGTGTACAGAAAATTTGTATTCATGTATGACCCAAAATTATTCAACGAGCCCCTACCCTGATGCATAATTTAGGCTCGTACATGAAGACAATTTTCTGTACATCAACGAAGCCCAAAGACGATGTGGGCAAACGTTAATCAACACTTATTGATGCCCATCTGTACTTCCGTAGGCATTAAAGTTATTCAACAGACCCGTAGTGCCCCCTCATAAAAAACTCCATAGGCTTAACATGGGATTTCTTTATGTCACAGGTGTGACATAAAGTGTTGTTTATGTCACTACTTTCTCATGTTGAAAAATGTGGAAATAGGGTAGGATAAAATCTAGACATCACTCGATTGAGTTTGAGTTTATTTATGTCACTCATCATGTTAGCTTCGTAATGTCAGTCGTCTTCGACTCGTGAAATTGCATCTTGTAGATTGCATCGAACAGTGGAAGATCTACTACTGTAGAACTGTTTCTGTATCAATTAAAAAAAAAAAAAATTACGGAGCCAACAAAATGCGTGACATAAATAAACTCAGACTCAAACTCGTGACGTCTCATCATATTATCAAACGATAACCCTCGTACGAGGTCTCTCCGTACCCTGTACTTCCGTAGGCATAAGTTATTCAACAGGCCCCAGTGGTGCCCAGTTCTCTGACACTAAACTCCCCATGCTGCATGTGGTGTTTATTTCTAACGTCGTCCCGAACATAACGTCGCATGTTACCTCGCTTCTCCACCATCTACCAACCCCTCCCCCTCACAACACCCCTCACAACACCCCCCACCACACCCCCACCGCACCCCCACCATACCCCCACCACACCCCCACCACACCCCACGCCCTCAGTAATTGTTTTTTGCCCCCATCTCCCACCAGGCGAGCTCCTTGCATTCTTGCAACTCAGCAACGTTACTGGTACGTACACAAAGTACAGGGAGGTGGCGGGTTTATCTACCTGACGGGGGTTAGAGTTACCCTGAGCCGCTCCTCTTGTCTGTGAGCAGTTCCCAGTCTGTGGTAACAGGGGCCTGTTTCTTAAAAAATATAAAAACTCTACAAAAACAGCAACATTCGCATGGCATGAAGTGGATGTTGTTTAATATTGATACTTTGTATTTTGGCAATTGTGGAAATGCTATTGTTGGTTTCAAACTGAGTGATTGATGTAAGGGTCAGGATTTTAGGAAGTATTTCAGGGTGAACGTGCTCAGATCACGATGTCAGTAAAATCAGTGCAGGAAATGAGCTGAGGGTAGTATTTATATAGAACAGATTTACATGGTTGTGCATCATACAAGATGAGGCCTGACATTATTTACGGAAGGAAGCTGTGAGGCAGAGTTCTCTAAATAACTTCAAGTGTTGTATAATGTATGGCCATGTTATGTTGTTCTATATTCATTATATACTCTAAATTCCTAATATCTTACAATAAATTGGAATAAAGACAACGTTGAAGTGAATGTTCCTAATGTGGCGATGTCTCAAAGTATTACACAATATACAAGGCATAAGGTAAGGGGAGCAGCGTTACATAACTATTGAAAGCACACGCATGGGCATCTGATAAAATGTGGTTATTTCCGCTACTACCAAATCAAAATGGTTTCTTATTCCTTTAAGGACCTCTGCTCCTAAAGAGACGCATTGGGTCTAATTAGATAAGAACACATTATCTCCAAAAATCACAGTTTTCAAATTTAATAAGATCTTTATCTCTGGCAAAATACTGATTTTCAATTTCCACATCTATTTTGTGAAGAAGAAGCTTTGGTAAACATCGAAGGCGAGGCTATTTTTAAACTGAAATTCTACGCTGCACCGACAATGTAAGTGAAAATCACTTATTTTACGGTTAGAGGAGCGTTATCTGATCTATCCAGCTAAGATATAGATCATTGCTCGCAAATCTAACATTTTGAGGTAGTAATGAGCAGAGTGGTCATCTTTATATATACCCAGCCCTTTTAGAAAACACACGCAGAGTGATATTTGACTTATGCAATAGAAATAATAAACAATTGTTAAGGAAAGGCGCTTCCTATGAAGGAAGGTAATTTGATGTTGCAGAAGGAGAATCAATAAAAAGAAAAAAGAGAAGAAATTAAACTTGTTTGCATTCTGCTTATTTAAATATTTATATCAGTAAAAGATGAACTCCTATGTTAACCTTCCTAATTACCAACCTATGTAAAAAATAGAAATAAATGCCCCAAATCTGTATCAATACCATACCAAATATCTTCGGATAATTATTGTATTTTTACGGACATGAAAATGCTATGTAAAACAAATTACACCGAATTGTTGACGAGACTAACAATCTATAGTATCACAACAGCTCTATTCAGGTCTTCATATGACGCAGGATCCCTTTGTTATAACCTAGATACCATATGGCGACAGGTAGCTATATATCTGTGATGCCAGGCCTAACGTTGTCCGTGCTACGGGAACCAGACTCACATCGATACAGTTCTCATGAAGGCAGGGACCCAGGGGCTGCAGGCAGTCCGGGGTGATCCTCGTCGGCGTCCGAGTAGTCAGATACAGATCTACTGTAAATCTCGCTGATCTGCGTGGTCTCGCGAGAGATGTGACGCTTCAGCCTCGTTGTGGGAGGTAAGCCATCGCGAGGCTGTGTGGCCAACACTGGTTCGATGAATCTCACCAATTTGTTCTCTTCAGTGTTTCATGGACAAGATTTATAAGATTTTTGAATTTTTCTGTCAGTCATTCACTAATAGAACATTATAGGTTTAGGTTTGTCAAGTGCCGGTGTATCATTTCTTCACTAGCGGACGTAGTAATCCTGCCCCTGTTGTTTGGTAGTTCGATTGAACCACAGCTGTAGTTGGTTTAGCACTCTATCTATGCCCAGTAGTTGAGGACGTTTATTGGAAGTGTAATTCCCTCAGGCGTTAACCCATTTATGGTACTTGTTTTTTTAGATGAACATGTGATATGACGGGTGATCTTTAACATTATTTTATGATTACTTATAAATCTTAAATGAATGTAATGCCTACATTCTGTGAAAGTTCCGACCTTATAGATTCATTATTGCATAAATTATGATATAAAAACTATGATTTCGTAAATCTTGGGGAATGATGCCTTGACGCATCACTTTGCGCACCTAGACTTGCTCAAGTCATTGATTATGAACGTTCATTAAATGACTAAACATTCAGAATAAAGTATATTGTAGTATTATTTTTCTCTGACTGGCCCATGCCTGTATCCCAGCGAGAATGGTAGCCATAGGATGCAGGGACTGGAGCCAGTCTTTGCCACACCCTTTGATGCCTCAATAAGGCATCATCAAGCCATGCCCCTGGGTGCCTCCAGGCATCACCTGGTGCAGATGGGTCAACGCAGCACATTCAGTAGCATGACACCAGGGAACCTGTTCTGGCTTAACCGAAGAAAGTGGCCTGGGACCTGTTTCACTAGTTTCGTGACATGTCTAGATGGCGTCTAGATGGTGTGTCCGGATTCATAAGAACTAGACATCAGACTTCGTTTTGTCCATTCTTGCTTGCGCTGTTGGTGCCACTTTTCATGTCTGTCTAACACTTTTGTCATGAAACTAGTGAAACAGGTCCATGAGGTGTAGATTTGTCTAATTTTTATGTTTGGGGTCTGTCTACTTGCGTTGTCACGAAACTAGACAACCCCAATGTCTGTATGGTGTCACAGACATGTCACGAAACTAGTGAAACAGGTCCCTGGTGTCAACCACCAGGAGAGTATGGTAGTTCGTACAATGAAAATCAAAGCTGATCGTTCCCTGGCAGAGGTTTGAAGCAAGTGCCTGCCAACCTGACTTGGACCTGCCCATTTATACAAAGTGGCCCAATCCTGTAGCACTTTCATATCAATATCTATTACTGCTGAATGTGGGATGTTGAACACAGAACAAACCCAAGATTGCTAGTTTTCTTTTTGAGGCTTTAAAAAAAATTATGATTGCAAAAGTGTTTACCAACGTACCTTTTGGCTATTACTGCTATTCGAGTGCTATCATTACCTACTTGTTTATCTACCTATCTATCTATCTATCTATCTATCTATCTATCTGTCTGTCTGTCTGTCTATCTATCTATCTATCTATGCATCCTTTCATCTCTCTGTCTCTCTATCTGTATATACCTATCTATATCATTAACCGTTATCATTTATTCTATAGCTTACAATGGGCCTTTTCCATATCTTACCGTATCTCATAACATCGATTGTATCTTCCATTGAAAAACTAATTGAAACCATGTTACTTTATTTTCGGATCTTACTCCATGTTGATGTATGTATATTATCATAGGGAATAAATCCGTCTCAGATGTCTAAGACCCTGTAGCTATTTCTGGTTTGGCGATGTAAATTCTGTACATGAGTAGGGAATAAGATAGGAATAGACATGCTGGTTTTTTATGAGTGCTACATTGATTTATTTCTGTTTCTACACACACGCCTACACCTGTCAGTATGCTCCCGATCCAGAGTGAAATATCTCCATAAAATGAAAAAAGGGGAAAAACCCGTAAGGATAAACGAGGCATTAAAGCTGGAGGTATGAGGAAAATCCCGAGGAAAGCTTTAAAGAGTGGATCAAAAGCGGGGAATTATTGTAAACAGGATAAGTGAGCAGTTTGTACAGAGGTTCGGTTCACAAGCAATTTCCCTGGATGCCCTCTCTACACAGACCTTGTCCGCCCCCCTACCTACACCCCAGGCACCCTTTTTGCCCGACAGGTTCCACCCCCTCCCACCGCACCCCCTTAATACCGTGGGAACTGGACTGTTGCCCCAGTCCCCTAGCGGGGTTTCCTGGAACTTCTGGGAGTCCGGAAACGAGTATTTCGCTGGGACCTGGCGGGCACCGCCGGCCCCATTCCCTGCCCAGCAGGAGGCGACGGTAACCAGCGAAAGCTCTGCTTCCCTTGTTGCGCACGCATCTGGAGACGAACTTCCGTCTGTGAGATATAGTTTGTTTTTTAGAAGAAAAAAAAACAAAAAAAGGTCTGACGTTATGATTGGGGCGTGCAGGTACTAGAACTGTCTCCACCAACTTCGCCAAGATGTTTTATTGTTTTGTGGTTAGCAGAACTCAGCATGGGCTCAGTCGTAGCCAGTTCCCGTCTAGTGCTCAAAGGGGATCTATATACAACCAGAAACAAATATCTAACATCCAACCGAAAGTAACCTGCAATTCGGGCATGTCGAAACGTGGACGCGAGATTAATGTAGTATAAGTAACAGATTTAGAGGTGCTGTACGTAGTATACTTAACAGATCCTGAGATAATACATGACAAGTAATGAACAATATAAATCAACACCAACTGTCAACAATGCTAATAATAATCAGGCTTACATACTGGAGAGTTCGATAAACAATGAGGAGAATTTAGCAATGATAATTTCGTAAACCCTGAACATACATCATTACACCCTACGTGAGTGATATATAAAGACATGGTTAGTGTGCCTGAATGAAATATGTAAGCAGTTGTTTTGGTCTGAAATATATACCGAGTTCGAAAAACGAGTTAAATATTTCCGATCAATAACAACAAAGAACAGATGCAATTCAGACACTCACTATGCTTCCTTATTACCTATATACCTGTAAATCATTTGAAACACATTTTTCAAACTAGTACCGTGGTATGGAAGGGCATATGGATATTCAATCCTGATCAGTAAAAGTGAGACATTCGTTCACAGGTATGTTCTAATAATGAATTCATTTTAGGAATATAAACTAACCATTTCAGACTCTCCTTTCTGGAGCTCATGAGGTTTAGATAATACTCTCAGAGGATCAGCTATAGCTTGAAAGAAACTGCCTTTGGTAATATAGAGAACTGGAGAGACATTTACAGATGGCGTTTGGCATCACCCACCCACGGCGTGGTCACGTGCACAGTGTATTAAGTCACTGAGTGACTCACCCACCAAACACGAACAACAGCAAGCGTGGCAGACAGACCGAGCAAAAATACACGTGTCTACAACGTACACTGAAGATATAGGTCCACTGACATCTGAATAGTCAAGGAACCTCTAGATTATAAGGATGAAGGTCGCTGGAAATATCTCAACCTATCAACAAGGCCGACATCTGGTAGGCATATCTTGTCAATGTTTAACAATCAGAGAATAATAAGAATCTTATACAAATATATATATGTATATAGTGGTATATATATAATGGTATAATGGACTTTTATTCATATAGATTGATTAACAGAATAAATCTATGCTTGTTTGTATTTCTGGTTAGTTTAAGCGCAAATATTTTTTATTAGAACTACTTTGGTTGGGTCTATTTGAATGAATTTGGGTAGAAAACTCTACCCCTACACATTTCCAGTGATGAGAGTCTGACCTCTGATGCTTTAATTACTCACCCTTTGATATTGCGGCACTCTTTTTGGTATCCGCAGGTACGCTTTGATATCGAGGATAACCCGATTGTTTCGAGGAATATTAATCATTCCAGGCGCGGCGATTATTGCACTGCCCTAAACCAAATACACTAGACGCTTTAGTCTTACCTTAAATTGGAGAATGAGAAGATAAGCTAAAGTGGAATTCACATAATAGGAGCCACGTTCCTCCCAGGGTTTAAAATATCATGAAATTCTGTTCCATTTTATGGGTAAATGTCGCCAACAATTCCTGGGGAAAACCATGTCTCAGAGAAATGGAACCCTACAATTTAGACGAACAAATTTTGTAGGAGTACAGAATCTCAGGAGGATTTGTCTCATACAAACACCATGTATGGTACATGAATCCCATCGTGTGAACCCCGCTTAAGAGGAATAGACTTCTATTAATTAACATCATTACGTGGTATCAAATAAATATCATATATATATGTGTGTATGTATATATATACATATATATATATATATAATATCAAAAGGGAGGGTTATAGAGACCAGAAATACATATATGTGTACATGGACTTAATTGTGTTGAATTGTAAATGCACAACCAGTTACTTAGTATGGGAAACATGCCCAGCTACGGGGCATAGATTAGGGAGAGATCATAGAGACTTAAGCATGTTGTACATTGTCACCCTTCACTACAGATGCAGGCCAGCTTTGTAGGATTAGCTAGGGCCCAGAGAGCCAGTGTGTCTTGGAGCGTTTTACATGAGTTCCCAGCAGACAACCACCAATCACTACAGACTGGACTGCTTAACTGACCCACTGGTGCTTTGCAAAGCTGCACCAGGCATAAGAAGGTGTAGAACTGGCTGGTTGGCTGGGTGCCAAGTGTGTTATAGGAATGATCCACAGACTGGACAAACAACTCCAAAGCCTTTTAATTGCTTCTTCAGGAAAGATGAACTTGCCATTACTTCCTTGTGCTAATAAATACTAAATCAGAACATTTACAGCAACATTAGCATTATGCTAATTCTCCAACGTCAACAGCGGTGCGGTACCGAGATGAAATATACCTAATCGGAACGTACTCGCGTACCACATTTCTTTCGATAATATTTTTTGAACAATTAGACGGTTATTCCATCTCTAAATTGCTGTTGCTATGTAACTATACGAAAATTATTCAAATTGGATTCAAGGTAGGGTAGTACAATATTTCATGCGACCATATATTTATGGTAGCTGGTATATATTTATTACTAATATCCTTACAGAAGTTGGTATTTGTGTAACAAACTAGCACACGTATATGAAAAAGACACGATTCAGCCCCCTTCTGAATTTCTATTACGCCAAAGGCCTCTCCATTATTCACGTGCACACATAGAATCTCGATGGTATTATTTCAACCTATCCATATTTGTCATGACACACTCACGGTCAAAATCGTCAGTTTGAATATTTGTTATGGCATTATAACAGTCAGGACTATCGATATAATATCAATCATAAAACTATACCTCAAAGTATATGACTTTATCGTGACAGATATGCCAATATAACGTTCATACTAGTGACGTTTCTTATTCAGCACATTGACAAATTGATCAGATCTAAAACCTGAACCCTCACAATAACATGCAAATAAATATTTACGCTGGTCCCCAGTCCGTCTGTACTGGGCTAGCCATCTGTAAGCATGGCTGCGTCCAGGAAGGCTGGGTACCAGCAAACATCTGTGTGGTAAAAAAAGTAGTCCCCACGAGCCGCCTCACACACCCATTAGGATGTATTCATACGCCTCCACCGGGCCGATCAATTTCCGGCGGATCGCATCAGTTCTTGGCGCAGTCGCTAGAGGGCAGGTCGGGCAATCGCGGGCGGTACCACGTGACTGTCGGTGTTCTCACGTGACCTCATGCGCGTCCCGGGATTACCAGGCACCTCGCGCCCACCTGGTACACTCTCCAGACGCTACACTCTCCAGACACATCTTATGTCGTTGGGGTTGAACGTTAACCCATTCAGGGCGACAATGCCTACAGGCATTATGTACATGGGGGCGAAAATGCCTACAGGAATTATGTACAAAGGGGGCGAAATGCCTACAGGCAGTCATGATATATTCAGGCATTTTCTGATAAATACAAGAAAAATTTAAGGATTTTGTGTTAAATATGAAAAGATATATGTGGAAATCAATACATTTTGTATACTGTTGAAAGAAATTGAACTATGACAATTAAGAGGTTCTCTATGTCACATGACAAGTGAAACTTTCCTGAATGCCTCAGGGCATTCTCGCCCCCAGAGACATACAGCCCCGGGGCATCCTGGCCCCTGCAGCTCCTGGTACCCACCAACCTGCTCGTCTGGAAAGGGTTAAACGCGGGCGGACCACTCATCAGCCACTCACAGGCACCCACTTAATTACCGCCAACTGATAAAGCTGAGAACATCACACTTATATAACACCAACTGATAACTTATCTACGAACCACCCGTCACCCACTTAAAGGCATATCGCACAACCCAGAATGGCACCAACTGCTGAATTTTAAGCATTGACAACTTTATGTTCCAACTAGTCACGTCTGACTTATTCTGATGCCAAATGAGTCAAATATAATTATTTTTTACTTTCTTTTAACCCAAAAGGAAGAATTTGCCTATTTGATTTTGTTTGATTTATGTAGAAAATGTGCTAAAATAAAATGGTTTGAAATAATCCTTTGAGCAAGGATGGTAATCTATATTTTTCATTATCTAAATGTGAACTATATTCTGTAAATGATTTTACTATATCATAATTACCTTAGAATTCAAAAATATTCTTTTATAATATCATCAAATGATTACTCTCTGGATCAAAATTACAGTGACTTTTAAAGTTAGTAATATGTTCTTCAGCACTTTTTAATCATCATAGTAAAATTATCGGAAAATGACATGGCTATTGATTTTCAAGGTATATATTGTGTGGTATGCTTCTAAATTGAAATACCCGCGTACATCCCTTTTCCTCGTCCTTGTGTATCTCTAAGAATGTAGACAAATCTACTCTGTTTAACCATGTTAAAGTAATCCACCATTGGGACACTAGTGAGGTATATGTTCCCGTGCACAATGGACGTAAAAGGGGTAAAACCGCACGCAAATTAGTGATAAAAGGGGTACTTTTAATTGATAGATATATCATGTATCTTTTTTATGCGAGTACATCATAGACAGACTAACAGGATAGGTATCGCGTGATTTGGAAGGACCTTAAACTTACGCTGGTTCCCCAGTCATTTGTAGTAAAGGAGGGGGGGGGGGGGACCAGCCAACCTTGAACTTTGTATATCAAACCTCTCACCTTCACGAGATTCCCCAAATAATATGAAATAAAGAAATGGCAACCTTTCAAAAGATAAAAGGATGACTTATCAAAATGTTCCTCTAAAACCTGATAAACTTCGCTGTGGCCTTTAGCAATTTACTCGAGAACCAGCGTAAACAACGAAATAACTAATTTTGGTCAGGTACCAGTATCAGTACGAATCAGTAACCACACCTTATAACTATACTAGCAGTTCATGACAGTGGCACTGCTCCCAGCCTTACTACACCAGTCTAAATTGCAGTTTCTATAAGGCCTATAGGTGCATGACACGCCTATCTATTTCCGGTTTCCGATATGAGTGATACCTAAACGATTCCGTTTAGATGCGCGGGAAATTTGAAATCGAATCGTTGTTGTTACCGATCTAAATAGGCCGTGGAATAGGAGCTGCTCTGGAGGTGGGGCAGTAGTGAGGGTAATAGGGTGGGGGTGGCCGTGTTCCGGTATTATCGCCCGCAGCACGGCGAATCACCTGTATTATCGCTCAGTGGCAGGATGGGGCCTGTGACAACAGTGATTGATGTGGTAGGGTTAAAAACGCCCGCGCCGGGTTCGATCCGCTGCCCCGCCACAAGGGGGCCCGTGGTAGTCGATTCCGGTCAAGTTGTCATATTCGTGGGAGGCCACTGCCACCACCATCGCCACCACCACCACCGCCACCGCCGCCACCAGCACAGCGGCCATTGTCTGAGGAGATAGGATCGACGTCATAATAATACCGTCCTGTCATTCAAGAGTCAGGTCTGGGTATTGGTAAAAACCAGGGTTAGTTTGATGTGAGGTGAATCAAATGACAATAACAAAGAGAGAGAGAGAGAGAGAGAGAGAGAGAGAGAGAGAGAGAGAGACTGACAGACAGACAGACGGAGAGGGAGACAGAGACAGATTCATGGGCAGAGAGACAGAGAGAGAGAGAGACAGAGAGACACAGAGAGACACAGAGAGAGACATAGATAGAGATGGACAGAGAAAAAGACAGAAACGTAAACAGATAGATAGAGAGAGAGAGAGAGAAAGAGAGAGGGAGACAGAGACAGAGCCATGGACAGAGAGATACAGAAACAGAGACATATATGGACAGATAGAGACGGCGAAAGAAGGAGAGACAGAGAGACAGAGAGACAGAGAGAGACTTACAGAGAAAAAGACAGAAACAGAGCGAGATAGATCGATAGATAAAGTTATAGATAGAGAGAAAGGGGGGGGGGGGAGAGAGAGAGAGAGAGAGAGAGAGAGAGAGAGAGAGAGAGAGAGAGAGAGAGAGAGAGATGGGAGTATTTCCCTACTACCAACGGCAAACACATTGATAGTATGTCAGGTTTGTGAAATGTATTCCTTCCATGACTATTTCTGCCGTAATAGTCAGTGGTTCTAAAATGATGATACTGTACAAGAATCCACACGATGGAGAACCGCCCTAGTAGCGAATTATTGAAGTCAATTTAAAAGTCCTGAAGAAGGTTAATCAACCGAAACGTCGACGACAGGTCCAGAGGTTGATGCCTGCTTTATCACCATCTTGAATTTAATAGATTGTTAAATTTGCAAAACCCGCAGACTATTTGTCACTTTTAGGGCAATGCAAAGGTTGGAAAATCGCTCGTCAGGCGGAAACGGTCCATTTTTTTTTCTAGGGTCGACAACTATGGGTGTAGATAAAAAGATGATCTACTTGTACTTCTAAATAACTCTCCAGTATGAATTAAATCTTTAAAAAGGGAAGATCCCATGGAATTGTAATGGTATACATGTAGTTAGGAAAAAAAATCATTTTCTTGGCCATTTAAAATTATATGGTCGGAAAAGTAATTTTTTGTTGTATACCTGCCATTTAGAGACAAACAGACTTAGGAGTGTGTCATGCATTCCCCCCTCACCCCTTCACGAGTCACCCTTCAGAGGGGGTAGAATAGACGCCCCTCCATGCAGACAGCCTCCTCCCGGGTCCGTGACCCCGTCTCCATGGATACTGAGGGGTGATGGGGCGATCAGACACACCTGTGAGGGGCGTGAGAGAAGGGTGTGAAACAAAGCCACGCTGAGAATGGGGTGAGCAGGGAAAGAGGGCAGCAAAACACCCCGAGAACCGGGGCGAGACAAGAGAGCGATGGAAACACGAAGAGACTGAAGCGGGATTCACACGTAGAAAGCCATGTACCTGAAGTGGAATTCACACGATGGGATTCGTGTACCTCACAGGGTTCAAAATCGAATGAGATTCCGTTTCTTTTCAGGGGTAGATGTCGCCGAAAATTGCAGGTGAAAAACATGTCTCAGGGAAATGGAACCCTACAATTTAGATGAGGAGATTGTGTTCGAGTACAGAATCTCAGCAGGATTTGTCTCAGACAAAACCCTGTGAGGTACATGAATCCTATCGTGTGAATCCCGCTCTAGACGGTTGCAGTTCACACCTTTCCCCTAGTCTCCGGCGATTCTCCTTTGGTATAATGATTTCAGGGCAAGGTGTAAAGTGGAATTCACACTGTTGGTTTCATGTACCTTAAGTGGGATTCACACGATGGGATTCATGTACCTCGCAGGGTGTTTTTCTGAGACAAATCCTGCTGAGATTCTATACCTGAACACAATTCTTTTGTATAAGTTATAGGGATTCATTTCAATGAGACGTGTTTACCTTCTTGTAATTGTTAAAGACATTTCCCCCTAAAAAGGAACAAAATCGCATGAGATTTTGAGCCCTGTGAGGTACATGAATCCCACCGTGTGAATCTACTTAAACAGGGTTCAAAAACCTCATGAAATTCTGTTCCTTTTTAGGGGTAAATATCGCCAACTATTACAGTTGAACGCATGTTTCAGGGAAATGGAACCCTACAATTTAGATAAGGAAATTGTGTTCCAGTACAACATCTCAACAGGATTTGTGTGAGACAAGACCTATAAGTTACCCAAGACAGACTAAAAGTGTTGAATGAATTCATGTAAATACGATGCTGAAAAGATTGTGAAAAGTAATATTACGATGAGAAGATTTATAAGGGTGTTTTTGCTTTTGACAGAAGAAATTGACTGAAGGAAGAGTGAAAACTCTGTTGGGCAATAAAGGAAATGTAACAGACAAAGAAACAAGGTTATAAAAAAACTTGCGAAAGAAAATTACAGTTTATATAGATACTAGACGAGACTAGTATTTTAATCTTCTTCCTTATCTTTTTATGATTTCAATTGAAATAATAAATCATAACAAGACATTGTTTTAGTTCTCGATAATATGAAACCGATTATTTCAAATAAGGTCATAACAAAAGTCGCTTAAATCACTTGCTAAAAGTAGGTCACCAAATAAAGCTATGGAGGAAGAAAATTTCTCTATAATAGTTCAAAGTCTCTATCATGACAAGATAAGACTGGGAAGCGAAGCTGGAAGACTTAGTGAAGACAAGAATAGTGAGGTGGAGAAGTGATACGGTAAGGATGGAGGAGAGAATCTGACTACTGAAAGCCATGATTGTTTCAGGAGGGTTAGGGGATCTGCAGTGGATCGCTTAGCGGTGTTTTTAGGGGGGTAATACGGGGTGAGGGGAGTATTAGAGGGGGCGGGGTTAAGGTGAAGTAAAAGACATGCACCTGACACAATGTAGCGTGGGAACGTGGCGCTCTCCGGGAACAGGCTGAATTCACACTGTGATATAAGCATGGCTCAGGCCGAATCGTCTTGATGGGTACCGGCAGTATCTGGACCAGCTCCTGAACTACGCAGGAAACGGGGAGAGGATGGGTGAGTAGGGTGTAGGTGAGTAGGGTGTGGGTGAGAAGGGTGTGGGTGAAGAGGGGAGGGTGAAGGGGGGATGGGGAGGGTGTGGGCCGAGTAGGGTGTGGGTGAGAAGGGGTTGGGTGAAGAGGGAGTGAGTAGGGTGTGGGTGAGTAGGGTGTGGGTGAAGAGGGGAGGGTGAAGGGGGGATGGGTGAAGAGGGAGTGAGTAGGGTGTGGGGAAGAGGGGAGGGGGAGGGTGTGGGGAAGATGGGATGGGGAGGGTGTGGGTGAGTAGGGTGTGGGTGAGTAGGGTGTGGGTGAGAAGGGGATGGGGAGGGTGTGGGTGAGTAGGGTGTGGGTGAGAAGGGGATGGGGAGGGTGTGGGTGAGTAGGGTGTGGGTGAAGAGGGGAGGGGGAGGGTGTGGGTGAGTAGGGTGTGGGTGAGAAGGGGTTGGGTGAAGAGGGAGTGAGTAGGGTGTGGGTGAGTAGGGTGTGGGTGAAGAGGGGAGGGTGAAGGGGGGATGGGTGAAGAGGGAGTGAGTAGGGTGTGGGGAAGAGGGGAGGGGGAGGGTGTGGGGAAGATGGGATGGGGAGGGTGTGGGTGAGTAGGGTGTGGGTGAGTAGGGTGTGGGTGAGAAGGGGATGGGGAGGGTGTGGGTGAGTAGGGTGTGGGTGAAGAGGGGAGGGGGAGGGTGTGGGTGAGTAGGGTGTGGGGAAGAGGGGGTGGGTGAAGAGGGAGTGAGTAGGGTGTGGGGAAGAGGGGAGGGGGAGGGTGTGGGGAAGATGGGATGGGGAGGGTGTGGGTGAGAAGGGTGTGGGTGAAGAGGGGATGGGGAGGGTGTGGGTGAGTAGGGTGTGGGTGAGAAGGGGATGGGGAGGGTGTGGGTGAGTAGGGTGTGGGTGAAGAGGGGATGGGTGAAGAGGGAGTGAGTAGGGTGTGGGGAAGAGGGGAGGGGGAGGGTGTGGGGAAGATGGGATGGGGAGGGTGTGGGTGAGAAGGGTGTGGGTGAAGAGGGGATGGGGAGGGTGTGGGGAAGAGGGGATGGGGAGGGTGTGGGGAAGAGGGGATGGGGAGGGTGTGGGTGAAGAGGGGAGGGTGAAGGGGGGATGGGTGAAGAGGGAGTGAGTAGGGTGTGGGGAAGAGGGGAGGGGGAGGGTGTGGAGAAGAGGGGATAGGCAGGGTGTGGGTGAGAAGGGCAAGGGATGGGTGAAGAGGGGATGGGGAGGGTGTGGGTGAGTAGGGTGTGGGTGAAGAGGGGAGGGTGAAGAGGGAGTGAGTAGGGTGTGGGGAAGAGGGGAGGGGGAGGGTGTGGGTGAGTAGGGTGTGGGTGAAGAGGGGATGGGTGAAGAGGGAGTGAGTAGGGTGTGGGGAAGAGGGGAGGGGGAGGGTGTGGGGAAGATGGGATGGGGAGGGTGTGGGTGAGAAGGGGATGGGGAGGGTGTGGGTGAGTAGGGTGTGGATGAAGAGGGGATGGGGAGGGTGTGGGTGAGTAGGGTGTGGGTGAAGAGGGGATGGGTGAAGAGGGAGTGAGTAGGGTGTGGGGAAGAGGGGAGGGGGAGGGTGTGGGGAAGATGGGATGGGGAGGGTGTGGGTGAGAAGGGGATGGGGAGGGTGTGGGTGAAGAGGGAATGGACAGGGTGTGGGTGAAGAGGGGATGGGGAGGGTGTGGGGAAGAGGGGAGGGGGAGGGTGTGGGGAAGATGGGATGGGGAGGGTGTGGGTGAGAAGGGGATGGGGAGGGTGTGGGGAAGAGGGGATGGGGAGGGTGTGGGTGAAGAGGGGATGGGGAGGGTGTGGCTGAGCAAGGGATGGGGAAGAGGGGATGGGGAGGGTGTGGCTGAGCAAGGGATGGGTGAAGAGGGAGTGAGTAGGGTGTGGCTGTATAGAATATGTAGAATCTCCACTCATATTCTAGAAGGCAAAGATTTTGAATGACTTGTAACATAATTTCCGTGAAAATTTAAAACAGATATATTATCTAAATAAATTCAGTGTGTATAAGATGACAAAGCCCATAACCATAGGTTTTATAGGATGCCTTTTGCAAATCTGTATCTTGTGTACAACCAAATAGCGAGAATCTTTGTATACCAAGTCAAAAATGAGTACTTTTCAATCCCGTATATGGTTGTACGGCTTATGGTATGAAGTAACCATTGGAAATATAGGGAGTGCTTGGTATCCAGAATCTCTATTAGAGAACTTCCAGAAAAATGATCCCACCAGCAAATCCATTTCAAGATAAGTTACATTAATCTTCCCTTGATATTTATCAAATACAAACATTCAAGATGATTAAATTCATGATCAGATATCACAGTTATGAAACGTTTTGTGTACAGAGAAATAGCGAACCATATATCTAAAATGTGTAGGTCTAGACCAAATTACCTTCATGGTAGACATTGATGTGATGGCATAGTCTGCTATTACATGTACACGTATCATGCAATAGACTTTGGGTAGATGGACAGTTCGAGACTGACCTTTTTGTATTCAGGTAGGTAGGTAGGAAGGACAGGTCTGGTAGCTTTGCAGATTTACATAATAACCTGGAATTACTGGATGAGTGTGGTCAAGATATATGGCTGGTATATTTGTATTTGTACTTCAGTTTTATATATGTACATGATCCTCGGCATTACATTGTATAAGTGTGGTGTTTACTATATACCCATGCCATATACTGTAAATACGCACCGTTTCGGCACATGACGTAAAAATACTGTACGGACCGCTGGTCCGTACACTAAAATAAGGACTACCTTGCCATACATTGTGGTATTATTTTTCTCTCTCTGCTAATGTGGTTAATACACCTCACTTTCCCATGGGGATTTATTGGTGTTAAATTTCATGAGTGCCATACATGTTTATTAAGAAATTGGTTGTTAAGCCAAATGAAATTGATTTTTTTTTAAATTTCGGGTATATAGTAATATAACGTCCAACCATGTTTGTACAAGTCACAGAACTCGATGATAATTTACCGTTTGTACGGAACTCTGCATAAATGCCGCGGTCCATACAAACGGTAAATTACCATCTCGTTCTGTGAATTGTACAGCATGGTCAGGACGTTCTATATAATTATTTTTTTATTCAGTAAATAAGACGGTGTACAATCGCCTGTACATAAGGCCTTCTTCCTTACACGTGGTTAGATGAACAATTAGAGGTTGATATGTTTGTATTTAGGTAAGGCGGACATATACATTAAATTTTTAGATTTACATGATGAACCTGTATTATTGTATGAGTGTGGTAGGTAGATGGACAAGTAGAGGCTGATATGTAGGTATGTAGTTGGGTAGACAGGACCCATATGGTTGGCAGTACAGTTAGACGGGTAGGTGTAGGAGGAAAAACACCCACAGTTCACAGGCCACATCTGGTGTCGTTCTACGACTGTTCTAGGAAATACTTTAGGATTCTTTTGTAGAAACCTTTCTAGGAGTCTATTCAGACATGTGGTGCCCTAGTGAACCATCCCCATACCTACCTACAGGAACCCTTACATGAGTCCGTATTGTGGTATTCCCAGTGATACCCTAAAAATTGCTAAAACCGCCTACATAACAAACAATCACT
Organism: Alentia gelatinosa; assembly: GCA_950022655.1. Classification (NCBI taxonomy): domain Eukaryota; kingdom Metazoa; phylum Annelida; class Polychaeta; order Phyllodocida; family Polynoidae; genus Alentia; species Alentia gelatinosa. The sequence continues at coordinate 23,601,606 of OX465593.1, forward strand.
TCCGTATAAAGTCACAATGTCACAACGATTCAATCATATGTCAGACCTTTTTAAAGATACTTTTTAGTTTGTTTATCTAAACTGGCAACAAAATTGGCCTACCTTCCTTTTGGGCTGAGGTGTACATTCCGAGGTTGTAGGTTAAATATGCTTACCCCAAAGATTTTAACCAAAATTTGTTACGGAAGTCAATCAAACCAAGACAAATCGAGTTTTTACGGGCCTGAACACATGCACAAATTGCTCTGAATCAGTGTGCATTGCACTGGTACCTTAAATGAAATTGGGCATGTATCAGCACTATCATCCATCTTTCTGGGCGGCCTGGCTATCTATGGCTTCGAATTCATGCTATACACATGAATAAATATGCCAACCTACCCTCCAAACAGACCCTTCAGCCATTCTACGTGTTTTGAAGAGAAGTCAAATGCTATGCTTCCCAAATCACTTACTTCTGTTTAGTATAATTTAGTGTAAGTTTTGCTATTGTAGCCACATTCAATTTTCATTTGGCTTTACTAGAACAGGTTCTAACAACAACATGGATCCACAACGCCAAATGTCTTTTAATACTAATCGTGTACGGATATCTGAACCTCCAGGGATCCCACGTGACTGGGGTATGTTTGATAAGTAATGCCTGTGGAAGGATAGTGTATGAGGAGATCTCCTACGAGGGTTACCGATTAATAATATCAAGAGACGTCACGAGTTTGAGTCTGAGTTTATTTATGCCACACATTTTGTTGGCTCCATAATTTCACGAGTCGAAGACGAGTGACATTACGGAGCCAACAAAATGTGTGGCATAAATAAGCTCAAACTCATACGAGTGGTGTCTAGATTTTATCCTACCCCGTTTCCATATTTTTTTCAGTATCAGAAAGTAGTGGCATAATGTCACACCCGTGACATAAATAAATCCCATGTTAAGCCTATGGCGTTTTTTATTAGGGGTAGGATAATACCCAATCTCGTTCAGCTAAGACGGTCCTACCTGACGAAAGGTCATCCATAAGTTTACTTAAATCGCCCCTGGGTCCCGTTGGCGTAGAGAAAAGGGTTTTCATGTACGAGCTTATATTATCTAACAGGTCCCTGGTCCCTAAACGTATCCTACCAATTACCACTGCTGGAAGCACTCTAAATTCGAACTGCTGTAGCGATAGATTCGGTGATTTCCTGACAAGCTTTCCCTGGCCTGGGATGATAAGGTTGAAGTTTCACGAGGAGGATTGATATGAGTGTAGGAGAGCCCCCTGTAGTGCTGGATATATCATTGAGACTTCTCACCAGTCATGAACTCCCACACGTAAAGCTCGGGACACCTCTCCGTGGTGATGCATGTGTTCCTCAGTCTCTGTCAGGGCAATATGTATCTATTGCCGCTATAGAGGCAGACGGGCAATAAATCTGATATAAACGGCTGGTCAAGATACAATGAAAGCCACGTAGAATGTATAACACTGCTGCTCCCTTATGGCATTACCTTGGAGATTTTGATGGGTACAGATTCCTAACATAGTCTGATATCGTGTTTGATTTCAAACATCTGACATTTATAGCATATTATAGAGGAAACATCTGAAAGATTATGGCCAGAGCTTATATCCCATCAAGTATGAATAGCGTAGTAAATCACAAGGTGAAGCTGCATGAATTATGTCGCGATTCAAATGAGATGGGATCGAGCTCTGACCGTAAACTTCGATAGTTTTCTGAATGTGTCAACCTTTATATTGACTAATCGGTTAACATTTGTGAAATATTCCCCCATTGAGTTTTCCTCTCTGAATACTACATGGGTGTTGAGTACGAGTTCCTAATTTTAGGTCTATTGGGAACAAATACCAGGGGTGAGATGTAGTATACATTCATATAGTTGTGCTGTAGGCTATTTATTGTTAAACAAATATTATATAACATATGCCATACACATGTATATGGATTTGATTGACCAATAAGATATATGTCCAATGAGAATGGGTGTTGAGAATGATGAAATAAAATATAAGGTAAAGTTACAGGACATCATTGAACTATAAATGCTCACATCTTTGGAATTCCTTGTCATCGGAAAAAGATATATATCAGATATACCAGGACCTAAATTTTGCTCGAATAAAGGAATTTGATTAAAAAAGAAGAAGATTATATATCATGATTTGAGAATATACATGACCAGAAGGAGCACATGTAGGGTGCAGAAAGCTTGTGTTTAGGCTGAAGACACATAGTGTAAACTGATTAAGAAGACTGGGTGGGGGTTGTTGATAATGGTATTAAGGGACCTTGTTAATACTCAGCCACATGTTAGAGGGAGTGGCCGCTGCACCAATCTAAGGGGAAGCCAATGGAATGGCACTATTTTTCCGTATGCGCCCCCTGGAGCATACAACATATCTGTATGTACCGGATATGTCTCCCCATGTGTTTTCTATCTTTGTATTAGGTGGTTAATAGATACACAATATTGACTGGTTTCAGTTACAAACGGCCGTATGCCACGAGAAGTTGATTCGCAGTTATATCCCAGTGTATGCGAGGATATTGCCTAGAGTCGATTCCGAGGAGCATACTACCGCTTCATCTGAAACCAGTCCATATTGCTTTTATTATCCACCTTTTCCAGAGAAATGGCATGTTGATATCAGTTCGCTTTAGTTATGCACTATTTTTCCGTACGCACTATGTTTCCGTATGCACCCCCGGAGCATACACCATATCTGTATGCACCGGGTATGTTCATACATACTCCCTATATGTTTTCTGTGGACACTTTCTGTTATAGGTGGATGACAAATAGCTATAGCTGTACTGTGTGGAGACGGATATGTATGTGTTCCCCACTATCAGTACACGGCAAGCGTTCCGGGGGATTGGCCAGGGAATAATTCAAAACCCGTGCAGTAAATTGTCTTTTCAATTTTCACTCAGCTAAGCCTGGTGGAAATGCCAGCAAGGCTTTATGCTGTGCAGTGTGCGGCCCATACGAAGCGCCCGTTGGGTTCCGCGGGGTAGCGGCGCATACCGCCATCTACCCCGGCCTGGAAGCCACTCTTTGTCCCGGGAGTCGGGCTTAGATATGGACAGGCGGACCCAGGTGACGGAGAACGACACTAAAACCGCATTCACAGGATTCCAGCTTTGAATAGTGATGCTGGTTTACAGTGTTTAACTTCAGTGAAGCGACCTTTGCCGCCAGCGACAGATCTAGGGACTGTGAGGGGAGACTGGAATGAGGATGTTTTTATAAGCCTATTTTACACTCACCGACTCTTGGTAACGAGATATATGTCGTTAGCTACCGACAAATATTTTTACTCTTTTTTTTATACAAATCTCTAATTGGAAATTTGAATAAAAACATACAGACACTGATCAATATGTATATACTGATCTTTGGTATTATCTGGTACCATTTATCGACAAATTCATTCTGGTACCATTTATTGACAAATTCATTCAGGTTCATATTGTCTTGGATGAATTTGGTCATGGCTCTAAAATTACCAAGGTCACCAAATCTCATGTACCAGTTTCTATCACCTGTATCATCTACCTACTTTACAAATGTGGTTAAAAAAAGGCGCCTTTGGTTGGAAAGTGGAAAATAAACTATAGCAAAGAGAGGAAGGAAGGAAGGTGGGGGGGGGGGGGGGGTAAAGTGTGTGAGGAACAGAATGAGAGGAAAGAAGAGAGGAAGAACCAGGTAACGAAATAAGTGAGGGACAAGAAGACAGGGACCAGAGAAAAGGGGTGCAGAAAGGAGTAAAAGAATGAAAATGAAGTGAGTATAAAATAGGAAGAAGGGAAATGCTAAGAAGATAGGGAGATAGGGAGTCAGTTAACTGGTGAATTATTAAGTTCAAGCATAGCTCAATAATATTTCTAATTAGAAGAGTTCAGATCTGGACCTTCTTCACCTTCATGTGGCACCTTATTAGTTGTGTGCTGCACCTCTTATTGTATAACTTTAGAGCAGAGAATTACGGTAATGGTTCTGTTATTTAACAGAGTACATATTACGCTTGAACTATACATGAGGAAGCAAAACTTGCGTTAAATGTTTTGTTATTAAAAAAACAAAAAAGAACAGTGTTAAACATGGAACAGCAATGAAACTTGGTAATAATAAACGACCAAGAAAATTAGATTTTAGCAAAGCAAAGTAATGGATATTTTTGAGAGTCTACTACAAATCACATGTTAGGATCGAATAAATTGGAAATAAACGCTGCAATAATGAGATGAAAAGAAAAAGATAATGGGAACAGAAGAATCTCAAAAGCGGAAGACACGCAACAGGATGTAAAAGATGGCCATAGCGAAGAAGGTAGTGGAAGAAGTGCGGTGGGGGAATGTGGATTGTAGTAGAGGGGATTTCTGGAGGAGGAAATAGATATATCATATTTTATGTCTCTGTTGATGATATCACTGCTGGTGGTGTGGTGTAATTGGTAGCATGCTCACCTAAAGATCGCAAGGTCACGGTTTCAACTCTCAGCTGTACACTGCTTGGTTGCCATCTTGAGTTCAGAGATTTGATCCTGGATGTGACTGCAGGAATCCCTTACTCCTAGCCTTCTCTCCTGGCAGGAACTAATTTTATTTCCATTTGCAATGGAAGAGCGTGGTACTTATACATGGCTCTGCCATAAAGTATTCCACACTGCCAGCCAGCTTTATCGGTAGCGTTCACGTCAGCATTAGGGAAAGAAAGTAATTTTCTGGGATCCTAAAGGATGCATATTGTGCTTTGAAAGTTGCACTTTTTCAGAGACTGTTCATGTGGTAATGCATTTATGTTCAGTGACCAATTGTTAATAAAATCCAGAAGTTCACTGGTGTCGAACCACAATATTGTAGTGGTTGGGTGTTCTAGTGGTGTTTTGTCCGCTCTTTGGAAGGTGGCACGGAGTGTCAATCCCCACTGCGTAGTGATTCCGGGCAACACCGCACATGAGAGTGGCGCAGCGGAGGCCGGGGTTACGTAACTCTGAGTATATATACCCCGGGTTCGCAGTGGGTCAACCGGCTGTCCTTGAGCGTCTCTCCGTGAAGAGTAGACCCTTGGGCCCTCACACTTGGTAAGGGTTTTCCGAATCCTTGTGGTGGTAGGCGAGTCTGAGACTCCAGTTGAAGATAAGCCTCCCCAGCATTACCTGGCACCAGCTGCCAGGGTATTGTACTTTGGGAGTGATTTAACCAGTTGCAATAAACAACCCGTTTATTTATTAAAATTGTGGAGTTGTATTAGCTCATACCTGCCGAACATACCGAACCGACCTACGTAATAGTGTGTAGGGTGGGATATCGCCGGGAACTAGACTTTCCGAGAGTATACCTGCCACGCTGCTAGGCCGGCAACCACCACAATATGTGTACCTCTTCATCTACAAGCACAAGTAAAGATTTGCAGGTTACGACTAATGACAATGAACGAAGGGCTGATGTCATTTAGGTCAGACTAAGAAATTTTAACGAATCAGACCATCTCAGACTAATTGGAGATTGATTAACTTATTCCGATCACCATGGAAACCCGACCATTAAGCACATCATCACCAATCAAATTCACAAGGGCCTCATTCTGCCCTAAAACCCAACCAGCGATAAATCAGCAAACCCACAAAATGGTCGTGATTATTACGCATACGCCGTGTGAGGAAGCCTCGCCTACAGTAGGACGAGGAAAATGAAAGCTGACCCCATTGTGTAAAAAGATGTCAAACTAATCATGAAAACCTAAGACCGAATTCCCCTTGGCTGCATTCTTCACGAAGCTAACCAACAGTGTCCCCTTGCGGCGACTCCCAGACCGACACTATGCTCAGCACCATGGCCCGCCGCAGGAAAATTGTAATTTCATTTCTCGAAGAAAATGCATTTAATGTCAGTCCCATGAGATGGTTGGTGTAGGAGGGAGGGGTGGAGGGAGGGAAGCAGGGGTGGGGGAGGAGGAAGGAGACAGCCCCACATCTCTCGGAAGGATCAGTGGCTCCTTCTGGTGAGCAATGAGTAATGTGATGTCACGTGGTTGATCACGTGTCGGGGTAGTTCCTAGGGAATCCACCAGGGGGGTTGGGCACGATGTGTGGGGTTGTGATCTGGGGTATGTATGGAGAAGATACAGAAACTATGTGTAGCGTGTGTGAAGATGTGTGTACGGGGTGAGGTGAGGGGTTGTGTGGGGTGAGGGTGAGGAGGACCACCAAGACAGGTAGATATGATGGAGCGGGTCACGTGACCCCTGAGTACGCAGACATGTAGAGAACGTGAAGAGATCCGCAGACCTCCCTGAAATACCCCGCTCTGTGCCCTCCCTCCCCCGCTCACTCTCCAACCCAAATACTTGACCCGCATCCCCTGGCCGCCTAATCCTAACCCTAAATTAGAGTAATCCCTCCCCCTGAAACCTAGTATGGTCATCTTGGTATCTGGACACTACACTGCACGCCAACAAGCTACGTTTTCTATGGAGTTTACGTCGGTCACTGGGTACGCTATCTTTAGTGAAAACCCAGTTTATTTGAACCCCAGATTATTATCTTGAACGTGCTCAGAGTAACTGAAAATACGACATGTCAATCTCTCAGGGATATTATCAAAGATACCCTTTTAAAATGTGTCGCCAAGTTTTCTGATAGAAAAACTCCAACACAGCATTTCTTGGTGGGCACTGCGATACCACTGGGAACCCTGACATATAGTATACAGTTTTTGTAGCATAGCGTCCGTAGGGATATAGCCCGGAAGGTTTTATATAAAACCGGATCAAGAATCGTTTAAATAGACAATACTCCATAAGTTTGGATGTGTCGCAATTGTCATCTCATCTAATGTTGACCTTCCAGGTTTATTGCAGATGCACTTTTAAAATGATCCCCAAACATTTTGCTAGAAAAACCCTGAAAATCCATATTTCAATTGATTAGATTGTCATTGCAAGATCATTGGATACTGTTGCGTATTGTTCAGTTTTATAGCATGACGGCTACGTACTGTAGCCTGGTATTTTGTCGCTATAGATTTAACATTGAGAACTCGTACCCAACACCCATGGAGTAGGGCTAAAACATATTCAATGTCACAAATGTTAATCAATTGATAAGTGATAGGGGTGAGATAAAATCTAAACTGCGGATTCATTTTGATTTGCTACATAATCCCACTCAACTTTGCCTCATAAGATTATTCCACAACAAAAACTCATATTGAAGATGTATATTGAGGATAAAATAGCATATTGAGGACGCTTTAGCAGAGACAAAAAGCAGTACAATGTAGATATATTCTAGTAGAGTGATCTATTAAATCTAGGAAGGATTTAATGTCTACCGAAACTGGGCAAGCAGAGCGATAATGCAGGGAGTATGGATTTCATCCCAACTCTCAGAAGTAATGTTGAGTAAGTGGTAGGTGCTTCTTTTCCAGAATTATTTTCTGGGTTTTTTATTTTATTTTGTTCCATTTACAGTCCTTTTTTTGCGAAATCGGACGAATTAACCACATTTGGAGCCAATTTCACGACCCCACATTAAACTGCCCAGTGGTGGTAGGCACCGCATAACCGAACTCTAGACTAGGTATTTGTTTCAGTTGGCGCCGCATACTTGAGCCACTGGCTTTGTTGTCCAATGTCTGCCGCATCAGAGCGGATATGATCAATGGAACCCCTCACCATTAAATGATGTTGAACTGTGCATGTAAAGTGCCTCATTAAAATAAGCCCGGTCCCTAAGTTGTCCTAGTCTTCTGCCCGCATTGATATATTACCATCTCCCTGAGCATCGCTTATGAATGAGGACTCTTATTAGAGTCGCCCAACTCTAGAGATCTTCCGATGAAATCCAAAAATTACAGGGGAAGGGGGATTGAAGGGGGGGGGGGGGGTCATTTAGTACTCAGTGGGTTTTGGAATGTAGGTCTACCCCCACCCCTTCCCGCACACACACATATACTGTGATAGGAATGGCTGTCCATCAAAGCACATACATCATAGTTTTACTTTGATATGAACGCTCTCTCATGTGTCTGCAATATTGATGCGATACGAAACGCACCTCTGGCCTCAGGAGATGTCAAACCGTAATGTTCTTTATGAGTGCAGAGATAGATGAATCGCATCGTATTTTTATGGTTTCCATATTTCCTGTGTGAACGTGCAGAAATCGTTTATGAATCGTTTGAAGATGCAGGATCCTGGCAAAGAGGGGATGCTGTGAGGTTTTGATCGCTCGTCCCCCTTTTCGTTAAGTGCTTGTTGAGTTGGTGTTGTTTTATGACGTAGCCAGCCCCAGGGGGAGATTAGAAGGAAACTCACGAGATCAAAATACCTTGGTCCGTACTCCACCGAGTTTGTCCAAAGAGTAATTCACAAAGCGAAGCTGAGTAATTAATCACCTAGTGGAGTGCCGATCAAGTTATTTTCATCGAGAGGGTTTCTGATTTTATCTCACCCCGTATAACATTATTATTTAATGAAATAAATCATCCAATTAGCCATTTAGTATCGGGGAAACTGCTGTAACAGACGTGGAGTATGGGTTCCTAACGTAAAGCCTATGGAGTAAAATACTGGGGTGAGATAATATAGTATATATATACGTGATGAGGATGATAGTTAACCAACAAAGGATGAACATTTGAGTTTATTAATATTTAATGTGGCGTAGACGCTCGTGGCGATATACTCGTAAAGGCTGTGTCTACTAATGTAAACTGACTTTAGATAAGCAATATATTTGGTAAGACAAGGCTTCAATACTGGTACGCTACCACGAAAGACCCAAGCAGGAATAAGTTATGAACAATGATTTCAAATAAGCAAATATCATGTGACACGGACCTGACACTCACAGCATGTGGGAGGTAGGCCAGGAACACTCTGCCATGCAAGACTCTGGCTTTGCACACTATAACAGCTGTCAAAAGGCTTTGCACACCATTAAAGCGGCGTCCACCAACCACGACAAGGCTACGACAATGGCTTCCCGACAAGGTCCACGGCAGGCCTACGATTGGAAGCCTTGTCATAGCCTCGCGTGGTTGGTGGACCCTAGTTCCCGACAAGAGTCTACGACAAGGCCATGACAGGTTATGACTGGAAGCTTGTCGGGGGCTTGTCGGGGGCCTTCCGACAAGGTTCCGACAAAATCGAAAATGTTCGATTTTTGCCACGACTAGTCCATTGTCGTGGAGTGTTGTGGTTTCCTCGATATCACTGTCGTAGTGTGTCAGTACCATGGACGCCTTTTTTACGGGAACCAGCAACGTCTACAACATGCCCCGACAACACAGTCGTAAAGCCCCCCTTCTCACGACAAGGCTGCGACAAGGCACTGATAGGAACTTTCTTTTCGGCTCTTGTCGTAGTCTTGTCTTGGTTGGTGGACGCCTGCCTTTACAATCTGGCGGCAGGTAGGAGACTATGAAAACTCTGACATCTATAGCCAATTAGCTTAAGGCAAGCATCCGGCCCTCCAATTACCCAAAACAGATCCTGCACCAAAAGCACGCTTACATTCCTCAACACAATTCACTTTGCTGACTGATAGTTGGTACTTGTGTTTTGACATTATAGCACCTGACCCTCTAACTGATATAACTAGTTTTACACTCTGATAGGTGATGATAATAGACTTCTGACATTATGCCACCTAATGAGTTTACTATGTAAAAGTTTATTGAGTTACCCAGTACTGTAGAAAAAAACGAGGGAAATTTAGTAGTAATTATGAGTGAGTAAGAATCGTCACGAGCTATTGTAATAGCCCGACATAGTAATAGACCATAAGAAACTAGGAGCAAATAGGATGTTCATCATAGATGAATGATTGTGCAATTATAAATGAATAACAATTGAAAGGTTTGGGTTAGATTCTGTCTATGGATAGTTTTCCGTAACCCACTTGCACCCAGCCAACCTGCTATTTCTGCAACTGCCTGAGTCTAGGATCCAAAGATATCAAGCACTACTGGATCTTGAGGTATTTTGGTCTTGAGTGATTGGTCATGGTCAGCTGGGCACACCTCTAAGAACCTGAGACACTGGCTCCCTGCTCTGTTCTCACTATCACAGTGAACAGCATGCAGATAGTACAGGGATAGTTTTCTGGAAGCACACTGAAAGTTCTATGTGACCACTCTGACCTCTAGATAATGTATTTAGGCGTGCAAGCACGCTCTAATAAAAGAAAGTTCTTGTAGGGTAGGTGGGTGATATCTGAAATGGCTGGCCGTCCGCGAGCGAATGACCGAATATACCCCAGTTTGATAGTGCATGGCCCGGTGGCCGGAGGGTGCACGTGACTAGTGCGGTCACGTGGCAACGGAGGCGTCCTTAGTTACCAGATCCTCTTCTGTCCGCATTACCGCCAATCTCCTGTTAGCCCTAATGGCAGGTACAATACCCTCCAACTACTAGAAACAGACTTACACTCTGACAGTTGATAAAAGACTTCTAACACTATGGCACCTAATGGCAGGCACCTTACCCTCTAACTACTGGACATAGACGTTGCATACTGTTAGACTCTGACAGCTGGTAGTGGATCTTGCACACTATGACACATATTGACAGTCACATTACCCTCTAACTACTGGATATAGACCTTCCACACTCTTAGACCCTGACCGTTGGTAGTAGGCCTTGCACACTATGACACATATTGACAGTCACATTACCCTCTAACTACTGGATATAGACACTGCACACTCTTAGACCCTGACAGTTGGTAGTAGGCCTTGCACACTATGACACATATTGACCGTCACATTACCCTTTAACTACTGGATATAGATGTTGCACACTCTTAGACTCTGACAGCTGGTAGGAGGTCTTTCACACTATGGCGCATATTGACAGTCACTTTACCCTCTAACTGCTGGAAACAGACTTAAACTCTGTGGATTTCTAGCGGACCATGAACACTGACAGCTGCTATCAAGCTGTACACATTCTGACAGCTGTTGGCACGTCCTAAACACCTACTCCAGCCATTGCCAGTGCACACACAAAAACCTCGTAAACCTATCGGAAGATGATAGAGTTACCTACTTAGTAACAAAAAAACCCTGCCGGTGGTTTGTACTGGGACATGAAGAGTGGAATGAAGATGTTTACCACCTTTTTAACTTTCTTTATTGAACTCCCAGATGTCAAAGTCCCCTTAGTCTCAAGATGAGCTTTTCACTCACTGATTCCCAATTGGAATGATCAGTGTTTCTGCGACGTTCTTTGTCATCAGTCTAGCTAATTAGTGAGCTGTTGCAGATAGAGCTTAGATGAGGAAAGTTGACTTATGACTTTTTAAAATTAAGAGCTTTATTTCCATAATCTTACAAGATCATCCAATAGATTCATCACATCACGAATATAAAGATGAGCCATGCCTAACATAGTTAGGACAAGCATCGAGCTTTTTCTTATAAAATTAATAAAGTCAGTGTGTACATTGAAGTGCTTATAAAGTAAAATATTAGCTGCATATTTGTATTTAAAAAGAAACATATCAAGGGTTTAGGCCCAGCTGAAATAAAGCAAAGGCGTGGATGAAGATATTGAGAAGACCAAATAACTAGCGCGAGTGAAAGGATCAAGAGATCTATCTATGAACAAGGAGACAAACTATCTGCTATGGAAGGAAACATGTTCAGTTTAGATTACTCCCAAAAAGAATGGAACTACCTCCATATAAACTTTCACAGGGCAACATGATCTACTAAATTACAATCCCTACATTATAGCATTACGAGCATCATCTTGCTTGACAATACCTAATTTTGTAAGAGCATTACCCCTCCGTATGGAGCACTTATTATAACTCAAAGTGGGGTATTCCACCACAGCGATTCAACCAGATATTCTTACATGATTCATCCCAACTTAACGAGTCAACAAATCGGCCATGTTCGCACGCCCTGGTGTAATCCACCCTTCATTGGTCTTCAGGTTTTCAGATTTTGCCTCAATGTGGCTGCTGCTCTGAATTCACAATCCTTTACTTGAGTGTGGGATATTTTTGTGTGGAACCTGACATATGTGACAACTGCCACTCTCCTATTACGATTTACACTTCTTCTGTACCCTTCTTTCCACTCAGATACACTCTTTAAAAAAGAAGAAGACAAAGAAATGAAAGGAATCAGAAATTTGTCTTACATGGCACGTGACAAAGTCTGTCATTCCCCGTCGCTTCACAATCTTCACCCGAGGGTGCTGTGTTGTTGCGGACAAACACCCTGAGTGTAGTCTGTAGAGAGGAAAAAACCAACAACGACGCAACGACCTCTGCTGGAAGAAACGGAAACGGAAGCGACTCCTTAAGTACCCTTCACCAAACTTCCGGTCCACAGAGGCTGCTGGGAAGGCTGTGTGGATGCATCGGAGTGTGGTGCGCAGTGAGGCATGATGGGAAGCGAGCGGAACGTGTACTGTAGTTCTCCCGCGGGGAGGTAGAGGGCAGCACCCGGCCCCGAGCAGATAACCGTAAGAGGGGTTCCTAGCGACATCACGATTTTCATTGCTGTAGGGAATTAGGAAGTAATGGCCAGAATATTCAATATTTGACATAATTAAGCATAAGACACAGATATAGAAATATATATATATATGTATATATATATATATATATATATATATATATATATATATATATAAATCCTTCACTCGTTGTTGAATAGTATTAATAGAATATATATAACATAACATAGTGATAATATAGATAAGTACGATATATATATATATATATATATATATATATATATATATATATATTTATTTATATATATATATATATAGAAGATACAGAGATTTTGGGTTTGGGTGTAAGTGTATTTATTAAAGACACCAAGAACATGGTATCTTAAAAAAGAAAATTTGTCGAGCCAATCGGACCGGGTTGTATCTCTTTACATACAGTATATATATAAATAATCTTTGTTTCAATTTCACTAAGGAACTTGTTAAAAGTCTAATGCTGGTTAATGTAATATGCGAGTTATAAAGTAACATTTTCTTTATGCCAGACATATCCATCGTCTCCCGAAAGGTCCTTTAGTTACTAAAAAAAACTCCTCATCACCAAGTACTAATTCCGATTCCTCTGATAATGTACACGTCTACATATACCAAAGTAACAACAGCATATTTCAGCATTATACTCTATGGAAACACCTCTAATAGGCTCGGCCACGTTCTTTCCAATAATCTCGCACACACACACACAATGATAGATCCCTCCTACACATTACCCGCCCGTCCTCTGCCAGAACTAACACCGACATGAATTAACTGCACAAGATCACGTGAACCCACGCGAGATCTGACGAACATCTCGCGAGATCCCGGCGAGATGTGCCAGGACCTTTTGTGGTGAGCGATAATAGGGAAGCAGACGGTGTGTCTGGTGGCAGGCCGTGACTTTTAAATTATGCACTGCAGTGCCGCTAGGAGGCCATGACAGTAAACCAGAGTTTATATGTGTGCTCACTATCTAACTAGTGTTAATGGTTTGATTGTGCACCTTATGGATCATTAATTCTGATTAATGAATGGCGGATTACCGGGGGTCTACAGACACTAGTTAATAGGATCTCTGCATGAAAACACTGTTGTTTATAATCTGCTGCCACAATAGCAGTTAATATGCGTACTTCAATTGTAATTTTCCGTATGTGGAAATAGCAAGTAGTTATAAGCCGTCGAATATGATAATTCTTTAAAAAAAACCTCGCCATGCCAGTTCTGTACAGAATTTTATCCTTTTCCATGCAGCGGCCAATTCCCAGACACAACGTCACACCACGGGCAGTGGGTGCATAAACACCACTCCTACTACTCGCACCCTAAACCCTCAAACACCAAAACCATGGGATTTCTGTATATTTCCACTGTAATTTATGGGATTTAATCATTCTAAATTAAACACCATTTAACGAATAGAAACATATATCCTTCAATCTATCAAACTTTGTCGCACAATTATCGATGATCTCTGGAGGAACCAGGCTGCGGTTCGCCTGGGAATGCCTGGGCCCTGTTTTTCAGTCACGATATCCTCTTTGTAAGATATCTTACAGCTGTCAGTGTACTATAGATAAGACATCTTTGGGGATCGGCCAATGATTGTCCGTCAAGAGCACTTAGGCTGCAGTCAGGTGTACTATAGATAAGACATCTTTAGGGTCACGTGGTTCCAAATGTCTTCCAAAGTGTCTTAGACCTAAGACATCTATGGACATGTCGTACAGAATGCGCAACTTCACTTCCCGTAAGAATTAAGCAATGAAATTTTAAGACGAGTAAGGTATACATATAATCTATAATTGTACCAAATATGAAGAAAATCGGCCGGACCGTTCCGAAGATATCGGCGTTTGAAGTTCGTCATAGCAATCTTTGCTCTGGTGGCCAGTGTACCCCTACGCTCACGTGACTTTAATTTATGCAGTGACCTCGAGTTCACTGGAGGTGGGAGGGTGCAATGGCCAGAGCAGACGTTTGCTATGACGAAGTTCAAACGCCGATATCTTCGAAACGGTGTGGCCCATCTTCTTCATATTTGGTACGATTATAAGTTATATGTCTCCCTTACTCGTGTCATTCCTAGATTCGTATGGGAAGCACAGGAAATCCTCTATATACACACAGTGAGCTTTGATAGAGCCTGAGACAGTTCTAGACTTGAGATACTTTTAGCGGCAATCGAGCGCGCCGCACTGAGACCGTGTCTATAGCACACCCGCCATTTTGTGTCTTGCAAATTGTCTTCCAATCGTGGAGACATCTTAGGGTATCGTTGGGCGATTATGTCTTGACTGAAAAACAGGGCCCTGGATGCCATATACCGCAGTGAAAGGGTTAAAGGTTTAGCAGGAAGGAGAGCTTCTCTGGGACCTTGGGGTATTGCTATTTCTTTGATTTAATTCTGGAATAAGGAACCCCAAGTAAGTGGTTTTAATCAAACCCAGTCCCCGTGTGTATGTCCCGTATGAATAAACGCTGACTCATCGGCAGCCATTTTGAATATTACATATGGCGCTGGTCGCCGGTGTGTACAAACTACGAGTAGATGTACCTATATACAGAATGTTGGTAGCAAGCAGACTATCCTGATACATTAGACCCAGAACTACATGGAAGAAATTAGCACCAATGTGTTGGCCCAGTCGGATAAAGTATGTCTTTTAAACTCACAATGTACAGACTTGGTAACAGAAATTTATCAACGTAACGCTAGGATAATTCTAATGAGGGTGGCAACTTATAACGTCAAAGGTAAACAGTTTGGAGGTCAAAGAATAAATCCTGTGTAACTCTAGATCCAATTCTAAAAAAGAAAGACATGGGAGCAACTGAGGTGACCACAAAGGTGCTTGTCTTATATCTAAGCTTGAGAAAGCTGCTACGAAGGAGAGTGATTTGTACTTTACGGAAATAAATGTTTGCTACCTAACCCCTAACCCCCCCCCCCCCCCCCCCTTAAAAAGCATGAACAAAAACACCCAGGAATCAGTTACATAAACAATAATCGATGGTTTTGTGGACGAATGGCCTCAAACAATGAGCGCTTGATGCGTAGTGAAACACAAGTAGTGGTTTGAGAACCGCCTGTCCACAAGACCATCGTTTGCTGTGTTTATTAGCCACCTCATAGAGCAAATTAAACTTTGACACACATGTATGAAAGGGACTATTTCTTCGCTCTATAACACAAAGGGACTGTTTTCCCATATCAAACAATAGGTAGTGTTTTACTGACTTCCCTTTTATTATCAATGCGGACTTTGTGTTCGATGGATAATAAAAAGCAAAATGAATAATTAGTAGAAACCAAACGAGAGTTAGCTTTGTCAGTGTTTATGCCACGATGGGCAAGTCGTGTATTATTACACAGAAGGCTAACTCGAGTTCGGTTTTGTATTTATCCTACCCCATCTCACCGATATACAGAGAAAATTTTGTAATTATCCATGTTAGTAGTGTGTTGACACTCATCGGAGGATGGCCACATTTATCTATGCTGCCGGATCTACTTTCGTTATCTGGTCCCTGATTGGTCCATTTTTTTAATTCACCTTGGTGCATAAATAACACTTTATTCAACGCTCCGTCAAATACATTGAGTCAATGTTAAACCTATGGCGTTTTTTATTAGGGGTAGGATAAAGGCACATCCCAGGGCTTATTCTAGCCTCCACTGGTACTACAGGTGGTTAGTCAAGTACATTTTATGCGGGTGTACATAGAGTTTCTAGAGGTCGTTGACTTTAACCGTTTGGACCAAAAGCATGTTCTTTGAGTGGGTGCAGGGATGAATGGGTTTCGGTCGTCTGTTTAGAAGTAACACTTTTTCTGAGAAGAAACCTAGATGGATGTTTTTGTTCTCTTTGCTTATGGTCCAGTCTTTTTTTTTAAATCTTTCCATTGAGCTTACTTGCAACGAGTGATATATGGGGAAGGTAATTTACTGTACGAAAGTGTGGGTGTCTGTGTTTGAGGTTCAACTGTCAGTGCACCGAGGAACTGAAGAGTTGAGACGATTTATCTGCCGCCTTGTAGACCTGAGGTGTGTGTGGATGTGTGGGCAGTGTGTGAAGTACGTGTAGGGAAGCGGGCTGGGCGGGGGCTGGGCGGGGGCTGGGCGGGGGCTGGGCGGGGGCTGGGCGGGGGCTGGGCGGGGGGAGTGCCGGGAGGAGGTGGTGCGGAGGCCGGGCGTAAGGAGCAGGTGGCTGGCCGACAGGAAAATCGTTCTGAACTCGTATAAAGCATTCAGTTTTAACTCTTTTATTGCAGCAGGATGCGTTCTGGCATTCTCAGGCATACCACAACACCCTCCAGGCATTCTCGAGCATACTGCAGTCTGATGCCGTCAGACATTCCCCGGCATACCACAGCATGATACCTCCAGGCATTCCCCGGCATACGAAAGCATGATACCTCCAGGCATTCCCCGGCATACCACAGCATGATGCCTCCAGGCATTCCCCAGCATAACACAGCATGATGCCGTCAGATATTCCCCAGCATACCACAGCATGATACCTCCAGGCATTCCCCAGTATACTGCAGCATGATACCTCCAGGCATTCCCCGGCATACCACAGCATGATACCTCCAGGTATGATACAATTACATATAGTAATCTTCGTTTAAAATGTATGTGTGTATGAATGACTGTTATGTACATTGTTTTTGTACCCCTGTTGTGTGGTATTCAATGGTAGAACGTTATCTGTAAAGGCGAATTGTCTATCGTTATCAATTAGAAAAATAAAAAAGAGTGTACGACAGCACGACTTCAAGGTGTTCCGTCGCAAACTGCAGCATGATGCCTCCATGCACCATTGATAATTATACAAAATATGCTTCTTCCACCAAAAGTTCGATGGATCCAATTACAGAGACAGTTGATACAAATTATTGACAATTCATGTACATCCAATGTAAAGCAAATACAAATAAAGAGTACACAGTTCCTGACACAAATGAGTCGGATCAGGGTGATGCGGAGATGAGGATAAGATGAACGAATATGGATATGATTATATGAATATGATAGATAGTGCAATAATTGTTTGTGATCTACAAAACTTTTTCGAAGTAAAAGGGGTATCTATGGGCGTTTGATTTAGAATAACAAATACAATCGTTTATCATGGTAAAGATAATGAAATCACGTGAGATTACTGTTTCCGGGTTTAAGGCGCGTGTGGTAGGAAAAACACTGCCGGCAAGGTGATGCGCTGCTAGGGAAACGGCTGCTGCAGGGGACGGGTTAAGGTGGGCGTCAACCAACCACACAAGGCTACGACAAGAGCCGACAAGAAAGTCCCTATCGGCGCCTTGTCGCAGCCTTGTCGCAGCGGTGTCGGGGCGTGTCGTAGACGTTACTGGTTCCCGTAAAAAAAGGCGTCCATGGTCCCGACACACTATGACAGTGATATCGAGGAAACCACAACACTCCACGACAAGGCTCCAGTCGTGGCAAAAATCGAACATGTTAGATTTTGTCGTAACCTTGTCAGAAGGCCCCTGACAGGCCCCCAACAAGCTTCCTGTTGCGGCCTTGTCGTAGCCTGTTGTCGGGAACCAGGGTCCACCAACCACGATAAAGCTATGACAGGCCTTCCAATCGTAGGCCTGTCATGGACCTTGTCGGGAACCCATTGTCATAGCCTTGTCGTGGTTGGTGGACGCCCGCTTTTAAACAACATCACAAATACAAGGAAGTTCAATCAGAACACTGATATTGACGTCAGTCTAAACAACTGATTTATTTTTCTTTAATCTTGCCTGCCACAACCTTATATGTTTACTTGAACCTACTGAGAAGACAGAGTCTGAGGAAGACATCAAATGAGCAGCCACAAAGACGCCACTTTGAAAGGAAACTGCAAATTATAGTCTTGAAATGGCTTTTTCTCTCAAACGGAAACTTGATTGGAGTGTGGTGCATGTGATCTCTATTCCGTGGTCGCAAAGCGTTGGGTAAGGAAGTGTTTTCAACTTGCTAAGCTTCGTCTACCTACTGTGGTACATGTGATCGTTGTGATAGTTCTCTTTTGTAATTCACTCGCCCTCCCTATACCCGGCCTACAGTAAACACTTCCCGACCGTATATTTAAACTGTCAGTGCAATATACAGAATTGTACTTCATTGATAACCTATCTACCTGTTATCTTATTTTTTTTATCTAACAGTTCACATAATCGTTATTGTGGTTATAACACAAAAAACATGAGTCCATCGTTTTCCTTTGATGTGCCTCTTATTGATGATACGAATTTGGTCAAAATATGTTTTTAAACACAAGCTACGAGCGTAAATGTGCATTTTCTGTGAATTTGTGATTTCTGGATGTTTCCATGGAAACGACCAATCTGTATGCTAGTAAGTTGAAATGGCCCCCCTCAATTCTTTAGAAGCCTATGGCATGAACCTTTCCAAAAATCAGATGTTGAAATATTTCTGTCCATAAACATGTGAAAAATAGGGGAATTGAAGATGTTATACTTTGAAAAAAGCATAGCAAAGTTTTATGTTTGACCTTGAAATGAGAGGTCGTGACCTTGAGCAAGGTCAGTAACTCTATAATGGCCATAGTGAACTGAAATAACGCTGCATTTTTAATTTTTCAATTTTGAGAAAAGATCCATTTTAGAATTTTCGAAATGTACCATTTTTTGACGGGTTGCTATGGAAACAGGCCGCTTGTGTCGCTAAGCTGGATATCAGTAAGGGCCTCCTAATTATTTCATAAACTCTGGATATGCCGATAATGGTCTGGGTCATGGACTATGAGAGGGATCGGCCCAGACAAAGCAAATTAAGGAACTCAGTCTTTAATGCGTCATACTCTTACTAACTACCATTGCAACATATCTGAGCACATACCATGCTCAATAATACTAATTTCTTTTCTTTCAAAATGAAAGCGGCTGGCATTGTTCAGTACATCTGTAAAACTGAATATGCGCACTAAAGCAGAAACCAACAAGGTTTTGTCAAAGCCGTCGTTCTCCATGAGTTTGATGCGGAGTGATATGAATAAGGCGACAGACAAGTAAATATCACCTAGCATTCAAATGAGTTGGAGAACAGCTTCTTTAAACCAAACGTGAGCTTTCTGTATTCATCTCACCCCTGTACACGCTAAAAGAATGGATGACACACAGGATGTAGATAATGTAGAACGGACTGCAATACTTGAAAGGGCATGGAAAACAAGTTCCCAATGTTAAATCTATGGGACAAAAATACCAGGGGTGAGATAATGAAGAAGATGGAAAATATTAAACTAGTTTCTGATGGAATTTCTGAAAGAAATTCTTATGGGTATTTTGTGTGGGTACCAAAAATAGGTACATAATATCAGGAACCTTGGTTATAGGTGGGCAGTTTCCACTTCTTTCTTACAGACAGATTTTAGAACTGCTGATCCAATCCATCCATGACAAAATCCACCAAGGTTGAATTCGTCGGAAAAACATTTGTCAGTCGGTGGTTCCAAAAGGATGGCATGCCTTTCTCACTTGGTGTCTCTGGCTTTTGGCAGATTATATGAGCGTTTGGCCCACACTCAACCAGAACTACTTTTAGCTCTATCGGAATTCACAGGAGATCAGTTTCCTTCTCCATGGCCCTCCACACAGACACCTTTGTGTAATTTACAGGGTGAATGCAGAGATCAGTTAAGTGGTTCACCAAACTGGTTACTCGCTTCCCTGGCAGTGAACCAGTTGGCCGTTCGTCATTCCGAGATCTATTCCAAACAGGTATCATTGAATATAAACAACGGGGTTTCAGTAAATACCCACCATACATACTGGATACATGGAAGTCCCCTCCCTATTCCGTTTATCAAGTTCTATCTACGTTCTATCCAAGTGGAAAATACTCTCATGGTTAGTTAGCATTCCGAGAAAAAAGAAACATTTTACTCACGAACCCCGAAAAAGGATTTTTTTTTAACAAACTAGCATTCTAAGACGGAACTTTATCGAGATCCATAGCCGCTGGAAATATGCGATGGATTTTGGTTGCAGACTAATAATACCAGAAGCAAAGCCAAGTAAGATTATGTAGTGAACCAAAACGAGTGACGTACTTTTAGTGACTATGGATCACGTGCGGTTCAGGTTTTATCTCACACCTGTCACTGACTAATTGTGTTTTTTTTTTTTTTTACAATACTCCTTAAGCTTAATTTGGAATATACTACCCTTGATTGATAATTTGAGAACTCTGATTAAGTATTCGTTAGGTTATCACCTTGCAGAATTTGACAGTTTTAGTCTAAATTACCAATTCGAAAGATGGATGATAAATACAACAATTGTTGATAATCACTTGAGGTTGACGCGGTAATACACTCAATAATACACTCACTAACCCTTGTGTATTACTACAGTATCACTACACGCCAACCTCTCGTGGTTTACGACCGCCTGTCCATAAAACCATTGATTATTGTCTATATATTACATTATTCCTAAAAAAAAATATCCCAAGGAAGAATAATTTCATATACATTGATTTGTGAATTAGAAAATAAGAAAGAAAGAAAGAAATAGGGGAAAAAAATCAACAGGCCTCCATCTTGCCCGCACCCCTCCCCTGTTGCGTGGCCCGGCGGGCAGGGTGTTAGTGGTGCGGGGTGTGATGAGGTATTGATGGGAACACACACAAACCCACCCTCCAGGTGTAACTCCCAGTAAACGCAGCATAGGGCTTGGTGTAGACATGCTCAAGTCTTTGATTGTGAACATTCATTAACCCTTTAAGGACGGCCGCCTATGGTAGATCTACACACTCGGGGACGGCTACTAGTGGCTATGTACAGTTCTAGGGGACGGGGCATTGTCTTCTAAATTCGATATTCGAGGGTTTATCACGTGATATAATCTATTATCCTTAATATTTTTATTTCTATTATTTAGAATTCGAAAATATGAGGGTACACATACATTCTGTACAAATTTCAAGTTTATTGTTAAAATATTTCATTTTCAAAAACAATTATACATATAAATATCCAGCAAATGATGCCTTAAGGCATCATCCGCCCCTGGCCGGTTGATGCCTTAAGGCATCATCCGCCCCCAGCCGGATGATGCCTTAAGGCATCACCCGCCCTTAAAGGGTTAAATGATTAAACACAATCAGAATAAAGTTCATTAAAGTATCTATCCTTTTCTGACTGGTCCATCAATCAAAGACTTGTCCACTATGAACAGAATCTCCTTTTTATGACCCCAAGCTGCTCTCTGTAACCCTATACCTCCACCTACCCCTCCCCTCTCCTTTCCTCCAGTTCCCTGGCCACCAGTTTTGTCATAGCAATAAATTTCGCCTACTCCTGACTGTGACTGATTGAAATCAAAGTGAGAGGGTTACAATCTCTCATCAGATATCTGACCAGTAGCCCTGGTATATGTATGGGGAATGTTGGAAATACTGGCGCAATACAGTGCCAGATATCTGACACCATTACCGATTGTACCAGTCCCTGTATCCCAGCGAGGAGAGTAGACATAGACAATAATCGATGGTTTTGTGGACAGGCGGCCGTAAACCACGAGAGATTGACGCGTAGTGATACACGAGCACTAGCGAGTGTATTACGAGGTCAACCGCGAGTGGTTTACAGAGCCGCCTGTCCACAAAACCATCGTTTGTTGTATTTATTATCCATCTTTTCTAATAAATTAAACCCAATAATTGCCATATTGACGGGTATAACAACAGGAACTATTTCTTTGCTTTATAGCAAAAGGGACCATTTTTCCCGTATACCATGGTTTTGAATCCGTATACCACAGGTTTTATACGATGGGTCGTGGTTTACTGAGTCCACATACATTTATAATGGGTGCTTTGTATACGATGGATGATAAATAGGATGCAGGGACCGGAGCCAGTCTAGGCTTGGTGGTGATCCAGGGTAGGTAAGGAGGGGTCCAGTAGCTGATCATGGGGTGCAGGGGTGCTATGTTTTACCCCCATCTCAGCAGACTTTCAATTAGAAGACCCGGCGGGGGTCTGCAGGGAGGTGAGGTGTTACATCAGGAGAGGTGGATGTGTCTAGGTCTGGGGTGCCGGGAGCTCACATGTGGAGCTTAAAGTGCTGATTCCACCAACACACAAGATATAGTGAGATTACTTGGTTGTCTTTCTAAATCTTGCTAGGTTTTGAATAATCGCGTGCTTATTTGCCGCGACGTATCTTGAGGTGTCGCAGTGGTGGAGCCCCAAAATACTCGAGGTTGACGTCGTAATACACTCGCTAGCGCTCGTACTACGTGGTTTACGGCCGCCTGTCCACAAAACCATCGATTATTGTCTATATATTAAGATATAACAAGATATACTAAGATACGTGTACCCTGGCAAATCCATCGTGTTGGTGGTACTAGCCCTAAAAGATGAACTACAGTAATTCTATGAAGACAAAGTTTGTAACATTTGCAGTAATAACACAAATTGTATTAATCGTATTCATATACACTGCATAAAGTCCAAACATATTTTTAAAGGAATGGCGGGCGGAGAATTAAACAGTGTCTACCAGTGGTGTGTGCTGTGAATGGATGGTAGGAATTCGCCTGACGTAGTTTATATATGAACAGCCTCACACACACATACTTGTTGCCTGGCCCAATTACCGTGAAATTACAATTTAACTCCAATTAGGCTCTGTTAACGAATTCTAAAAGCGAGGCTCCAACATACACACCCTCTGCGTATGTGTCAAGTGGAGCCCAGGGATCGATCCTCAACTGGGAGAATTGCAGGTGAGTACCAACATTTGAAAGATCTTCAAGAATAATTCTTTGTTTTTGTACCAAGTTACACTTGGAGAGTTTGAGACAGTCACGACCGACACTAACCACTCTAGCCACATCACACTATGTCTGACAGTGGAAGCACACACAAGCCACCATGGAGGAACAGTCCTACCTAGATTACAAACCTCAAATGAGTCCCAATTAAATGCTCTTTGCAATATAGATATATAATACGGATCGCAATTTTATTTTTACAATTACTTTAACGATCCGACTGAAAAAGCGTTGCTCCCGTAATATCAGATCATATCGCTATATTTCCATGGTATCGCTAATTTTTACGATGTGATAGCGATACAACAATTAAGGTCACATATTGAATGAGACAGGGGCTGATTCATTAGTTCTTTAATTAAATACAGATGGCATTACAGTTAAAACTGGCCTGACACCTTGTGTCATGGATCGCTATTTACTATAGGTAGAAAAACAAGGGGCAGGGGTTGGTGGTGCCAC
The DNA here is from genome assembly GCA_950022655.1 of Alentia gelatinosa. Taxonomy (NCBI): domain Eukaryota; kingdom Metazoa; phylum Annelida; class Polychaeta; order Phyllodocida; family Polynoidae; genus Alentia; species Alentia gelatinosa. The sequence continues at coordinate 23,625,421 of OX465593.1, forward strand.
CATGGATCGTTATTTGAAATATCAGATAAGGCTGTACTTAACCCACAGCGATACCATCCGCAGTGCTGTGAAGGTCCGCGTAAAAAGTATGGCTAAAAGCAGTATTTTACGCGGCGATGCGCCTATGCGATTATGAAGCGATCCGCAAAATTTCAGGAGCAACGTTTAGGCCCTCGGCTCGCTATTCTGCGATCCGCAGCTCTGTCGTAATCCTGGAGCAACGGGCCCAGGTGGGTATATCTGGTGTCTGACAGGTGCTCTAAACGCGTCTATCTTATTAACATTAGATTCCCAAGGAGGGATTACTGTAGTTCATCTTCAACCTGGAGCTCTTAGTGAAAGTCATCTCGGGCAATTCACCATTAGAAATTAAAATCCTTGTCTTCTTCCGAGAAGTTGAATTTAATTACCTCAAGGTCTTATAGTCCACAAGTTCAATTAGGAAAGGGGGAGTCACCGTTCTAGTTGTTGATCTAGATATTAACACTAAAATGATAATAATGCCACATATATACTCTCTTTATATATCTTTTTAAAGGTTGTATGATGTGTTTTGAATGTGGCCAGCAATGATTGTAGGTTCATCAGTATTTATTGTACTATTATTGCTTATTGGGCATGTATCCCCCGGATGAAAGAAGTCAAGTGATTCAAAATACACCCTGTTTGGCTGAAGCTGCTTATAATATGTATCATTGACATAATTAAAAGAATTGCGGGCTTATAGGAGATTGTAAAACCTCTCATTACTATCACAGATATTATACCCCAAAAAATGGGAGATCTCAAGAGATAAGGGAAAGTTCCAATCACATCAAGAAGACACTATGGCGACTAAAGGATATGCTCTAAAGTGTCCTCTAAGTGTGCAATGTCAGTGCCTTTTCCTTGTCAGCGATCAGTATTGGTCTCCTCCAGTGACTGTCCATTTAAGACCCGCACAAATTGATCATCAGGTACCTGTCTCATTTGCTTCCATGCAAAGATTGATGCCACTAAAGCATCTCTCAGTCAGTAAGACTCTTTTCTTTCAGGAACCTCCATTACAGACTCCCAATCCTCAAAAGTATGGATGCTAGTAAGAAAAGAAAGGAAATCTATCTTATTGGCATCTTTAGCTTTCTTATAAAATCATCTGGTAATTACGCACCTAATAAATGTGTTGTTTTTCCTTGATTAAAATCGGAAGTACGTTTAATTGATCATTTTCAAATTGACATTTCACAACATAGGAAGTCTAATCATTTTGTAGCAGACGCCATTCTCCCGTCAGTCTTATTTGACCTTCAATAGATTTCTCAGTCGAGTCTGACAGCCTGTAATTGTGACCTTGAAATGACCTTTTACTGTTGACTTCCTGCTCTTCACGGCTACTTCAGACTACGCTGGACCACCGTGCGTGTCCGTACGTAATTGCCGCTACTCGACCTTGACATTTATCACGAGGATGACCTTGAAGGTAATCTGACATTGATCTGACCTTTATCGTCGTCTGGGGTATGACGTCATAAACTCACGTACCTGCAACAATAAAAGAAACTAATATCAGTATTAGCTAAACATCAAAAGGCCAATAAATAAATGTCACTATTTTGTTATTTAATTACAGTAATCGCCTTCTGTCTCTTGCCCATTATTTTCTTGTACACCAAAACAAATCTAGATTGTATAGTATTGAAATGGAATCTTAAAATGGATTTTGACAAATAGAGTTTGTATAATCACATAGTTTTAAATGTTCAATATAGAGGAAGCAAGTAGAACAAATGTTCATGAACACATTTCGTAATGCATTTTTCTAGATATTTTCCGTTTTCTATGCTTGCATATATCATATGAAATGGAGATGGTTGTCGTATTTTCTTCATTTTTAGTTGCCTCTTCATGCCTATTCACCTTCCCTCTTGCATTAATTCTGAAATGCCTAATTAACGTAGGTACTATCGTGATAAATGGAATCAGATTGACAATACACACCCTACAAACACAATTCCCTATCTATGTATAGCTATTTGGTTGTGTTATGCTTGCTATTACATGTGGTTTATTCTAATGGGGGTTGTGACGTACTGTACTTTGCATTTACATACATAAGTTATGGTATTTATTACATTGACAGAGAATGAATGACGATGGATGAAAATAAGTGAAAACTTTGTGCTGAGTAAGACCTCTGAGTACAGTATCGTAATCATATAATTTTATTTTTCCTTTCTTCTTTGTCGGATGTTGAACACTGAAATGTAGACAATGCACTAAATATGCTTATACATGATGGAATACACGTTTATTATAATATGTGTTAAGAAAGTATTTCTTCATGTATTCATCACTGTGTAGTCGGTATTCAGATATTTTCATCGCAATAAACTAAGTATTTTTAATGCTAAGCTGTAAACTGCACTTCCAAGTAGAGGTTAACATCGGGAATCGAAGGTATTTTTAAGTCTTTCTTGATCTAAAAAAATTGGTGCTCGCAGGTCACGTGATATTGTGGTGTTGAACTCGGGACTGTGTGCCAACACGCGGTGTTCTGTGAGTGATCCGCCGGAACCTGCTCTGTGTCACTCCGCGTCGTCCCCGGAACTACTTCCTGCACCAGGCGAGTGGCGCATCCGGTCACCTTGACAGTGTGAGCACTGTGCCGCTCAATCATCTGTACAAGCCGATACCGTGTTTTATGTGTGTTGTATTTATGACCATCCACAGAGATATCTGTTGTATCAAGCGGGATTCACACGATGGGATTCATATACCTCACAGGGTGTTTATCTGAGACAAATCCTGTTGAATTCCACTTAAGCAGTTTTGCAGTTTAACTCTATATGACAATACATATCACATATTTGTTATCAGATGCAAGATAAAAGACACATATGTTCCTATTGAAATTATATCATACAAATGATACATGAAATATATATGTATATATACATATATATATATATATATATATATATATATATATATATATATATATATATATAAACAGACACACACATATATAAACTATATTTCTATATGGGATTATAGCAACAGAAATAAAAGGTGACGTATTACTTATTCATAGTTAAATGCTCCCCGATCACTCCATATTAATTTCATTGAAAAGCTTACGAGACGTTATGTATGATGGCGGACAAAATTAGCTTGATTAACGGCAGCTATTTTTGCCCCTTTTTACGTTGTCAATCCATTATTGATCATCATCTATTAATCAAAACCAGAAATAAGAACCACGAATTTATCCCAGGAAAGGTAACAGACAGACACATATACCACCAAAACACACAAACACATTCACATCCACAAACGGGCAGTCACGTGACCATGCCAAATGTGTGTTTCCAGACGCCGCCGGCAGGGGAGGCTCCGCTAGATGGCGCGACGGGTGGTGAGAGTGTCGGTGACAGGCGTTTGGTCGGTGCCCAACACCCTGATGTCTGGCACCAGGTCGAAGGTGGTCCCTCCCCAAGCCCTCGTCTGCCCGCACTGCCCCCTCCTCTTCCAGTGTTCACTGTAAACTGTGTGCGTATATAGAGGGTACATAGCCATCCACATGTAGGAAACACCATCTGCCTTCCCCCTCTGGCAAACCAGTCTCCAAGCGCATCTTTGGTGTTGCTAGCGCTCGCAGTAGTTCAGGATCTCTGGTGGGAAGGTGATGATACATGTATGTACTAGGGGAGTCTGTGGAGGGCAAATTCCCTCCAAAGGATGGCAGACTCCATAAAACAAAAGCTATGTGCCCTCTAAGAAAGCATAAGAAGAGATATGCATGTGTCTAAGGGGCAGTTTATTGGCGGTGTAGTACCCACGGAAAGGATAGTAGCCTCCACAACACAAAAGCTATGTGCCCTCTAAGAAAGCATAAGAAATGAGATGCATGTGTATAATAGGAAGTTTGTGGCTGGCGAAGTCTGTCCAAAGGATGGCCAGCTCCATAAAACAAGAGCTATGTGCCCTTTAAGAAAGCATAAGAAGAGAGATGCATGTATATAATAAGCAAGTTTATGGATTGCGAAGTTTCTCCAAAGGATGGCCAACTCCATAAAACAAGAGCTGTGTGCCCTCTAAGAAAGCACAAGAAGAGATAAGCATGTATATAATAAGCAAGTTTATGGATTGCGAAGTATCTCCAAAGGATGGCCAACTCCATAAAACAAGAGCTATGTGCCCTCTAAGAAAGCATAAGAAGAGAGAAGCATGTATATAATAAGCAAGTTTATGGATTGCGAAGTATCTCCAAAGGATGGCCAACTCCATAAAATAAGAGCTATGTGCCCTCTAAGAAAGCATAAGAAGAGAGATGCATACATGTGTCTTAGGGGGAGCTTACTGGCAGTGTAGTCACCAGAAAAAGGAAAACAGATATGTCGCTCCCCTGTCACCCGACCCCCTGATACCTACACCGGCGGTCGTCTGCTCGAGTCTGGTAGACAGCGGAGGTGTTGGGTCAGTAAACGGTTATTGGGTGTGAGATCTGAGGACCGGCGCGCGTAGTAATACATGGCACTATTTGTTAACTGCGTCCTCTCCTGACCTCCACAAGTGGCGTCGTGCGCAACAGGAAGTGCTCCGCGGATATTGCCTGTTTTATGGTTGGTGGGGCGGGGACAGGGAGGACAGGGTTTTGAGCGCGGGAAACACACCCAGATACGCTGCTTAGGTTAGGGGGAGGTTATAGAGTCCGTCAGTGTTCTGTACAAATTATTCAGTCAGTATCTGCGTGCCAACTCTGTGACACTGGTAAGGTACATAGGAGCAGTATCTCAATGGCTTGGAGATCCTGACCAGTCCCTACAAACCGAACTGACTCACTAGTGGTTGATATATAAGGCCTAGCGTCCACCTCCTACGATAGAAATTTATACCTACCAATATGGCTCCGATACAAATCGGGAAGGTGCAAAAATCGTAGACATATGTCTAGACATGCCAATCCACCATATATTTTTATCGGTGTCTAATCACAGACACGTGGTCAACTGCCCCGATATTAGGTGACCTTCCGACGCGATTTCGATTTTTTTATCGGGAGGTCCATCATAGACCATATCGGAGCCATATCGTAGTAGGTGGACGCCAGGCCTTATGAGCCTACTAAGGCAGTTGTAGAAATGGCAGTTTGACTGGGTGCCATGTGAGTTACAAATAATGATCCATCATCTGAATAATACCCAAACCCTTCAATTGTTATTCTTTTTTTATTATTCATCGGTCATTCATCAATTCAAGAAATATATAGGTTTCCAGAATACAAGGTGAAACAATGTGTCGGGTTTGCTGCCCAGTACTATAACAAATTAAAGGATTTGATGGTGATATATTAATGGGTTGCGGAGGATGGAAATATCCTTACTGAATATATAGATATAGTTTTATACGTCTAGGATCCATTTGAATTACAGTACAGATGTCTACAAATACACTTTTGGGCTATTAAAAAAATTATCTAATCAACAGTATCTGTGTGCATCATGCCATATTTCCTAAAAGATACACTTTACTGATACTTCTGCGTTATTTTGCTGATGTGCACGGATGATATATTTCTGCATCATCTGGCCCTGTGATGCGCCATAGTTCCTCGCCTATTGTCTTTAGCATGTTTATTTGTCTATGGTGTTTTTAGCATTTAACAACGTGTGAGCACTGCATCGAGGCATATATACACCTCATCCAGAGTCAACATGCGCTCGTTGGTATAGCATCCCTGTGGAAACAGTGAACGTGCATGAGTGGTAGGACCACAGTGGAGCGTCTAACGTCTCTACCTCAACAGCTCCAATATCTACAAAATAAGCAAGATCCTCGACGTCAGGATCAGTATCTTGGACGGTCTCGAAATTCCAACTAGCTGTTAGATGCAACATAGTTGAGTGGTTTGTGTTCCCCTCTTTTTAAAATCTTAGAAAAGAATTCTTCTTCTTCTTCTTCTCATTATTATTATCATTATTATTATTGTTGTTATTATTATTATTGTTATTAACATTATTATTATTATTATTATTATTATTATCATCATCATCATCATCATCCTTATTATTATTATTATTATTAGCATTATTATTATTATTTCTCCTTCTTAAGTACATCTTATGGGAAATGTTTCTGAAGTAATATAACATAGTTTGAAATACATTAAATTGATAACGACTGCTTTGCCGTGTAAATCCCATTACGTACTCGGTGTTACTCGAAAGAAATATATGAAGGATGTTGAAATGTCATTAGAACTGGTAGATTTAGATTAAGACTTGGCATGAGGGCATATGTTCATCGATGGATTGCTCACTTGTTTCATTATTGGAGATTTTCTTTAAAAAATGTAAAGAGCTATCCCGAGTTACAAAAAGGTGGTCTGTCTGACCAGGGACGCTATATTTCAAATTAAGTATCCTTTCCTTCTTAGTATATATAATCTCTGTCCTAGAAATAACACTTATTGATAAGATATACCATCACAGTACTATGTATCTTATGATATTGAATAAACAAACACAATTAATATCAAATTAGGGCCAGTTTATGCATTAATATAATATTTACTGGTTTCAGATACAAGTGAGGATATTACACATAGTGTATAGTCCGAGGAGATTACTACCGCTATTATCTGATACCAGTTTTTATTTTATTTATCATTCAGCTTTGCAAATCTAAATGATAAAGGAAAAAAGAAAATGATCACCGATCTTCTTACGCATTATTTCTAACACTTAGAGACTTTTCCGTAATCTCCGCTCTGTGTAGGGCGGAGATTACGAGAACCCACAATCTCTGCCTGGTGAACTACACACTCCCTCTATAGGTGTGTTATGGAGACTCCGGAATCGGTGGATAATAAAATTAATGATCACCGACTTCAAACCATCTGTCGAGACATCCGTTCACTAAATATCCATTTTCACCAACTTAGAATACAAAATATACATTTTCTAAATATACCATTTCTTTGACAGGTTGCCATGGAAACAGGCCCCCTGTGTCGCCAAGCTGGACATCCCAAATTGCCCCCTCACTTTTTCATAAACTCTGGATACATAGCTAACTGAAAAAGATAATGAAAATGTCTACCTCCATTTGAAAGTCAAAAGTCGTCTGGCTCATGGATTAATACTCATAACCACTAGCATCCTATTTACACCATCACACCTTTCCCAACCACATATATTTCCTGATAATTATCTTTCTTTCAATTTCCATAGTTTTTACTCTTACTGCACGATTCGGGGTTAAAGAACAATCATGAGAAATACCGCCTCTTTCCGATGATAAAACCTATGAGTTATAATATGTAAGTGGATACTGATAAAGGGAGAAGAAGGTAATATTAATTTTGAAATTACTAAGCTAACTTATTTTCCCAAGAGTGATTTTCAGGGAATAGTCGATGGTTCCCCAGGAGCACCTATAGCAAAACAGCTATGTACGCCAAGACCCAGCGTACAGTGTATTTATACAGGCTGGTTCCTGGCATGCTCAGAACACTCTGCATTCAGGAAACATAGTTCCCGGACCAGCGCAGGTCTGCATACCCGCCGCCAGAGGCAGCACTGAAGGAGGCGGGCTTCGGGGGCAAGACGATGAAACTAGGGATAATGCTTTGTCCTATCTTCTCTCTATCAAATGGTGGAATAAAGTGGAATGAAAACTCAGTTTCTTAGATGGAAAAGAATACAAAATACAAGAGCACCCACGCATATCCCAGTGTTTCTTAATTCTCAAACATTTTTTTCATTTTCATCAGTTTTATGAATGTTATACAGAAACTTGCTGACTGTCTTCCTACGTCAAAAATACGCGATAAAATTATTGATCAGATATATCCCGATGACGTATTTTAACAATCGAAAACAGACAGGCTGTCTTGGTATCATTATATACGTAGAAATGACGAAATCTTAGTCACATGATCCCAAACCCCGTAGGTAGGAATGGGTATTCCTATATACCTATGGCTGTACACTCTATGCTTACACCACGCTCTGGGGGGTGGAGTAACTATCTGATACTACCCAAGGTTGGTATACTACCCAAGGTTGCCGTATACTACCCAAGGTTGACATTTAGACCAATCAGATTGTCTCTTATTAAACCACATTTGAAGGTATATAGGAATAGGGAAACCAAGTACCAGTGAAAGGAAGTCAAAATTACTCGGTAAGGCTTGGAAAAATTACTGCCCGCGGCCAGGGCCTTGGGCAGTAATTTTTCCAAGCCTTACCTCGTAACTTTGACTTCCTTTCACCGGAACATAGTTTCCCTCTATTCCAGGTAGGAGATACGGCCACGGGTATATAATGATAACAACTAAATGATCAGCCAGATATTAGCGCCTAATGAATGATACACTGTAGTGAATAAAGCCATTTTCCACTAACCGACGAAAATGACACCGATTATTGAGTTCTACTAAAAGTCGGTTGGTGGTGGCCAATGACTGCATGTTGGAATGTAAAAAGTGGTGAGGGTGCAATGTATGCCTTGTTTCTGCCGCATTTGGGAGGTCCATACCGACGGAATAATCCTCCAAACTCTCAGTGGTGGTCGTACTGCATAATGTATGCATAATCAAAAAACGGTGAGCTCTTCCCTGCATTCCCGTTTCTATTGACCGATCTGGCGTCGGTGTTTCCCGACTGCAGATCGGAGGTGAATAATCTGCCATGCAGTGGAAAATGGCTTATAGTAAATAGTGTTTTATAATTGTATGGCATTGCTGCTGTGTATCGTACACTTAGTATTACTGGTCGTGAGAAACCGGGTTTAATGAACACTCCGGTAAAGGAGGAGGATTTGACCCTTCAAGAGCCACACATCATTCACCATGTAGCCATATTACAGCAGGCACCAGAACCAATTGTGGAGTTTGTATAGCCAGCTTTTGAAGTCAATGTTTTTAGAAAGAATTACAAATTTGAAACGTCCAATAAATCTGTACTTTTATCAGAACTTTCTGAAATGTTAAGGAGTCACTTACAACACTTAGCCTGATATGTCATGTAATTTTCATAATTCTGTGATAATTTTTCAAAAGGTTACAAAGGAAGAAATACAGCATTTTTAGTCTATGTCCACGGTAATGCCATATGGCATTGCCCTGCAGAATTAGAAGGAAACCCACGAGATGAAAATAGCTTGGTCCGTACTCCACCGAGTTTGACTGCAGAGTAATTCACGAAGCGAAGTCTGAAGTCAAACGACTTTATCTCACCCCGTATAACATGATTTATTGATAAAATGAATCACCCAATTAGCCATTGAGTATTGGGAACACGAACTTCATGGCCGTGGAGTATGAGTTCCTAATGTTAAGCCTATGGAGAAAAATACCGGGGTGAGATAATATCGTCAAACTAGATGAGTTTTAATCTTGGCCACCGTATGCCACGACTGGAGTTTGGCAAAGTGACTTCATGAGGCGAAGCCGAGTGAAGTCCGTAGCCAAAACTCCAGGAGTGGAGTATTGGGAACACGAACTTCATGGCCGTGGAGTATGAGTTCCTAATGTTAAGCCTATGGAGAAAAATACCGGGGTGAGATAATATCGTCAAACTAGATGAGTTTTAATCTTGGCCACCGTATGCCACGACTGGAGTTTGACAAAGTGACTTCATGAGGCGAAGCCGAGTGAAGTCCGTAGCCAAAACTCCAGGAGTGGCATGCGGTGGCCAAGATTAAGACTAATCAGGTTTTGATTTTATCCTACCCTGTCTCCTCGATTTTGGAATATTATGTGATAACAATTCTGTATGCCACTAGTGGCATATAAAACTCTGTATGCCAGTCAGCGTGGCATACGGAAATTCAATGTTAAGCCTATGGATTTTATATTAGGGGTAGGATAAAGGGTTAAAACACCACAATACGGTAAGTTGAGGGGAGTCACACCACACTCCTCTGTCCACTGTAGGTGGGAACACTTTTCATCGTCGAGCGGTCTCAGAGAGGGCTTGGTGTGGATTAGTAACACAGACAGCTTACAGTGAACGATAAATACTAACGGCCATGTGTACCGTCCATAAGGCCTTTTTCTCATGCCGATCTTTTGTCCAGATAAATTATCCAGCCATCATTGACCCAATTTTAACCCCTTTCTCAAAAATGTGTAAGTGGAAAGCAAACAAGTTTTTTATATTTTCTTTATTGTTTTATGATGCCTGATGAGCTGTTTTGCAGTGAAACCTTGTACATACCCCTTTGACTTGGATTGACAATGGCCACTATGAGGGTGGTTGTAGCCCACTAGATTCTAGGTCAACTCTCGACTGTAGAACCGTCCCAAGGCGCTATAAATATTATGTAAGGAGGTCAGGTTGAAGGTCGGGGTATGCTGCGAATGCAGTCATTGGCTACTGGGTCTACTCTATTCCTTATATGGCAGTGAGTGTAATGGGACAACTCCATGCAGCTATTGGCTGTACGCTGCAAACTTCAATTGGTTGACGGTTGCTGCTTTATCCCAGTTTCTGGGAGACAGTGGTTGTTGTAACTATAGCTCTGTTGCCATACTTTCAGTGATGTCACAGTTATGAGCACGCCATGGTTACGGCGATGGTTGAGAACGTTTTGCGCTCTCACTTCAAGGTAGCATCTTCCTGGTGGCAGACATTCCAGCCTCGCTCAGTAAACATAACAAGTAAAACATCGGCAAGTGGAAATTGAACACCGAGAACCAAAGTCAAATCAGAGAAGACTGAATATTGTTTTCAGAATCAAGGTCTGAAAGGGGGAACTAGCCCAAGAGTTTCCTTTGTAATTTTATCTCAATAACTCTATCGACATGCTGCCAGATGAACCAATGCCCGCCCAGAAATATGACACCCAAGTCTCCTTTTAACCACCAAAGTCCGCTGGCGCTTTCGGAGCTAGCCATTATGACGTCAATTTGCAGCCATTTTCGTCTTATATCGACATTACCATGGTGAAATTTTAGCATGATTTAAGAGGGATATTTGATTACCATATAGTTTGACATAGGTTTGGAAAATATTTTCAAAATATTCGTAAAATTAACTACCATATATAAAAGCCAAGATCTCAACAGGATATGCTAGTAGTTGCTCAACCACATAAAGACAGATAGACTTAAACCTGTCCATGGAGACTGAAATGCTATGAAAGTGAGAGTCTCGTTTCATTAAAAACAATAGCAATTACTGAAATTTTGAAAGATGATGGCGCCCGGGAAAGCCTCTGGCAGCACAGCGTAGAGAATGGGTTACATACACAATATTACCATGATTTAAGCGATCTGAGTGGCCGTATGAAAATACGGCCACTAGATCAAAATCAGGGTAATGTTACATTTATTGTTCCCCTTTCGACCAACTTTTCGAAAACAAAATGTAAATGATTAGAAACTCGACGTAAGCGCCGTGCATTGTTTACATGAAATAGTCCCTAATTTGTCCGTGAGGTGGCAGAAAAAGCCGTATTCTACTGAGTATAATATGGCTTTCCATGTTCTACTCAGTAGCGATCTGTAGGCTCCATTGGTTTAGTATTGCGACTCCGGATTATGTGGGTAATAAAAAAAGGGACCCCTTTCCTGTGTAACTCGGTCAGTGGAGATGTCCATATTGTGGAGCTGGTCCAGGGAGAGTGTGTAAGTGTGGGTTTCTATTGTATTGAGTGTGACGGGCCGTGGGTAGACACAAAGTGAAGGTAATATGGTTGAGTGGCCACCTTCTGACCAACCTGCATTAGCAATGAACAAAGTCCACTCTCCCGACAGACCCAGTTAGCTGGGAATGTGTCCCTGCGAACCCCTCTACACTCACCCTGCCTTCCTGACAGTTACCCCTGATACCATGCCAGCTATTTTTTGCCATTCGCCTAACACGGGAACAAAATCGAAACCCTATTTTCGGTATATGCAAAAATACCCAACAGTGTTTGGTGTTATTTTGCGACAACCGAAATCCAACCAGAGACTGGATAGAAATATTTGTTGTTGGCAAATCCATAAATGTTATTGCTTTCCTTGTTTTTGAATGATATTCTAATATATTTGTCAGAAATGTATGAGAATTTTTTAAAAGGAAAACCAATTACGACAGTATCAAAGATGGCGGATGTGGCAGAGAAAACACTACCAAACTGTTTCTGATTTTCTTATATCCCATTCCACGAGTGAAAACACTGTAAAGAATTCCAACGAGTGATAGTTCTACCAATGTATCATATATCATCACTAACCAACTTTCGACAAGAATACTCATAAACTTACTTGCTATAAATGGAACATTTTGTACGTTCAGGAGGGCCCTTATTACTATAAAGGAACTCAATTTCCACCGAAAATTCCACGTCTACTGTGTTTACTGTATAGCTTTCACTAACTAACTAAGATCATGTACTTCGTCGAAGATTTGCAATTGGTTTATTGTTATTCATGGAAATAAATGCTGCTTTTATATATTAAAAAAATACTCATAAACTTGCCCTTGCCTGTCTGAAACAAGGATATCATTTTCAGGAAATAAGCAGGAACTGATATGAGTATGTAAATGCATTACCCATCAACTTTCCAGCTGATGGGTAACTTTATAGGGGACAGAGCCATTGTTAGTTCATGAAGCAGTCACTAGGTGGTCGGGGGACAAAACCTGTATTCTGGCTCTTTCTTCTTACGAAATTCAGCTACCGTTCAATATTTTACCAAGGTTCCTTTGACTCTCTACACCCATCCCAGAGCAGGAAGATATAATGCTAAAACTCAGGACATGATGTTTTTTTTTACATGGAACACATTATTTACATTTGTAAGCCAGGCAAGAAAAGTGACATTTCTCAATTATCACTCACTTCTTTTGCACCTCCATAAGTGAAGGACAGCTACTTTTTCACCTCCATTATTGAAGAACACCTACTCGGGGGGGGGGGGGGGCGTCATGGCGGCGTCCATGGATCATAGGCTATGTGCCGTATAGCCAACACAGGCTTAAACCAACAATGGATGCTGTTCCTCTGTTGTAGTGTCCGAATACCATGTTCCTGATATGATACGTTAAATGCTCTGTGGGATATAAACAATGTTCCTGCCAGACAATGATCAAGTAGCTCTACAGGAATAACTGCTTGGGGACTGGGAGATGGAATGTAGAGACAATGAAGTGGTGATGGGTGCGCTGCTACTCGATACATGTACGCTTGTAGCGACAACAACCTATGCTATTTTCCTACTGCCCACTTTTCATGGCGTGCTTGCCCTATAGGGGACAGAGCCATTGTTAGTTCATGAAGCAGTCACTAGGTGGTCGGGGTACAAAACCTGTATTCTGGCTCTTTGTTCTTATGAAATTCAGCTGCCTTTCAATGTTTTACCAAGGTTCCTTTGACTCTCTTCACTGATCCCAGAGCAGGAAGATTTAATGCTAAAACGCAGGACATGATGTTTTTCACATGGAATACATGTGAACAAGGCAAGAAAAGTGACATTTCCCAATCATCACTCACTTCTTTTGCACCTCCAATAGTGAAGAATAGCTACTTTTCCACCCCCTTTAGTGAAGAACATCTACTTGGGGGGCGTCATGGCGGCGCCCATGGATCATAGGCTATATGCCGTATAAACGTTACCGAAAGGTTAGAATGCTCACATAGACTTCCAGCATGCTTCAAAAACATAACCCTTCACCATATGCGTGCTATTCATCACGAAATTGTGAAAGGAGCAGAGGGCCAGTGTCTGAGGGCTTTAGAGGTGTGCACAGCTGACCATGACCAATCAATTGAGACAGGAATAGCTCACTGACCTACTGGTGCTTGATGGGTTTGGCTCCTAGACCAGTCAGGTAGTGTGCAGAAATAGCAAATTGACTCCATAGGCTTGATATATCCAAAACCTTGTAATTGTTATCATTTATAATTGCATGCTCAGTCATCAATAATGCACATACCATTTTCTCCTAGTTGTTAGAAGCGGCGGACGTTTGTTTTAGCAATGGAGCCATATTTCCGGTCTTCCTGGTCCTCAAAAGCTCTGTGGTCCAGAGTTGAGACATGGGAATTCGCTTGAAAAATTCAATTCTGTATGTCTTTCTGAGTCCTGATGATTCTTGTGTTTCCCCTTTTTCGCCATTATTTCACCTGTCCGCCAATTCATTCCAATAAAGAAGAGCAGGTGAAAATCCCTTCTTATCTCACCACTGGTACTATTTTCCCATAGACCTAACACTGGGATCTCGTACTCAACGCCAATGGAGTATTGTTAAAAAAACAAACCCAATAGGTGATGGCCTATTTCCAGCCGCTATGGATCCAGCGCGATTCAACGTCTATGAATCTCGAAACAGTTCTTTTTTTTATTATGTCTGGAGTATCAGCCTGTTAGGTCTTCCTTGACCGTCTATGGCCTCTGAAGCACGCTCCATGCAAAACCTATCCCATACCTACCCCAGAAACAAAGAGGCAAGAATCGAACTTGTAAATGTATTCCGTATTTGATGTTGACAATAGTGGTCATTTATGAAAGATGAGTATAACAGTTTTTTATACTAGATAATATATTGAAACTTCTATCAAATATAAATCCTGGAAACTACATCTTGTATTTCCGAATAAAAATCATATTCGGTGAATGATCATGTCCTGTTGAAAAGATGTTTTTCCTATGAGAATACTTCCTTAAATTAGACATCAATTTCAAACCACTCTATACAGGTCTGACCAATGAGATGTGACCATCAGGGGTTGTTGGGGAGGATGGGGTAGGGTCTGGGTCTATTTCTACCCTCTTATTGCCCCTCTCCACATTTCTCCACTCTAATCTCCACTCTAATCCCACGAACAGTCACGTGACCAGCCGCGGGAGTGTCTCGGGTCGTGAACCGGTCGTGATGTCGTAATCGGCGCCGGTTTTCGACTGTCGTAAATGAGAGGGGACAGTAACGCTTTGCGGTAATGGCGGGAAAATGAAAAGGTAGGCGTTCTACGCCAAGCCTCTCACTGGGAAAGACGTAAAGTGACTGGGTTCAGAGGTTAAAATCTGTTTCCATTATTCTAACATAGGCGTGGGCAAGTTTATATCGCCCTTCTTACATTGTAAGAAATATAACCACAAAAAGGAGGTAAATAGCAAAGATTTGCAGGTACTACAAATCTTTTTTTATTTCAGATTTAAGAAAGGAATTGATGAGTGTTTGGTATGTGTCCTCATTCGTCATCGAGTATGGAGTGCGCAGTAATATGAACGAGGCGATAGCCGAGTGAATATTCTGAAGCACTCCAAACGAGATAATAAACAGGGACTCAGACCAAGCACGAATATGTTTCTGATTTTATCTTAGCCTGAAAATATTTATCTATTTATCACCCGTTGAGAACGAGTTACCGTTCTCGCAAGCCTGTTGAGAACGAGTCCGTAATGCTAGGCCCATGGACGCCTATACAAGGCTAAGATAAAAATCAGTCCTACACAGGCAGATCCTTCCACTGATATGACATTTCATTTCATGTACAGGAATAATTGTCGTAGACATGTTTTACAGATTATAATACACTATTTACAGGATGATAATCCCCATGGATTTATTCACACGAGTACATCGTATACAGCTCTTTAACACATTGGTGTTTTCTGATGTTTCTCTTTCTGGGCTCAGGGCGTTCCAAAGATGTTCCCCTCTGACAAAGAAGCTCTTTGAGTATATGACTGTTTCGGAGTGTTGTCGTTTAAATTTGACTTTACTTCTAGTTATGCACTTGATAAGCGGATAACAAGACATATCCATCATTATAATGCAATTATACTATATGAAGACTAATAATAATATTAACCGAAGGATGCTTACTAAAATTTGTTAATAGTCGTGTGTCTATGTTGTTGTAAAAATATCTTAAATGAGATGAACTGATAATTGTCCAAAAATAAATTTGTATTAAAAAAAACCCAACAAACTTGATGTTATCGATTAGGCTCTGTGTTTACAACACCCATATCTGTTCAGAATTGTGGGCATGCTTTGGTGCATGATCAAAAGTTTATTTTCCGGGATCTTGTGCCTCTACCTCATTAAGAATTCTGAGGTCGGGCCTAACAATGATATCTACAGAGATATGCAACGTGAATTAAAGAAACCACGTCATACTGCAGAAACCAACAGTTATTGTTTTATACCACCTCCTTGGGAATTCTCTCTCTCTCTCTCTCTCTCTCTCTCTCTCTCTCTCTATATATATATATATATATATATATATATATATATATATATATATATCTAGTCCCACTGTTTAGCGGTGCAGACGGTCAGAGAGCAGTCCCATAGAGACCTAGGTTAACTGGTCGACCAGATTTGTACATCTCACCAATTCTCAGCTCAGCAGCCGTTTTCCTTATAAATATAGGTTGAATCCTTCTGATTTTGTGGTAGACAATTTCCTGAGGCAAAATGCAGTAAAATGACAGTAATTTCCTACCTTTGCATTAGTTCAAACTAATAGAACAGCCAGTGTTTGTAAAATGCATGTCAGTGCATTCTGCAGGCGCCAAAAATTGCAAAAAAAAACGGTTTCAGAAGTGCAGGACATCTTACACAGGGGACTGCCAGGAACCAGCTTATCAAATATGGCTGACATGAGTTGGAATTGGTTGAATGTGGTTAAATGAGTTGTAGAAAAAGGCTCCCGAAAGTAACACAAAGCAACAAAACAGAAGTTTTATCATCAAAAAGGAATCATTATGCATTCCTGAAGGTAAGGGAGCATAAACATGCACTGCCATTGACTGGATTACTCAGAACCAAGGAAGTGATTTTCTGTACTATGGGAATAAGCGGTTGTGCTCTCTGCCTGTCCGCTAGGCAGTCAAAGTGTCTCTGACTATACATCTCCAGACACTCAGATTTCCACTAAGCTGTGCACTTTCCTTTTGTGAATTGAATACATGTGAAACGGAAATAGGAAAGTGTAAGACTATTCTCGTTTATCGACCCATTTTGTTACTGTATACACCACCTATGTATATTATAGATAAACTGTATCCTTCCCAAACAAAGATTCCCTATTGATATGCGGTACTTCATCCAATAACTCTCCATTCGGTGATATAGTACTACTGGACCTGTAACCACACACTAAGCTTTACTTCACATCACCATACCACATTCAACGTATTGACTCCAGGGCTAGGACTGAAGATTTATTTCCCAAACCCAAAACTCATGAAATCATTCTTAAAAAATGTACGCAAATAACCAAGGATCAACTATCGGACGGTAACTTCTGTTACCAAGGGAATATACGGGATGCTAAAATTCAGAGCCCAAACCACCACACTGTCAACGGGATATCCCTGGAGGCCTCCCACCCTCCCTCCCACCCACTCCTCCAGGCGCAGACACACGGGTGAATGTCTAGGGACACACATAAAGCCATCTGAATAGAATCAATACCGACTGACCACTTGTCGGCGCCCGGTCCCCCCGGGGGCATACGGCGGCCGCCTGGCAGGCCCCTGAAGCTCATATTTCCCCTCCTGGGTTGATACCAGGAGTACAAACTGAATTTGGAGTTCCTCAGATTGACTCTCGTTCTGGTGTGAGTATATGGGGGCGGTGTGTTGAGTCAAATATCGGAGTATCATGAGGGTTTAACGCTCCTACTTATGTAGGGCATCTAGCTTTTCAGTAATAGGATAATAGGAGAGGCCATTATCGAGGATACAAAAGTAGTACCTATATGGCTATCTCTGCACAACCATGTATTCGTAGGAACACATAAATAAGACAAGAGGCGCGACGGCAGTTTAGACAATTTATTCAATGTGTAACTTGGCATGTAGTATAACAGGGATACTTTAGTGACACGTAGTATAACAGGGTATACTTTATATCTTAAAAGACAAGGAGGTAAAATAACGTGTCCAGACATTAGGCTGGAGGAACGACAGTCATTGAAAAAGTTTTGGTGTAGGTGGGTGGGTCAAAGATCCTTTCAAGTCCTGCGGCGCGCGTGGCGGCGTGACGTCAGATGCACATGTCATAGACGTTGATTCCCGGTCGCGCCGAGAGGTGGCGCTGGTTGCGTTACCCGGTTTTGCCGCCGCGCCCTCGCTGACTTATACTCATATACTCGTCCTAAGTTCATTCATGACTATCTTTCTTTGATATTTAGATTAAACATTATTGATGATCAATGGGATTATCGACTGCCTATCAGAGGACACATCTGACAAATGATGCAATTGACGGTACTGTAGACCGTGCAACCTGATCGGTGACTGAATGTTTTACTTCTAGAACATGAGTGGAGATTCTATAGTTTTCTATTTGAAAGCACCAAGAAAACCCAGTTTAATCAAGTAGAGGTTTCTTTTACAATCATTTTGATACTTTAACTTTAGTTGTACTCACAGTAGAAGTCAAAAAGGACTGCTTTGTTATCAAAATAGAAAAGTGGCAAAATTCCCCTTTTGTGATATCTGCAATATGTCAAAGCAACGTCATGGTATGCGAAAAATTGAGAAAAAAAAGGCTTGGTTGGAAATGATTGTTTCTAAATTTCTAGATGCCTGGTTGTAGATAAAGATCTGCTTCCAGATAATCCAAAAAGACTTGGGTGGAAATGATGCCACATTTTTATATGCTGAGCTTTTTTTTTAATCCCTGAACATATTTCATGTTTCACATGACATCATCTCTTATTCTATAACATACCTGTGCGAATCTTTTACATTTTCTACCAACCGAATCACGGGGAAAAGTTTTAATACTATATTTACTGGTCAACTGTACAGATTTCATTCGCCACTCACTCAGTAACGAATGAATAAAGTTTGTCCCTCTGTACCACGTGACTTGTTGATTGAGTGGTAAAATGACGTTTTTAATTATATTCATGTATATATTGATAATGCCACTAAAAAACTGTTTCTCATCACCAAGCCATGAAAAATATGAGGAGGGCGCATAATTTCTATCAAGGTTCATCTTATCTATAAAAAAATTTTTTTTAAATGCGCGCGGTAATGAGAAAAAAGTTTTTTTTTAGTGGCCTAACAAAGGGTGAAGGCGGGTGAATACATTCATTTCCTCGTTGTCTAAGTGTGTTTAAATATATCGAATTCTTCGTACTCGGTACATCTAACCACACCTATGTATCTGGGAAGGTAATCCATTCACCCAACCTTACCCTGTCTTCATCTGTTAAACCATGTAAATAGAAATAATAGGTTGGCACCCTACTAGTCACCCATTTAGTCGTTCTATTAGCTGACGATCCGAGCATTCACTGACTCTCACTCACATCAACCTGCCAGACCTGGGAGTCAGGAGGAGCCAGCACCTACTGCCTGACCTCTACCCATCCACTGTCTGACCTTCACCTGACCTCCACCTGACCTCCATCTGACCTTAACCTGAACGGACATCGCCGATTTCTTCTCTCCGCTCGCGCCCCCAAGTGGCGACAAATGTCACTAGATCGGCGGCGCGCGGCGTTTCGCGCGTTACTGTCTGCTTCACTTACTACCCGCCTACTAGGTGGCGCCACCAGCAGAGAAAAAGGCGAATTCCAACCCAAAAAAAAAAGAAACCACGAGAAGGTCTCGTCTCGTGATGGCGAGAGCAGCACATCCCACGTGACCCTAAAATGAGTCAGGTTCCACTCTCCTGTCCACTCCTACTACTGCACTCTCCCATCGTAGCTTTCCTAGTCTGTCTGTTGTCAGTGCCACTTCCTTCTGGAGATATTCCACTTTCAGATAAATCCCCCATGAGTTACTTGCTCCTCTGTTAATGCAACATCTGAGCCTATCTTAGGGTCCACCCTTGGGTATGTTACAAGAAAATAAGATCAAATTATCATAGAGTAAAGCCTCATACCCAGACACATTCTTATTGCATTCCCAAATACTTTGTGAGAACAAACATGTCCTTGGAGTCATCTTGAAGTCATCCTACTATGGGGTAAGTGTATAGAGACAAGTGAACCGTGGTAAAACTTTGAAAGTCAGTTAAGTTAAGTTAAGTTAAGAACAAAGAGCGACAGTACATCTTCTGTCCCCAAATTGGACACGCCATCTCGGAGATGTGATGTTGGACACCTGGTGACTGCTTCATGAAGTAACAAAGGCTATGTCTCCTATAGATTGGCAACCAACATCTTCTACGATATAGGGGTTGGTCGGGTTAAATCACACACGGTATCCCCTGCATGGGTATCCCTTTTGTGTTCGCCTCCAACCGAGTTTTATTCTATGTATACTATAAAAGCAGATATACTTAATATGCAATATCCATTGCTAATAAATTGACAAAGATACCAAGATTTACGTTCAATATATCATGAAATAGTACACAAGAAAGGAAATAAGATAATGAATAATTGGCTTCGAGGTTATGACATAACACACTCTCCAAGAAGTACGAATGATCTGGTTGGAGAGTAACAAACTGGTCCCGCTACTGGGTCAAGGCGGCCGCTTATTTAACCCAACCAGAGCTAACTTTGTGTAGCTCTGGTTGCCAGTGTATGTCCCCTTTAGGGTAGAGGGCGTACCCTAGTTCCTTGGTTATATGTTAGGGGGCCCCCTAGCAGTTTCAGTCTCCCAGCAGATCCTTCATCCCACTTGCCGTGCGGCACCAGGACCCTGCCAGGAGAGTGTACGAATTCGGAGAGTGACCTACGACGATGGCGCCAAAATTTGGGGGCCAAAGTACCATAATTCTACTATGAGTACCACATAAGTCCATTATAAGCCATTGTTAACCGCACCAACAATCGGGCGTTTTGTTTGGTGTCAGGGGCAAAATGGCTTCCCCCATGACTGGCTCGCCCTCTGCCTTATAGAATCTTGTACTAGATTACATGACTGCGTGGTACAAACAACGATAGTATGCGGCTTGTTTTAGCTTAATCGCAGTCGGCTAGAAGCAGACCTAAACAACTCTGTGAGGCCACACAAATGACGCTACCTGTAGTTAAAACTATGCCCCAGGATTACATGTCTTTTGGGTTGAGTGTACTTGACTGGAGGCTAGAGTAAAAGACTTATTTTATTCTGGTTCCACTGGCCTGATGATTGTGCGTACTTTTCTTTACTGAGTTTGGAAGACTTAATCCATTTTTTTAACGATATCAAGTTAATGATGTATCAAGGGGAACCTTCTCAATCACTAAACCCTAACCAAATATTCCTTAGAAAATTCGAGAAAGAATAGCATCATGAGTAAAATAGTGAAAATGGAAAAGTGGCTGAGGAACATAGGGCACATAGCTACTGTGTTATGGAGGCGGCCGTCTTTCCCCCGAGGCCAAACAAAACACCAGGTGGTGGGTCCAGTTGTCAATGGATCTTATCAAAAACATATATATGATCTTGCCATTGATGGAGTTTTAGCCTTTTCTCACGATTATCTATAGATTATAAGAGCAGGTAACATTGGTTCTCCCCCACTACAGGCGCTATCTTACAATTTCCTGACAGATAATGGCAGAACAATCAATCACTCTGTGCCCTATACTATCACATGGGACATAGACATCCTCATATGGGCGACGCCATTGGGCCCCGATACCAAACATGTGGCGCCCCCCCTACCCCCTGCGGCATGGCTCTGAATTATCAATATATGAAATACCACAGAGGTCGGGCCCCGACTGGTGGCGCCATGCATCTCACCGGTCGCAATCAAAGTCCACTTACTCCCCCTAGCGGATGGTCTTGGAATAAGGATAGGCTATGTGCCATGTAGACGCAAGTAGCTACAATTCTCATAGGACGTCCGTCCTTCGTACTGGAAGACAAATCTCACTCATTGTTGTTCTACAAATGGATTCAGGACAAATACAACAGAAGCCATTGTCGCAAATGCAGCATTGGGAGCTTTCGCGAGAGAAGTAGGCTTTATTGCTACCATTGTGAGAGTACCTCTCCCTCATCCTCCTAAGCTCCTATCAGTGCCAATAACGGATACTTCTAATGGGCTTCCACTCAATGAAATCTAAACCAGCGTGCTGAAATATTCAACGTTTTTCAATTTTGTGTGTCTGCGAGCGCGACCTGTCCTAATTAAGTAGTTAATTGGTCATTAGCGGTGTTGATTTGCCTGGAATGTCGTCAATTAATTATCAGTATCATCTACAAGACCGTCGATGAATCTTCATTTTGATTTTATGGGAGTGGGATCTGTGCCAGCGGTGTCGGAGCGCGATGTAGATCTGGGCGATAAAAGGGCGCCTAATTCAACAAGATCGCAGGCATCCTGGGTAATCAACACCGGAACCAGCCACTGGATATCTGCAGAAGAGAATCACTCCCAAGGACCCTTCAAGAAGCAAGTCCTACAAGAATGAAGCACAAAAAGTAAACACAGACACAGCTTTAGGGGGGAAGGCCAAACTGAAGGTGATTTTATTTGTTGGCCGCACTTCGGTGGCGGCTGGTTGGGGTAATGGATGGGGACAGGTGGATGTGAAGGTGAGAGGAGATATTGAGCCAGAACTGGGCGGCAAATTTACCACTGCTAGAAGTTTGGCTGTAAACGTACACTGAATGGAATCGGGGGGGGGGGTAGGGGGGGGGGGTGAATGGGGGACGGTGGGGGGGGGGGGGGTAAGAAGGTGAATGGCAGAGGGAGGGGGTGATAGATGGTAGAAGGGAAAGAGAGGAAATGAGATTAAGGGAAAAAGAGCGGGGGAGGGGGTAGACGGTGTAATGGGTGGAGGGAGAGAGAAAGATTTGAAAGATGGGGAGAAAGCCAGAGGTCACAGTCTCAGATCAGGCCATACTTTAGAAAACGGTAAAACGTGCTAAAACGTCTTACTTCAGAAGACGTAATGGTAGGCAATAAGCATTGTAGGAGGAGGCAGGGCGAGAGAAGGTGCGAACAGGGCTGTGCTAGGAAATAAGTTCGAAAAATCCAACTACCAATGAGGTTCTTTATAAACCAACAGAAAAATACCAAGATAATTAGTTAAGATTAAAAGATACAGTATATCTCTAGATTAGGAAAATAAAAGACATTACGGAAGAGTTTTAAGCTAACAGAAAAGCATGGAGATGAATATATGAGATTGAACCACAGAGGAACCGCAGAAGAGGGTGGAGAGTGTGAGTTGGTGGCGATGGTGGCGACGGTGCAGGGAACATCCCTATTAGCGTCCATCACGTAAGGTGTCAGATACAGAATCAGCTGTCACTGTCAGCAGCCAGCCGTCAGTACTGACAGTTGTACGTGTCGTATAGCTGTCATCCGTCACCCCTAAAAGCAGCGCCAACTAGCGGGCGGATCACTCTCCCTACACATACTCTGTTCACAGGCATTCACTCTCCCCCATATTCTATACGCACGGGCGTATGGACTCTCGCTGCTGCTGGGGGACGAGGTTGGGGGGGGGGGGGGGGTAATGGTTGGCACTGTGAAGGTTTTTTTTAATCATTTTTTATTCGTTTATTTATACTCTAACCTTTAGGCTCTTGGCCTGTCTTCCTTTAGGCCAGTTTTACATTAATAGATACCTCATATCCGCGCAACGACTTAAGTGTAACATTGGTCTTAGTACAAGGAAAAGAGTTATTTTGATAATATCTGGGGGATGCTCTTTCCTCCAGGTTCTGAGGCTTACTGCCCTTCTCATTCAGATGGTACGTATTCATTGAGTAAGGTAGCAATGTGTCTGCTCATGTCGACCTAAGAAGGAAAAATATAGGAAATCGTGCATATATCGAGGCATAATACTATGGAACTCACTTACCAAAAAAATACAAAGATCAACCTCTAAAGATGGCTTCAAACGTGAAATTATCAAAAAAGTTAACAGACTAGAATAATAGATGTAGCAACCGAGTATATATGTATAATAACGGTATCCAACGCGTACTACGCTCAAAGCATCGACAATAGAAATAATAAGAAGTATTATAGTTATAGATTACAGTATGAGCAAGATAGAGGTCATTTCCATTATAGGGAGTCTGTAAATGCTGTCGATACATTCTAACTAAATCAGGCGTACCTTGATGAACATTCATCACAAGAAACTCATTGTAAATATCATCTTGTTTGTTGTACATAATTGTTTATTCAACATTGTCGAAGATTGCAAGGAAGAACAATTTTGCATATGATCGAATACAATGAAGACTTCCAAAAAAAAAAGTGTTTTCACGAGAGTTATTTGACCAAATTTCACAAAGTGCATCTTTCCCCTCCGTCTTATAGAACTCTACTTTTGTCCTAATTTCGCATTAAATTGTGTGGTGTAAAGGCCATTTTTCTTCTGCCAACGAATATGGCCCTGATTATTCGTGGTCTCCTAAAATCTGTCGGTGGTGCCGACTGCACGTCGATATCATATAGTCGTTGATGGTGCAGTTTTCAATACATATTAAAAGTGTATACCGACGGAATTTTCAGCCTAAATTCTTGAGCCTCACCAGTGAAATAAAAGTGTTTTGATTCTGCCGGTGGTTCAACAAGTCGGTCGATGGTCACCTTATTGCATAATCTATGCACAATCAATCGGTGAGCATATCTCGTCATGTGTTGTTTCCATTCACCAATTTGGCATCGGTATACCAAAAAATCGATCAGTGGTTCCCGACTGCAGATCGGTGCTGAATACTATGCCAATGGAAAATGGCTTTGTGGATGGAAGCATGAGTGTGTTGATATTCGACGGGTATGGTAGAGGGTTCACTATAAAGTGTTGATTCCACCAGCACGAATTTGTTTACCTGGCAGAGTCAGGCAATATCTCGCAGCAGCTTGCTAGATCTAGCTAGATCCTACTAAATCTTGTAATATCTTTAAAAAAAATTTTTTTTTAGAGTATTTATTGTCCTCTCTCCATACAGAAGTTTTTCTGGGCAATAAGCCGATCCGGGTAACATTTTTCAGTAAAAATTACTCCTGTGTGTGAAGCCCCGATTATCGCTCACGGGGGCCCTTCCACCCCTGTGACTCAGCCAGGCAGGCTCACGTGACTCATCCCTAGCGAGTTAACAGTACGGCGTAGATCGTACATCCTGATGGACTCAATATTTAAGGCAGATGAGAGGGCTGTTATTACTATACACCTATGGCCGAACATGTATGAAATACTGCCCGCTGCTGGGGGTGTAGTATTAATAATGTTCGCGCCCGCTGTGGCAGCGGGCCATAGTGAATAGCAGTGGCTTTTCGAGGTGGGGAAAAAATAATAAAACATATTTTTCAACGAGTAGGAAGTGTATAGTAATAAGAAAACATAGTGACTGAACCCGTTCGGTGTCCGTTCTCGGTCATTTGATGAAAAATACGGGCATCGGGCCGGGCCGTATTTTTCATCAAATGACCTCGAACAGCCACCTGTACGAGCTCAGTAATCACGTTTTCTCAAACTTCCATATGTACGTGTAAGTGCGTATCTAAAAAGTTCCTGATGCTATTTTTGTTCTTCTTTTTTTTGTAAAAGAGCTGAACTCTGTTTATTAATCCAGAAAAAAGCAGGTACATAGTCAAATTAGTAACTTGTCTATTCTGTATAAACATGTGAACAATCCATCGATGCACAATTGTATATCGAATAGACCACACTTGCTCACTCCAACAATGAACAATAACTGGAAAAAGAAAACATACCAGAACCTCGCACCAGAGAAACAAATATGGAATGTTTCCACATAGTTCTTGCACTATCTTGAAAAACTCGATAATAGATGCATAAAATGCAGCACCAAAAACATCTATCGACTAGGCACAGGATGAATAGTACAGGTCTACATGGAAGTTGGATGTACTTCTTTTTTTTGGTAGCAAGCATTTACTTCAGTTTCTATCAGACATTTCAGATTGTACATGTCTTCTTATCAACAATTCTGTGAATCGCCAATAAAAGGATTGCAATACTTTGTGTGTCTTTTTCTTTGCTCCCATGATTCTTTTGCGTTTTTATCATTTATTCTATATTTATAAAGTAAGCATCAGTATTACTCAAAGTACTTTATCATTTTTCCTATCTACGCATTAAGTTGCCACCTCTTCTTTTTATCAAAGTTTCATTTTTCTTTTAATATTCTTGGATTCAGTCCTTTATAATGACGGTTGATATCTGCATTCCAAACAGCAGTCGTAACTGTACCCATTTTGGGTGAATGGAGATGATATCAAGGAAGAATAAAATATCATTAGACATGGTCCGTTACACATTGTAGAAAACTGTAATATATTACCATGAAATAAGCAGGAGCTTGCCCAATATTTCTTCTTAAAAAAAACCACTGCCAGAGACAACTGACTTGTATATTGTGCGTGTATTGCATACACCCAGATATGTATTTTATGAGTAGAGAACTCCAAGTGCCTTTAGAATGCAAATAGATGTATGCCAATTTGAAATAAAACTTTTTTAAATTCGAGACATATGTTTATCCATGCCATGGCCGAACACTATACCCTCATAGTAAAAGAATCGACCAGCTATAAATCCCCTGATACACTGTGAAATTGCTTGCCCGTCGAGATTTACTTTCTCGGGATACAGATGCAAAGGATGAATACAATATAACACGACTCTTAGTTATCCCTCTGTAAATCTGAATACTCAGCCACACCGATCTGTATTCGGGTGGCAAGCACAGCGAGGGGCGAGCTGGCATTAAATGAAGACAGCATGTACACGCCGCAAAATGAAAGCAGTTCTAAAGGAGGTAGAAATGCCTCCCTCTGGTTCCCGAGTGTGGACTCCCTCGCGCCTTCTCACGCCGATCACCAGCGGGTGTCGGCAGACAGGAGAGTTCTGATTGATGCGCAGGCGTATTGTGAACATACTCTCAGCGCTCGTCGCGTTTCCGGCGAGAGTTGAGAGACCAGTGGGAACGATGATTCAGCAAAATAGGTCCAGTTGGTGCAGAAGAAAATGCCACAGTCTCCACCCATAGGCAGAACTGAAACTCCGCCGGGAGAGTGTAAAGTTTCCATATCTGCCTACTTAAAAGTTGGTGTCGTAAAAACTGTCGTAAAAAAACGGATATTGGACTAGGTTAACAAGTCCCAGCCCATAAATATTGTCCAGCTGCGTAGTTTCATGAAACCCTTCCCCATTGGTCAAAGTGGGATGCCATTTAAACGAAATAACCAATCACGATCTCCCTTTGGGAAATCCACAGGGGGAGTTTTCTCTCCGGAGATCTACTTATATTGTCTGGGGCATATCTAGATATATGAGAAGAAATTAATGAAAGATTGCTGAAA
This sequence comes from Alentia gelatinosa, assembly GCA_950022655.1. NCBI lineage: Eukaryota > Metazoa > Annelida > Polychaeta > Phyllodocida > Polynoidae > Alentia > Alentia gelatinosa. Next base: position 23,652,606 of record OX465593.1, read on the forward strand.
ATATATTTTCAGGATACCCACTGGTGAACGACTTAATAGGACCGACTTTGTTAACCTAGATTCAGCGTCAACTACATGGCTCTTGTGCTGAACACTAGTGACAGATTGACCAATTGGCGGGCTCGTACAACTGAGATTGACCCATTTATTTTACAACCAATGAGATCGTTCGACACAACGATTCTCTGACCAACGTTAAGAGAGCATTTATTTCTGTTCACAAATGTCACAATCTTAAACACAAGAAACATGGCTTGAGAATGAAAGAACCATTAAACCTAATCAACTTTAAATTTCACTATGCAATAACTGCAGGGATTATTTTCATTAGTTGTAATTTTACGGGCAATTTTATGAAGAACAATATTTATCATTTAGTGGGTGTAATTCTGCAAATAAGGCGGTTGAATTTGGGTTTTTTTTGGATGATAAGCACGGCAGCACTTTTATGAATTATCCATCACGGAAATTATAGCATTCTTTTCTTATATCCTAACGTGGTAAAATACATATGTACGCGCATGAATCCATCCCTAGTTATTTCCACAAATCAGGGCAGTTGATGACGTTTCTACAATGGCCCTATGATGCAGACCGGCAGTCTATGGTGGCTATGACAACCAAACATATTAGATTGTCGCGGACTATCAGTGAAATCGGTAAGGTGTCTACAATGCCAAAATTAAGTGGATTCATCTTCACCTATTCTACACTAAAGTTTGTCTACGATACAGACCTTCCTTATGCGATTACGATTTTGGACAATCTGCATCGTAAGGTCTAAATCTCAATCATAGTAGGTCGTAGTGTCGTAGTGTGTCAGAGAATGACACTAAATTCCCAATTGCCGCCATGTGGAAATGTTGAAAATCTAGGCTCTAGGATCTAATCTAGGTCGTATATGTAGACCTTTTTCTGTACTTCTGTACTTGTCCTAAGCCATCGAAAAGGTCCTCCATATGTGTTAAATAAAGCTGACCCACATCGTCCCTGGGTCTCCCTGGCATACAGAAAAGGACCTTCATTTACGATCACACATCATTCAACCCTTGGTCGTAGTGTGTCGGAACGCTTGTAGTAGTATGTCGGAAGCGTGTCGGAACGCATGTTATAGTGTGTCGGAAGCTCAGTGGGTCCAGGCATTTAAGATACAGCGCCCAGTCTGTTTCCTTAAGTCCAGATGATAGAGGAAACGTATGAAGGTTTAGGGCCAGAGCTTGTATCCTATCGAGTTGGAATCACGTAGTAATTCAAAAGGCGAAGCCGCGTGAATTATATAGCGATTCAAACGAGATGGGATCGAGCTCTGAGCCTAAACTTGAAAAGGTTTCTGAATTCATCTCACCACTCACATTGACTTATGGGCTAACCGTTGTGGAATAATCTCCCATTAAGTATTTCTTTCTTGATACTCAATGGGCGTCAGATACGAGTTCCCAATGGTGAACTCATTTTCCGTATGGAAGAGGAGAAGTCATTGTCTCCCCCTGGGGGCAAAAGACGTCATCACAAAACAATTACACCCCACACAGTCTACGCACACCAAAAACCCACGACCTTCACCTCAACACGTCACCTCACATTCAACCACCAGTCTACACACATCCATCAAAAATTTTTACCCACCCTCCATCACCCAAAATTTATATATTTTATATAATATCATGTTTTAACATTCCACTTCTAATTTTATCATATTACCAAATATATATTCACTTATCTTATCAGTAATTAATCTTAATAAAATTTTATTCCCAGTCTGCCTTTACGTTGTTTTGTCAAGGGGGGAAAATAGATAATGTTAAGTCTATGTGGAAAAAATACCCGGGGCGAGATAAACCAGTGAGACTTGTGCAAAGAGACGAGTCACAACATGGCGCTTATTACCTGCCCTGTAAGCACCTCTCCAGCCCCACTTAACAGTCGCCCTGATTGCCCGAATGCACTGCAATCTGATTACCGTAATTCAATTGAAAAAGAGACACAGCTATTATTTGCTTAAAACTTTTATCAGCTTGGGGAGTAGAAAAAACTCAAACTGATTGAGAGACTACTTGAAGCAGACTTGAAGTGGTCGTAATATGTTTACCGCACACGTGTTTCTAATTAACACCCCCTCTTGTTTTTCTGGTGGTTTCTGACAATTTGTGTTTTGCAGAACATGACAAGGTTTGCTCTAGCCACAATGAAAATAAAAAAACATCCCAATAACTAATTCATAATTTCAGTATCAATTAATTTGATGCGTGGGATTTGGAAAATAACAAACAATTCAGGAAAAATATTGGCCGTTTGGGATCGGCCAGGGGTTCCTGCAATTTCAACTATTATAAGTGTATTTCTGGCCTCAGGTATGGGTAAAATGGCGTTTCTTATTATTTTGTCAACTTGCATGTGACATAGTCTTTAGCATTTCACACAATACCCCGCCCCCTCACCACCATCCTTTTCCCCTCGCACTTACTTTGACCTCAGGAAAGACCCTCGGGGCATCAGAAAGTCACCAAGTCCCATGTCGAGTATGTGCTTCACATAGTGATATAATTAGTAGAAACCAAACGAGAATTAGCCTTGTCAATGTTTATGCCACGATGGGCAGGTTGTGTATTACTACATGAGGCTATAGCCGAGTGTAGTGAGTAGCAGACCTGACCAGAGTGGTATAGACATTGAGAAGGCTAACTCGAGTTTGGTTTCGTATTTATCCTACCCCATCTCACCGATACACAGTGAATCTTTGTAATTATCCATGTTAGTAGCGTGTTGACACTCATCGCAAGATGGCCACATTTATCAATCCTGCCGGATCTACTTTCGTTATCTTGTCCCTGATTGGTCCGTTTTTTTATTCACCTAGGTGCATCAATAACACTTTATTCAGCGCTCTGTCAAATACATTGACCCAATGTTAAACCGTTAAAGCGTTTTTTATTAGGGGTAGGATAAGTGCATATTCCGAGTAACTAAATACAAATACGGACTTACATATGTTAAATAAGCGAAATGGGATTAGGAAAAATAATATTCTACCTGTGTACAAAAATAGCCGCATATAAAATGAGGTCCAATCATGATGTCCTTCAAAATGAGTTTCTTTAATGCTCATTTCATATTGATTATTCATAATCAGGTATGGTTATCTTATTAACCATCAGAAATCACAGTCGTAAATTACTCCGCAAGTTTAAGACACGGAATAATAGCGAGCTACCTACGTAGATATCATTAGCCTACACAGAATCACCACCTTGCTTGACAGTACTAGTGGCACTATGGCATAAGTCTTGCCATAGACGTTTTATTGCAATAGACTTGTTGTTAATTAATTGTGTAGCAGGATGATAAAGACAATAACGAATGATTTTGTGTGCGAGAGGCTGTTTAATCCTACCCCTAATAAAAAACGCCATAGGCTTAACATGGGATTTTTTTATGTCCCGGGTGTGACATACAGTGTTGTTTATGCCACTACTTTCTGATACTGAAAAAATATGGAAATGGGGTAGGATAAAATCTAGACGCCACTCGTTTGACTTTGAGCTTATTTATGCCACTTATTTTGTTGACTCTGTAATGTCACTCGTCTTCGACTCGTGAAATTATGGAGCCAACAAAATGCGTGGCATAAATAAACTCAGACTCAAACTCGTGACGTCTCTTCATAATCTCTTCGTAGTTGACGACCTAATATCCTAACTGTTGCTCAGGGATTACTAGGCGTCAACTATTCGAGGATTACGGCCACGAGTACACAAAACCAGTCGTTATTGTTTATGTATCCTGCTGTAACGAGCTATTGCATTCATTCGTTACTTATAACAGACATTTATTTGAAACAAATGTACCCCAAGTGTGCCAAGATAAACATATATAAAAACATCGAAATAATTATAATCGATGACAGTTCTTCATTGGAAAAAAAACCCCACAAAAAACACAAAAAAGCAAACATCACGCTGTGTACAAAGTTGTACGAGAAGGAACATCACACAAATATCAGACCTCTCAGACTTCACAAAGAAATTACTATCATCCAGAGATATAAGTGGACATTTCAGCTTTGAGTCACAGCTTATTATTGGTCAGTGACCTTCATAGACGTTGTGACCTTAATTCATTAGCCATTCCGGGCTAATTGTCTTTACTTGACCACTGACATTCATTCGGGTCTTTCGGATTTTTAAATGTCAAACAAAAGAAGTAGAACGGCTACCCGCAGTTATCTGAGAGTTATCACTGTTCCTCTTTTAGGAAAATGTGGCGAGACAAAAGAAATTAGTCCTGAAAACAGGAACTGCACACTTGACCACACACTTTGTTGACCAGACGAGATTTCTCTGAACCGCCATTGGCAGCGCTGGTTCCTGGGTTGCTTCACATGTCAGAGCTCGCTGGTTACCAGCACTCCTGGTGTTGTAGTAGGAAAACCAGAACTATAATATTAACTATGTCTTTAAGAATATACAAATGTACCTGTATATCCTTGCGTGAATATCTCACTCTTACTGATTCCGTTCGTCACTGAGTGACGAAATCATATTTATATATGTCGCTGCATACCACACTTATTTCAAAAATGGACGTTTCAATGAGTTCCAGGTATATGATTATGTGACATATTGATTGCCTCTGTATTGCATCTGTTCCTTGTTGTTTTGGTCGAAAATGTTCACCGAGATCGAAGAACGAGGAGAATATTTCCGACCAAAATATCTCGGTTCACCTTTCATTCAGGCACACTAACCATGTCTCAATATACTACTCATATTGTAATGTGACAGAAGCTGAAATCCAGTAAAAAACAACCAGCCCAGGTTGAATGGTTCCTTGTTTTTAACAAGGAAATAATGGATCACTCAACATAGAATTTTCACAGAATATAGGGTTATGATATTGTACTCATAATGATAAATGTCGGCACGCTTATCATAGTGTGTCCGAAGCTCGAAGTGGTTTCCCGGCTTTAACAGTAAAATAAACAGGCCATGATCAGTGCCTGAGAAAGACGGACATTTGCCTGTACTACTCGCCGTTGACAGTCTTTATTGGGTTATACATGTGTAGTCCCGTCTCCTGTGACAGCAATCAGTGTATGACAGCCACGTCCAACGAAACTCCCTCCTGGTGCGAATCAAATATTCATTCGTCTCTAATCACCATTACGTCGGTAGGCAGAGGGACCAGGCGAAGTATTGCTGTAGACTGGTACGTTAACGAGGTGCATGTATTATCGCTCACAGTGACATGTCACATGTACCCGAGGAAGGATGACATTTCCATACACTTCTCACGGCTTTAATTCAGTCAGTGGTGTGCGACTGGTGACTCGAGAATTGGCCCCGAAACTCGTCGCCTCGTACCTTTAAAGAGAACTCGCCCCGTTTTAGAGAATTCATCCGCTGAAGTGAGCCCCGTACTTCAATACTGTGAGATGCTACGAATATTACTATATGCCTGTGAGCGAGCGAAATACTACCCGCTGCTAGGGGTGTAGTATAAATAATGTTCGCGCCCGCTGTGACAACGGGCCGCAGTAGATGGCATAGGCTTTGTACAGTTAATAAAACGGCGTTTTGAATGAGTAGGAGGCATATAGTAATAAGACAACGTAGTGACTGAGCCCGTACGGTGTCCGTTCTTGGACATTTGATGAAAAAATACGGCCCTCTCGCCTGCGGCGTCGGGCCGTATTATTTCATCAAATGACCTCCGAAGGCCACCCGTACAGGCTTAGTAACCACGTTTTCTCATAATCAAATGTTCAGTTCATGAAGGATATGTAGTCGGTGATGACATTCAATTGATTGTATATCAATGCGAAATGCGATTTCAGTGCGAAAAAACGTATTAGATCGGGCTTCATATACTGTAAATTACCATATATATATATATATATTCATATATATATACATATATACTACGATAGAAATTTAGACTACCGATACGGCACCGATATAAAAAGCAAATATCGGAGACATATCGGGAAGGTGAACAATAATAAAACAAATGTCTAGACATGCCAATACACCACGCATTGTAAAGGGTTTTTTCGGCCCCTAATCGTTGAAACGTGGTCAACTAGTGCTGCCCCGATATTAGGTGACCGTTACACGCGATTTTCATTTTTTTATCGGGAGGTGCATCGTAGACCATATCAGAGCCATATCGTAGTAGGTGGACGCCATGCCTAATTCTGATTTCCACCACCGGCAAATGTGAACTGAATCCTATCACAGGGATCTTTCAGGGCTAAATATTCTACTAATTATCAAAACTGACTTCATCCTATTCTCTATATTCACATATATCTAACTCATCATCAATGAAGGGGACCAACTTCTATCACCTGGTTATTAGTTTTAGGAGGTAGGCGGGGAAGAAAAGAAAGGGGGGTGATAATGAGGAAAGTAAAATAGGAAGTGTAATTATGTGTGTACATGGTGTGTGGTGGGTGGAACTTGACGATGTGGGTGGTTGGGAGAAGCGAATTAACTACAGATCTCATTCACGATGATTGAATATCGCCTGTATGCCCAATAACGACTTGATTAAAACACTTCACCGTCGCTATTTATCAATCACCAACAGCCTCCCAGCAATCTGCAGCACTGCTGAGCCACCAACCAATCAGAACTGTGCTTGTATTCACCGCCCGGCAAAGTTTCCCGCGCTAAATAGAGGAACCAGACAAATGTCGTCTGATGGGATTACCGCTGCCTAGAGGCGCTGAAAGACTCATGAAAACGCTTCGGCCAATGATTGGCAGCGTTTAAGTCTGAATTCAGAGGTGTCTGCCAATTAATATACACCAGGAGATGTCCTGCGCAGACGCGGAGATGTAGATATGCAAATAAGCCTCGCTTGTACGAGCTGTGGGTGGTGGGAATTTGATACATTCCCATTCTCTGCCTGAGGGTTGTGTGAACAAGAGATTCTCCTTAATGACTGAGATTATGCCAAGCCATTCAGCAGCTCCAGCTTCCACAATTTCTTGCAAATATTTTGTTTTATTTTTTCAATTTCCAATCTTTGAATAATAATATTAGCCAAAGCAGTATGCCTGAGATAAATTTCCCAGGAATAGACTAGTTATTGCCATGGTGTTACTGAAATAAATGGTAATCTCTGCATAGTTATTAGATTAAGCATCATGCACACTCCATATTCCATGTATGAAAGACGGCACATCATAAAGAAAGGTGGGAGAAAAGGAGTGAGTTCTGAGAAAAGAATATTCTTCCTCTCACCTCTTCAAGCGAATTCAAATATTGTAGCAAATATTAATAAAGACACAAACAGTAAATCCAATGCACAAACATTAATATTCTCTATTCAGTCAATCAGTTTACAATCTGAATGGGTAACTATTAGAGTCAGCATTTCCTCGCCATATCTGACTATTATGAGATAAGAGAAGAGAATAAAAAAGACAAGGTTCGACTGGGCAAGTCAAGATGTCTGTTCTCCATGAGTCCATAAAGTCCCTGACCGGGGAGAACAGTGCTCTCAAGTGGGATACACATGACAGGATTCATGTACCCGACAGGTTGTTTGTTGCAGACAAATCCTGCTGAAATTCTGTACTAGCACGCAATTTCTTCCTCTAAATTGTAGGGTTTCGTTTTTCTGAGACATGCTTTTTTCACTGCTATATTCACTTTGTTTTTAGCAACACTTATAACAAATTACCGGTACCTTCTCCAGCAAAGACTTCTATCCTCGTTCGGGGCCACATTGTTAAAGCCCGTGTTGAGACATGGATGATACATACCATATACATGGCTACGTGAATATGGTATTATCTAAAGAGAGTAGACGCTGAAATGGCTTTTTTTATTGGACCATAATAGTTACTTCTACTGTCGGAGTTATAGCTAATAGAGTGTTATTGTCCATGTGTACGAGGACTACCACCCCTCCTTTCAATATACCCCTCAACCTCCCCCCACCCTTCCCTCTGACTGCAGAATTCCCTGCGTAGTCCTTCCTCGCCCTATTACCCAGGATCCACCCATCACTTCCGGTATCCTACCCCGCCCCCTCCCACCTCCACACAGCCTCCAGCCTAATGCAAGGCACAACGCAATAAGCACAATTGGATTGCCTTGTAGGCCGCCACCAAGAGAGAAGACAACTAGAAATTCCGCAAGTCCCATCAAATGAAAATATTACCCAACATTCACCGGGTGCCCTCACTCGCTGCCGTTACCACAGAAGAACTAGGCTTCTGCGTCACGTTCTTTTGCAAATTATGCCTTTCGAACGCGCTGCTGGTCCCACTTCCGGTGTGAGCAGACGACTTTGCTTGATTTTCCCGCGCTTTCTCCTTTTTCCGCCATTTCCCCTCGATTACCTCGATTTTTCGACTCGTTTCGTTCCGTTTGGTGCACACTGCTCATCTGTCACTCACTCCATTTGAAGATTGGCCATAAAAGCCGAATCGGCAGTGCAGTTCGCGACGGAAAACGAAACGACTAAAGAGGGTTTCTTTTGTCTTGTCAAAATACTGATGAACTTTGAAATGAGGATGAGGGAATCTGGAAATGGTAAAGATTTGTGCGAGGAAGTGTGTAGGACGGTGGAGTGTGAGAACTGGGTAAGCTTTCTGCGAGGGAAAATTACTGTAGAATTAAGGAAAATGAGACTAATTACATTTAGCGTTCTCTATTAGCGAAACCACTTTCAGTCACATTTATTACTGTAACTCCATTACAGCATCTACTGTTAACCCTCAAACAAAGCCTATAGTAAACCCTACATACGCAAGTACCTTCTTTGTCCATGGAAATACCGGAGATCGTGATACAATATACCACATTTCTGTCAGGAGTGATTCTTTTTATCACAATAGGATATAATCACGAGAAAGGGGATACAGTAGAGGGACAATAACATTTATTCATTTCGATTTTTGTTAATGGATTAAACAGAGAATCAAACCTTTTGGTTATGATATTATTCATTTGGGCGGCACATTTCATAGTTCATTATAATATGCTTCATGAAAAGAGAAAATAGTTCTTCATTCATATATAAAAGTTATATCTATAGATTGAGGTTTCTTGATAATATGGTCTCTCTATATATATTGTACTAACTCAAAAACGGAGTAAAATCGTTAAAAACGTAATATGGAGGTAAGTTGAGCTCCACTAGGGTGAATTTCTGGCGACTTTGCGTTCGCACAAGTTCTCCCAGAGTTCCTCCGGTCTCATGAACCGTCGCAACAAAATTCACTTTTGTGGATCAGGTGTTCGCTTGGTGTCCCGTTGGAAGTCACATGTCTCATGCGGATTCTCAGGAACATGAGATAATCATGCGACAGGATTGAACCTTTTGATATTGTCGCTTGTGTTTCTCAAGTCCACACATATTTGTATCGTTGTATTTTGGCCTCGTGACATCGCATTAAAATTCTCACCTCAGTGGATTTGTCGCTTTACAGCTGTGATCTAGCTTTAAGTGGAATTCACACAGTGGGATTCATGTACTTCATGAGTTAGGGGTTAATGTTGCCAACAATTGTCGGGGAAAACACGTTTTAGGGAAAAGGAACCCTACAAAATTTAGATGAACAGATTGTTTTTCAGAATAGAATCTCAGCAGGAATTATCTGAAGTGGGATTCACACGATGGGATTTCTGAGACAAATCCTGCTGAGATTCTGTACTCGAAGACAGTTTCGTCGTCTAAACCATAGGGTTTCATTTCCCTGAGACATGTTTTTCCTCCTGTAATTATTGAAGACATTTCCCCTAAAAAGGAACCAAATCGCATGAGATTTTGATTCCTGTGAGGTACATGAATCCCATCGTGTGAATCCCACTTAAGACAAATACCCTGTGAGGTACATTGATCCCATTGTATGTATCCTGATTTAGGAGAACTGATACAAGATATCGCATCAACAAGACTTCGTCCTTTTATTAATAAACATAGATTCCTTAAAACTATGAGGACAATGTATGATTTATGCTCACTCGGGTCGTCTAAAAATTGCATGATTTGGTTACTACCTATTATATAATATCGTTATAATACTTAATAACGTAACACATTCTTTGTGCAAATGAAGATAATAATTGATGCTCTTCGGCTATAGGTTTAATTGAGATGATTTAACCATGATGTTTACTTAATTACCAATCTGATCGCTCTGACTTAATGTAATCTGGAAAAACAGAAAATCTAGACACGTTTAAACGTAGAACTAAAGGTTTAGGGTTTACTGTGTGTTTAAAGCAGCCCTCCGAATCTCCAATGGGGAACTGACTTACTATGGACATCAGGTTTTTGTCCCCCAGCACTGTTTCTCTGAGGCAGAAGAGTGTCGCTGGGAATGCAGTAAGTAGGCTTTAGTGAACAGAGCTTAGCGGACCAATCAGGTAGCTCAGAAGAAGGGGTTTAGGGGTGCCAGTAAATCACACTTAATCGCTTTACTGTACACCGGGAATTCTCTAGAGGAACCCAATCTCTAAAACATACGCTAAATCCCCGGAGGTTGTCGCTCTTCATCTCAACCACTTCTCCCCTTATGTTTCTATTGATCTTTATCCTCCTGTTTACATTCTCCTCTCCTACTTCAACTTTATATTCTATTCCACTTTCCATCTTTCCGTTTCTTGCACTTCTTTAAAATTTCTTTTTATAAATCTCAATAAAAACAATTAAATTTCAATTAATTTCATTTAAGGAAATTGAGTTTTTCAAACACAATTTTTGGTTGACCGGAGTATTTTACAAATGTATTGATTTCATTTATATCGCGGGAGTCTCGGTGAAAATGGCGATAATGAGTTATTCAAAAACCTAATAGGCTTTGGTTTACTAGGCAACAGAGCTATAACGAGTGCAATTACTGCAAAGACTCAAACAGGTTTTTAAACTACCGTTTCCCAGGCAGCCGCTGCATCAAGTAGTTCAATATTATTGTCTTCATCCAGTCCGTCCTCATCCTTATTCTCAGAGGCCATGCTTCCTTCCTCCAGGAACTCAGCAGATATGGGTTTCCCAGCCTGGCCTAGCCTAGGTTAGGAGGGTGGTTGTGGCCCACTATATTCTAGGTCAACTCTCGACTGAAGAACCGTCCCAAGGCGCTATAAATATTATGTAAGGAGGTCAGGGTGAATGTCGGGGTTTGCTGCGAATGCAGTCATTGGCTACTGGATCTACTCTATTCCTTATATGGCAGTGAGTGTAATGGGACAACTCCATGCAGTTGGAGCCTGGTGACCTGAGAAAGGCGGAAAGATATCTCCTTGACATCTTGTTCGGTCATGACCTTCAGGACATCATGATCAGTATAGTCATCCTGGACCAGCACTTCTGTTGTTTTTTGCTTTTAATCAAGAAGCCTTGGCCCAGGTTGTAAAGTCGAAGTCAGAGACAGGATCCATGTTATCTGTCATAGGGTAGAGCATGCATCAAGGAGGCATTATGTTTAATGAATAGACTCGGTTTGGTGCATCCAATGTCAAATATTTCCCCAATTTGCCAGATTTAAAGAAAAGTTCACTAATGTATTCAACCTTGGCGTCAACCTTGCATCGTCCACATTAAATGTTGTCCTTTAACTCATCTTTCTATCTTTTATCTCTTTGAAGCTATTTCTTTTTCTTTTTCTTCTCTCTTACCTCCTGCCTTTCTCCATATGTTTATTTCTGTCTTCCTTTCTTGCTCTCCTTTCTGTTCATTGTTTATCTTCTCGTTCGCACCTCTTTCATACCTAGTTTTCTGTTTTCCACTTTCGGTATTCTTATCGTCCTTCAGCATCTCTTTTTTATATTTGTTCTTATATGATTCTGTTTCGCATGTCTCCCTTTTCTACGTATATAAGTTGACAGATGTATTCTCTTTTCCATTAGCCTTGCATAATTTAATTCTACATTTCCATCAGAATAGCACAGTGCTATCTTTAATTTACGTTGCTGGCTGATTTAAGCCTCGCGATTTCCAATTAGATTTTTGAGATAAGGCACTTATATCGACGTTCCGCCCTGGGAATAAAACGGTCAAGATAAGAACAATTGGGTTATGTTTTTTCTACGATCATGGGGCAGTTGGAGGGGAGGGTAGGGGTAAGTTCCTTACTGATACCCTCAACATGGGGTTTATATATGGCTCCTGTACAATCCATCCTAGAGGAATTCATGTACTGCATGAGTCGTGGGAACTATAGGGCTTTACTATACACCCATGTCGTATATACTGTAAATACGCACCGTTTCGGCATATGACGTAAAAATACTGTACGGACCGCTGGTGCGTACACTAAAATACGAATTACCTTCCCATACACGTTTATTAACATATCGGTTGTTTAAAATTAGATTAATGATTTTTCTTTTAAATTTTGGGTATATAGTAAATATATAACGTCCAACCATGCTTGTACAAGTCACAGAACTCGATGATAATTTACGGTTTGTACGGAACTCGGCATAAATGCCTCGGTCCGTACAAACCGTAATTATATAGAACTGCATCGAGAAACGTATAAATACACAATATTCCACGAGTTTGGATGGGCCATAATCGTCATCGAGGCGAAGCCGAGTGACGATTATGGCCCATTCAAACGAGTGGAGTATTGTGTATTTATACGATTCGAGTGTGGTTCTGGATTTATCTCCCCCCTTTTACTGTTAGGGACGTTTAAATCTCTTGTTTTGTCTTGTCTTTTCTCTGAAATCCTGGCCCCTGATTCAGTGATTGGTCAATCGCCTATGACGTCATCTCGTATTCACTACTCCACGACCATGGCGTAGTATTGTCACTCTACCGGGGTGATCGTTGAGTATTTTTTTCTAACGTTATTTCTATGGCTAGACTTGTACAAGGGGTGAGATAAATTACCATCTCATTCTGTGAATTGTACAGCATGGTCAGGACGTTCTATATAAATACATGGTTCTGTGCAGTGCTTTTTACTTTTACTGGTACAAGTTTATCCATAGGAATTACATTGAAAAATATACACAACGATAACCCTGGTAAAGTGATAATATTACTCCATGGTTGTGGCGGAGTGATGTGAGATGATGTCATGAGCGACTGGCCAGTTTCAGGTCAGACTGATTTTAATGTACTTCGAGATAAGTACACAATGTTTTTGTGAAGGATAATTCTTTGGGGTATTTTTTTTTATCAAATATGGTGGCCGATTAAAATGGTTTAATTTGGATTACTTATCATATAGAAAACGCCGGAATTACTGCAAAATATCATAACTGGTTTTTAAGAGAAGATCAGGATATAATTGATCACATATACACAACACGTCCTTTGGTGATGAGACGTTACATCACAAGTGCGCAGTGAATTGTGTCAGTTTTGTCTCCAGACCACATCCTCCATCTGAGATTCAAGATGGCTGTGTGCGTGGTCGACTAACGGAGAGGCCTGTAGCTGAGTTTATAAACAGTAATACGTCGCCGTCGTCCCAAGACGGTGTTATCGTCCCGCTTTAAGCACGCATGCGCACTAATTTGCCGCCTCAGTGCGCATGGCTGTGGTCTGCTGCCTCTCAGGGGCCGGTCCCCCCAGACCCCCCCCCCCTACCCGGGCACGTGTCATGCCTAACTAAGAGCCATTCCTGTCTGAGCTGCTTCGAGTAAATAATCAGTGGAGTCAGATATACAATGTGAGATTGACGATAAGGAGGGCATGGATACACATGACGTATGGGGAGTAAATAAATAATAGAGTCATATATACAATGTGAGATTGACGATAAGGACATGGATACACATGAGGTATGGGGAGTAAATAATCAATAGAGTCAGATATACAATGTGAGATTGACAATAAGGACATGGATACACATGAGGTATGGGGAGTAAATAATCAATAGAGTCAGATATACAATGTGAGATTGACAATAAGGACATGGATACACATGAGGTATGGGGAGTAAATAATCAATAGAGTCATATACAACGTGAGATTAACGATAAGGAGGTCATGGATACACATGACGTATGGGGAGTAAATAATCAATGGACTCATCTATACAACGTGAGATTGACAATAAGGACATGGATCACATGACGTATGGGGAGTAAATAATCAATAGAGTCAGATATACAATGTGAGATTGACAATAAGGACATGGATACACATGAGGTATGGGGAGTAAATAATCAATAGAGTCATATACAACGTGAGATTAACGATAAGGAGGTCATGGATACACATGACGTATGGGGAGTAAATAATCAATGGAGTCATATATACAACGTGAGATTGACAATAAGGAGGTCATGGATACACATGAGGTATGGGGAGTAAATCAATAATGGAGTCAGATATACAATGTGAGATTGACGATGAGAAGGGCATGGATACACATGAGGTATGGGGAGTAAATCAATAATGGAGTCAGATATACAATGTGAGATCGAAGATAAGGAGGACATGGATAAACATGAGGTATGGGGAGTAAATAATCGATGGAGTCAGATATATACTGCAAGACTGACTGACAATAAGGAGTCATGGATACACATGAGGTATGGGGAGTAAATAACTAGCCCATGACTAATAAGAAGGTCATGAAGAGACATGAGCTATGGGGAGTGAATAACCAATGGAATCTAATTCACACCCTGTGACTAATGCCAAGGAGGTCATGGATAACATGAGCTACTGGAAATGAATAATAATTGCAATCACATGCACACCCTATTACTAACGATTAGGAGTCTTGGATAGTTATGAGTTACAGGGAATGAATAATCCATACAATCATATATACACACCCGTGACTAATGATAAGGAGACCATGGTGAGACATAAATAGTAGAGGTAGTAAATAATCAACGCAACCATATATACACCCACTACTAACGATTAAGGAGGCCATAGATAGCTATTGGGTACTCGGAGTAAATAATCAATGAACTCATGAAGATAACCACAACTAATGATAAGGATGCCATGGAGAGACATGAGCTATGAAGAGTAAATAATCCATGCAATCATGTATAAAGCCCACGACTAACAATAAGGAGGTCAGGAGAGACATGAGGTACTGGGAATCTCACTGTCGCAGTCAGAGCATGATTCATTGAAGAGTTTCCAATTAGCCAGGCACTAATTCAAGCAGTGTCAAGAGCTATGGAAATATCGCTAATGTCCTGCAGAGTAGATTTAACACTGGACATGTGACAAGTGCTTCAAATAGTGATAAAACACTCTGTACTCTTCACGCCCTACACTGTTAAGCCTGATGCCCATTTACCGATTCAGGGTTGAGCGATTAGTTCCCAAATCGTATAGGAGTCGGTGAACTTGTCGTAGGCAAATTATGTAACCTTCTCTCGACCGGCGGACATTGAGGAGATGGGGTGGTGGATATTAGTCCTAAGCAAATCGGTCTACTAATCGTTGGCTGACCCTTGCCTAGCTGTCCTACATCTACCGACTACGGCCGACTCCATTAGGATGCCTTGGGTGAGACAAATTACCGTCCATTTGTCGCCAACAAAGGTACATGAATGTTCCGAAATCGGTAGATGGGCATCGGGGTTTACTGCGCAAAATGAACATCACTTACCGAAAACAGTTAAAATAGCATTATTTGGTGTAGTGGAAACTGAGCTAATTGGCTGATATATAATGCAGTGTTCTGTCCATTTGGCAGCCTATATTTATGTATTGCATCAACCAGCACTACTATTGCCAGGTAGTGTTACACGTCGTCAAATGTTTTATACATAGCATGTTGATTTCAAATAAATATCTTTGGGTTTTTTTCATTCACCATGTCCATTCTACTTGCAGAAATACATACAGGGTTTTTTATTTCACCCCATACATCAATTTGAATTCAGGGAAAAGCAATATTTTGTTTTCTCTCCATTTATCAATTCGTTTCAGAGAAATGGCATTATTTCTAGTTCAACAATCATATCAATTTGATTTCAGAGAAATGCCATTATTTTCATTTCTCTCATTACATCACTGCTATTTCTGAGAAATGCCAGTATTTTCATTTCACTCACACTTTCACTCACAGTGATTCAGATTGCTGGTTCTCCGCCTTTCAACGCTGTGCAGTCTCGAGACCTACGGATACCAGCGTCACTCTCTGTGTGACGTCACGTTATGAAGGGACTTTCGTGAAACGTAATCACACGACGATTCATTTCCCACACAATAACCCTCCCTCCCACTCTCCCATCCCTACCCCCTACCACCCCACCTCCCAACGGCCACATTCCTTGCTGAAAGTCGTCTGCCAAGATCGGAAGCGCGGGAAAGTAGAGCGGCGCGAATTAAATCTCGCGAGATGTGTGCTGAACAATGGCGGTCAACAAAAGGTAACAATGTTGCTAATGTGGTTTCTAGGCACGACAAGCCGGACTCGTTTTTAATTACGACTTCTTTTTCACTCGGGTAATTGTCGCGCTCTCGATCCTCTAAAGTGGGGACTTGATATTGACAGTGGAGGCCTGGAATCGCCGCCCGACTCTCATTTTGTCCCGGTTTTCTTTTCTCTGACCGTTTTAAACAAGATGGCGGTCGATGGAGGCGCCCCTGGCGGGCAAGGCGAGAAGCTTCGAGCTCTAATTGTCAAGTCTTGTTTCAGGCTTATTGGCCGTGTGAGGCTGGTGTGTGTGTGGGGGGGGGGGGGGGGGTAGGGAGGAGGGGGTGAGAAGAGAAGGAATGGAGGAAATAAGGGAGGACAGGGACGAACAAATGGAAGATAGGCAGGAAAGAAGGGGAAAAGGGAGGCAGAGAATGAAAGGAGAGGTGGACCGTTGATGGTGTTTTCCGTTTTCCGGATTCCTTAACACCAACCATGATTATATTACAACGATGGGGTAAGAAATAAAAAGAGTGGCAGAGAATGGTAGAAAAAGGGGTTTGCTTGATGCTGTTTCATTCTGTAACTACAACCATGAAATAAGGAAATGTAGAGATTATTATTGTTTTATCTAAAGGAGGGGAGGGATAGGGAAAACAGAGTAGAAGGAGAAATCTGAATTGAAAGAAATTAGAAGAATGTCAGAAATAAAGAAATACATGTCAACTACGAAGCCAAATAATGGCAGGTAATGCGGAATTTCCACCTGACGATTCTGGGCACTGACTCTGGCCTTTAGCACAACCCGCCGTCTCGTTGACGCTTTTAAGGCGCATACCCATCAGGTGGAAACAGGGATACAAATCAAAGGCTGACGACTATTTATTCCCACCTAACACCACCTGAGGATTATGCGCCTCACCGATCACTTGTAAATGGGTACATATATAATCGGTGGCAGGTCGAAGATTCCTCTGTGACTAAAGGCCAATGCCCCTCTACCGATTTCTAATCCTGGACGTGTGTATTGCAATCGTTCAACGGTGAGTCGAGGAAAACCGCCATTCAAAAATATCATTTGGCTTCACGCAGAACTTACGCTATGCCACCATGGAGTTGTCCCATTACACTAAGTCCATATAAGGAATAAAGTAGACCGAGTAGCCAATGACTGCATTCACAGCAAACCCAGACCTTCACCCTGACCTCCTTACATGATATTTTCTAGCGCCTTGGGACGTAGACATAAGTCGAGAGTTAACCTACAATCTAATGGGCCACAACCACCCTCATGGCGTTAGATTTCATAAGTGCGAAGTATTAAATTCACAGTGGGTGCGAACATCGATATAGGTAATAATATGTACCACGTGCGCCATGGTAAACTATTTTCAAAATATCAACTTTAGAAAAGCCATAGATGCATTTTGTAGCATCATTGATCTAGCTCTACTGAATGGTAATTTTCCTGACACGGTCGTTTGGGCCTTCCTACGCACGCCTTATTTCTCCTACCTCAGATGGAAACATACGATGGTGAATTCCAACGTCATTTTTCTGAGACTATATTTTTTGTCCAGTTCCATTTTATATCAGAAAATTGATCGCTTTTGGTCTGGTGTATCTTGTTTTGAGGGGAGAGAATTCCCAACGCATGCAGAAGTGGGTGGAATTCCTGACAGAAAACGGGGAAGGGGGGATTTCCAACGCCAGAACAACTGGGAATCCCCACAGACCAAGGGAATCCCTGTCGGGAGGGAACTTCCCATTGGGGAAGGAACTTTGTTTGTTAAAAGGTAGTCCCAGTGCATAAAGAGCGGGTGTTTTGTAAAGGAAGGCATTTCTTAAAGGAAAATGGAAATCAATATTGACAAGGGTAAGTGCACGGGGAAAGTTATGAGGAGGGATTAGGAGTGTAATCTAATTGATCCTATGCTATAGGCCACGCAACCATATTGGGGGCTGAAAACTAGTTATTTTTCACTTAATTTACAAAGTTTTTTTATAACTAAGGCTCTCAACAAGATACAGATATGCAAAAGGTACCATATTAAACCAGAGAGTGTGGGCTTTATTATCATTATCTGTTTACATTTCTGACATATTTTCTCAGAAATCATGTTAAAAGTTAGGCAAAATGTTTGACTTCTGGAATATAAGTGAAGATTCCATAGAATTCAATATGGAACCAAAATTAAAACCCAATTTAATCTAGCAGAGATTTCCTTGACAATCATTTTGATACCTTAATTCTGGTTGTACTCATAGCAGAAGTCAAAATGGACTGCTTTGTTATCAATATAGAAAAAAGGCAAAAAGCCACTTTTTGCGATATCTGCCATATGTTCAAGCACTGTCATGGTAGGCGAAAAATGGAGAAAAAGGGCTTAGTTGAATATGATGCAATATTTTTAAATTGAAATTTTGGAGAATGTTTTTCCTTTAGATATTATTTATAAACAAATGCTTACTTAAACTAATCTAGATATGCAGCACAAGTCAATCTATAAGTTGTTTTAGGAAAACACTATTTGAAGCCGGATGCTACCTTAGTCCCTTATTTATTTTTATTTTTTTAAGGTTTTTATTTCTCATCCTCAGATACATTATATGCCTTCCTGACCTACAGCCACTGAGAATTACCAATATCTGTGCCTCCTTGACATGTGTACATGTGATGTGAAATGACGTGAACAATATTTCAGGGCATTTCATCTTCACTGATAAATATGGGGCAGATATTCTCCCCGTTAAATTGAGTGATCTGACATTCTAATGGAGATTTATTTGTTCCTGAGAAAATCTGTGTTTACTTCCCATGATGTTTCCCAACTAACAGAATGCTCCCTCACAACCACAATTGGACACACATCTATAGATGCATTTCCAACTAGGAATTAATCCAATCAGTTATAAAATCGTGTAACTCCTTGTATGCAACTGAACCTATATGATGCGCTATCATTATAATTTTCATAACGTCATAGCTCATTGGGTGCGTTTTCTTCCCCATGGGTTATGAAGTCCATATTGAAAATGTATGGGGCCACATTGTGAATTAATTAGAAATTATTGTTTAATTCTGAGGCAACCTACACAGAATCCTCTTGCGAGGCAAGCACTGCTGCGCTCGTTATATAACGCGGCCCGCGCTACAAGCGTCACCACATGAACTTTCACTGGCCACGCACAAAGCCACGCACAAAGAAATTATTGGTCCCATACATCCCGATGCCGTAGGCAGAGGGATGTATCGGATCAATAATTTTACCAAGTATTTTGATGTTCGAAGACAGTCAGCCTGTTTTCGTATTATTATATACCTAAAAATGGCGAAATGTTACCTAGTCACGTGATCACATACCCCGTACGCCACAGTGTGCCGTACGGATATAAATACGCCATGGGTAGGAGCGGGCAGTATACGTAGTTGATACAGGCATAGGTATATAATAATAGACAATTCGAAACAAAACCATTCTGAAAATTAATTAAAATATAGTGTTGGAAATCTCCTTATTAACCGGAATATAGATGCCAATTAAACCTTCATTTCTTTTCTCTTTATTATTTTTTTTTAATTCAGCAACTTTTTATTGACCTTAATTTTTTACCTTTTTTTCAGCTCTCCCGTACAGGATACATATAATGGTCGTCCATTACTATAAGACACTACACTCCCCTCACGTATAGATAATGGTCATGCAGATAGAGAGCAAATGGTGGGTTTAGTGGGACCCCTGCCATGGTAATAATGGTCGCTCCCGCATAAAGTAGTCACAGTCCCGCACTGAATGGGCACACCCTAGTCGGTTGGCTGATTGTGTTAGAGGCGGGCTGGCCGGCCGGCACACACGCCCAATGACCAATAAGACACATCGTTAACATTTGCTGCCGACCTTCTCGCCCACAATAACCAGTGAGCCGATGCGCCCACATTCACCGCGAGACTACTCTACACCGCTAGAGAGTGTCAGTCTCCAAGCAGATACGCCGGGGTTGTTAGACATCCGTTATACTACCATTTCCAATCAGGATTGGAGTTAGCTTCTTTAAATTATCGATGCATGGTTAACTTTTAGGTTTGAAGTGGCTTTTCCAGTGTTAAAATGATGAATTGTTGAGTATGGAGGGCTTAGCATTAATATTCGCGAAATTATTTCATTTTTTAGGAAGGCCGCAATTTTGTGGCAGAACGGAATCTCGTTTAAAGTCTCGCTCCAAACGAGAACTACTGAGTCCGACACCATTCAGAATCGGGCCTTCATTCGCTGTATAATGGCTGTAACGAGGTGACTGATTGGCCGGTGTTTCCCTTGACCTTGAGCAACCACTGGTTCTCTACCTAGAAACAGGGTGTGGAAAAAACAGTGAAATGCGCAAATGATACAAAAGAAGAGATTACAGACATTAAAGGGTATTGTATCTGCTGTTTGATCCTCCCTACGGAATGATAGTAGCTAAATATAATCAGATAAGAAAGGTTTATCAACTTTTATATGTTCTGGGTACTTAATAATGCACAAAATCTCCATTCACGAATCAATTCCATAGTTATTCTATTTTCTAGACACCAGAAAATGCAAACAAATGGAGTGATATTAATTCCAGAGCAAGACCCTGATATCTAAACGTGAAATATCGGTCGACCATAGTGGGGCAGGTCGGAATAAAATGTCTATTCGGTGGATGAGGGTCGGGGGGTGGGGTTGGTGATACATCAGTGGCCCCTAGTGCACCCCCAGCGCCCCCTTAGCGGCCAACGGGCAAAGCTGGGCGCGGGGATTACACCTCGGCGGCGGGCGTTGTAACGGATTGGCGCCCGTGATGCAGCCGCTCTGTCCTGTGTCCATTACACGCCTGGCCTCAACAGGCCCCCACCGGAAGTAGACGCCCATTGGCTGTTTGCCCGGAAGTCCAGTGGCGCCCCCGCGTGGCGCTGGTGTTAACAAGGCCACGTTAGGGAGGGGCAGCGGGGGCAACGCCATTGGTCACGTGGGTGGTGGCACCTCTGTGTGACGTCACTGTCTCGCGAGAGACAATATTCTCGTCGACGACGTTATTGGAGCGGTCAGTGGCACGCCCCACTGGGCGCCGCCATTTTTGTCAGGCCCGCAGGGAAGGCCGGCCTGTGCTTTTATTGGTCCTTAGATAATAACCCTGGCGGCGGAACAGGGTCGGCCACTCTTTGCGCATGCGTATCAGTAAAAGGCGGTAAGTTGCAGCGTTTTGTGCCCGATTGGAATGCTCAACAGTTGCCTTCTGATCAGCAGCAAGCATGGCGCTGTCTCAAAGTTAACTTTCACCGATATTTTCATGAAAAAGGTGACCTTTTATGCGGGTTAGGCGAATATTGACCATCTTATATATCATGATACTATCTTAGAATATAAAAGGGTTGTTTCTGGACATCTGTAGGTTGGTTTAATGAGTAGCACACCCACCCGCGGATTCTGGTTCCGGGGTTCGAAGCTCATCCATGCCTCTGTGCTTCCTACTTGCCTTTTAGCTACTCTTCATCTCAAAGTTGATTGTGAGATTACGCTGGAATAAGATATCAAGAGAATCACCCTTTCCTATTTGTCTTACTCCCTCTAAGGACCTTTCTTATCTTCCTCGTTTCCTTCTCTTATCTTAATTTATACCATCATTTTCTAAATTTGTACTTTTTCTCACTCTTTCCGTTCTCTTGCTCCCCTTCAGAGATCTTACCCCCTCTTCTGCCCTCCTCTCTTCATATTCTCTGTTATCTGCGGGTTATGAAGTCACCGTAAAATCAGTCGTCGGGTGGTGGCTTTTGAAATATAATCTTTACACGAAATCGTCATCTCCGTCACCACCTGACAACTAAAATAGGTGCAGCGATTATTTACCAAGTACTTATGTCCAGCCTCGACTGTAGCTTGGTGATTAACCCTTCTTATTTTACAACGGAGTATACATTTCGTATGTACACCAACTGTGTTTTTATCCTACCCCTAATATAAAATCCCATAGGCTCAACATTGAGTTTCCGTATGCCACGCTGACTGGCATACGGAGTTTTATATGCCACTAGTGGCATACAGAATTGTTATCACGTAATATTCCAAAATCGAGGAGACAGGGTAGGATAAAATCAAAACCCGATTCGTTTTAATCTTGGCTACCGCATGCCACTCCTGGAGTTTTGGCTCTGGACTTCACTCAGCTTCGCCTCATGAAATCACTATGCCAAATTCCAGTCATGGCATACGGTGCCCAAGATTAAAACTCATCCAGTTTTACGATAGTTCCTATGTGTGCAGAGGGGTATATGTAAACATCGTCGTCGGTGATAAAAACTGGCCTGTTTTGCGGTCAAAACGAGGAGGCCAACAACTAAAGCCCAAAGCCCTTCTACCGATTAATGGTTGAACGATTAGTTCCCAAATCGTATAGGAGTCGGTCAACTTCTCGCAGGCAAATTACGTACCTTCTGTAGAATAAACAAACTTTCAGCATCGTTTACACATGCCTAATAAGAAGAAAACACAGCTATTAGAACCCAAGCAACCATGTTTGAATCATTAGAAACCACCACGTAGGGCAGTCGGAACTGGCAACCTAATTTGGCATGACGTCATAGCTCATTGGGTGCGTTTTCTTCCCCATGGGTGATGAAATCCCTATTGAAAATGTATGGGGCCACATTAAACCACTACCCATTGTTTATTCGCGTCCGTAAACCACACCCATGGTTTATGGCTTTTCCAAACCCATTACCGAATATCTAGGAATGTAGATTGTTACCAATGACCATGGGAAAGAAATACAACAATCAATGGATTTTGGACGGTCGGCTATGTAAACCACTCGAGGTTGACGACGTATTATTGTATACCTGTGGTAGTATATCCTACACATATGGCCCGCTCCTACCCATGTCGTATCTATATCCGTACGACACCTAGGTGATGTACGGGGTATGTATGTGGCGTATGGGGCATGTACGGTGGCGAAATAAAAAGAAATCGCCCAGATGCAAAGTTAAAAATTGGATATCTTAAGGTATATAATAACACGGTAGCGGTTCATTTTATCGTCAATTTTACCGCGTATTTATCACGTACAGCCACAGTAACCCTGTTTCCGTATATTATTACACTCGCTATCACTCGTGTATTACTACGCATCAACCTCTCATGGTTTATGGCCGTCCGTCCAAAAATCCTCTATTATTGTCAATATGATTGGCCGAGATACGCTCCTAAGGCGTGTGACCGACTTCTAACATCTAAGTCTGTTTGCTAAAACAGTATCAGCCGTCCATAAGGTCATCCATGAGGGTTGAATAAAGTTGACTCACATCGTCCCTGGGTCTCTATGGTATACAGAAAAGGGGATTCATGTACGAGCCTAGATTATTCAACGGACCCATGGTTCCTATTCAAACATCATTTTCATACTGCTTTCAGCATTTGGCGTGAGACAGTTTGAAATCGACCATTTACCTCTAACGAGAATCGCTTCGTCCACAGTATAGACGTTCCCTAATACTAAATAATCAAGCTGAAACATGGCAGTTTAGTAACAGATATCCTGTTTCTTTAGGCCAGGGATATGCATAAAATACATGGTATTTATACATGTATATAAGATTGAGAGAGAAATTGTTGAGTGTTTGGTCTGAGTCCTTGTTTGCCATTGAGTTTGGAGTGCGCAGTAATATGAACGAGGCGATAGCACTCCAAACGAGATAATGAACAGGGGCTCAGACCAAGCACGAATATGTTTCTGAGTTGAGTACCATTGAGTATGAGTTACCGTACTCGCACGCCTGTTGAAAACGAGTTCCTAACGTTAAGCCTATGGACATTTATACCAAGCCAAGATAAAAATGTATATTTATATTCTAATATAGATAAATACATATGAGACACATAATCTAACTGCGTTCAGATGAAGATGTAATTACCACAGGCGAACGAGAAGGACTACAGGAATTGGTTTGGTTGATACTTCAGTTGCCTAATTCAATATCTAATATCTATAGCGGAAGTAGGTAATAGAGAATCTAAAGAAAAAAAGGGATTGCTTCTGATGATATTTCCGGCCAATTCAATGTCTGCAACAGAAATATATAGTATAGTTACCCCAAATTATAGTTTGATCGCAGTTGAGAATACACTTTTTTTTTAAACCATCGCCATGTTTGATTTTAGATAGGTTCTACAGAAATAAGTGATAGAGAATGAAAAGGACGCTATGGATATTGGTTTGGTTAATATTGCAGGTGCCTGATTAAAAATCTATAATAGATAGTTCATAGCAAATGAAAAGTACAATAGGGATTAGTTCTGCCGATATTCCAGGTGCCTGTTTCAATATCTACGACAGGAATAGGTAATAGCAAATGGAAAGGGCAATAGGAAATGATTTGGTTTCTGAGTTTCTGGTGCCCGATTCAAAATCGCTGACATGAATGGGTAATAGGGAATGAAAAGGACAATAGAGAGTGGTTTGGTTGATGTTTCATCTGCCTGATGACGGGAATGTACGATTTCCATAAACATGACTAATAATCAATCGAGGTTTGGAGGTATTGAGAGAAAACGTATTTAGTGAGCCCACTGCTCGAGGTCTTTTGTCTTATAACTAGAGCCTACGCCAAAGGCGAAGGGCCTTAGTTTAAGAACAAAAGACCAAGATCAGAATTGCTATGGGTTCACTCACTACGTTATCTTATTATCATATATACCTAGAAAAATCCCAAATTAACGAGATATCATTCACTTACTAAGGCCTGGCGTCCACTGGGCTACCTATATACTATGATAGGCCTTATGATGTACAGATACAAAATCGACATCGCATTGGAACGTCAACTTTAATCCGTAGCCGATACACCCGGACATGCACACCGATGCATGCATTGTAAGGTCTATAATAAGGTATCAGGATCTCAGTGGAAGCCGGGCCTTATAAGTCATCGATTCATAGCTCATTCACTACGTCTCAGTGAGCCTGAACATAATTTATACTGCACCCCTAGCAGCGGGTAGTATTTCATAGACGTTCGACCACAGGTATATAATAATATGTAATACACGTCCGTGTACAGGGCAGTGGATTCTCCATGAAAGGCTAATTAAAGTCTGCAGCACCGCCCACACAGACAGGTCAGTGTTACTGTGACCACCCACGTCCCATGCACGTCCAGCCATGCCCTCTCGCGGGGCCAGCGCACACAACGGTCATTGGAGTGCTGATTCGCTGCTCACCGAGGTGCAGACAAGCACCGCTGGAGGGTGGAAAACAATATCGAGGCAAATATTGGTAGAGAGGGCAGCCTCGAGTAGCCCGAGTGAATGAAGCTCGCACCGTCCGAGGGTGGAGATTTATGTTTACAATATGCGTCACCAACCAATTTCTACCGCAATGCAACGCCATCCCATGTCATCATGCTGACGTCACTGGACCCACGTCACAATAGGTTGATGTCACAATGTGGTTGTGACGTAACATATGTGGTGCCGTGTTATTGAACCAAAGTCCCTCAATTATGCAGACGTCAAAACTAATTTTCAAGGTACAACTGAAGGGCTGCATACTAACCACAGACGGGCATAGGGTGATAATGGACACTTATCGACAATCCATTATCGGTTTATTATGAGGAAACGTATTTACTACGGGAGAGTGGATTTTCTTAGGGGTCTTTCGGTCGTTTTGACCATACCGACGACGTAAGGGTTGAAATATGGGACTTACTACCAATAAACATCCAACAAACCAAACAGCTCATTTTATCAAATCTTTATGAAGATATATCTACTAGAAGATACAACGTCATGGGAATGAAGAATTGCGGTACTCAGAGGATGCTTGACCCACACTAATTATTTGTCTTTTATCTCTCTATCTTTCTAATCTAATGTTGTGTCCTGTGTTATGAACTCTCACCCTACGCTCTACGTTTTTAGCTCTGTTGCTATTGTCTTATCCGTGTTCTTCATACGTTATTTATAAGGTAATCCTATCTTGTTAGAATTACTACATGTAATTCACGCGGCTTCGTCTTGTAAATTACTAGACAATTCAAACTCGATGGGATATGACCTCTGACCCTAGACTTTCATAGGTTTCCTCTATAATATGGTTTTACGCTGTTGATATAAGATACATTTTCCGAGATCCAGGTGGCGCTACATATCTCCTGAAACTCGCGGATTGACGACGCGGATGCTGTATGACGTCATCGCTATGTCCGCCATGATGACAGAGTCTGCGCAGGCGCACGGGGCAGCTGTACGGGTACGACATGACGCCAGCTGCCAGCAGTCATCATGCAGGCGTCGGGATATTCACACCGTCAACACCGGGAAATCAGTCTTCATTTTTCACCGCCCAAACGCCATCAATCTGCATGACGTATCCGTCATAACAAATCCAGCCAATAACAAGTATTACTGAAGATGCTGAATATTAACTTTTTTTATCATAGATCTTGATTAGTATGAATGTTATGCAGCATACGGTGGGTGATTACATTTTGTAGTTATCAGTAATTTCTGTCTTTGTCCAAAAAGAAAGGAAGAAGAGCTACCGAAATTAAACAAAAAACTGCTAGAGAACTCTGAGTTAGCAATATAAATAGAGAAAACTAAAAAAAAAGAAGCAAACATGAATTCCAATACTGTAGAAACAGAGGCATCATTCATTACTGATTTCTGTGGATGTATAAACATGTTTGTGGTATACGGAACGCTATGCGATAGTATGTATAGTGACAAACTGAGAAATTAATCATAGCATCAATTCATTTCCATCCCATTACTATGTGCATAATGTTCATATTGATACATAAGACGGTAGGATGTAGGATACTTGTTAACTGGTCAATAGCTTGGCCAGAATACCTGCCCCGCAGAGGCCTTGCCTGTACACCTCTTTGTGTCAAATAAATTGTTATTGAGCGTGGACCACAAGCTCATATATACTCTGCCTAATGGTTAGAGTGGTCAAATAGTCTTGCTGCAAAAATACTAACCCTTCACCATCTACATGTTAATACTGTGACATTGATAAATGAGCAGGAGTTCAGTGTCTTAGTGCCTTAGAAGCGTGCCTAACTGACCATACCCAGGTACAAGAGACTGCAATAACTCATTGATCCACTGGTGCTTGATATATTGAGATCCTAGACGGACATTTGCAAAAATGGGAAGTTCACTGGGTGCAAGTGGGTTACAGAAAACCAACCACGACCCATAGATTGAATATAACACAAACTTTTTAATTGTTATTTATCTATAATTCCACGCCCTTACAGCAATGATGAACATACCATTTACTCCTAGTATTATGATGAGTATGAGTTATTGAGATGTTCCTGAAATAGGAACCCACACTGTAGAATTTCCTGTCGGTAATTCATTGCTTGGAACATTGATATGCAGGGAAAGCTATTGAATTTTCTTTTTATATTTGCAGCGTTTATTTCCACTTAACAAAGTACATGTACAGTTTGTTACATACAATTTTTTTTATGTAAGTTTCAATCTTACCATATATACTGTGATATTGATGAATGTCCTCTCCGCAAGGAGGGAACATACAACTGATTGTTGTTTAGATACGCTGTACCTTTTTTTTTTCTTTTTTCCCCCAATAATCGTATTTAGCTTGGGATTTACCTTTACCTAGAAAAGGACATTACAATACGGTACCTGAACACAGAAGATGTGAGCTGTGTACTAATAATACTTTCAGTGAATTTGATGGATGATTATACGATTGGTTGCCATTCACCTTCATCCTGAGAACAGGAATTTCTAAATATCTCAGAGAATTTACTCCTGTATGAACGTCTTTATGCTGATATTAGGATCCTAAAGTGGCTAGATCCTGGTGACAATATATCTGCTAAAGCGCACGACGTAATGGACAGCTGAAGTAAGGCACTATGTCAGAAACAGCACACTAACGCAGTATCTAAGATTTGAATAAATCCGAAATATCATCACAATAGGAAGAGCATAGTAACGTGTACTTGACATAAGCTATAACGTGGCAGGCATGAACACTCGGCCTATTGGTTCTTAACTGAAACCAGAAATTATAGAATTTGAAAATGTACGTTTCTGGTACAGCATTGTTGGATAATATACATCTTAAATAACCTCGGATGTACACATGTAACGAAGGGTGAATTGAAAATATCTTGAAAAAGAGAGTCATGCTGACATATGTATGTCTCCTTTACCAAGAATGACAGGGACTGCCACCATATCATTCTCAAACCCGTTGCCAAATAAAAGGCCACATACTGACGAATTTATTCCTGGAAAATACAATAGAAACAGTGCATACAATGCACCGTCACCGATAAATTGGCACCCGATATACAGTCGGTGGCACCATTGACAGACTTTAAGAGTAACTAAAAAAAATCTCCACCGTTTTCGTCGGCCAATAGAAACGAAGTTACACCGTGATTCAACCCCCAGCTTTACACGTTACCCTCCATGCCCTGCCTTTCCCAACAT
The DNA here is from genome assembly GCA_950022655.1 of Alentia gelatinosa. NCBI lineage: Eukaryota > Metazoa > Annelida > Polychaeta > Phyllodocida > Polynoidae > Alentia > Alentia gelatinosa. The sequence continues at coordinate 23,681,424 of OX465593.1, forward strand.
CCCTCCCCGGGTCAAATATACCCATTTATCTCAGCGCCGTTTTTTTTTCAACACGAGAGTTAAACAAAAACACCAGCCTGCCATCTCTCCCCCCACTATCAGTGTCTCGCTCTCTCTGCTGCCTCTCGTCGACGCAGCCTCCCTCTGGTCCCCACACAGCGTCACGTGATTAGATGTCGTCACACGAGCCTCGTTTTGATTAAAGAACATGTCGGGCCCAGGGGACGCCATTCCCATAGAGCATTGCGCGCCGTACTCCATCAACGCCCTGTGATTGGCTGAGCCGGGTCACGTGGGACGCGACACTTGGCTGGGAGCGGCGAGCGTGAACCTTACATGATATGATCTAGTGTTGCGAGACCTTAAGGGATAAAACGATAAAGAAGAATTAGTATTGTGAGACCCTGCACTGATAAACATAGTCCCCCTAGGGTAGTGGGTCCCAGAAAAAAAAAGACAGCTGGGGAGAATATGCGAGAGGCTATAGTGAAGAAAATCTGCGAGGCTTTCTAGGCGTTAGCTCTAGAGGCATAATCTTCATGAATCTATTGTTATTATGCCCAGAAATATCCTGATACCTTACGAAATAAACTCAAGTGTTCCCACAATTTTACAAGAAATACCTCTCAAGATGATAAATTTCCAGCATCGTAGATCTATCCAGAAGAATATTTGGATATCCAAGATCTTAGATGTGTTTTCTGAATGTTCGCTGAGAGAAATTCGACGCAGAAATGCACAAATTCAATTCAGTGATGATAGAATTCAGAACAGGCAGGCAAATAAAACCAGCCCTCTAGACTCCTGCCCGGAATCCAGTTATGTCGCCGAGTAAAAGCTTCGTTCTATCGTTAATTGATTATATTATCATCATTGTGTTATTGCCTTGATCAAATCCATCGATCAATTCCTGCAGAAATTAGATACAGTCTCTGTGTATTTTTTTTGGTTCTCACACAGACACGAACTGCCACCAAACACATTCACACCGCTCTAACCCAACACCCATGTACAGTGGTTGTCGCGGAAACTAGAGATTTGTGTTTAAAATAACAGTGCGATACGGCACGGGGGTGCTGAACATTAACAGAACCAATGAGAGTGGTCAGGACTACTTTATACAGCCTTACATCTAAGTCCAATTCACATCTATGGATTCAACATTGAAAGATTAGTTCCCAAATCGTATAGCTCACTGCACAAACACCACCATTTTACATATGAAATTCTTTTTCTTTTTTTTATCATGTATACATCCGGCGTATATGTATATATATATAAGCTCTTCAAGTTATCCAAAATTAGAAAATATATTACTAGAGAAGTAAGTATCAAAATTTATAAGAGTCTGATATCCCCAATATTCGACTACCCTGGTTATCTAATGGACGGATGTACACAAAGTCTAAAGAATAAATTACAAGTAACCCAAAACAGGGGGTTACGAATTTGTACTAAAACCCTCATGGGAGAATTGTCAACGATAGAACTACATCAATTATGTAAAGTTCAATTCTTGGTAAACCGAAGAAGATATCTGAAAATATTGTTCTTAAGAAAGGTTGCCTCCGGTATCGAAATTGGTGGGGATCCCAGAACCCGAGCTCAGCAAAAAAGAGTCATAAAATTAAAAAGGCCAAAAACATCTTTCTACAGAAGAAGTCCATTATATACTAACATGACTGACTGGAACGAATTACCCTTCGAAATCCAGGAAGGAAGTTTAACAGCCCTCAAAAAACATCTGAGACTAAAATACTACGACTCTTATGACTGAAGAAGGGATTGAAACCTAACGTTTGGATAGCTTAATCAAACTTTGGTCTTAATCAGATGCTCGGATCCTCATCGTTTTTCATATTCCAAACCCATCACATCATAATCACCATGTATATACATTACAGACGGAGGTTAGTTTCAGCACTTTGAAAATGTTGTTGTCACGAGAAAAGTGGCCTGAAAATCTGCTACGCAGAGGCTTACTATTGTACCCCCTTACAGTACTCAAATAAAATAAAATAAAAATTAAAAAAAAATATATCGCGCTGGGTATATTTCCTCTCGTATACGCCAGGTGTGAAATACAGCCAAGACGAGTCCGTATACAGAAGAAAACAGTTTAGTATACGCCTCATACGTTGGCGCGAAATATGAACGTATATACAGTAGAACCCCGCCTAACGGACACCCCGCGTAAGCGGACACCCCGCGTCAGCGGACACTTTTGCTCGGAACGGAAATTTTCCCCTCTATTAGATGTTTATTTTAACCCCGTGTAAGCGGAGACCCCGCGTAAGCGGACACCCCGCGTAGGCGGACAGTTATTTCGGTACAAAAAGGCCTAAAACCCCGTGTAAGCGGACACCTCCGACGGACACCCTACCAAAAATAGATAAATCTGTCTTTTTTTTCAGTGTTTATTAGTATATTCATAGAAAATACATTTTGTAATTCAATGTTTAATAACTTCGGACCCAATTAAGATATCAGAAAATGGATTTCAGAACTATTATCGCCTCTGTCTACCCTACTTATCTCTATATAACACATTTATATTGGGCTGGAGGAAACTTGAAAACCCCGCGTAAGCGGACACCCCGCGTAAGCGGACACTTTGGCTCGGAACGGAGGGTGTCCGCTTACGCGGGGTTTTACTGTATATGAAAGCAAGTCGATTTACAGCCGATACGTGCACATCCACGATGGCGAATATAGGGATAAACTGGTGGTTTTCGCACAGTGGCCATCAGTGAACTGGTCGTAGGCAAATTACGTAACCCATCGCTCGACCAGCGGGGGGTATTTCCAATGTTCCTTTGTCACTGACTGGATTTATCAATATGTTGATAAACTTTTGAGAGTGATTACGGAAACTCGACCAACAACTCATAATTGACAAAAGAACATCCGAAGGAGGGTCACTAATCATTGGCTGACCCTTGCCCAGCTGCCCAACAGACACCGACTAGGGCCGATTCCGTTAGGATGCCTCGCCTTATATATAGACAAATTACCATTCTTTTGTTTGGTACATCGATGTTTTGAAATCGGTAGATGTGCATCGGACTTAGTCAACCCTAACCATTCATATTGGATTTAGATTTGATTGCACTCCTGAATTCTGATAAATAATGTCAATGAGATATATACGGCTGGGTAGGTTTTTTCTTTACGCTACTAGACATATCTTTGGATCACATAATAATACACTTCAACCGTTGTATAATTATTTTTTAACCTGATAATGTTAAATGTTATATCGTAAGCATATTCCCTGCAAGTTTCTTGTTAATTGATTAATTATTTCTTGATAAAGCAATAATATTTATAGATATTGTAAATGATGCCTCAAGACATCATTCGCCCTACACTGGGGAATACCTCAAGGCATCATTCGCCCTACGCTGGGGAATGCCTCTAGGCATCATTCGCCCTACGCTGGGGAATGCCTCTAGGCATCATTCGCCCTACACTGGGGAGTGTTTCAAGGCATCATTCGCCCTACGCTGGGGAATGTCTCAAGACATCATTCGCCCTACCCTGGGGAATGTCTCAAGGCATCATTCGCCCTACCCTGGGGAATGCCTCTAGGCATCATTCGCCCTACACTGGGGAATGTCTCAAGGCATCATTCGCCCTACGCTGGGGAATGTCTCAAGGCATCATTCGCCCTACGCTGGGGAATGCCTCTAGGCATCACCCGCCCTGAATGGGTTAATTTTATGAACTTCACTCTGGCCTCAGAGTGGAGCGGTTGCAAAGTTCCATGTGATTTTTGAATTTATTATTTGTTCACACGCTTCCTGCCTCGAACACAGCATGCAGACTGTTGCCATACTACACGGGTGCTGTTTTATGCCGCCGTATTGCCCGAGTACCGCCCCGTTCCTATCGCTATGCATGTTGAATTTCGGCAGGGTTTATATTTCACTCAGGTTTTTGTTTGTTGTTGTTTCTTCTGATAACATTCCGCGCACCGGTGCACTCCCCAGAACCAGCGTGTAAGTGCGCGCCGGAACTCCTTTCTTGCAGGTCACGTGACCGTTTTTATGCTATGTGGATCTTAGAAGTCTAGATCTGGCGGTGCGCAATGGATTTGATCCTGTTGCGAAGATGGTTGGGTAGTCGCAGTAAACAGAGAAGGGTTTGGATGAGAGAGGGAGAATTGATTGGTTGGTTGATGGTGTTTTTACGCCTTGGCTAAAGCCAGGGTTATATAACGGCAAGATTGAGTCTGTGAGATGAGGATGACAATCAAGCAGCAAGAAAGTAAGAGGAGTCGTGGGAGTGGAACTTTGTATAATGTTGCGTTATACATGTACTTTAAATGTACTCTCTATATCGATAATACCCGTGAGGTAAATGTATGCCAAAATGGAATTATACTTTATGAGTTATCAAGTACAACAGAAATTATGTACACGTTTGGTTGAATGACCGGATTTTCAACTCTAAGCAGAATATCACAGTTATCTATATATTATATATATATATATATATATATATATATATATCATAGATGAGTATAAGTCAGAGGTAAAATGGGAGTTAATAAGGGTTGATTAATTTAAGAAGAACTATAGATGAAACCAAAGTCGTCGTTTCACGATTTTGATGTGGAGTGATATGAATGAGGCAACAGCTCAGTGAATACCATGTAGCGTTCAAACTAGCTGGAGACAAATTTGACCAAGACTAGTTGCTTTCTGTATCTATATCACTCCTATGCAAATAAAGAGAATGGACGATGCACAGGATATAGACCATGGAGAACAGACTGCAATACTCGTAGGGGCATGGAGAACGAGTTCCAAGTGTTAATCCCATGGGATAAAATTACCAGGGGTGAGATACAATGTTCTGGCTCGACTTAAAAACTGTTTGCCGCGCTAAACGGATCTGTAAGTAGAGGACCTCGAAGATGAGTATCACCCTGTAAAGATAAATCTTTGATGCCAATAATAAACTATTGTTGAAAACAATGTTATAGCGAAAGGATAGTCAGGGTGGATTAACCCTCCATGAACGGGCGCCAGTGGCAGGGTGGCATCCGTAAAGTGGGATTCATACGATGGGGATCTAGCACCTCACAGGGTGTTCGTCTGAAACAAATCCTACTGAGATTCTGTACTCAAACACAATCTCAAGATTCATCTAAATTGTAGGGTTCCATTTTCTTGAGGCATGCTTTTTCACCTGCAATTGCTGGCGACGTTTACCCCTAACAAACAGAATCTCATGACGTTCTGAGCACTGTGAGGTACATGAATCTCACCGTGTGAATTCCACTTAAAGGCGTGTAGAAGTGTCCGTGTATGCCACTAAGGAAGGGCCAATTATAATGTTGTACTACATACTCTGGACATTTTATGCTTATTGATCTAGCCCCGATTCCACCACACACCGAAACTGGCTGAAATAGAGATCGGGCAGGATCGGGAAAAATATAGCATAGCTGCAGTGCAAACGCCTATATTTTTCTGGTGATTTCGGGTGCTAATACCATTTCTCACCCGAATACATTCCCCATATAAAGATATTATACAATATTTTTTTATATATTCAGAAACCTTTCGATAAAACCTAAGTTTGGTAAATGGGAAAAGGGCAGTAAGAGGAAGAAAGAGACAGAGACAGGGGAATAGATAGAAAAACAGGAAGAAATGACACTATTAGAAACGGAAAATAGAAACATAGAGATAGCTGGTTGAAGGAAAAACACATGCAGACATACAAAGCAAGAGAATGAGCCATAAAACAGAGACTGAAAGAAAGAGAGAAAGAAAGGGAGAGAGTGCGAGAGAGGATGTAAGAGAGGGTGCAAGAAGGGAAGAGAAAGGGAAAACCAGAAACTAGAAGAGACGTCAGATGAGCAGTTACGGTCGAAATATAGGTCAGTGGACGATGCGGAAACAAGTGAGTAATAGCGCTAAGAGGAAAGTGGGTAGATGGGTCTCTAACAGGTTAATAACAGACACGTTGAGATTGGTAGATAGGGCAGAGGTGGATTAATAGTGGATAGGATGTAGTCGGTAGTTAGAGAGTGGACGATCTAGCAGAATGTAAATGGTAGGCTTTGCAGGATGCGGCCAATCACTTGGGATTTTCAGGTAGTCAGGGATGGGTAGGTAACTACATGGATACCCAATATAAAGCAGTTGCCAATGATAATTGTATCTGAAAAACTCATGTATTTTGAGATAATTCTTCTAAATAAAAAATAAATTAAGTCATTAATTAGTGTAGGAGTGATGCCTATTTGAACAGGAAGACTTATGTTGTTATGGCTGGGTGATGTGATATAAATATAATTTCTCTAGTGTTAACCCTTTCTGGCAGGACAATGCCATATGGCATTCCCCTAGCCGTGGCAGGACAATGCCATATGGCATTCCCCTAGCCGTGGCAGGACAATGCCATATGGCATTCCCGTATGGAATGGATGAGCAATGCTGATTTTTTTCCTTTGTAACTTTTTGAAAAATTATCTAGGAATTATGAAAATTATATGACATACTAGCCTAAGTGTTGCCAGCAAGTCATTAAAATATCGGAAAGTTCTGATAAAAAATACAGATTTACTGGGATTTGTAAGCTCGTAATTTCATCACATTTGGTTCTGGTACCTGCTGTAACTGCTTGAAGGGTTAAAGGTAAGGATGCTGCAACTAAAGATAATATAGAGGAAATTGGGGACTGGAGATCCTTGATTAAGAAGATGTGGGCTGTAGTAGCATGGTTCAGTTTTGAGTATCTGGATGCCAAAGATACAACATAGAGAGAAGGCGATTATCTGAGCAACTGGATCGGGTAAATGTGAGGTGTAGTATCAAAATCATTTCTTTATAGAAACAATCCAACTACATAGTGAGATCATATGTGGGTAGAACAAGGCTGGATGGTTTACCCCTTCTGCTTCCACGACCACACTGAAAAGAGTTTACGGGTTTTGCGCAGTCCGTTCACGCGTTATTCCATTTTTTCCCAACGTCTTCCGGTAACGGAAGGATGAACGAAAAAATATCCAAACTACATAGTGAGATCATATCTATAATTTTAAAATGGTGATACTAAGTTTTGACCCTATTACTTTAGGTCAGAGACCTATATGAACTCAATGTGAGGCCGATGAAATTGTGTTGGTGGTGCCGCCTGTAGTGCCCACAGTTTAATAGGATTACTTTTATTAAATTTCACTATTTTCTTACTTTTATTTCGATTGGAGCCTGGAGTAGGTTCATAAATTTGCCTTTTTCCATCTGGCTTCAGTGGCCTTCTGAGTATTTGTGTATTTCCTGTCAGATTTTGAAAGACAGGAATACTTCAGGTAAACTTTAACTGAATGGGTCAATTCCTTGGTGATCAGGTAAATAGAACACAGACTAGAGTCTAGGGGCCTAGACTAGCTAGGTGTAGACCTTCAGTGAAGGGAGTAAGAACTCGAACACAGAGATACACTGTACTACTATTAGTCAAGAAACATAAACTGATTTTAATTACAGATTGTTCAACTTATATACAGACAGTGTGGGGCATATTTCTGCAAGTTGAGCCTGCAAGCTCCGTGCTGTGATTGGCTATTGATCCAACAGCCAATGAGGGTTGACCAGTTTCATTCCGGTCAGTTGCACATGTCTAGGAGGGCCGCTCATGTCACCAACAACTCAGGTGTCATGTCAGAGTGCCCTGCCCCCATCTGAGTAGACTGGGAACTAGAATGAGCAATAATGAGGGTAAACATGCCATTCACTTCAATTCTCAAGACAGGGAGGACCTACTACAAAATGACGACTGTCTTAATGCAGTCATTTTTTATACTAACAAATATGGACAATTTAGATGACTAATCTCTTTGTATAGAAACCAATATAACTGATTTTTATTTTCATTTTTTTTAAAAATTGTTTATTGACGCAATGAGGTTCACATAGTTGTACATGATTTTCAACCATCAGCGTCAGACATAATAAACGCGACACCATTAAAGACAAGTAGATCATGATAGGTATGTAGGGATCAGAACTTTAGAACAGGATGAAACATTAAATCTAATGAGATTTCATTTCTAGTTCAATGCCTAGCTTTACCTGAACTTTAAAGACATTTACCCCCATTTTATGCTATAAATCAACTTAAAGACAACCATTAAGCAAAATCTGGTCAATGTTTCCTCCTATGTAACATGTAAAAGCAGGCTGAGGACCAGAGTACCTAGATCAGGTAGATTCAGAGCACAGTGGTAGGCTGTGGTGATGAGGGGAACAGTTGCAGGAGGAACAGGTGAAAGAGAGGGGCGGGCTGAGGTGAGGAAAAGGCGTGGGAAGAGGTGGGTAGACGGGGGTGGGGGTGGGTAGAGAAGTGGGGCAGGGAGGGGGTGGTGTACGCTCTCTGGTATGTGCTCTATCCTGCTCCCAAGCCACTCCCGAGTCCGCCTGGCAGTTACTACTACAGCGACCTGCTCGCAACGACTCACAACTGCCGGTGAGTTTCTCATAACCCCAGCCACGTGGTGCTTCATATGTATACCGAGCCTCACATCTCCAACTGTGAGCTGGTGTATGAGTATGTCGAAGTGTATGGCCATCCCGGTGTGTATACATGTTAGTGAGTTGATTAGGAAACTATATAAGTGGTTATGTCAGAATGTGTTCGAGATTATGTGTAGTTATGTGAGTATGTATATGAGATCATATATATGTCAGTTGGTATCTGAGATTATATATGTGGTTTTATCTCATCCCGGTATTTTTCTCCATAGGCTTAACATTAGGAACTCGTACTCCACGGCCATGAAGTTCGTGTACCTAATACTCAATGGCCAATTGAGTGATTCATTTTATCAATAAATCATGTTATATGGGGTGAGATAAAATCAAAAACCCACTCAATGAGAATAACTAGGTCCGCACTCCACCTCGTTTGACTGCAGAGTAATTCACTCAACTTCGCTTTATGAATTACTCTGCAGTCAAACTCGGTGGAGTATATACCAAGCTATTTTCATCTCGAGGGTTTCCTTCTAAATATCAATATGTATTTGAGATTATATCTGGTTATATGAGTATGTATTTGAGATTACATATGCTAGTTGGTATTTGAGGTTATATGTAGTTATGTCAGGATGCATATGAGATAATACATACGTATACGATTATATCAGTATATATTTGAGATCATATATGCGATCATGTCACTATGTAGTTGGGATTATTTATGGGGATATGTCAGTATGTTTCTGAGATCATATATGAGGCTATTTCAGTATGCATATGAGATCATATATGTGGTTATATCAGTATGTATTGAGATCATTTATGTGTTCCTGTCAGTATGTATATGAGATTCTACATGAGGTTATGTCAGTGTGTATTTCAGATTATGTATGTGGTTATAACATATTTGTATGTACATATATCTGGTTATATCAGCTTGTACTTCAGATTATATGTCAGTATATATTTGTGTGTATATGGATGTGAATATGTATGCTGTTCATGTCACCATGGTGAAATATGTATGGATGTAACCATACCTATAGAGGACAGGCCCACACGATATGTTGGCAGTTTTAGAAGACTTAAAGTTTCTAGGTTCTTGCGATTTTTTAATAAAGATGTTGATATCTGTACATAATGGCATCTGATAGTGTAAGAATATAGAGTAAAGCTCTTGACATATTTGTACCTTGTCGACATAGAAATACTCTTCCTAATCTTTAGGTCCCGAGTAGTTCTCATTTCTACCATAATGAAGACATATCTAAAATAGTAGAGGAGCAAATGGCCTAAAAATGGGTAAAATTGACCCCCGAAAGTCTACTGGCTGAAACTTGCCATATTAGTCAATTATGACCTCAGGAATCTGAATCTGATACTCGTTTGTTCCAAAAAGTGTAGCATCATACTCGTTTCCATGGTAATAGAAGGAAAACAAAATTTAATACATACTGACACATAATACATACTTTTATAAGAAAAGGTGAATAAATGCATTTTTTCTGTCGGTAAAATTTATCATTCTTTGGCCAAAAGTGTACAGTATGGAAATATGCCCTCCTCTGTTTTCTTGGAAGAACTGTTGCCATGGTAACATTCCAATTTGTGGGGGAACCCCCATTTTGGGTTTTCTCATGGTTATTAAAGTTGGATAAAAAGAATAATTTCATGAATGACACATACAAATTGATAAATTTAGCAATAACACACAGCATTGATAGGTACCACCATTTTTTGAAGCCATTCAATTGTTCCCATGGCAACCATAACAAGGTTTTTTCTATGACCAAAGCAGCCAGATAATGATACACTAACTGGACATTTGTATGGCAAATCTGCATGACATGGCAACTAGTAGAAGAGTATAGTCTCAAAAAAGCCATTAGAGAGTCTACTGCATGAAATGTGCCATGTTGGTCAATCATTACATGGGGAATCTGATTCTGCCACTCTTTTGACCAAAAGAATGTAGCATCACTTTTGTTTCCATGACAACCTTAATGCATAATAATCTACTTAGAAACCACCAATTTCCTGCAAATATGAATAATAGATGTAAGAAATAGGAGCTAAACACCTACTCATGAGATTTCATGTTCATGATGCATACATTTGGGACATAATGTGGAGTTGTTCTCTTCATTCCCTTAGAATTTGATTGCCATGGCAACCAGTTTAGCACAAAACAGACACTGCAGTAGCCAGCTCTGATTGTCGTCAAAGCAAATTACTAGCTTTTTTAGCCATTGATGATAGAGACTTAATGTAAGTATTTATCCTAGTACTTGGAGAGTCTACTGCATGAAATGTGCCATGTTGGTCAATCATTACATGGGGAATATGATTCTGCCACTCTTTTGACCAAAAGAATGTAGCATCACTTTTGTTTCCATGACAACATGGTTGTATAGTGATTTACTTAGAAATTACCATTTTCTTACACATGAATAGTAAGTGTCTGAAAAATAGCCATAAAACATCTTTTCATGAGGTTTCATGAGCTTTTTTTGTATACATTTAGGATATCATGGGTCATTGATATTCCCTAAGAATTTGGTTGTCATGGCAACCAATGCAGCAGAGAGCATCCATTACAGGAACCAACTGTGATTGTTATCTAAACAAACTGCTATAATCTTTTAGCCATTAAAGATAGAGACATAAAGTAAGTATTTGTTCTTGGACATTTTAGTATGCAGAATCCAATGGGATGCATCTGCAATCCCAGAATGCAATATTTGGGCTCTCATATTGGATCTTAATACCTTGAAATTGATGAAGATGTGACATTTAGCATATAACACTATTTGGTACATGGTCTATATGATGCATTTTATACAAGAGTAAGATGTCATCAAAATATCTGTGACATGATCCAGTTGTGCATGATTTATAGTTTAGGCAATGTAAACACATGACACAAAGAATTACCGAGTCACACTGGGTGATGACTAGAGAGATCAAGCGTGGCTGGATGATGCTTGGATGCATCACCATGCATGACTGGGTGATGCCTTGAGTTATTATTATTCATGGAATACTTGTTTTATGAAACAATTTAGTTTATGATAGATCAAGAAAGGTGAAATTTCCTTAGAATGAAGGTATGATATATTTTGGAATTTTAGACAAAAAGAAACATAATATCAAGGATCATGTATTACATGACGCTATGAAATGTGTTACATGACATTTCTGCAATTGGCCTTTAAGAACTTGCCCCAGTGGGCATTTATACTGACACTGCTACCTGTCCTGATGCTGCAGGTACCTGGCAGGAAAGGCATAAGCAAGGTGCCAAATTAAGAATATATAGTCTGTATATTCTTGAAATGACAGTCATCAACAGAATTAGAGGGTAACATATCCACAAAAGGTTGAGTGGGGCATGTCTAGGATCAGAGTTGACCATGGCAAATCAGAATGTCAGAATGGGTGATGCATACCCTAACAAAGGAGAAAAAAGGCACCACATGGTGTTATGTTACCCTCTATATGGTGTCATCTGGCACCATACACTATCTGGTGTATGCCCACCAGAACCCCCAGGGGAGGGGAATTGCTTCATGTTTACGATGCCTTTGCAGATCATAGAATAGTGATCCAAGGGCGTAAATGTTACTCCAGAAAATTAGTGGATTGAGTTGGAATTGCATCACCACCTAAAATATGCCTTTCAGCGATACTTTTTATGCAGACCCTCACATCAGGGCAGATGTCTGCATATTGCATTACTTTGGTTAAAAATGGCCTTGTCTGATATTCTCAATAATGATCCATGGTGGCACTACCACCCCCATTGTTCATCTACCTATAGGAGATAGAGATCCACATAACCAGGTGTCAGATCAGTTTTAACTATTGTACCATCTGTATTAAACCCTATTTCACTGGGTACTCACCATAGTAGTACAGGTATGGAGCCAGGTACTAGTGCCAGTGAATACCGCTAGAGGCCGGACATATAACCCTAATTGTGATACTTTTATCTTAACATCACATGGCATCTCATATGATACTAAATGCTATGATTTATTTCACCTAAAAATATCAAATATGCCACCATGTCAGTGCTTTTGTCCTCAGTGCTTCCCCCCCACAGCACTTCAAAGTCCTCTTATTAACCCTTTATTGATGGGAATCTATGGCAGAGCCACTCTCATTAATGGCTATTAGTGTCAATGTACACAGCTGGGGGCAGGATGTGTCAAGATCATTCTGTTACTCAATCACATGGTATAGCATGTCATCCTTAATGTTATTATTCATTTTGATCAACTTATGCATTTCCACCTAACAACTAAATGATCACCAATTATGTATTCATTAAAAATCAGTCATTGGGTGGTGTCACTTGAGATTTAATTATAATTATCAACAAAAACAACCTGACAGATGGTTTTCCTACCTTTGTATTGGAAGTAACTGAGAAAATACTGATGCTGATACATGTTTACTAGCCTGATGATTAACACTCCTGACATTGCAGCTGAATGTGTGCTTCCAATGGATACACTGTGCAGAGATGGTTAATGTAAAAAGCTTGCCACAAACCAATTATATGTACATAACTGCTTTCAATTTATCGGGGAGGCAAATAATTGTCAGCTGGTGCCATATTGCATAATGTGGAGATAAAGATTGTTGATCTGTAACATGTTATCCCCATTACCACCTGACAATTATGTACCCTAAAAAGGCAAATAGTCAGCAGTGGTGCCAAAAGACAGAATTGCGGGCCGGAAGTGGCAGGTGGAAACACTGTATTACTTTAATTTCTATACACATAATTATAAATGTCCTTACTTATTTGATGATATCCTGACTAGACAGAGAAGCCAGAATTTTCCTGCTGATTCCACCTTTTGTAGTCTAATTGTCTAAACCACTGACATCCGCCACTATTCTGGCACCCTCCATTCTGTTCTGGCCTCTGCTGGTCCTTGGTTATTCTCATGCATAGAAGAATAGGATGCCCAATACAGTCAGACCATCAGGGCATATGCTAGCAATATAAGTCACTGAAACCCACTCTCCCCTCCATTATGACCTCTCCCAACCTTCATCTAGTGTTTTGCTAATTTCTGGGGCCAGTCCTGGACTGTTTTCTACCAATGCTAGCCCCATAACATATGAAATGCACCATTATCAAGCCAGAGAGTTACCTCCCATTTTCTCCTGTATTGGGCACAGGGAGATATGGAGCTACTAACAGAAGAGGCAATAATGATAAGGCCCCTCCTTTCAGAGTTATGAGGGGAACATAGCTTTCTCAGGACAGACATACTAGTGTCTTAAAGGCTCAAAGACAGAATATTCCTTTCTTGGAGAGGCATCGAGAAGTGGATTAAACAGAGGCAGCATTGCAGCAAAACATTCAGGTATCCCCTGTGTTTTCTTTCTAATATGATCTCTAATATATTTCCTCTATGGCCCTCTGAGGCAGGATGAGTGATGCAAGGCCCCTTTAGTTGACTTTTCTACTCAGAAGGACACTTTAGGGTCTCTCCCTCCCATGTCTCCTCCCCTTCTTGCTCCTCTAGTTCAGAGGTGGTCTCCTTATCCTGCCCTTCAGGCTACCTCTCCTCTGGCTACCTCTCCTCCTCCTTGCTAGCCTGCCTTACTTCCTGAGGAGTAGCAGGTGCAACACTAAAACTGTGACATCCTGGGAAAGGTATCGGGCTCAAGGGCACTATGGGCACCAACAACAAGGCCATATAACCTTCACAATATGGGGAGAGAAAACCAGCAAGAGTGAGCCAGGAATTGAAACCAAGTGGTTTCACATTTTTCCTCCATGGCATGCCCCACAATGGTCTGAGATTCTGACATGCAATGGTCAGCTCTGATCCATACCTTAACCTTCTAAACCTTTTTATATGTTAGCTATAGTTAATAGTAACAGGTAGAGCATGACACAAGTATGTGACAGATACATACAAGCAGGAGGTATAAATACTGTATGGAACAGGGTTCCATATGGCAAAATATGCATCAACTAAAACTAGGTTTTGCTGGTAACAATAGCTAGGATAAGTGTCCAGCTTTGTCTTGAGGGAGCCAGAGGAAAGAAACCTGGAGTATTCTGGGCATGCCCCCAAGAACTTATTGCAATTTGTTTATATGAAAATCAAAGGGGGTAACTGCACTGATTATTTTCTATCTGCATTGGTTGCCATGGTAACAAGATTCTAAAGACATAGAAACAAGAGTTACCCATTACATCTGAAATGTTAACATATAAAAACAATTAATGAGTTTGAAACCCTATGAGTTTTCTTGTTTTTCTGGGACTTGCGCTTCAAATGTTTCTAGGTAGATTATTATGCATTTAGGTTGTCATGGCAATGGAAGTGTTGCTACATTCTTTTGGTCAAAATAGTGGCAGAATCAAATTCCCCATGTAATGATTGACCAACATGGCACATTTCATGCAGTAGACTCTCCAAGTACTAGGATAAATACTTATATTAAGTCTCTATCATCAATGGCTAAAAAAGCTAGTAATTTGCTTTGATGACAATCAGAGCTGGCTTCTGCAGTGCCTGTTTTGTGCTTAACTGGTTGCCATGGCAATCAAATGCTAAGGGAACAAAAAGAACACCTCCACATTATGTCCCAAGTGCATACATCATAAAAATGAATCTCATGAGTAGGTGTTTAGCTCCTATTCTTACACCTATTATTCATATTTGCAGGAAATTGTCGTTTCTAAGTAGATTATTATGCATTGAGGTTGTCATGGAAACGAAAGTGATGCTACATTCTTTTGGTCAAAATAGTGGCAGAATCATATTCCCCATGTAATGATTGACCAACATGGCACATTTCATGCAGTAGACTCTCCAAGTACTAGGATAAATACTTACATTAAGTCTCTATCATCAATGGCTAAAAAAGCTAATAATTTGCTTTGACGACAATCAGAGCTGGCTACTGCAGTGTCTGTTTTGTGCTAAACTGGTTGCCATGGCAATCAAATTCTAAGGGAATGAAGAGAACAACTCCACATTATGTCCCAAATGTATGCATCATGAAAATGAAATCTCATGAGTACGTGTTTAACTCCTATTTCTTACATCTATTATTCAAATTTGCAGGAAATTGGTGGTTTCTAAGTAGATTATTATGCATTAAGGTTGTCATGGAAACAAAAGTGATGCTACATTCTTTTGGTCAAAAGAGTGGCAGAATCAGATTCCCCATGTAATGATTGACCAACATGGCACATTTCATGCAGTAGACTCTCTAATGGCTTTTTTGAGACTATACTCTTCTACTAGTTGCCATGTCATGCAGATTTGCCATACAAATGTCCAGTTAGTGTATCATTATCTGGCTGCTTTGGTCATAGAAAAAACCTTGTTATGGTTGCCATGGGAACAATTGAATGGCTTCAAAAAATGGTGGTACCTATCAATGCTGTGTGTTATTGCTAAATTTATCAATTTGTATGTGTCATTCATGAAATTATTCTTTTTATCCAACTTTAATAACCATGAGAAAACCCAAAATGGGGGTTCCCCCACAAATTGGAATGTTACCATGGCAACAGTTCTTCCAAGAAAACAGAGGAGGGCATATTTCCATACTGTACACTTTTGGCCAAAGAATGATAAATTTTACCGACAGAAAAAATGCATTTATTCACCTTTTCTTATAAAAGTATGTATTATGTGTCAGTATGTATTAAATTTTGTTTTCCTTCTATAACCATGGAAACGAGTATGATGCTACACTTTTTGGAACAAACGAGTATCAGATTCAGATTCCTGAGGTCATAATTGACTAATATGGCAAGTTTCAGCCAGTAGACTTTCGGGGGTCAATTTTACCCATTTTTAGGCCATTTGCTCCTCTACTAAAAGGAGAAGGCTTCAAACAAGAACATCATTGAAGGTGTTTTGAGAGGGGGTGCAATCAGTGAGAAAGTGTACCCAGAATACTCATCCCATGCATTCCCCCTGCCTGTAAGAATTACAAATACTGACTAACTCTATACTCTAATAGCATGTTTACCCTCCCAAGTCTCTACTAACTCTACACCTTAATAGCAAGTTAATCATCCCCAGCCTCTACTAACTCTATTTTGTAATAGCATATTAGCCCTCCCCAGCATCTACTAACTCTATATTGTAATAGCATGTTTACCCTCCTCAGCCTCTACTAACTCTATATTGTAAGCAGGTTGGCCCTCCTCAGCCTCTACTAACTCTATATTGTAAGCAGGTTGGCCCTCTTCAGCCTCTACTAACTCTATATTGCAAGCAGGTTGGCCCTCCTCAGCCTCTACTAATTCTATATTGTAATAGCATGTTTACCCTCCTCAGCCTCTACTAACTCTATATTGTAAGCAGGTTGGCCCTCTTCAGCCTCTACTAACTCTATATTGCAAGCAGGTTGGCCCTCCTCAGCCTCTACTAACTCTATATTGTAATAGCATGTTTACCCTCCTCAGCCTCTACTAACTCTATATTGTAATAGGATGTTTACCCTTCCTAGCCTCTACTAACTCTATATTGTAATAGCATGTTTACCCTTCCTAGCCTCTACTAACTCTATATTGTAATAGCATGTTTACCCTCCTCAGCCTCTACTAACTCTATATTGTAAGCAGGTTGGCCCTCCTCAGCCTCTACTAATTTTATATTGTAATAGCATATTAGCCCTCCCCAGCATCTACTAAATCTATATTGTAATAGCATGTTTACCCTTCCTAGCCTCTACTAACTCTTTATTGTAATAGCAGGTTGGCCCTCCTCAGCCTCTACTAACTCTATATTGTAATAGCATGTTAACCCTCGCAAGCCTCATCTAACTCTATACTGCAATAGCATGTAAACCATCCCCAGCCTGAACTAACTCTATACTGTAATAGGATGTTAACCCCCTCCATCCTCTACTGACTCTCTCTCTCTATATATGGATGCATTAACAACTAGCCATTCATGGAAAGGTCAGTACGTTTATGTATTTTAAGCATGCCAAACATTTTATGACTGTGACTTCTGATGGTACTTATTATTATAACTGTCTGAAAGTAATTTATTTTAAATAGATATTCCAGGGACCTTTTTCAAGTACATAATGATTATACCTTATTTTCGATGGGACCATTTTTCCAGAATCTCCTGTAAACGATTCTGGGTGGTCAGAATCTCCTGTGGGTGAATTACAGGCGCTTTATACGTGTGTTTTTTTCAGATGACTTGGTAATTGGTGGATAATAAATGGTAAGAATATTTGTCGCCTCAAACTCATTACCTGCTTTGTCCATCATTAAACAATGTTCAACCGATCTGTTTTTACCAAAGAATTTGAAGTAGAGAATCCCATTACAGATGCTCGTTTTTAGTGAGATGTATTGCAGTGTGCTGTATATTAATGAGACGCGAGAGTGGAAGCAAGCAAGCATGCATAATCACTAATTAACTAATACTTCTGGCCATCGGATAAATAAGTTCATTTCCAATTAAGTATGCCATCAATCATAGCAAAGATGGCATAAATCATAACAAAGATGCCATCAATCAACTGCTGAATATTTCTGCTGTTCGCCGGTAAAAATATCTGCATAATGATATGTGTCCAGTCGATCCATTCAATCAGTAACTTTTATTATAAACAAGTGATATCACCTTTCACAGTTGATAAGATGTATCTGTAATATGTCTTAAATTACCATTTTCTGTTTTCTTGAGCTTCATTGTACCTTCACATGATACACCTATGTATTTTTCCATTTAAACCTAAATTGTGATCTTGCTATTCCCAGAACGAAATCGGTTGACCTCTGACCTGATTCCAGTGATAGATGACCTTGAACTTCACCTTGACCTCACACCGACCCGTTTTCTAGATGATTGTTTATTACGTACCTGCAATTATACAAACAAGAAAGATTTACATTAGTACAAGATGAATATCAACGGCTTTCAGTTCAGATGCACAATAGATCGTTTAGTTTAGTTATCATTCATTTTTATAACCAGATAGGAAATTTAAACTCTCTTCATGACTAGCAAAATGCTTCAGTGAATATAGAAATAACTAATGACTTCAATGAGTTCATGGTTGGTAGATTGAAAAATATTTACCAAATGTCTGGAATCCAGTATTTTACTAGGTCAATGTTTGACTATGATATTTGTATTTGTTTTCGTTTAAAAATCTATTTCTTTCTTTTCCATTTTCGGAAATGGGTCCAAACAAAATGGCTTGGCTTTGTTTGATTTCTGTTTTTCGTAAATGTTGAACTGGTCCATTTCCCATCGTAATAGATAAATATTGTTCGCTGTTTACACTTGTAATGAACAAACATTTACTTGACCTGATAGAGTATTAGTGTACTGTGGGTTAAGTCCAGGATCTACAGTATATAGGGATATCCGTTAAGGATATACGGTAATTCTGTCACCTCAAACTTAAACCAATACTATGGCTATCACAATGTATACCAAAACTTAATTAACTACTTGCTATCAAAAATAGATAGGACTAAAATAAATTGGTAAATCCAGGATGCACCTCCCTCTCATAACATCAACCAAGAAAGACGATAACTGCAGGAGAGATAAATTGATAAAAATGTCTGGTAAGAGATAATAATGTCTGGTAAATTCGATGATTAATAACTAAAAAAAGAAAATCTAATCTGGATTGAATTTTCTCTTCCTTTCATACACAAAAGCACATAACTCAATTAATCGAAACATATTTCAAAGTAGTTCTTCTTTCAGCTGTTCAGTATATTGATCCCAGCATGGTTTTTAATTGATCATATTCCGTGGAGATTACTCAGGCTTGATTAAGTGGTGCGGCCAAGCAGCTTAATACTTAAGGACCCAGTAGGTCGATAACTATCGGGCATTCCTGGTGTGTCCTCCTGCCGCCATTCTGTTAGCCCTCCTACCGCCCGGCCATGGAATGTGAACCGTAATATATTCCGTACGAATTATAAAATTGATATTTTTTTCATAATATTTTCATCTGAAGGCAGGAGTTGGGAAAGAATATCCAATTGGTAATATCTTAATGCAAGTAAGAAAGCTTGGTATTAGAAGACGCTTTAATCATGGTGTTTTGAAACTGCGAGAACAAATGCATTCCAATGAAGAGGCTCTGACGTCATATCCGTTCCCCTGACCTAGTTCCCCAAATAATGAATTTATCTTTCCTTGGAAGATACTAATGTCGTTGTTATCAATTCACAAAGCAAGTGTAGAATACCAGTCATCCAGAATGTTGTATAATCTGAGTAATGCTGAAGATGGAGGGAGAGAACTACCCGAAAGACTTAAAAACCTAAAAACTTGAATTAGTATATTACAAAGGAAGGTAATGCTAGAATAAATCTACTTGGATGTAATAGAAGAGACTGCTAAATAGAAAGGAACACTGTATTAACCAGTGTAATCTGGTGGTAAAGGAACTTATAACTCATGTCATCTCACTTTGGTGAAATGCTGGACTTTAGATACTAAGAACATTTTTGAAGAAGATAGGAAACGTAAACAAATAGATTCTAAGTTTGAAATCAAAATGATAAAACGTAAACTAGGAAAGTTCAGACATTCAACACTCTACATTGGTAAGAAAAACTGGGCAAGTTAAATTGAGATGTACAAAGATGCCACTGGGAGGTAGATTTAAAACAAGGGTAAAGGAAATATTGCAAAATGTGATAGTAGATTTGATATAAAGGTCAAAAGACTGAAAAAATGTGTAAATTCAAAAGAAAGAATTAATTGAAACTATTGATAAATGTGTGAGTGAATTAAATATGGTGTCTTGTAAACTGTAGGTACTGTTTATACACTTTATGTAACGCCTACGGATACGTTGTATGCTCCAGGTTGCAATAAAATGCACATGTTTGGATAAATAATGCCTAAATAATCACCTGGGAGGCTAATGACATATTAAGATAAAAGGTTGATGATAAATACAACATCGACCAGTTTCACATGAAAAAGATTTAATGCTCCTGGGAGTTACCTCTACACAATATTCTCGCATGCCCTCGTATATTACTACGCGTCAACTCCACGGAGCATATGGCTATATGTATCCGAAACCAGTAAATATTGTGTACGTAACCAGATGTGAGTGTGAGAAAATTATCAATAACTATCATAACAACTAGGAACTAATCGTATGTGCATCTTTGATGAATGGGCATGGGATTACAAAAGTGAACAATCAAAGGGTTTGGGTTTTATCCTGCAGTCAGGGGGTCATTTGAAGTAACTCACTTGTTGCCCAACTAACCAACCAGTTCCACACCTTCCTATATAAGGTCAAAGTATGTCAAGCACCGGTAGGTCAAAAAGGTAATTTGATCGGAAGTGCTTAGTAAAGGGCCGAACCTTCCGATGCACATCAATGCGCCTTTCGACCCACTGAATTAAATGCGCATTGGAGGGCATCGGCAGATCTGAATTCTGCATCGGTGTCGGCGGGTTCCAGGCCTAATGGCACGCAAATAATAATTTGGTTAGCATGCGCAGAGCTCGAGTTGTAGGTCTCTATAACCTGTCCCCAAATTATGCAACATACCATAGCTTGTGCCACGAGCAAGAAACACGAAATTCCCGCTAGAAACTCCAAGTTTAAAATCGGGAGCTGAACCAAAAACCACCGACCAGGGAATCAATAATACATGTAATAATGCTTCTCCTAATCGACCAGAAATCAGAATCCATTTGTCTAAATGACGGATCACTCACCAGTAAAACACCCCTGAGAGAAGAATCGCCCTAGGCGGCGTTTAGGCCGGAGACAGCCTATTCCAGTTTTTTTTAAACTGTGATGAAACCAGAGTGTTGCAGAGTTGCTCTTTGAGCGGTGCAGTGTGGGGCTGCACTCTCCATACACATTCTCCGTTATGATGAGCTCGATTATGGCATTGCGGACTATTTACAGACTATATTTCCTGGTGTATTACCAGTAGTGTGTCTGGTTTTTTTTCGAGCTTTAGCAATGTTTATAATGTCTTTAAAATCAGTTTTTCCCTGACATTAGAGTACAGTTGTTTACTGCTTCAATTAACAATATTATCCTAGTATTATAGGCCCATCTGTCTATTTTGTAATAGGGATGACACATATTCAAACAATTCGGTTTAGTTCTGATCTGAGACCAGAAATTCACTAAGAATAGCTGAAAATGTTGGGCCCCAAAGTCCCAACATCTTTTTCTGGATATATTTGTTGAATTAATTTTTGGTTTCTTAAGACTGCTCCAAGGCATTCTCCCCACATTGGCATACTGACTAAAGGCATCCTCATACTTACGAGCATAAATCATGCCTCCACAGAGAATGAGTTCAAGGAATTCTCTAGAATTCAGCATTTACAATCACTAATAAAAGCATAGAATATACCATGTTATTCAAACAATTATGGCATTTATTTTTGCATTATATCCTGAGACAAGATGATCGCTCAGGACCATTGACCAGAATCGTCTCCAAAGTAATAGATTGCCGCAGAAGTAAATGTCTAGCCCAGACACGAAACATCTGTAGGGAGAGTGTCGAGAGAGCAGCTCCGGGCAGAATGAGCAGCTCCGGGCAGAATGAGGAGCTGCGGGCGCTTGTCAGGGCGCCCCGGGCCGCCACTAAATCACTGCTCCACCGCTAGGGTAGTTAGTGGCGGTGAGGAGGCAGGCGGTGCCCCCTCCACGCCCCCTCGCCGCCCCTGCCTGTAGCAGCCCCGGCCCTCCCTGCCTGTTACTCCCCGTTACTCAGCGGCCGCCGGGGCTGTTTGGGAGTTATTCTAAGTTGCCCTGAGTCAATAGCGGCCTAACCGGAGTTCATGGGGGGAACGTGGAGCAGCAGCTCACAGCAAGTTGCTTAGACCCGATTCCCACTTGGAGACTCTTGCCCAAGAGACTCATAGTCCCTGGGAAGTGCAAGTCGCGCAGCAGGTGGGAGGGCATCCTTGGCGACTAGCAGCCTGAAAATGTCAAACATGTTTGGAGTTTAATCGCAAGAGACTCGTGCCTTTTTGGGACGGATTCGCGTCACCGACTCATGCATGCTACCATGTCACCCCTCTCATAAGATCTCACACTCTCTAAGACGTAATCTGTACAAGGTTATCACTGCGCTCTATGGGAGAAGAATTCTTAATGAACTAGGCTTAAAGCCTTGAGAATCCACTGGCACAATCTTTAGTTCCATTGATGTACGATTTTAGCACAGGAGGCAGGCCAGTGGATTCTCAAGGCTCTAAGCCTAGTTCGTTAAGAATTTTTCTCCATAGAGCGTAGTGAGAGTACAGAATACCACTTAGAGAGTGTGAGATCTTATGAGAGGGGTGACCATGTGGGGCGGGGCAATAGCCACCAACGATTCTGCATTTTTGCATTAACACTTGGCGACTTGGCAGATTCCTAGAAATCTCTGCATATAGCTGCCGACTGGAACATTGCACATGTCCCAAAATCTCTGAGTGAGAGTCAGGCCTTAGACTCGCGTGAACTCGGGTCTGACCCAATCCCAGTCACCCTCCAGCATGAGTTTGTTTTAGTTCAGTCTTAGATTAGTACTGACGTTTATCACAGTATATAAGATAAGGGGACAGGGAGTTATATAACGTTAATTTCGGGTTGTAGCTAGTGGAGTATATATCACGGCCATTAGC
The DNA here is from genome assembly GCA_950022655.1 of Alentia gelatinosa. Taxonomy (NCBI): domain Eukaryota; kingdom Metazoa; phylum Annelida; class Polychaeta; order Phyllodocida; family Polynoidae; genus Alentia; species Alentia gelatinosa. The sequence goes on from OX465593.1 coordinate 23,704,567, forward strand.
GTTGTGGTAACAGTTGGCGTCAGAGTTTACAGTCGGCATAGTGCTGTCCGTAACTTGACCGGAACAACTTGTCACAGAATTCTGTCCTTCGATATGCTTACTGACTACTTAACAGGTGGTAGGAGTATATGCAATAAGTCATATTTATGAACATGGACGGACGTTTTGATAATCTGCTAATAAAGAGTACACCTCGATACTTTTTTTGGTTAATTATAGGGGTTTTAAACATAGTATTCGTTTTATCAAACCTTACTGTTGGGAAACCAGTCTTCTAATTGTCTCCAAACTGAGTTTCTCAACTGAGTCTCTAATCTAGGTATCTAAATTCAGTCTCTAAGCTCTGCCTCTAAACTCTTAGTGTCTATAATCAGACTCTAAAGTCTGCTAATTACAAGTTCGCGGGCTTGGAGTCCCAAGGCAAATGTTCACACTTTAACAGTGTTAAAGTGAAACGAATCCCCAAGCAAATTGACAATTCTCTACCTTTATGTCATGAGGTCATGAAGAAAGCATCTCCAGGTTAGGATGTTCGAACATAGACATGTCATAGTTGTAGACACTATTTACTGGCATACACTCTGCTATGAATTAAGCAATACATTTTTTTTTAACTTTTACTTTTACTGGCCTGTTTTCAGCTTAGTATCATAACTGTTTTCGATGCATGATCAGTAACATGTTCAAATCAGCAGTAGTTACATTTACTTGTGATCTTTCATGTATAACAAGAATGGAATAACTGTTATAAAATATACACAATCAAGTGGCATATGTCCGTGGTATGGAGTATTGGATGGAGTGTTAGCCGTAGCAAAATCAATCAGTCTATGGTATTTGACTTTCCGGTCATTTTTTATGTACAACAACATAACCCTGCTGAAGGGTCACCATTCGTTTGTTTAAGTGACTCTGCCTTCAGGCATTAATAGGTCCTTGTTGTTGCTTAGTTTAAACATATGATTTATTATTACACACCTATAGTCGAAATATTACCCGCTGCTATGGTTGTAGTATCAATAATGTTCGGGAGCACTGTGATGAAGCGAATGAAATATGAATCGATGACTTGTAAATAAAATAGCGTTTTCTCATTAGTTTTAGGTATATAATAATGATAATAATAATTATAATAAACGAATATAGTGACTCACCCGTAGGGGTGCTGTTCTAGGCCTTTTGTAACATAAATATGTCCCTCTGCCTCTGGCATCGTGACATATTTTATGTAATACAAAAGACCTCGAACGACCATCCCTATGCGCTCTATAACCGTGTTTTCTCGTAGTATATGTGTATATAGTGGTGGTGGTATTGGCCAACAGGTGGTGAATAGACTCTAGCCCGCAGCTTGCGATCGTTCATACTTTCACCACACGTTGTTTAACATAAACTATAACCAAAGGTCAGAGCATTTCTGTGGGGCGCCTTACTGAGCCTGGCTGTGCTGAAGTCCATACCCCGTCCAGCAAGTGTCTTCTTGTTGTTGTCAGGATGTATTTGTAGACCATATACATATTCATGTCACCTTTTGAACTGTGCAAGATTTCATACAAGAACTCTTTGATTACGCACTGTTGTCTGACGTTGATTTCCAAGTGTTTTAATTTTGGTTAATGTATTCCAAGTTTGACAAGGTTACGACATGCCCCGTCAAAAAAGTTCCCGTCGGGGCCTTGTCGTAGCACTGTCGTGAGAAGGGAAGCTCTGCAACAGTGTGGTCGGGGCGTGTCGTAGGTTGCATGCTCCACCTAAATATTCTATCATAGACCTCTGCGACAACCTCCCGACACACCACGACACGCCACGACAAGGCTCCAAAATCGAACATGTTCGATTTTGTCGTAACCTTGTCGGAAGGCCCCCGACAGGCCCCCAACAAGCTTCATGTCGCAGCCTGCTGTGGCCTTGTCGTAGCCTCTTGTCGGGAACTAGGGTCCACCAACCACGACAAGGCTACGAAACGCTTTCCAATCGTAGGCCTGTCGTGGACCTTGTTGGAAAGCCATTGTCGTAGCCTTGTCGTGGTTGGTGGACGCCCCCTTAAGATATCTACCTTCAAATTTGAATTATCCGTTCGTTCATAGAATAAAACTATAAATCCAACATGGAAAGAAAAACATATATATCAACTTGAATTCAGTTGATTCTTTCTCGTATTAACAAACGAGGGCATGTTAAACAATTTAGGCTGGTACATAAAGACCTTTTTTATACGCCAACGAGATCGCGGAACGATGTGGGTCAACTTTATTCAACACTTATGGACAACCTTTCATAGGCTAGGACTGTCGTTGACAACGAGATGGAATACAATTAAATAAAAACCCTCATACGAGGTCTCCTTCTACCTATTCTTCCGTCAGCACACAAGTAATGTGATGTTACATTTTCAATAGTTCTTGTTTGGTTTGAATAGAATTTCAATAAAAATAATTATATCTATTACTATATACCCATGCCGTATATACTGTAAATACGCATCGTTTCGGCATATGACGTAAAAATATTGTATGGACCAGTGGTCCGTACACTAAAATACGGACCACCTTGCCATATACATTTATTAAGATATTGGTTGTTAGGCTAAATGAAATTGATTTTTTTTTTAATTTCGGGTATATAGTAAATATGTAACGTCCAACCATGCTTGTAGAAGTCACAGAACTCGATGATAATTTACGGTTTGTACGGAACTCGGCATAAATGCCTCGGTCCATACAAATCGTAAATTACCATCTCGTTCTGTGAATTGTACAGCATGGTCAAGATGTTCTATATAATTACACATTGAAAGATGATGAACTTTAATCTCGCAAATATAACTTATCATACAGCTAATCTTGACCTCCCCATGACTATGCTGTATAAGCTGGTCTACCACCACCCTCCATAGTGCCCCAACATCTCCTTTAATCTTCAGTAGCTTCCCTCCTAATTGAGCATATCCCAGCATGTGTTGACTGGATGATTGGACTCGAGGGAGCCTACCCAAAGCATGACTGTAAACATGGGAGTCTGCTTATGAGCTCCCAGTGAAGAAAGAATCCTCAAGATGAAAAACGGTTTTGGTGTACCGCCTCTACGCTGCAAACTACCTCTCTGAAACGGCAGCTCTCCCATAACTCTCAGCAGAGATGTTATTATGAAGCGGGTTTTCTTGACTTTTGTAGGTTTTTCCTGTTTTGTGGAGTTTTGCTGTGAAGGTGTACTGACACTGAGAGTGTGGTAATCTGGCGTGGTTTGTATGCCCTGCGGTCTAGCACCTCCACCTCCCGCAGCGTCAATAAAGGCCAGGACATTAACACACCTCCCCGCAGATAAATAAGACTAAAAAAAAATCACTGAAACAAGAAAAATACAACATAACCAGAAAGGTCGCCAGGAAGGCATAATTTCCTGCTGTATGATGTACAATGAACACCGATTAAAATATGCCTAGCTTATCTTAGTAATAACTAGCAGCAAATAGTATGTTCTTCAGTGATGAATGGGCGTGGAAAAATAAATTAATAATAATTAAAATGTTTGGGTCATATTCAGTCTATAGGTCATTTTATGTACATAGTCCACTTGCACCAATTCAATTTGACATTTTCTACAACTGCCTGCCTAGGATCCAAATATATCAAGGACCAATACCAGGACAAGGACCAACAACCAATATATCTAGGATCCAAATATATCAAGCGCAGTAGGTCAATGATGTATTTCGGCCTCTAGTGATTAGTCCACGTCACTTGGGCACGCCTCTAAGACACTGAGACACTGGCCCTGTGCTCCTTTCCCAGTGTCACAGTGTTGGCACGCTAGTATTTGCCCATATTGTGGCGTTCCAGAAGAAGTGCCACAGAATCGGTCGGCGGTGCCAAATGCCGATTGTAACCGACTGTAACCGACTATCCGATCACAGTTTATCGGGATTGGTGTCAATGTCTTATGAAGCCATTTTCCACAGGGCAACTATTCACCCCCGATTTGCAGTCGGGAACCCCGTTCGATTTCTAGGAGATACCGATGCCAGATCGGTGAATGGTGCATAGCTTATGCAATGAGGTCACCAGCAACTGACTTGGTCAACAACCGACAGAATCAAAAGGGTTTGAAATCGTCGGTGATGGTCATTGTGTTTGGAGGACAGTTCAGTGGGTATGAACCTGTCAAATGCGGTAAAAACAAGGCATACACAGCACCCTCTTCGATATCTAGATACCGCCGTGCAGTCGTTGGGCATAACCGTCTGATTTTAGGATAATTAATCGCTGCCGTTTTCGTCGGCCAGTGGAAAATGTTTTTTAGACTCTATGTGATATGGTGGTAAGATTATCAAAGAGACTAAGAGCGACACCTGGTGGAAAGGGGGGCGGAGCTTAATTATAAGAACAGCGTCTCATGGTGGATAAAACATGCAGTGATAAGAACATAATTGAGAACGTAATCAAGACTTCATTTCTTCAGTTGGCGGTAAATCATTTGTCAACTTAAATAAGAAGATGTGGTATAAAACCTGATGAGTTATTGAGCGTACCCTTCGTCGCCTCCCCCTCCCCAACCAACACAAAGACACTACAGAGCTGAGATATTGAATGTGGGAAAAAGGGTAGCTGGATAATCCGAGCAATAGGTCTGATCGTCAATGCCTTTTAGGGTATTAGTAACGCTATTTCTTATCCACCGATAAGATGCCTCATAGCGAGGACAATCAATATTCAGACAGGATTCTGTATAGATGTAGGGCATTAAAAATACCTTGGCGAAATATTTATCAATTGATCATTGATGAATGAGCGTGGAGGCATCATCATTCTGCTGTTCTCCTACGACCCTTGGAGGCTCCAGGCCGTGGTTATCAGGTTAATTTTTGTTGTTTTTTTAGAGCAATGTTTATTCCACCATAGGTCAGAAATATACAAATTTCACAGAGAAAAATTAGCGATTCCATTTCCTGGAGGTACACATTCAATTAACCGTGGTCTTGAAAAACACTAGCTCCCTTTTTGGGTAATTTTTAAATAGACATAGCAAAGATTAACGAGCAGTCCTAATTGATTGAATAGTGCAGAGCATTACACGATTGCCACCCAATGAATAAGCTCCAGAATGATATAGTCAGTTAAAGTATGGCAACATTACAATATGGACAAGAACAGTTTACAAGGCAAATCCTCAATCGTTTTGAGAAAAGATAAAAAGTTCCTGAGGGGTGCGATAGAGGATAATTAAAGGTGGAACCACCATTTGTGTTGCTTCTTCCCTTTTTCATAATTTTCTTGCTGTATCTTAATGTAATTATGTTCTTTTGAATACCTAGTGGATATATAATACATAACTGCTACTGCTCACTTAACCTGTACAGCTCTTATAGTGCACCTCTAATAATGTTTATGGAAGTCTCTGACTTTAACCAAGTGGGCCTAAACCACGCTCACCATCCTCATCATGTAGTATATGGAGACATGGTTAGAGTGTCTGATTGAAATCTCTTCCGAGTCGTTTTGGTCGAAATTATTCACCAAGTTCGATTAATTCGAACCAATGTAATTCAGACACTCATCAAGTCCCCTTATTCTTATATACTTGGAAATGATCCAGAACGCCATTTCAGAACAGGTCACGTGGTACGGATAGCAAAAACTATTTGTTCGTGCACAGTGTGCAGAATGACATCCATACAGCTGACCAGTAAGTATGAGACACTCATGTGCAGGTATATGATAATAAGTCAGATCGCATTGAAATACAAAGACAATAGAGTATGAAATGGCACATTTAAATGGTTGTTCGGTGCTGGCGGTTGTTGGCCTGTGTATGCCTTCTGACCGGTGATTGTATTCAGAGATTACCACGTTAAGCCCAACCCTCGGGACAACATTTAAGACCAGAAAGCCACATCATTTGACGTCATTTTAGAGCATGTGTTTAGAAAAGAACGTGGTGGTTCAATAAAAATTTGGAATTATAATGTCTATGGGAAACATATATAATATAAAACATAGCATTGGTCCATAATATCACATGGTCCATATTGATTGAGGCTAGGTCATGGCTTGTGTGGAAAATGAGGTCATCTTCACGGATACTATACCACGTGATCTCCCTGATAACCCTTTATTGACATTTCTCCCCATGATTAAGTCATGAGGTGGAGAGTTCAAGTCATCGATAACCGCGAAGAATAGCCTCGTTTCGGAGGCACCTGGGACCTGTTTCACTAGTTTTGTGACATGTCTGTGACACCATACAGACATTGGGGTTGTCTAGTTTCGTGACAACACAAGTAGCTGCCCTTGGGAAAAGACAGACCCCAAACATAAGAACTAGACAAATCTACATATCATGGACCTGTTTCACGAGTTTCGTGACAGAAGTGCTAGACAGACACGAAAAGCGGCACCAACACTGCAAGCAAGAATGGACAAAACAAAGTCTAATGTCTAGTTCTTATGAAACCAGACACACCATCTAGACGCCATTTAGACATGTCACGAAACTAGTGAAACAGGGACCTGTTTCAGTAGTCTCGTGACATTAGGCCTAGACGGACATCAACAGCGGCACCAACAGTGCAAGCAACAGCGGAAAAAGACTAGCAAATATCAGAAGATCGAAGTGACCAATCTACTTCATATTTGGAAAGATTATAGATTGTATGTATCCTCGACACGTGTTAAAGTGTCGTTGCTTAATTCCTATGAGAAAAGAGTGAAACTCTGTGTGTCATCGACTGCAGTCTTGTGATCTGTCCGTATGGTGTCACAGACGCCATCTAGACCTGTCACGAAACTAGTGAAACAGGTCCCAGGTCCCTGATTGGAATCCAGCAAACACTAACACGTTCAGACACCCTCACCACTGAACACGTCCACAGTCTCAACTTTAACAGTCTTTAGACAGTCATAACACATGAGAGAGATCTCATCGGAAACGAGAAACGAGTGAGAGACGCTCTCGGGTCACGAGGTAAGTGTCGTAACGCACCACGTGACACGTGCCGGCGACGGTAAACGGCACTTTTACGACATGTCGTTATTAAAATGGCGCCAGAGCATCCAGCCAAACCGCTGGCGCCGCCATCTTGATTTGTGTGGGGCTTATAGCGCCACCAGGTGGTAGAACGCGTAGTTATGTGTGCTTATTGGCTGTGAGGGGAAGGTAGTGATGTGAGAAGGGGGGCAGGGTGTGATGGGTGGCCAGGAATGGGGTGAGTAGGGAGTGTGCAGGGCTGGGTACAGATGGCCGGGTCAGAGGTTGCCGGCGCTGTAACAGTAACTCTTAACTACTCCAGATTAGAAGTAGGTTACACCAAGAGATCTATTAGGAGCAGAGCGTGTTGTTAGAAACTTGGGCTTTTTGAAAATGAGCTGACCTCTTTTTTCCAGGCATATGATAGGGAGCCATCCATAAAGTTCGTAGGCACCGAGGGGGGTGAGGGTAAAGATTTTCAGAAATTTTGCTCATGGTTCTTCTTTGTTCTATTGCGTAAAATTTCGGAGGGGGGGATCTCGGAAATTGCGTACAAACTTTATAGATGACCCTTATATTGTATTTATTTACATCATGATACATTCATTTACGTCCAAGTTAATGTTTATTTTTGTTTTGAAAAGACATCAACACGGGTTTTAATCAATATTTAAAGCATATTGAAAGAGCATCAACATACTTCAAAGTATCAATCTTTTGTGAAATAAAATACTTCTTATACCCAATTCTTACTAGTGTCTGTTCTCTGCATTAAGGAAAATATGTATATAAACCTGAAGCTTAGCTACTTTAAACCTGACGTCCAACAATGCAATGGAAATATATAGTTGTTTAACACACTATAACGAAAAGATAATGAATATTGCCTGTTAACACATAAAACGTAGTCTCCAAAAATACTCTATACCAAAATGTAGCAACATAAAATGTTTCTGTTAGAGTAAAGAACGAATGAATAATATAGCATTAATCAGTACAAAATAGACTTATACAAATGGACTGTTTCCCCTTCTAACAGAGCTGAATGCATAAAAGTTTTATTTTCATATAATTGCATTGCGCATACGAAATAAAAGCTGCTCCATAAAAAACAGTTCTGGAAGAATATGCAGAATTCATAGGTTGATAATTGTCCTCTCTATAAAACTCCCAGTATCTTAGAACCATGTCTTAGCTGATGTTCTTTGTGAAATACTGATTTTAAGTTGAAGCCTGGGCACTAGAAACCCAGCATCAACTACGAGGGAGTACACAAGGCAATGAGGATGAGGTGTTGGGCTCGTGGGTTAGGTCGGTGGTTACTTATGGGCGACAGAATAATCTGCTTACATTCACAAAGTTCATAAATCTTGCCCTATCTTCACTACTTGATGTCCTACCACCAGGGAAGCATCAATCTATGACGTCATGTGAGGGGATGTGGTAAAGTGGAGCCGACTTCAAGATCGAGGCTCGAGAAAGACGGTTCAGTAGACATGGTACAGTAGACATGGTTCAGTAGACATGGTCCAGCAGATATAGGTCAGTAGACATGGTTGAGTAGACATTGTTCAGTAGACGTGGGTCACTAGCATTGGTTAGGAGACCTGGGCCCTGTTTTTCAGTCACGACATAATCGGCCAACGATACCCTAAGACATCTCTACGATTGGAAGACAATTTGCAAGACACAAAATGGCCGGTGTGCTATGGACAGTGTCTCAGCACGGCACATTTGATCGCCGCAAAAATTGTCCTTGTCTAAGACAAGTATAGAATTGTCTTAGGCTCCATCAAACTCTGTCTATCTATATAGAGAATTTCCCGTGCTTCCCATATGAATTCAGCAATGAAATTTTAACACGAGTAAGGGATGCGCATTCGGTACGACATGTCCATAGATGTCTTAGGTCTAAGACACTTTGTAAGACATCATTAACCCAAGTGTAGTCATTATAAGACACCTGGCTGCAGCCCAAGTCTCGTTCAAGAACAATCGTTGGTCGATCCCCAAAGATGTCTTCTCTATAGTACACTGACAGCTGTAAGATGTCTTACATATAGGATGTCGAGACTAAAGAACAGGACCCTAGTCCAGTAGGCATGGGTTACTAGACATTTGTCACTAAGAATGGTTCAGTCGACACGGGTCAGTAGACAAGGTTGAGTAGACATTATTCAGTAGACGTGGGTCACTAGCATTGGTTCGGAGACATGGTCCAGTAGACACGGGTCACTAGACATGGTCCAGTAGACACGGGTCACTAGACATGGTCCAGTAGACACGGGTCACTAGACATGGTCCAGTAGACACGGGTCACTAGACATGGTTCAGTAGACACGGGTCACTAGACATGGTCCAGTAGACACGGGTCACTAGACATGGTCCAGTAGACACAGTTGAGAAGACATGGCCCAGTAAACAGGTTACTGTGCACACCTCAGCAGACATGGCTCAGTTAACCCTATCAGTCCGAGCAATGCTTTGAAGCACTCCCAGGCAGGGGACGATGAATACCTAGAGGCATTCCCATGCAGGGGACGAAGAATGCCTCCAGGCATAACTAAAAACAGTATTCTATGGGACAAAATTCATAGATGTTCTTAATTTTTTCAAAATAATTTAAAAAACTGATAGGCATCATTATTCAGTGTGAGTGCTCTATATGTAACTAAGACAATGTATATTAAATGTTCCTTCCGGTACCATTGCTATAAGAGCATCGTCCCCTGGGGGTATATTTCTATATATTTGTCAGACTTGATATGTGGGCCTCCTGCTAAGAGGTCGGACTGAATGTGTTAATATGACACAGAGGATGTGGTTCATTGAACAGAACCCAATGGGCATGGGTCAGCAGGCACAACTGCCACACAGACAGCGCTCAAAAGATACTTAGATGAGTCAGTATTTAAGGTCCAGTGACCTCTGCTTAACAGATACGCTTCAATAGATATAGAATTACCGGTACTTGGTTTCCTGTGTGCCGGGAGATCTTCTCTTGTAAGACTTCACTTGTTGACTGAGCCACTCTTCTCCTTCATTCCCAGCAGTGGTATTTACTGCTATATCAAAGGCCAATCGTTCTCATACCATGTGTATGTGGTGTGGGAACTAAAAGAACTCTCACCTCGGTAAATGTGTAGGGGTGAGATTTCTATCTGAATTCATTACATAGATTCGATCACCACCCATGTGGTGTAAAAGAACTTTGAGTAAGTCTGGTGAGAACCTCTAATGGTTAACTGGACGTTAAATCAAACCAACCAACTTCCCTTGTCGACAATAAAGAAGCTGTGAAAGCTACAGACGAATGTGCTGTGTCCTTGTGGACAGAGCTCGCTGGGTGGCGGGTGATGAGGGAGGCTGGTGGCTACACAATGGACCCTTAATGGTCGTCCAATCCGTACCAAAACGCCGGCCAGACATGTTTCCCGTTTCAGACGCCAATTTTTGCTGTAGACTTAAGGGGGGCGTCCACCAACCACAACAAGGCTACAACAAGTGCCGATATGAAAGTTCCAATCGCAGCCTTGTCGCAGCCTTGTCGTGAGAAGAGCAGTGTCGGGACAGCGGTGGTGGGGCGTGTCGTAGACGTTGCTGGTTGCCGTAAAAAAGGCACCCATGGTTCCGACACACTACGACAGTGATATCGAGGAAACCACAACAATCCACAACAAAGGTCCATTCGTAGCAAAAATCGAACATGTTCGATATTGTCGTAGCCTTGTTGGAAGGCCCCCGACAGGCCCCCGACAAGCTTCATATCGCAGCCTGTCGTGGCCTTGTCGTAGCCTTGTCGTGGTTGGTGGACGCCCCCTTAATGTAGCATTTCAACGTGACGATTCTGGTCCCTGATTCTGGTTTTTATTTTTAAAAACTCTTTTCCATCTACCCCAGTTGGAGCCTGTTGAGCTTTACTGAGTCCAGTGATTCTGGTTTTAGGCAACACTCAATGGCGATTTGCCGGTTGTTGGGCACATAATCGTCAGACGGAAGGATAAAGATTTCAGGTCGACGATAATTCATCCCCATGTTACACAAATTGGCACCACCTGATGACAATTCACCTCACCAATGGCTTCAGAATATAGCCGGTGGCGGTTATAATATCCATCTCACCCCTTTGTCTCATAGGCCTAGCTTTTTGTTTGTTTGTTTGGTTTGATTTTACGTCCAGTCAACCATTATAGGTCCTTTCCAGACTTTCTCAAGGGTGGTGATCGAATCTATGAGATGAATTCAGGTAGAAATCTGACCCCTACACAGTTACCGAGGTGAGAGTTCTTTTACTTCCCACACCACATAGACATGGTATGAGAAGGATGGCCTTTGTTATAGCAGTAAATCTACCACTGCTGGGGGTGGGACTCGAACCCACAAAGTCTTACAACCTTGGGGTTACAAGTCCGGTGCTCTAACCACTGAGCTAACTCCCCACCCCTCATAGGCCTAGCATTGGTAACTCGTTCTCTTTGCCCCTACGGGTTATACTACCAAGAGACGTCACGATTTGGAGTCCGAGTTTATTTATGCCACGCATTTTATTGGCTCCATAATTTCACGAGTCGAAGACGAGTGACATTACGGAGCGAACAAAATGCGTGGCATAAATAAGCTCAAACTCAAACGAGCGGCGTCTAGATTTTATCCTACCCCGTCTCCATATTTTATCAGTATCAGAAAGTAGTGGCATAAACAACACTTTATGTCACACCTGTGAAATAAACAAATCCCATGTTAAGCATATGGCGTGTTTTATTAGGGGTAGGATAAAGTCCGTTCTCCATGGTCTATGACGTCAGGTATCCAATTTGTCATCTATTATTTTTTTAATGGGTACAGGGGTGAGTTAAATACAGAAAGCGACTCGTTTTGGTCAAAGGTGTCGTCCTCCGACTCATTTGAACACTCCGCGATATCCACTCGGATATGTAGAACCGTCCCAAGGCGCTATAAACATCATGTAAGGAGGTCAGGGTGAAGGTCGTGGTTTGCTCCGAATGCAGTCATTGGCTACTGGGTCTACTTAATTCTTTATATGGTAGTTAATACGGGGGGACAACTCCATGCAGTCAGTGTCAAATTCCGATTAATTTAAGGCCTTAATGGCCAAAAGCAGACGACATTGCCTACACGTGAGCTAATAACGCCACTGTCATATCCTTATTCATATACGACAGAAGAATTCAAAGAAAGGGCTAGTCACATGCAGATATACAATTGCATATCATATATACAAATTGACATACAGCATATTCATTTGCTAATCGGTTGTATATAGCTATATTTCCATTAATTCATAAGTGTTGTTGGTACCATTTATACAAGTATGATAGTATGGAGTGTCAATTGGTCAATCAAGCCACATAAACTTAAGTGGTATCAAACACTTTGTAGGGTGCATTGGGTAATCACGCCAAGGCAATTGCAGTTGGTACGCTAATAGTCTGTGGCTTAATTGCAGTCTCAGCTATAGATTCAAGCTTGATGTTATATGACCATCGCTATTGTATAATGTCATAGAATATCACAAAACTCAGTTGACTAAAATCGGCATAGCATGCTGGTCCCAAAGGGCTGTTTCCACTTGCCGATTATTGGCTTCCCATCAATTTGTCAGCCTCCACCTATGGATTTCTAAACCTTTTGAAACAATAATCCTAAAGTGGAAACGAAAAACGTGAAAATTTAGGCGACCGATCTATGTTCTGATCTAAGGTGGCACTTTTGTTGTACCACTTCCCGACATATTATATGCTGACGCATTCCACAAAGGCTGACTTCTCTGGGATAATTTCGGTCAGGGGTCCAAAAGAGGTTTTATAGAAAATCTGTTAGGAAGTGGAAACACACCAACGATAACATAAATCGCCAAACTCTTGCAAGGACATGAGTACCCTTTCCACCCTCCCACTGTTTGCATATCCGATTGAGGGGTTCCAGAAAATCACCGATATCTGCTCAGCAAATGAAAACAGCTAATAACGGAATACAACAATCGTTAACCCCAAAGCCCATACATGTACTCTATTTCTACCTGACGACCGATTATGTGTTTCCATTTTTCAATATGTATAGGACCTGAAAAGACTGAGGGTAACTATCCCTACATCAACCCTTTAACTGCAGCATGATGCCTCCAGGCATTCCCCTGGCTACCGCAGCATGATGCCTCCAGGCATCATAGAGGCATCATTGATTCTTATTTACAAAATTCAATAAATAATAAAAATAATTGTTTGAATTGAAAGAAATGTTGACATAGTAAAAACGCCATATTGACCTTTGATTTGGTATAACAAAATATCATCAGCGACAAAGGTAAATTACTCAAACCACATGACACATCATGTGACATTGCTATTTTCCAAAAAAGGTGCCTGCCGTAGCAGGGTTGTTTATGCAGGCAATGCCTGCTGTGTAATGGTAAGAAGGGGATGCTGCAGGGAAAGGGTTAATATTGACATCGGTGACGCTGTTTTTAGACTGAAATGGAGGTATTCAACGACCGATTTGTCATCGCCACCACTGATTAATTCGACATAGTTTGATTTTGTCGGTGGCCCCAAATGTCGGTCGACGGTGCTATATTGTGTAATGTTGGAGTGAAAAATCTTTGACCCGTTTTTCAACCTGATGATTATTATTATATAGTTGGTCGGTGGTGCTAAATGCCAAGATCAGTGGTCATATTCGGCAGGTGGAAACGCCACATGATGGGATCTACTACAAATCTGTGAATGGAATCTTTTAATTGTGACATTACAAAGACTGTGGAAACTTGACAGACATCGTATATACATTAGGAAATACGGCCCCACTCTGAAATTAATGTTTCGGATATTAGAGAGATTATGCCTTATAATTAAACAAGTATAGTTATCATATATGATAAGATATCTGGTATTTCTACTCTGAATTCTGGGTAAAACACCACCTCGCCAATGGGACCAATTGGACTAATTCCCTAAGGAGATCGTAAAAGTTGCAGTCTACTGTACACCAGGGACCTGTTTCAGTTGTCTCGTGACATTAGGCCTAGACAGACATCAACAGCGGCACCAACAGTGCAAGCAACAGCGGAAAAAGACTAGCAAATATCAGAAGATCGAAGCGGCCAATCTTCTTCATATTTGGAACGATTATAGATTATATGTATCCCCTACTCACGTTAAAGTGTCATTGCTTAATTTCTTACGAGAAGTGAGTGAAACTCTGTGTGTCATCGACTGCAATCTTGTGATCTGTCTGTATGGTGTCACATACGCCATCTAGACATGTCACGAAACTACTGAAACAGGTCCCAGGTCCACTTCGAGTGACAGCCAACCTCAAGTCCCATCCCTGTATTGGCCCTAAAGCTATATGTCAGTATTTCCATTGTGCGAGGCACTGCTGTCACATTTTGGCCTGGATCAATTTTTGTAGGGCATCTTGCTCACCATCTGTAATGAGTTTGTGTGATGAAGGAGACAGATCCAACGGGACATACGCCAATAACCGCGGTGTATACTGTACCGGACACATCCCTCATAAGTCAGGCACCGCCTCAGACTCACAGCTGTAGGAGTGGTTTGTGTGTGCGCATTCACAATATTAATGGCAAATATACCCAATTCCTAGGTCACCGAATTGTTGCTATATAACAGTGGTTTGTCTTAGCTAAGCGATGACCACTAGGTCTCTTTGTACTTAAGGTTGTGGATCATTGAAACCAAATTTTATATAGTCTATGCATCTCTCTCCCTTTGTCTCTCTCCGTCTCTCTCTCTCTCTCTCTCTCTCTCTCTCTCTCTCTCTCTCTCTCTGTGTGTGTAGGTAGGTGTATTCCTTGAAGGGTTTTGGGGATATTTTTTTCTAATTCATACAAAACAACAGTTTTGCGTGATGCAGGTCTTCCACTGAGTAAGGTAATAGGTAATACCCGTTCTAATAACATCCCAGGTTAATTTCCTTTGGTCTTTGGTCGCAGCATTTGCCAATTAGAAAATGGCGACCTAGCCTGGGACGTGTACCTTTATTACGGCCAGTGCTCCATGAAGAGAAGCTACCAGCAGTAAATCCCCCCTATAAGGCTAATCAACAGATTTACGGGTTTAATCATGAACAGTCTGGGCCTTCCCTACCAGGGGCAGCCTTTGATAATGTTGTCACGTGATCTTGATCCAGCCAATCAGAGATAATCACACAGATGCAGCCTGCGGTTTGAAACAACAATTCCTATTGGTCCTCTGATAGCTGGTCACGTGGTTCGGTGATAACGCGACACCTATCGGCGACGGTGGGAGACATAAAAAGGAGACCGGTAACCCGTTGCAAATTACAGCTTTGAGCGGGTGACTGTGAGCGCAATTTCCTGATAGGAAGTGATGAATGGACAGGGTAGGAGGTAGGACAGTGTAGAGGACGAGATACACAGCATCAACACGGAAACGAATACCGCCCGGCAGAGCGATAATAGGGGACGATCGCTTAAACGCGTGTATACACAAGAAGCGACCACTTATTCCCTTCACATCTCACTAGGTGAACGATTTCCTTGCTACCAAAGAGACGGGCCATTTGGTTAAAGTTTGTCTGAAGCATTCACATGTGTTCAACTCTATAAAGAAAGGCACAAATAATTACCAAGCGACCGCAGAAAGATGGACATCTATAAGAGGCTACTCAAGCCTCCAGATAAAATAGATGTCACAAAGAAAACCTGTAATCCTGGCACAAAGTTGGCACTACAAGGTTCACAACTATTTCAAATCGTGTGGCGTCCTTTAGGGTTGATACCTATAGATCTCTGACCTTAACTGGTTGGGCCAAATCTACAGCCTTGCCAAATGTCAGCTAATTTACTGTGACCTGTACTCAATGGTGTAGAATGTCAGTCTAGACTGATGGTATATGATTGATTAACATTCAGCGCACAACTACCTTGCAACTGGCCAATGACCTGTCCAAAACCCAAACAACAATCAGTTGAAAATCACCATACCCCAAATTATTCACAATATGGACACAACCAGTCTACTCTGAACTCACAATGATAAAAAACATGTACAACCTCCTTGTGACTATCTTGATACTAATACACAACCAGCTCACACCCTGCCTACTCCCACCTTGCGACTATCCCGATACTAACACACATCCAGCTCACACCCTGCCCACTACCACCTTGTGACTATCCCGATACTAACACACATCCAGCTCACAACCTGCCTACTACTACCTTGTAACTATCCCGATACTAACACACAACCAGCTCACAACCTACCCACTACCACCTTGTGACTATCCCAATACTAATACACAACCAGCTCAAAACCTGCCTACTACCACCTTGTGACTATCCCAATACTAATACACAATCAACTCACAACCTGCCTACTACCACCTTGTGACTATCCCGATACTAACACACATCCAGCTCACAACCTGCCTACTACCACCTTGTAACTATCCAGATACTAACACACAACCAGCTCACACCCTGCCTAGTCCCACCTTGCGACTATCCCAATACTAACACACAACCAGCTCACAACCTGCCTACTACTACCTTGTAACTATCCCGATACTAACACACAACCAGCTCACAACCTGCCTACTACCACCTCGCGACTATCCAGATACTAACACACAACCAGCTCACAACCTGCCTACTAGCACCTTGTGACTATCCCGATACTAATACACAACCAGCTCACAACCTGCCCACTACCACCCTGTGACTATCCCGATACTAATACACAACCAGCTCACAACAAACTCACAACCTGCCTACTACCATCGTGTGACTATCCCGATACTAAAAAAAACCAACAAGCTCACAATCAACTTACAAACTACCCCCTACCACCTTGTGACTATCCCGATACTAACACACAATCAACTCACAGCCAACTAACAACCTGCCCACTACCACTTGTGGCTATCTGAAACTAACACACAACCAGCTCACAACCTGCCTACTACCACCTTGTGACTATCCCGATGCTAACACACAACCAGCTCACAACCTGCCCACTACCACCTTGCGACTATCCCGATACTAACACACATCCAGCTCACAACCTACCTACTACCACATTGTGACTATCCCGATACTAATACACAACCTGTCGACAACAAGCTCAAACCCCATTCAGAAGCATCATAAAAACAGTCTACGATCGACACACAACCCGCCGAGAAGCAGCTCTAACTAAAGTAGTCCCGTGTCTGACACCGCCCGCCGTTGTTTGACCTTGACCTGGCATGTATCCTTGCCTCCGACATAGAGTTCCGTCACATTTCACTATAAACCTGTATCCTGACGCTGATATCATGGCCGCCGCCGCTCAGATTTACCGCAAGTCTCTATCTCGGGTTGTAGATAAGAGACCCTGGACTTCTAGCCTTGAAGCAGTAGTCTGAAGATGAATGTTCTACTCCTGAGACTTTTTTCCATTTAGTTCTTGAATGTCTGAATGTAAAGGGTTTATTAGTATTGCTCTGAAAGCTTCCAGATAGATTAAATCGACCCTGGTGATTTTTCCCCTGGACTGTATAGGTATTAAAGGGGATAGAATCCTGGTGACTGGGTGACTACTAAGACTACCGATGAAGTAGACAGCTAGAGTGGGTTCTACTCTAGCACGGGTATCAACTATATTTGCCCTTCAATATAATGAAATGTATACTCAACTGACGAATCATTACGCAAGAAAAGCTTACTAATATGTAGCTATTCCTATATACCTATGAGCGAACAACCTATGATTACTTAACGCTGCTGGGGGTGGAATAACTTTTGTTTACTGCCCAGGTTGAAGTTACTGCCCAGGTTGACGTTTACTGCCCAGGTTGACGTTCTTCGGTTTTTATCGATATTAGCCTACAATTGAAGGTTTATAGGAATAGGGAAACCACGTACCAGTTGAAATAAGTCAAACTTACTCGGTAAGGCTTGGAAAAATGACTGCCCTTACCTTGTAACTTTGACTTATTCCCACCGGAACATAGTTTCCCTCTAATACACGTTTTAAGATAGCAACTTCGTAATTTGTGTACCACAAGGTCCTAGCCACTTTAAACCAAGATATAACTGCCGACGACTATGCTGTTAGTATGATGGTCAACATAGAAGATGATGCGTAAAGGTAATATGGAAACATTTTTGCCATAGGAAACGTTTTCCATCTGGAAGTAGCTTCACCCCCCCCCCCCCCCCCCCACCAACACAGGTAATTTTCCAAGGTGAAAAATTTACCGAATGAATTTATGCATCAAAGTTGACCCGAAAGGCAGATTATAAATACACTGTTAATTCTGACAATATCTACAATTGAAAATGAAAATTGAAAGAAAATGAAAATTGAAAGAAAATGAACAAAGTTGTGTATCAGGCTTAAAAATCCGGTACCGAACCCCAAACCCTGCGGTCCTCTCACTACTGCACCATGAAGCGGCCAGTAACTACAGACGCCTCACATCTGGGTTTGTTTGTTACAAGGTGGTGGATGGGCTTATGGATACATTCACTAAGTACCTGTATCCCTCCGCGCCCAGCTGTGTACTATAAACAAACAGAACTCTGCGGGGTGTGGAGTGGTGTGGCCGTGTTATATAATGTGTATATATCCATGTATCTATCCTGCATACTGCTGTCTTGGTATGATCATATATGTTTCTGATGTACAACTATTAGTCCATTCTCCAATGTGGGAGCTGACGATGCACTCTCTACGAGATGGTAACCGCACATAAAAACATATTCTTTCCTGGATGGAAATTCATCTGAGAATAAAGCTGAAATAATACAGTCCATGTTAAACTTGCCAAGGAAATGTCCAGGGATTTTTGGGAGCCACTCGTGTGAAGTCAGTGGGTTGTGCAGATACTACAAACTAGTATACAACATCGGTGGCCATGGTTTTCAGTGGTCTTCCTGATCCTTTGCCATCCAACCAATTCTGGAACTTTGACCAAATTTATCAATGACAAAACTAACCGAGGTTGAATGCGTCAGTGTTGAATTTGTTGGTCAGTGGTGCCAACACTGCCCAAGCGTGATATCTAGATCTCTAAAGGGTTTTTTTGTTTTCAATCTGACTTAAAGATATTTTGTGAAAGGTGACAAAAATTATCTCGATTTTTGTTCCCGACAGATTTCTGAGTCCCAATGGTTGGTGAGTGGAAAATGGCGTTTTGTTTGGGTGAAGTAAAGTAAAGTAGTTCATGGGACTTTTATACACAACATCTCTGCGAGATGTCCTACATGTTTAATACTTGGAGTTAGGCTTAGGGGGAACAGTTTTTAGTCTGCTAGGGCAATAACACACGGCCTCTTTTGGTACATTGTCCCATATTTCTGATAGTAACAATCGTCTACATATGCAAACCTATATCTGTATGTACATTTATACAATATTTGTATATAGATACATGTACATCATATGACACTTGGTATCTAGGTTCTGCATTTTTACGTGTTTTGATAATATAATGTCTTGGGTATGACATTATGCAGGGAAAGTTTCTTTTCTAAATTCTCAGCCCCAAGTTCTCATGGAGATCTATTGGCACATGTTTTTATTCTGAATTATGTAAGAAGCTTGGATGTCTAACACCAAGCCATACCAATGTAAGATCTGTGTGAAGAAATGGCGATAGAAAAATACCACAGAGCTTAGCTTAGCTCCTAAGATCAGACATATCGAGATATTCTCGAAGAAAGCCGTGATTATATCCATTACCGAATTGACATTTCCATTACTCAGAGTCAGAATGGATGTGAATAGCACCCAATCACAATGTCATCTGTCAACATCCACTGAGTCTACATAATAGAGTTCCCTCCTCGGTTCTCCCTGGTCTCCAAGGAGAGTTTAGTATCGCTTGTTCCAATTTGCCGACGAAAAGATCTGTCGGAGGTGCTCACCGACTGCACGTCGGCATTATATACTATAGAGGAAACCTATTCAAGTTTAGGGTCAGATGTCCACTCTCCTAGCAGATATCCTACGCTCTACTTCCTGCGGCTGCTTGTATCTCTGCACCGACCTGCCTGTTTGGGACAGAATCTGTCCCATCCGCCAGTTTTTCAAATATCCTAAATTTGTCATGGTTTGGGCAGTATTTGTATTCTACTTGTACATAGAGATACACATATTTACATTGTTAATGATTTACACTCATTTTTTTTATTTGTTATTTCAAACCAGACACAGTCTCTGGGATTACTTTCTTCAGTGGAAAGCACCTCATGTGTTGCAGGGTTTGGTTTTGTCAACAAGACACATATGCCCACTCGAAGGGGCAGCCTAATCAACCTTGGATTCACATTATAAAGTGGTTAAAAGATGAAAAAGAAACAGCTTTAAAGTCTGTATAGCTCATTTAACAATTCCCATATTTCACAAATCATAATATATGAGTTCTTTGAGTTTCAAAACTTTTGACAGTTGCCTTGTTTTGAATCTGAAATTTTAGCTGGTTGCCCTGTCCTTATTTAGATACCAGGGAACCAGCGTTGGGTTGAGGCAGAGATTAGCAAGTGCTAGTGCCGCGACAGATCTGGGAGGAGAGTGTCAGATGTCGTATCCCATCGAATTTCCATGGTTCCATGGTTCCGACACACTACGACAGTGCTATCGAGGAAACCACAACACTCCACGACAAAGGTCCAGTCGTAGCAATATAGCATGTTCGATATTGTCGTAGCCTTGTCGGAAGGCCCCCGACAGGCCCCCAACAAGCTTCCAGTCGCAGCCTGTCGTGGTCTTGTTGTAGACTCTTGTCGGGAACTAGGGTCCACCAACTACGACAAGGCTATGACACGCTTTCCAATCGTAGGCCTGCTGTGAACCTTGTCGGAAAGCCATTGTCATAGCCTTGTCGTGGTTGGTGGACACCCCCCTTAAGGCAGGCGTCCACCAACCACGAGAAGGCTACGACAATGGGTTCCTGACAAGGTCCACGACTGGCCTACAACTGGAGGCCTTGTCGTGGTTGATGGACCCCAGTTCCTGACAAGAGTCTACAACAAGGCCATGATTGGAAGCTTTTCGGGAGCCTTCCGACAAGGCTATGACAATATCGAGCATGTTCGATTTTTCCCACTACTGGACCTTTGTCGTGGAGTGTCATGGCGTTTCGGGAGCGTGTCGCAGAGGTCTGCGATAGGAAATTTTGGTGGAGCATGCGCTTCCCGACACGCCCCGACAATGTTGTCATAAAGCCCCCCTTCTTACGACAAGGCTGTGACAAGCGCCGATTGGAAATTTCATGCCGGCACTTGTCGTAGCCTTGTCGTGGTTAGTGGACGCCCGCCTTTAAATTATGTCGGTGTCGCCACCCACTGTTCGGCAGTAACAAATAGTCTTTGACGGTGCAGTGCATGCAGTGTTTCTCCTGTATTCATTGGGCCCATACCGATTACTTTTGTCCTTATAAAACCTTGAGGATCACCGACGAAAAGAAGGCGTTTTCTTTCGGTCTTTGATTAAGCCGGTCATCAAAAAATGATCGGTGGTTACCGACTTTTGATCAGTGCCATATAATCGGCTAATGGGAAATGGTTTTAGACTGACGAAGACGGCACATATTATTTGAGGTGGGTCTATCAGGTAGTGTCCACTGACTGCAAGTCAATATGAAATAATCAGTGAGGGGGTAACTGGACCGATGGCACCACGGACCGATGGCACCTGGACTGATGGCACCTCTTTTCAGTTTCACCTGGACTGATGGCACCTGTGCCTGGACTGATGGCACCACTTGCCTAGACTGATGGCACCACCTCATTTTTTTTACCTGAACTTCTGGGCGACTCTTGATTTATGTGTTTAAATGGAAAATATCTACCCATATGTATATATATATATACACATAATTCATCTAAATCTAAACTTAAAGTGCGGGTATGGCCGGCCGCGTGACCGGCCGGGACCGCATGTAGACGGCCAGGACAGCGGGTGGCCAGCCGGGACCCCGGCTGCCGGTGCCAAGGGGGCCGGAGCCGTTTTGGAGTGTTTTTTTAAAATCATCAGATAAATTCTTTTATATACGAATATAATATACCCGGCAGTTGAAAAGTGGTGTAGTCAGTATAACTTGGTAATAACCATCAGTCTCAGTGAGTGGTGCCATCAGTCTAGGTTGTGGTGCCATCGGTCTAGGAAAAATGTTGCCATCGGTCTGAAGAGGTGCCATCAGTCCAGGTGCCATCGGTCCGTGGTGCCATCGATCTAGTAATCAGTGAGGGTACAGTGTCTGCCTAGTATCCACCGCATTTCACATGTCCATAACGATGGGATTTTCAGGCTAAACATTACCAATAAAATCGGATTGACTACGTATGTCAGGGTTGACTTCTTTGCATGATATTCGCAGAATAAAGCGGTGACAATTTTCCACATTGTCTCATTTCTACTCACAGATTGCCTTTGCAAGTTCCTTGTTCTCTACTTTATAGTTTTCAGAGACTTACGGCTAGGCATACAGACTGCCTTTGTAAGCTCCTTCTTCTCTACTTCATAGTTTTCAGGGAGCGAAGTGAAAGACTAAACCAGAATTTCTATGTACATGTCTTACAGCCACATTGAAATACCGCTGTTCTGAAAAAGCCCTTCCTTACTAGTAATGTGACGTTTCTACCTGCCAAAGAAAACCCTACCGATCGGTAGTCCTCATAGAGAATTTATCTGTGCTAATAATCGTTGACCCCAAAATAAGACCCTGTTTGCACCTGACGACCTTTTATGTGTTCCTCATGCACCGATAATTCATTATGTAGAGGACCTGACTAGTCTGACGATTAACCCTACAGAAATTACTGCCAAATGTATACTTTTCCATAAACAAAATATCAGTGTTCCTACATATATATATATATGCAGTACGTCTAGCATAGAATCAATGGCAGTGGACAAAAAACCACTGTTCTTGGACGATGATGTACTAGGCCACCGAACAATTTCTCGTCACTGCCACCGATTAGTTCAACCCGGTTGAATTTCATCGGTGGTCTAATGGTCGGGCGGTGTTGCTATATTGCATAATGTTGGAGAGAAAAATAGTTGACCCTCTTTGTTTCCACCTAACAATTATTACCCAAAAGGTATCACATTTATAATCGGTCGGCGGTGCTAAATACCATAATCGGCGGTCATAATAGCCAGGCAGGTGGAAACGCCCCGTTCGGTGTATTTAAGGGGGAAAAATTCGGGAGATACACTAAGACTTGGACTGCGCACGTCATAACCAGGAAAGGCTGCATCTCGGAAGGTCTCAAAATATTCAAAGTGAAGCGCTCGCCGGGTCGCAGCGAACACAGCCCCCTAGCGGTAAAAGGCGGTAGCTCTAAGCCTCTTGGTAATGAACTATTCGCCTGTAGTCTGCGCCACTCCACACCCGCCTACTCCAAAATAGAACAATCTAATTGACCCCTAGAAATAAGATGTATCAGCAGGTACCCAGCGAGCTTGCACGGGCTACCAGCAGCTCACCAGGCACCAGCTACCAGAGCTTCATGAGTGGGCGGCGCTGATTGGTCGGAATGGAGTCACGTGGTTTTGGTTGTGCCGTAATTCGGGCGGACGGATTTACGACATGGTGAAGGTGGGTGGTGGGTCTTGTTGTAATCTGGTCAAAGTTTGGCGAATAACGATACACTGCAGAGACGATGAGGATGAAAGAATTGTACAAAGTTATACTATTTCAGTAGATGGAAAAAGGAGTATATGAGTACCATACAATTGCAGGTGTGTGACTGTGCAGAGATATGCACAACAAGTGTATGAAGGGGTAATTATATGTATGGAGAAAACTTGAAAATAAAGACACGAAGTATAGATAAGAATCATTGATTAAAAAAAAAGCCAATAAGATGTTATAATTTCTCCCTGTTCGAAAGGTGGTCTTGCATGTTGATATTTTTTTCAGCAGAAAAAATCAACAGTGGTGGAAGCTGCCACGCCCAGCCCAATTAATATACAAACGGAATATCAGAATGATTTAAAGGATGGTAACGAATCAAGATAATGGTGCAGCAAAGAGCAGTGAAACCATTAGATCATATCTAGAGTAACATGGTTGTCAAATGAAAGTAAAAGAGATGTGAAGATAGTATTTGCCAACCATACAAACTATTGGCAAAGATAAATGGCGACATCCATAAATACTCTGCAATAAATCACCAAAGACTTCAAATTCTATAAAATAACTGAAACAATATTGCTTCTGTTATTTCCGTTGTTATAAGAGAATAGTTCAGGGATGTTGCAAGCCCAAGATAGTGCAATCCATCAATCTACACTTGGCCCCAGTGTATTGGTGATAAATCTACACGAATTAATTACTTCTCATAGAGAGGCGCAGTCAAATCACGGCCAGGCGACACAGCGACGCTCGATGGGCGATATTAGGAGGAGATTACAACAGTGGGTGGCCATTGGCATGACGGAGGTGAGAACGAGGTCTCAGCCGCCCCGTCGACACCAAAACGAGGCTGCTTTGTGGGAAGGAGGCTAGCGGCCATTACAGGATGACCACGTGACTGACAGGTTCTTGTTACCATGGCAACGCGTTCGGTTTCTGTTGGGAGGAGAGGAGCGGAAGCTTGGAGTCTGTTCGCCCCCCTCCTGTGAGTGGAATTCTTACATTCCTAGCTCAGCCCTCTTTCTTTTATCTCATACGCCCAAGTCTTCTTCACACCTACCCCTGTAGGTCTGTATAATAATAAATATGCTCAAGGGTACGTATCTATATGTGCCATTGCAAAATATGTCTTATGTTCATTTATCATACATCAATGAACATATTTTAAATAGTCACGCACTGAAACTGCCCATATTGTGTACGGCAGACTATGCCGTACACTGTTATACGGAGCACCCGTTGTGCTTTGACATGGTTTACATTAGTAATTTTCAATATTTGAAGGTGTGTAACATAATTAGATACAACTGTTTTCATAGAGTGATATACATGTATATGTTTATCTCACTCTACTAGCTGTTGCTCACTATGGCATACTTATAATGTACATGTACATGATAACCGCTCATAGTATAAAATCATAGACGGCCCTCTTTGAAACCAGGCTGATTGGCTTTTCATTTACCAAATTCTAACCTCCTTTATCTTTACTTGCATTTTGTATATCTGTACAGGACCTATCTACAAGATACAAACTAAAATTTCTCTCGTGTTCACTTTTGTCCTGGATATCCAAACAGTACATATCTGTATGTCCCAAACAAAAATATGTCTTATGTTTACTTTTGTTTTTGGATACCCATACAGAACTGATCCTTTTCTGAATCCTTTTTACATTTCGTACATTGTAGACTTATACTTTCCACACCATGGCATGTGCGTATTGGTAAACTGTAAGACACTGAGACACTGGCCCCCTGTACCCTTCTGAATATCATAGAGTTGGTGCACAGATAGTGAAGTGTTAGTTTTTGCGGTAATGCCTGAGACACACCAAGCGAGAAACGCAGCGAGTTCCGTAATCGCCAACACAAAATGGCCTATATTTGAGCTATTATTTCATATTTTACCTGATCATTGCTTCCAAGATACTGAGTTATAGGCAGGAGATATCCCTATGAATTAATATCTCATACCGGAGACACACCAAGCGATAAACGCAGCGATTTCCGGAATCGCCAATACAAAATGACGCGTTTATGAGCTTTAATTTCATATTTCACCTGATTATTGCTTCCAATGCGCTAAATTAATGGTGGAAGATATTACTATGAAATAATTTCTCACATATATGCTATTTTGTGTTGGCGATTCCGGAGATCGCTGCTGTATCTCGCTTGGTGTGTCTCCGGCTCTACATACACGCCAATTTGTGTTGGCGATTCCAGAGATCGCTGCCTTCACTCGCTTGGTGTGTCCCCGGTATAAAGTTTATATAACCTATCTTTATTAATCCTAGGCAGTGTATCCGAGCGTGTGACACACTCAAAACGTACGGATGGCAATATCCAGATTTACGTTTCTCCTGCCAAGAAATGGACTCGATTGATATCAATTCACACTACACGTACAGTCATCTGTCAAACTTCAATACTCCACCTCATGTATTACTACGCACAGCAGGCTATACCGTCAAAGGAGAGCTCAATAAGAGACGTAGACTGGGAGATTCTGGAGACTGATTTAGGAACGGGGCCCTGTTTGTTAATTGTTATACTCTTTTAGGCTTGTTTCCATAGAGAGATTTTTGGTTCCCGATGAATTTGTTGGCCATCACCGACCTAGTTTTACACTTTTTTTTCAGAAATATGTAAGTTGGAACGTACAATTAAAATGTTGGTAACTGATCTATCTTCTGACCTTTTGTGGGTTATTTGGCACCACTTCCTGAGAGATTTGTCACCGACGAATGCAACAAGGTTGATTTTGTCGGGGATGAATTGGGCCAGAGATGTTATAGAAAATGAGTCGTCAAGTACCTGTAACGATATAAAAAATCTTGGATCCTTTGTTCAGATTTTAGCGAGGCATATTTGAAGGAGTGGCTCCTAAAAATCGCCGATCATTTTGTCGGCACCTGAGAAAGCACCTATAGAGACTTCTGAAAGCTCGACAGGCCCGGAGGGTCATGGAGGCCGTGACCATTGTCAACATGGCAACTAAAACTCTCTCTGGTGTGGTCCAGCCACACATCGATATCGCTGTGGGTTTAATTCATCACCACATAGGACCCCTACAATGCAGTCCCTAGTGCCACTTCATAGTTGTGGCACCAATTGTGTGAAATGTCTGATAAATAATCTATGGCGTTATTGCTGGGACTTCGTGACCTTTCAGACCAAGGTCAAGCTCCCATAGAATTCCCGCCGTAAGGAACATTCATAGAGTACACAGAGTAGGCGTCGAGTGACGTCAGACAGAGAATAGATGGATATGACGTTACGCCTTCAAGAGGCAATATATCGTGACTGTAGTTCTCTCAGAGAAATTCCATATGTGACGTCACGGCGCTATGGTCAATGCACTTCCGTTTAAGCAGGAAAACAAGCGTGGCTCCCCCTGGTGAGTGGCGGGGAATGGAGCAGACGACTTTTGAATGAAGGTCCGGTATATTTATGGCGGGGACGCTGAAACACTCCAAAATAGTGCATTGTACCTTGCCTTGGAAAGCTATGTATCGACGGTGATTCACGTTGGTAGCCACACTACCACGAGGTATATAATAAGGTACAGTTGCCTGGTGCTTCATTTATCAACGTGTTGGTAGCATTATGTACCTTTCCTAAAAACATGTGAACACTGGTCAATTTGGTCGACAGTGTGGAGTATGCAATAGGAACAGTTGTGGATTCAGGAAGAAGTTTTTTTTCCTTTCTAAAGTCTAAAGTATCACGATTGCACTCTTTGTGCCCTCTACGAAATTCACGATGGCGCCCATAAATCACCGGAATTTTTAGGGGCCTCTTCCACCGCCAAATCCACTTGTAGATTCTGACAGAAACATTATGATAGACTCCGAAATGAATTTCGGGGATTTTCTGGTTAGATCGGTGGCGCGGTGAAATTCCAGCTTTATCATACGACCACCCGAACCCCAAACAAACATTACGAAAGGAGCAGTAATACGAATCACTCCCTGTCCCGCTCCCCATTCCCGGAATCTCCTGTTATTACCAAGTAGTTAGCTTATTTATTTAAACTCTGTTTGACGCAGATATGAGCTTGACAACTTTGACCCAAACTTGTTGGTTTCTTCATTAGTCTCGTTTCCCTTAACCGACATTGTCTCAGGGTATTGGAACACTACAATCGAGACAAGGAGATTCCAGTAGAGAATCTCAGCAGGATTTATCTCAGACAAACACCCTGTGAGGTATCTGGATCCCATCGTGTGAATCCCGCTTTAGATACACCTTCCACATCTGGCTTTAGTAGCCTGCGGGCTTATTGTATAGGATAGAAGATACATGCAAGACCCTAAACCTGCCAATTTCTGTTTGGGAAACGGTTCTGGTTCATCAAAGTTTATGTTGAAACAGCTTTATCTAACTATCTATATGCGCATAATGTGACATACACACACACATATACATGTATATGTATTACATGTATACATTGAAGAATAAAACACAGCACAGCTCTTAACCCTACAAGGCCCATGGTTTCTCGGTGAACAAATAGTTTTCCTGCCTTTCTACATACATGTATACATTCTCTATTCCCCTTTGATATGTATTTGGAAGAATATATATTCATCCAATAGAGTAAAATCTCCCTATCTGCCGTCCATTACATTACGGCCTAATTGGTAATTATTTAGCTCATCAATCCTTGTTGTAGCTACAGTCGCTCTCGGAGGGATTTCACTGTTTCATTTAGTTGCGCCTACCTGCTGGTGTCTACCAGCCTGGTGGATGGGTGTGGACCTCTACTACATTATTGCACCGTCACTTCCGCCGCAAAGACTCATGGGTAGGTAACTGCTACTGGCGCCTAATGAGAACGCATGCGCGGTGGGTCGGCCGAAAACAACTGACAGTAATTGTCTGTACCATTAATAGCAGAGGAAATATCTCCGATACAGCACCGATCATACTCTGACCTTATACATTTATTAGATACGAAATTCATACTGATACAAAGTATATAACTAGAATCTAATATTGATTTTGCTATATCAAAGAAAGGACTAGATATATATATTTATCTCACCCCTGGTATTTTGTCTCCATAGACTTAACATTGGGAACTCCTATCTAACGCCCATTAGATATTTAGGAAAAATATCCAATGGGGGATTAAATCACAAGTTTTAGCCCATTAGTGAATGCGAAGGGTGAGATGAATTCAGAAACCCATTCAAGTTTAGGGTCAGAGCTCGATCCCATCTTGTTTGAATCACTCCGTAATTCACGGGGCTTCGCCTTGTGAATTACTACGTGATTCAAACTTGATGGGATACGAGCTCAGACCCTATACTCTCATAGGTTTCCTCTATAATATATATCGTGTCCGATACCGGTGAGATATTGAAGCAGAGGGACCGTTTATGGAGCCTGGTAACCAGGTAACCAGCATCTGCGACTGGTTACCACGTAACTAGGAACATGTGACGGTTAATAAACAATTACAGTCACAGATTGAATAAATTGATTAATACAATTGGATATAATTTATATACATAGAACATAGATGATATTTAGATATATTATCAAAAGATGTCACGAGTTTGAGTCTGAGTTTATTTATGCCACGCATTTTGTTGGCTCCATAATTTCACGAGTCGAAGACGAGTGACATTACGGAGCCAACAAAATGAGTGGCATAGATAAACTCAAACTCAAACGAGTGGCGTCTAGATTTTATCCGACCCTGTTTCCATATTTTTTCAGTATCAAAAAGTAGTGGCATAAACAATACTTTATGTCACACCCGTGACATAAATAAATCCCATGTTAAGCCTATGGCGTTTTTTATTAGGGGTAGGATAAATATACATATACATTGATATATTCAATATGGTGATATGATTCAGCAGCCAGTAACTTCTCTAGCTTGTGTAACCAAACATGTATCCATATTCATGTTGCTATATTGCATGTCCAGGAGCTGTGACATCTAGGTGCGTATGATTTATCATCCACCTAATGGAGTGTCTCCGTACTAAACATATAGAGAGTGTGTAATTCACGAAGTGGAGATTACTAGTGGTTGTAATCTTTACTTGCGGAAAAAGTCCCTTTCAAACAAGATAGAGTGCGTGAGAAGATTGGCGCCAATTTAGTCTATTGTTTGATAATTTGAATTTGCAATGCTGAATAATAATACAATGTAAACTGGTTTCAGATGCAAGCGGTCGTAATCTCCTCGGCCGAATCTCTGTGTAATACCGTTGCATTCGTTCGGAGATTACTACGCGTCTATTCCTTGTACCTGAAACCAGTTGATGTTGTATATGTAAAGTCACTGATTCCTAACGATTACTACTCAATCGCCTTTCACGTGGCTCAGCCCTGTTTGTCACTTGGGAAGGATATATTGAGGAATTGTTTGACATGTCGAAGCATAACTTCCTTAACAACCTGCGACCTGTTTCACTACTTTCGTGACATCTCTAGATGGCGTCTAGATGATGTGTCCGGTTTCATAAGAACTAGACATTAGACTTTGTTTTGTCCGTTCTTGCTTGCACTGTTGGTGCTGCTTTTCATATCTGTCTAACTCTTTTGTCACGAAACTAGTGATGTGTAGATTTGTCTAATTCTTATGTTTGGCGTCTGTCTTTACCTAAGGGCGGCTAGTTGTGTTGTCACGTAACTAGACAACCCCAATGTCTATATGGTGTCACAGACATGTCACGAAACTAGTGAAACAGGTCCATGACGTGTAGATTTGTCTAATTCTTATGTTTGGCGTCTGTCTTTACCTAAGGGCAGCTACTTGTGTTGTCACGTAACTAGACAACCCCAATGTCTGCATGGTGTCACAGACATGTCACGAAACTAGTGAAACAGGTCCCAGATCTTGTGATAATGTCCCTGGATAGATACATTGCTTGATGTTGGAATTGCTCTTAGAAATATTCTAGTGACATAAAACACGGAAACAAGTCGAAATAATCATGAAGAGAAATATATTAACAGCAACCCCACCGCCCAAGATGTAGTAATTCGTTGGGCAGATTGCCAAAACAGCAGTCGTCAGCAACACGACATCAGTTACAGGCAAACTTGCTGTACCCTGTGATGTTTACTCAGATGAGTGATTTGAATATCCTCCTTATACAGGGAAAACATAAAAGTATGCCTGATCGACGCAGGACTGCCTGTATTTGTGCGGGTTTTATCCGCATAAAGCAGGTAAATCTAGCATATCGTGGCTGTTCTGGGCCTATCCTCAGCTCTGTTTTCCAGCAGTGTAGAGCTTCAGCAAATATTTACAGGTGTTTACGAGTGTGACTGATGAGGTCGTGTGTGGTTTCTCCGAGGTTTGGAGGATACAGACCGCTCCTAATGCTCGGGGAGACTCACTGTATAGCCATGTTTCCACTTGCAGATATTTCTGGGTCCCGATAATATATCGGCCACTACCGACCGATTTTAAAACCTTTTTCTCGGATATCTGCAAGTTGGAACAAACAATAACAAATGTCGGCAATCGATCTTCCGATTGTTGGCGTACTTCGGTACCACTTCCTGACAAATTTGTCGCCGACGAATTTAAAACAGGTTCATCGCGGATGAATTTGGTCAAGGGCCCAAGAGAAATGCACCGATATTCAAAATGGTCTATCGCTTGTGCAGATTAGTTTGTATATTTGTACAGGCGGCTACTAAAAATTGCCGATCATTTTAGCGGCAAGTGAAGAAGCACCTTATTGGAAGCGAACGTAGTGTGAATATGAGGAACACCGTGACAACGATTTGTATCAAGACATTAGTTAAAATGTACATACGGGTACGTCATGATACAGTTAAGTATAGGATTTTTTTACAATAGCATGGTCTGACTCAAGGGATTACCCATTCCTGATATGGTCTACTCAAGGCATTATCCATCCCTAACATAGTCTGCTTTAAGCCATTTTCCATCCCTAACATGGTCTGCCTCAAGGCATTATCCATAGCTCAAGGCATTATCCATCTCTAACATGGTCTGCCTCAAGACATTATCCATCCCTGATATGGTCTACTCAAGGCATTATCCATCCCTAACATGGTCTGCCTCAAGGCATTATCCATCCCTCACATGGTCTGCCTCAAGGCATTATCCATTCCTCACATGGTCTGCCTCAGGGCATTTTCCATTCCTCACATAGCCTCAAGGCATTATCCATCCCTGATATGTCTCTTGTCTCGTTATTGTGCTTGGATTTATAGAACAACTTGACTGTAAATGTGCTGTAGAAGCTATAAAATCAGATAGGGTTTGACATTTATTTACGAAAAGAGGGCTTTGGCCATGTTCCGTGACTAACGTCAAACCCCATCAAGTTTGTAGCATGTATGAGGATGGTGTGTTTTTCCATAGTCATTAATCCAGTAGTATGACTCTCAACACGGCAATGGTAAGTATGTACCTTTTAGGGATATTCCCATTGCGGTGAGTATAAATCCCTGTCGTTGTTGGTGGTGGACTAATCGTACATCTTTCCACAGTTTTCATTTGTTTTTATTGAACTTTTCAGTCTAATAAATTCACCATGTAGTGTGTCTAACATACACACGTACAGGAGAGTAAGTCATGAAGTAATAGGTCACAAACACTTGAACGTGAAACATTTAGCTACCGGTCTCTGGTTCCCTCTTTTCCTACATCCCCAACCCCTACCAACGCACGCTTCTCTCAGCATCCTCCTTATAAGTGCACTAGACCTCCCTAGTTTGGCCCTCTTTCTTTTCCGCTCTGTTGCTCTCACCGGCGTGTCCTCTCTCCCTCCCTCCCTTCCTCCCCCTC
Organism: Alentia gelatinosa; assembly: GCA_950022655.1. NCBI lineage: Eukaryota > Metazoa > Annelida > Polychaeta > Phyllodocida > Polynoidae > Alentia > Alentia gelatinosa. Next base: position 23,736,964 of record OX465593.1, read on the forward strand.
GCAGGTTTCGCGGTGCGACTCGAGTGGCAGAAAAAAACATTAATAAAAGATTCATCTACGCATGCGCGCGACGGCCGCTTCCGGTCTCAAGGCTGGCGTTTGATGATAAGAACTGTGGACTTCCGTCCGCCGCTTCCTGGTGGCTCCACACTGCTCACCTACCGCCAGACCCCGCCAGACCTCGCGAGACTCCGCGAGAACCCGCGAGATCCCGTGAGACCCCGCCAGACCCCGCGATCTGCTGCCCTCCACGAGCTGAGGTCCCTCATCCTCATACCGCCCAATACCTCCATAGACTGCCCTCCTCCCACCACCCTCCTTCCGCCTACTACCACTCTCCTATCACTTACCACCCCTCCAGTCGCTGTACTCTGTCACCCTCCTACCGCTCACCACCTGCCACCCAATGTCTGCCCTCTGCTCACTGTACTTTGTCACCCTCCTACTACTCACCACCTGCTACCCAATGCCTTCCACCCTTTATACTCTCCCCCCCCCCCCCATTCACCGACCTCTGTCGACCCGCTACCGCTCACCACCTGCTGCCCAATGTCTTACGCCCTCCACACTCTGCCCTCCGCTCACTGTACTTTGTCACCCTCCTACTGCTCACCACCTGCCACCCAATGTCTTTCGCCCTCCATACTCTGCCCTCCGCTCACTGTACTTTGTCACCCTCCTACCGCTCACCACCTGCTACCCAATGCCTTCAACCCTTTATACTCCCCCACCCCACATTCACTGAACTCTGTTGACCCCCTATCGCTCACCACCTGCCGCCCAATGCCTTTGACCCTCCAAACTCTGCCCTCCGCTCGCTGTACTCTGTCACCCTCCTGCCACTCATCACCTGTTACCAAATGCCCTTCGCCCTTCATACCCTGCACTACACTCACTGAACTCTCACACTCCGACTGCTCACCACACTGCATCTGACCTTATGCCCACTGCCCAGGGATCCCCTCTCACCATGCCTAATGCCCACACTGCCTCTCACTCTATACCCACTGCCCACAGTGCCTCCCACCCTATGGCCACTGCCCACACTGCCTATCTCACTATGGCCACTGCCCACACTGCCTCTCACACTATGGCCACTGCCCACACTGCCTCTCACACTATGCCCACTGCCCATACTGCCTCTCACCCCATGTCCACTGCCCATACTGCCTCTTACCCTATGCCCACTGCCTACACTGCCTACAATGCCTCTCACACTATACCCACTGCCTACACTGCCTCTCACACTATACCCACTGCCTACACTGCCTCTCACACTATACCCACTGCCTACACTGCCTCTCACACTATACCCACTGCCTACACTGCCTCTCACACTATGCCCACTGCCCACACTGCCTCTCACACTATGCCCACTGCCCACACTGCCTCTCATACTATGCCCACTGCCCACACTGCCTTTCACACTATGCCCATTACCTACACTGTCTCACACACTATGCCCACTGCCTACACTGCCTCTCACACTATACCCACTGCCCACACTGCCTCTTACACTATGTCCACTGCCCACACTGCCTCTCACACTATGCCCACTGCCCACACTACCTCTCACACTATGCCCACTACCTACACTGCCTCTCACACTATACCCACTGCCCACACTGCCTCTCGCACTGCCCACAGAGCCTGCCCACTGCCCACACTGCCTCTCACCCTTTACTCTCCGCTCACAGCGTCACTGGTCTGCCGTACACCTCCCACATTCCGCCGTCCATCGCTTATTTCGTATGAAAATATTGTCAGCTCTTGAAAGCTTCACGTGACTTCGTCTCGGAAGAAACGATAACAAACGAGAAAACCTGCCGCAGCGGACTGAAGAAGGACGCAAGTGGCGCCAACAACGGGGAGATTATAAAACACAATGGGAATATTTAACCAACAGTGTGCCTCAAAGAAATCGATGTGTGTGGCACCACTAAATATATGCAGGCACAACACAGGGGGGGCTGGTATTTATGGTTGCTCTCGGACCTTATGGTATGGATTAGAATGGCCTCAGTCCCTGTATCCTACCCCTCCACCCCTTCTGAGTGACACAGGGACTGGTCTCATCCGTAATCGGCCGTGTAGACTGGTGCGATTTTGCGCCACACTCCCCAAGCAGAGGTCCTGGCTACTGGTCAGATATCTGATGGGAGATTAATACCCTCTCACTTTGATCTTAATCGGATCACAGTCAGGAGTAGGCGAGATTTATTGCTATTACAACACAGGCGGCCAGGGAACTGGAGGAGGGGAGGGGGAGGGGGAGGGGGAGGTATAGGGTTACAGGGATTGGCTTGGGGTCATAAACAGGAGATTCTGGTCAGGGTGGACAAGTCTTTGATTCATAGGCCAGTCAGAGAAGGACACATACCATAATGAATTGTATTCCGATTTTCTTTAATCATTTAATGAATGTTCATAATCAAAGCAAGTCTAGGTATGGATGTGAGAAAGGGCAAAAGACGAGGATGGGGTGGAAGGTGATGAAATGAAGCAGAGCGAGTGGTAATGGGCAGGGGTGGAGGGTTAATTGAGGGGTAGAGGTGGTGAGACAGGGAGGGGATCAGGACGGTTAGCTCGAGAACAGATAAGTCTAGCTGAATGAACTTCAAGAAGAAAAGACCAAAGTGTAACTTCAGTACCAACAACTTCTTCCGATCACTTTTAAATCTATTCTAATTCTGACCGCGAAATAGAACACGAAGGCCTGGAACGCGCCAACGCTGACGCAAAATTCAGACCTCCCGATGCATCCCAACGCTCATTCAATTCAATCAGAGGGGCTATATTTTCTCCTCTGCACGACTTTCCCCGGTAGGGTACTATGATGTATTCATACGCTCCTGCATGCCGATTGAGAGAATGTAGTGACCAGCAATGATAACATCTTGTCCTCTTCTTCCAGTCGAGTGTTATCAGGCAGATAACAGTTCCTCAGATGTGTACAGCCTTCGGATATCTGACAATCTAAAAACAGGGCCCTGTTTCCTAAATACTGTTTATATTGAGTCGTTACACACAGACAATAAAAGGGAAATGCCTGTCCTCTTGCAACATTATTGATTGTTCATCAAGATTCTTTCATCTCTAAATATAGATAGAAATTACGTTTATATATCTGTTTTTCTTAATACACTTTTATTCACATTTGTTGAGGCACAGTTGAATAAGTATTACATTATCTCATTCAGATAACGCAGCCCAAAATGACTGATGATTGACTCAATAGAGAACGAAAAGGAAATGATACATATATGCACATGCACATTTAGAAATGAATATTGTATAACGGATGTGATCACGGTATATGATTTTATTTCATATCAAGATGATAAATGAAAACTGCGACAATGAGAAAAGAGAAAAGAAACAACCAGTAATCTGCGAAATCATGAGAAGAAATGAAACACCCAATGGAAAATGAGTAAGGGTGATAGATCAATGTGTCCGTTAGTAAGGCCCGGCGTCCACCTACTACGATAGAATCGTAGACCTCCCGATATGGCACCGATACAAAATGTCAAAATCGGTGCCATATCGGGAAGGTGCAAAATCGTAAACATATGTCTAGACATGCCAATCCACCACGCATTGTATGGGGTTTTTATCGGTGTCTAATCGCAGAAACGTGGTCAACTGCCCCGATATTAGGTAACCTTTCGACGCGATTTTGATTTTGTATCGGGAGGTGCATCGTAGACCATATCGGAGCCATATCGTAGTAGGTGGACGCCGGGCCTAACAGAACTATGCGTTTGTAGAATATATGTGAATGGTTAGTTATTAATATATGAACAGGTTGGGAATGTATATTCTATCCTAAACCTAAACATAGATACCAGACGTTCCCTCATGAATGGCTCCTGGCACCCTTGGTATGCTAAAGCAATCATCTGCTATCATATCAATGTGGAGTATGTACTAACCACTTAGATTATATACACTCAGGAGAAAACACTGCCTCCGAAGCCACACGAAAACGGAATACAAAGTAGTATATACATATATATGTAAAGGATTGAGGTCGGGGTATTTTAGAAGTAGAAGTGAGCAGAAATAGCTGCAGTAACGCTGTCATATTCGTGTTTTCCTGCCATGAACTGAAAAAGTCTTTGAGTTGCTCCCACTGCCAACAAACTGAGGCATCCGTCCATTTTCTCTTCTTGTTCACCTCAACCCCCCATGCCTCCTCTTTTCGGAGAGGCGTACGTGGATACGTATACACATGACGCAGTACTATTTGCCCGCCTGGTTGATATGGCGTTTTGTATTGCCCAGAGCGTATGGCGATTTAATTAAAACCCTTTTATGGCAGGCAATGCCATATGGCATTCCCATAGATAAGGCCGGAGAATGTTATATGGCATTACCGCAGGCGAGGCATGACCATATCGTATTTTCTTCTTTCGGAAAATTATCACAGAATTGTAAGAAAAATGAAATACATGAGACAACTGGCAGTAATTCCGTAAAATGTCAAAAAGTTTATGGTCAGATAAGGATTTTGTAATTATTAATAGATTTAATATTATAAATATTTAACAACATAGACCGCAGCGGCCTGCCGTAAAAAGTCACAGTTGCTTGCCGTAGTCTATGTTTATGGTAAATGATGTAAAGGGATAATAGTAGAGGTTTATAGAAGTGTCACCCAATTACATATTATCCTATCCCTAATAAAGATTGCTATAGGCTTAACACTGGATTTCTTCTATGTCACGGGTGTAACATAAAGTGTTGTTGATGTCACTACTTTCTAATATTCAAAAATCGTGGAAACGGGGTAGGATTAAATCTAGACTCCAATCGTCTTCGACTCGTGAGATTACGGAGCCAACAAAATGCGTGACATAAATAGACTGACACTCAAACTCGTGACGTCTCTTGATATCATAGTTAGATAAAGTGGTATATTGCTGGTTTTTTTCAATATGTATATATATGCAAGTAATATGTGTGTATCTGTTTATATCTGCCTTTGGCAGTCTACCGATAGTGTGCTCACTGCAAACACAACCCTCCCATCGTCTTCACCAACAGTCTTCTCGTCATTTCTCGTCGACACGCGAGACCTCGGCTCCCGCTGGTCCCCAACCTCCCGCGCCATATGCCATGTAAACGGCGGCGACCAGCGTCCTTTGTGTCACGGCGCTCCCGGCGCAATCAAGCGGCCAATCAGAGCGCGGCTGACAAGTCACGTGATCTCCAATTTCGGAGGCAAAGTAAGCGCTGTTGCGCATGCTCACGGCTCGCTTACTTCCGCCTTTTCGGCGTCTAGTCCTTGACGGAGGAACGCCCGGGGAGGCTGGCGTTCTGTTCTGCGCAGGTCAAGGACGTTAGACTATTTACTTCCGGTTACCAGTGTCGTCTGCTCCCGGCAGAGGGCGCTGGTTGTTTATTTGATCAGACTGAAAGAATTACAAAGATAGACCACCAGCTGGCCAAATATTGATTAATGAGGGGCGCCTGCACGGATGGGTCGGAGGACGAGGGGGATCAACGGGAAAGTGACTATAAACTAGGAAATGGCGGCTCCTCTATCTATATATAATCCTCATATATACACTGTATGTAGAGATATGCGCCTGTATGTAATAAATTGTTTTGTTTTCCTTATGCGTTTCTTTGATACACAAGACGGCAACTTGAACTTGCATGAAAATGTTATGCTGCATTCCACATGAGGATAAAATGCCCAATTATGTGGTCAGTGTAAAATCAGTTGTCAGTGGTGGCACTTGAGAATAGGCACATAATCGTTGACTCCAGAGTGTTACTACTACACGACTGGAATAGGACAACCGATTGCTATAGCAGAGATTCCTATAGCGTGTTCCATAGCTCTAAAGGCATTTTGTAATATACTCGTCGACCCGCCAGTGACCAGATGGTGCCTGATTCAGTGCGTAATGTGTGGATGAATATTCGTCAACAATACCGAATATTCGTACACCGATACAAGATCGGTGAATGGAAACAGCATGGCATCTGAAATGGTTACCGATTAATTTGGCGAAAATTATGCAGCAAGGCTTAAGATTAGGACTTATGTTCTGATAGTGAGTTCGGTTTTGAAAATCTGCTGCAGTTCCTTGCTTCTTATCATCATTTCATCCATTGTATATATTGCATATTCATAAAATGACGAGTTATTGTTTCCGTCATACCTAGTTCATGTTATCTGACTGACCAGAATACCACCTGCCACGGCAGAGGTCATTTTTGTAGTGTTTCTGTGCAAATAAGAAAAAAAAAGACCGCAGCACCAACCGACTTAGTCAACGACCGACAGAATCAAATTGCTTTCATTTCATCGGTGAGACTCAAGGTTTTAGCATGAAAATTAAATTGATGGGCTATTGTAAAATAAAGGAGAAACAAGGCATACGCTGGACCCGCAACGATTTTTTATACCGACGTGCAGTCGGTGTCCAGACTCAAATAATCGATGCCGTTTTCGTCGGCCGATGGGAAAAGGCTTTAAGATGACTGAAAACCAACGAGTGTGTGTTATAGGGGACAGAGCCATTGTTAGTTCATGAAGCAGTCACTAGGTGGTCGGGGGACAAACCTGTATTCTGGCTCTTTGTTCTTACGAAATTCAACTGCCTTTCACTATTTTCCCATGGTTCCCTTGACTCTCTACACCCATGCCAAAGCAGGATGACATTATGATTAAACCCAAGACATGATATTTTCCGTATGGAACACTTTATATAAATATGTGAGCAAGGCTAAAGGTGTGGCATTTCCCAATTATCACTCACTTCTTTTGCACCTCCTTTAGTGAAGAACACATACTTTTTCACCTCCAGTAGTGAAGAACACCTACTCGGGGGGCGTCATGGCGGCGCCCATTGATCATAGGCTATGTGCCGTATACGCCAGTAATAGACCTGTGTGCAGCACACTGGTACACTGCCTCGTATAAACCCACTGTAAACTGCAATGTCGTCTGCCTGACACAACATTTCCATCTGCTCTCTTGTTTTGTGTAATCTCATTGGATAACCGAGTGTCACGTGATCGCAGCGCTGTGGGAGGTCGCGGCTGATCACTGACGCCACCTGGTGGGGCCGTATCAAACTACACTATTTCTTAATCCTATCTTATCATAACCCTGGCCATGACAGCGGAAGTCGATCACAGGTTCGGCCAGCTGCCACCAGGTGGCTTGGTGGGGGCAGTTATTTACCGTCCTCCCATTAGTGAGAATATATACGTCTAACTGTGTAGAGAGGGGACTCAGGGGTCATGCGGCTTCAGTTAATAAAAGCAGGCAGGGTGGACGGCCAAGTGTTATACCATAAGACAATTAGGTTATGTTCACTGTCTGGGGGCATCCTACCAACCCAGACCCATTTGTACTTATGCAGAATTTCTGAAATTCCTTTCCCAATCCCCACCCCCTCACTGCGTATACAGGACTTATGGATGACCTTGAAAGGACCCCGAAGATTATGGGCAGTACATTGAAAAGCTTCTCCGTCAGCGACATGCACTGGACTGTCTCGCCCACCTAAATTTACTTTTATTGTTTACTGAATATGGTAAAGCTATTTCAGAGTACTCTAACTTAGATAAACATGTATACAGGTATTGGAGCGTATCTCCTATCAGTCCGACAATGTTCAACAAAGCTTAAAAATGGTTAAGTAAAATCTTTTTATCAATAATAAGATTTTACTTAACCACTTTTAACCATTTTGTGCAATGCAGTGTGAGTCAAAGTATATCCTTACTGTATTACTATTATTGTCGCTCGGTAATATGAAATTGTCATAATATGATTTGCCCTTTTTCTTTTCGCTGTTGAGCGCTAGGAATGTCCTGTCTATTGTAGTGTATTTTTTTTGTTATTGACTTTACCTGCGAAGAACGTCTTTAGACGACAATTTGTGTCTTTTTAGTTCGTGAATGAAAACAAAGGTAAGGGAAAAAAATGCCAGCAGGCAGACGCGCCTTACGACGCTTACAAGGTTGAAAACGTCATACCAAGGTTGATCACATGACGCCTTCACAGCAAAGCAGAAACCTTGTCATGGCAGCATAAACATCATTCCCGTGTGACAGCTGTAGAATCGACATGTTCGGGAGTGAGATATTTTAGGGATGGTCATTTTTATCAGGTATATGATAATAGGGAAAAAGATTCCAAGTGTCAGAATTTTCGAAAATTATCGTTGAAAGTCCCAAAATTTACGTCAAAGAACCGAAGGCCTCGCGACAACATCCAGAACTCCACCTCTGGAATTCTCCCACCCGGAATCAGTTTCCCTATATAATACTGCGCTGTGATGGCGATACATAGAATGGGATTATAACTAATCCCAACTGGCGCAGGCTGATTTGGGATTGTGAAATAATCCACTTGTCCATAAGAGGGGTGTCCACCGGGCTCCTGATACACACTGATACGGAACGATTAGGATCTCCGAATAAAAATAGAAATCGTAGCAGAATCATAGCTCATATTGGGGCAGCTAGTCAGGTTTCTATGATGATACACACCGATATTAAGAAAGAAACTGATTGGTGTTTGGTCTGTGTCCTCATTCGCCATTGAGTTTGGAGTGTGCAGTAATATGAACGAGGCGATAGCCGAGTAAATATTCTGAAGCGCTCCAAACGAGATAATGAACAGGGACTCAGACCAAGCACGAATAAGTTTCTGATTTTATCTTAGCCTGGAAATATTTATCTCTTTATCACCCGTTGAGAACGAGATACCGTTCTCTCAAGGCTGTTGAGAATGAGTTCGTAATGCTAAGCCTATGGACGTTTATACCAGGCTAAGATAAACACCAATACACGCATATACGCGAGGGAACCGCAGGGTGTCTACGACAATCGACACATGTTGATTGTCGTAGCTTTTAGATGTGTATCGGTGAGTATCGGCGACACATTTGAACCGGAAAAATATGAAGTAATCAACGGAACTTTATCAAATTTTCAGAATACCTAAAATATTAAAGGATGATTCTGCCCTGTCAAAATGGTGAAACTTTATTTTCGATAAGGTCCTCAAGTCGATTATTTCTTAGTTTAACTTGGAACTGAGTTTTGTCTGAAAATCTGCATCATTTCCGGAATTATAAAAGATTAAATATATATGCTACATCAAGATCTGTATTGATAAACCATCTGCATGTGAGGTACATTGGGCCCATGATCATTTTTAGCATTTCCTTAACATGTTACGACGCACACCGATACACATCCATGCGCTACGATATGGACCTCCCGATAGGCTAGGATTTGGTCATTTTGTATTGGTGTGTATCGGGAGGTCTATCGGGGTGTATAGGCGTTGGTGGGCAGCACACGAACTAGAGGAAGAAAATGGATTGAAATTTTAGGAACCTTGTTGTGATAAAGGGCCGCACAACGGGTGAAGCATGGATGACCTGCTAGTTCTGCGTCCATACTATTAGTATGCTCTATCAGTATCAACTTGCAGACTTAATAGTTACAAGTAGGATAACTAATATGTTTTATGAGTCTTCTCAGAGTGACCTGTCACAGTTTACTGATGTATCTGTTGTGTTGGGATTTTTGCCAGATACAGGACCCTGTTTTTACTAGCACTCTATTAGCTACCTCCTTTGCTATGACTACCAACCAAGGATCATAGCGAGACATAATTAATGTGGCTGAGTGGAATCTGTTCCGTATTGTTTTGAGTTGGCAATTTTCATCGGGTTCGAAGAACGAGGTGAATATTTCTGATCAAAACAAGGAACACATGTTATTCAGGCACAGTCACTATGTCTCCTCATTACCATATGCAAAGTCAGATAGCAAGTCACGTGGTATGGAGTGCACGAACCTTCTTTTTTTTCATGTAAATAGATACAAAGACAGTCTGCTAAGACAGCCGGTTTTGTATGCCTTCTGATGACAATTTAACATAGTTTGTGTACAAAAACAATTCAGTCAGCGCAACAAATAATGCATATATACACAATATTGACTGGTTTCAGATACAAGCGGTCGTATGCTCCGAGGAGTTGACGCGTAGTATACGCATATGCTCGGATATTGCGCAGAGTCAACTCCGAGGAGCATACAAACGCTTTTATCTAAAACCAGTCTATATTGTATTTATTATCCACCTTTTCTTTACGAGTGGCATGTCGATATCAGTTCGTTTTAGTTATGCACTATTTTTCCGCACGCACTATTTTTCCGTATGCGCCACCCGGAGCATACAACATATCCGTATGCACCGGGTATGTCCATACAAACTCCCTATGTGTTTTCTATGGACACTTTGTATTAGGTGGATAATAAATTACAATATACAGTTGATGAAGTAATGGTATGACATGGATTTCTTCTATATCTATAGGGCCGAGGTAGGTCCTTTCGCAGGTCATTATGCCCAATCTGTGAGTATTTTACATTTCATTTTTACATGTTTTTTTGTATAAATGCGCCGAGCAACATTGTGCCTCACATGGTAAGTCATTCCAGCTATTAGTTCTGCACAGGGTTATGACGCCAATTAGAGAATCCTTATTGCGTTGGATACGATGAATTCGTACATAACGAGGCCTTTCATGGGATCATGGTATTCATCAAATACATTCATGATATTCATCGGTTACATTACGATCTTCCATACCAATAGACGTTACACACAAGGAACTAAGATACAGGAAAACGAAAAAAGGACACCACAGAACAGACATGGCTTGACACACCACAGTTCTGTCTGAGTCAGTTACACAAATTTTGCATATCATGATAATTAACCAATGTACATATGTGTCCTTTATATTAAGTTCAAAATCACATATTTTACTCTACTTTTCAATTGATTCTCCATTTTCGCTTTCTGAACACCCCATCGTTTAATGCCAACATAGATAGGCAAACCAAGTTCGGTCATTTTACCTTTAGTTAAAGGGCAAAATCCACCAGGCCGATTTCTCACCCGATCAATCGTCCCTGGGCCCTTAAGAGGAAGCTCACGTATTGTAATTTATTTAAATCTGATAATAATAGTTTAATAAATGACCATTTTCAAAGATTTGAGAAATTCTAGGGCATCCGATAATAATCGGCGATTGTCTGGCTATTTTTTTATATATTTTTTTTTATTCAGTATGTATACATAACATAGTATATAATGCAAAAAGGTCATATCATATTCGCCGATAGGGCGTTCTTCCATATAATAGACATAGAACAAGGATATAAAGATATAAAAAACGATTAATTTTAAAGTTATATTAAATGGAATCGGCTACCGTCGGTCCAATGGAATACCCCCTTTACAGTTTTCAGTGGTTCTAGTTACTTCAAAGCAATATTTAAAGCAATTAATTAGATCTTCACTGTGCAATTCGATTATGGTATATTGAAGATGACAAAACAGGAAATCAATATGGAGGAGTGATTGGGATCTGAACCCGGGATCCTGTGGTCTGCAGTCCACCACGCTAATAACTGCACCATTGAACTCCCTTCCCCCTCCACCTAGCTGACCTCCACGCACACTGAATCAGTCTCAGCCTCGTTCCGCCTGCCAAACTGAACAGTGAAGCACTAAAAAGAAACCAGCGAAAACCTCAGACAAAAAAATGTCGTCTGCCAAATCCACTAAGAAATCCGAAAAGAAGACATAAAAGTGATTACTTAAGAAAACTTATCGAAAGAAGACAGATTGTTCGTTGAGGCCGCGTCGTGAAAGAGGGACTTGTAAGAGTAGGCCAGCCAATTACCAACAACTGGTTGTGGTTATCTGACAAAGGGGTTTATTTTCTATAGCGGAGGTGGTCGGCAGCCAGCAAACAGTCAACGTAAACACCCTGAGTACAGCAAAAGAGTAGGTACAGAGCCACCATGCCCCTCCCATACTTACCGATAAAGAGTAGGGGCGCTATATCTTTATCCCACCCCAGAACTTAGTTAACATAGATATAACATTCCGCATGGAATGCGATGAAACAAAATGAATTCCACACACCCAGGAACGAATAGGTAAGGTGATGGCAGATGCAGTCAGACCTTTATCTCACCCCAGATATTTTTTCTCCATAGACTTAACATTGGGAACTCGTATCTAACGCCCATGAGATATTTAGGAAAAAATATCCAATGGGGGATTAAGTCACAAATGTTAGCCCATTAGTCAATGTAAAGGGTGAGATAAATTCAGAAACCCATTCAAGTTTAGGGTCAGAGCTCAATCCCATCTCGTTTGAATCGCTTCATAATTCACGCGGCTTTGCCTTGTGAATTACTACGCGATTCAAACTCGATGGGATACAAGCTCTGACCCCAAACTTTCATGGGTTTCCTCTATAGTAACTTGTTTGTAGACAAAGATAAAAAAACGTGAACGTTTGAGTGGGTTAACCCGGAAATAGGCCCATCTGAATTATCATTATCACCGAATTATTTGAATTTTAGGGGTAAACAAATTCAAATCCAAGATAGGTGTGGCTAGACGTAGCGGCAAAAGCGACCATTGAGCAAGTGACTATTCCAGTCACGGAGAATGCTGTTCCCGGCTTGCTTATTCATGAATTCTTTACAGAACTAGACCGCTATTGGTCCCTTTAATCACCTGATCGATTTCCCGCTTTTTCATTGGCTGACAAAGAGCGACGGTAAAGCTATTGGACCAATGAAATAGGGTTTCTATTCCTGCTTAGGGTTCTCCAAAGACGGTGGCGCCTGTACCGTAGTTGAATTCTGTCCACAGTCATGTTGCTTTAAAGCGAGCGTCCACCAACCAAGGCTACGACAATGGGTTCCCGACAAGGTCCATGACAGACCTACGATTGGAAGCCTTGCCGTAGCCTTGTCGTCGTTGGTGGACCCTAGTTTCCGACAAGAGCCTACGACAAGGGCACGACAGGCTGCGACATGAAGCTTGTTGGGGGCCTGTCGGGGTCCTTCCGACAAGGTTACGACAAAATCGAACATGTACGATTTTTGCCAAGACTGGAGCCTTGTCGTGGAGTGTTGTGGTTTCCTCGATATCACTGTCGTAGTGTGTCGGGACCATGGACGCCTTTGTTACGGGAACCAGCAACGTCTACGACACGCCCCGACACCGCTGTCGTAGAGCCCCTTTTCTCACGACAAGACTGCAACAAGGCGCCGATAGGAACTGTCTTGTCGTAGCCTTGTCGTGGTTGGTGGACGCCCGCCTTTAGACGGCAACTAACCTATGTGCGGTTCGTGCGCGTTTCACCTTTTGATCTGTATCATTTAGATAATCAGTATCTGTTAGGGTTAGATATAATCTTTTTGTAAAATGCCGAAGAAAGTCACTATTATTCAACAAAGTTAGTAAAGTCACTTCGTCACTGTGATAAAGGTGGTTTGAAAATCAGCGTGCATTAATTTTTATGGAGTTTCTCTACCTTGTGGGAGATTGATTTGACTCCAATAATTTGTGGGATCAATTCAAGAAAAGCTTTAAACATCGAGGTATACTTTCTTTCTATGACTACGACAGCACCACCATAATGAAAGCTAATTCTAATCTTTTACAAAGTTCTTAAAACACATTATCTGTGTTTAGAGTCCTCAGTTTGGGAAGAGACACTGGAACGTCTCGCCACAGTGCTGTGGTGTTTGGATTGGACACAACGCCCATTATCTTACGTTTCAAACAAGCCGCATCCCCTGCCAACTGTGATACTCAAAACGCCGGAAGTACTTGTCTTAAGAGTCTAGCAGACGACATTCCAACAACAATAGGCTATGCTGAATATGGCGCGCCGAGTGTCTCATAACACATAGCTAGACCTATGTACACGAATTATTGGCGGGATAAACCGCTTCTAGCGTTTTATCTCATCCCTGGTATTTTTTCCCCATTGACTTGATATTGGGAACTAGTTCTCAACGCCCATGGAGTATTGCGAGAAAATACACAATGGGGGATGATGTCATAAACATAAGCCAATGAGTCAGTGATAGGGGTGAGATAAAATCTGAGCCCCACTCGATCCATAGCCACTGAACATATTTGCTATTTATTTTGTTTTGCTACATAATCTCACTCGGCATTGCCTCGGGAGAAAAGTCCACAACCAAAACTCATGGCATGTTTTCAGTATATATGTATGGATCTCGATGAAGTTTCTTCTTAATCCAGGTAAATTCAAGCACCCCACCAACCTCAACACGGGCAAATAGCCACTGTTAGCATGCTAAGTCCGCCATTACTCATCTATTGAGCACTAAGAATTTATTCTCGGATATTATTCGATTTTCCACTGCTTTCCGCATGGAAATGAAACTAACTGCCTGCTTCGCCTCTTCCTGCTCGGATCCTGGAAAGGGAATATTAAAATTGGCAAGTTTACAGAACTCTCCCCAGTTCTGGTGGATTACAGAAAATAGCCCATATACTAAATATTTATTTTTCTATTATTCTACGCTCACTCCTCAATGATAAACATACCATTTGTTCCTAGTTTTTATCTCACCCCTGGTACAAGCTTAGCCATAGAAATAACATTAGGAAAAAATACTCAACGATAAAGTGATGATACTACGCCACGGCCGTGGCGTATTGAGTGTGAGATGACGTCATATGTATTTGCTGGGTATATTCGAACTATTCTGATATTCTGATGCGATCTAATATCATAGAAAGGGGTGGGATAAATCCAGAACCGCATTCGAATCGTAAAATAGACAATATTCCACTCGTTTGGATGTGCCATAATCGTCACTCGGCTTCGCCTCAATGACGATTGCGGTACATCCAAACTCGTGGAGTATTGTCTATTTATACGATTCTCGATGCAGTTCTATATAAATACTGGAGGGACCGGAGGGGATTAACATTATAGTGACATCTTGGAGCCATGTGTTTTATCATTGATAAGTTTATGCTTCTGGTTGTCTCAGAGTTGTTTTCTCAATTTTGGTTTATTTTGATGCTGTAAGGTTAGGTGTTTAGATGCCAAAGCACACCGGTGCTACTCATTCCTCCCGCCACCTACCCGGACTCGACTAGCCTCATTGTTGGACAACATTTCTTTTATGTTACACTGTATATATGCAACAATCCTGAAGCTCCACTAAAGACATACAGGCATCATTCTTGTAGTGGAATGGCTTTCTTTGCCTGAACAGTTACATACCCCAGGTATCTCAGATCTACCACAATGGTAATGAAATAACCAAAATTAAATTACGTGCCAAGCGATGTTGTGAAACCGGTATACATAAATTATATGACATCTGATACTGATAATGTAACATACCTATACCTCCAGAGTAAAGTTTATACTTAGAGCGAGTGAAGAACATGCTCAGGGCTAATTTTAGGAACGACCCCATGCTCTTCAAACAGATACTCACATAACCTTTAGTCTGAGTTGAGTATAACCAGTCATAGCGGTCGGCATTATCTATTGGCCTTGGTTTTGTACAGATAGGTTTCAGTATGTTTACAGTGAAGAAGGCTGACAGGCTTTGGCTGTGTGTTGGCGGTGGCTGCAGTGTGGTGCTGCTGGTGGTGGTGGTGGTGGTGGTGGTGGTGGTGGTGGTGGTGGTGGAGGTAGAGGTGGGAGTAGCGGTGGTTGGGTTTGCATAGAAGTAGCTCTCAGGTCTGGTACTTCATGGGATTGTTTACAACAACAACAGCGGCTTGGAGCACTGGTGGAACGTACACCCCTTTTGTTTGATGGTTCTTCTGAAACAATTCCTTGTACCTCGGCAGTTGCTCTTACTGAATACCTACCTTATCGCTATCTACTCCGTTCTGCGCCTACTCACTTAACCCTTTCATGGAGGATAATGCTATCTAACATCAGCTGTCAAGATGGTTCGTAAGTTATACACGAGCGTTAACGAGTGTATTACAAATTATTATCCATCGTATACAAAGCCCCCATTGAAAATGTATGGGGACTCAGTAAACCACGACCCATTGTGTAAAAACTGTCAGATACCATACCTGTGGTATACGGATTCAAAACTGTGATATACGGCCTCAAAACCATGGTATACGGGGAAAATAGTCGCTTTTGTCATAGAGAAAAGAAATAGTCCCAATTGTTAAACCATTTAGTATGGCAATCACTGGGTATAATGTATTCGAAAAGATGGATAATAAATGCAACAAACAATGATTTTGTGGACAGGCAGCTCTCTAAACCACTTTCGTGGTTTACGGCCGCCTGTCCACAAAACCATCGATTATTGTCTAAGTCAGCTATGGGTGGTTTACAGAGCCACCTGTCCACAAAACAATCATTTGTTGTATTTATTATCCGTTTCCTCGAATAAACTAAACCCAAGAATTGCCATGTTATATTGTCTATATCTGTTAAGAATATCTTTTTGCTCTCCAGCACGAAGGAACTACTTTCCTGTATTCAGCAATTCCTTTTACCTCGCCAGTTGCTTTAAATAAATATCCCACCTACCTTATGACTATTTATTCCGTTCTGCGTATGCCCACTTAAACCTTTCAGTGAGAATGATGCCATCTAGCACCAGCCATCAAGATGTAAAATAATATAAATATTTATGTAATAATGCAAGAAATAATAGAGAGATATCAAAAATGATTATTTTATAGATATTACCGCATATTTAGAATTTGTAGGTGAAATTGATAAGGATAGTAAGAGAAGTAAGAGAATGAATACAACAGGTCTAGGATGACCATCCTCCTGGTGGTGTAAACTAACACTAATACTTGGACGTGTGCAAATGACTCTGCCGCAAGCATCCATCTTTAAAAGGTTAGCATGTTACCCCTAGAAAGCTTTCTTAAAACTCTGATACACAATTTAGGAAAGAATGGGACAAATCTGGACAAGTCAGGATTCTAATCGTGAAGGGTATAACGGCTAATATAAGTCCAGGCAAGTAAACCCAGATCACTACATGAGAAATACTGGTAAGAATTACATGAACTACCACTGACCGCCTAGTGTCAAGATATGAAAATATGATTTGAGCATCCACTGATTGGTGAGTCACTTACAACTACAGAAAACAAGGGAAGACAGGTGTGAAACACGGCACCTTGAGATGAGAGGAGAACATCTGTCTGCTCTAGATATCAAACATGTTAGAAAGCACTCAGTACAAGGTAGGGCAACTGGGGACAAGACTACGGAGAAACCAAACAAGAGTTAGTTGGGTTGTTGTTTATCGCATGACGGCAAGATCACATATTACTGCGCGAGGCAAAGCCGAGAGCAGTAATACGCGATCTTGCCGAAGTGCGATGAACAATAACACGACTAACTCGAGTTTGGTTTAGAATTTATCCTACCCCGCCCATCTAAATTACTTCTACATTAATAGATGACGTCATTTGTCAAGTGTATCCCAATAGAGCAATATTTTTCATTTTTCTGAACTCCAGACCGAATACAGTGACCCAATGTTAAGCCTATGGAATTTTTTATTAGGGGTAGGATAAAAGGCAGATATTATGCACGGATAATAGAGATACAGAAAATACTCAATGGTTTTGTGCACAGACGGTCGTAAACCACGAGCGGGTGATGTGTAGTTATACACGAACGTTAACGAGAGAATTTCTAAGTCAACATTGAGTAATTTACAGAGCCGCCCGTCCGAGAAACAATAATTTGTTGTATTTATTATCCGACTCTTCGAATAAATTGAACCCAGGAATTGCCATATTATATGGTCTATATCAGTCGGGACTTATTCTGTTTTTGCTCTTCAGCACAAAGGGACTATTTTCCCGTATTCATTGGCTTTGAGACTGTAATCAAGAGGTTGGAATCCGTAATCTTAGTTTACTGTGGTCCCATACATTTTCAATGGGGACTTAATTATCAATGGATAGAATTAGGACTATTTGGCTCTACCTCAATATCCATGTGTCATATACTCTAACCGCACTCGACCCGACTCGATAAGAGTGGTTTGAGCCCCATCAGTTAAAACTAAGGCCACGAAAACTGTAACGGCTGCACCACCTGTAGTTCCGACCACATTCCAGGATTACTTTTTTTGTTGTAACTTTTATTTTGACTGGAGGCTAGAGAAGCGTCTCGGATCTATTTTCAGTGGCCAGGTAATTATCTGTGTATTTCTTTTTAGACTTGACAAAGGCGACTCAACGCCGAAACGTTGTAACCTGCTGCATCAAATAAAGCCAATCAACAAAACCAAATTTGGGAAGCTGTTGAGGTGTACCTGACGATCTCACTCTGAATTTCTTTTTAGAATTTAGTAGGCGTGGATGTTTTGAACAGACTTTACCTGAATGAGCCCAACTCCTTGTTCAATACTCCTACCACTCGAAACAAATTTTATTTTGGTTCAAAAGGTTTTTATTCAATTCTGCCGTATGGCAGGTCTTACATTGAAAGCATACAACAAGTAAATATAGCGTATAGGATACTATGGAGATACCAAACAAGAGTTAGTTGTGTTGTTGTTTATCGCATGAAGGCAAGATCGCGTATTACTGTGCGAGGCGAAGCCGAGAGCAGTAATACGCGATCTTGCTGGAGTGTGATGAACAATAACATGACTAACGCGAGTTTGGTTTAGAATTTATCCTACCCTGCCCGTCTAAATCACTTCTACATTGACAAATGACGTCATTTGTCAAGTGTATCCCACTAGAGCGATATTTTTCATTTTTCTGAACTCCAGAGCGAATACAGTGACCCAATGTTAAGCCTATGGAATTTTTTATTAGGGGTAGGATAAAAAGTGATGATTGATGATGTAGTGAAGCAGATTTACATGAGTTTATAACAACATTACATAAATATACCCATATATGCATTACGCATAATACATTCAGGCTAACAACTCCATGTGTCTCAGCTCATTGCAGGTAAGTTTTTTGAATTCGTACTTTGTTGCAGCATTTTGTGTTTCCTTTGTTAAACCATCCCAGATATGCAGGCATCTGTTTTCTGAACTTTTCTTATAATTGTTTCCTTTAAAGCGATACGGTTTGAACCTAATTTTTTATGGTCACGACGTGTTCCACGATTTACCGTTTCTAAGTTTGTTGAGTCTTTTGAAAACTGAATTTTTTTTTAATATTTAGCTCTACAACCACCTCTATCATCTGACAAACCTTCTCATAACCTCTAGATAGAAACCCTTCTCGTTTCTGAGTATGGGACATTCTCACATCTGGTTGAACTTCTACGGATAGATTATAGAGGCTTTCATCATGCTGCAAAAACTAACCCTTCACTACCTGTCGGCCAGCTCTGCTGTAAACGGGTTTTTATCATCCACTGTATACAAAGAGCCCATTGAAAGTGTATGGGGACTCCATTGTACAAGTCAAACCGTCTCTATACTGTGAACATGTTCCATCTCTTCAAACAAGTTTTAATTTGGATAAGATTCGACAAAACAACCATGATAAATGCGCCACTGAGGTACATCCAAATAAGGGGAGATTTCTTTGGAGGTGTCTTGGTTTGTCTGATACAAGACAACTGTAGCAGTGAATCGCCGACCTTTTGAACAACCACAGAATGTTTTTCTTAAGGGTCAATGATTCTTTCCAGCAGATACTCCATAAAAAAACCCGAGGTTTCTGAAATAGAAGGGATTTGAAGAAAAACCCAGAAACTGTTTCGTAAGAGGAGGTCGGAGATTCTTTCAGAATATTAATTGCAAAAAAAATGGGAAAAATGGAAAAAGAAGAAAACAATTGGGGGGGACGTTTCGATTTAAACAATCATTTATAGAACAGCCTGGTGTAATCTTGATTGGAAATCCTCTTTTTTTTTAAATCATAGCTGGAAGAGAAGAATACCAGATAGGGGGAGGCGGGTATAGTGGTAGCCCGTTACAAGTGCGGAACGTTACCTGCTCAATAACATGAGCACGCACCACTTATCTTTTTCTCAGGGGCCTCACTCGCTGCCCTCTTTTGTTTTCTTCCCAAACAGTTTAGGCGCACACCACCTGGTGAGGCTGCGGTGGGCGGGGCCGCCCGCTCAGTATGTGACATTTGGAAAATGGCAGTCGGCAGGGGTGTGAACTTTAAGTGTGAAAGTGCTACAACTGGAAGCGATACTGTTTGCTTTGTGGTTCCAAGCGGCGAGCCAAGGCGTCGGGGAACCATGCCAGCGTCGTAGCCATGGTAACGGAGAGGGTGTGGGAAGAGTGTGGGCTGAGAGCGGTGTGGCAGACAAGGTCTTACCGCTCAGAAATCATGAGGAGGTGGGTTGTGCTCGGAGCAGGGCTCAATCTACTCACACTCAGCCTTGTTTTACCCACCGCTCCTCCCTCCCTCTCTCTCTCTCTCTCTCCTTCTCTGCTTCTCTCCCTCCCCCCCCTCTCTCTCTCTCTCTCTCTGTCTCTCTGTCTGTCTCTCTCTCTGTCTCTCTGTCTCTCTGTCTGTCTGTTTCTCTGTCTCTCTCTCTCTGTCTCTCTCTCCTTCTCCGTCTCTCTCTGTTTCTCTGTCTCTCTGTCTCTCTGTCTATCTGTCTGTCTGTCTCTCTCTCTCTTTCTCTCTCTCTGTCTCTGTCTCTCTTTCTCTGTCTCTCTCTCCTTCTCCGTCTCTCTCTGTCTCTGTCTGTCTGTCTGTCTGTCTCTCTCTCTCTCTCTCTCTCTCTCCCTGTCTCTCTCTCTCTCTCGCTCTCTCTGTGCTCGTTCTTTTCACAGTGCCAGTGTTTGGTGGGTGAGAGAATTTTTTAGAACTTGAGCTTACTCATACTCAGAGCATGGTTCTTTATTATCTATTACCAAGTTTCCGTTGAAGACGTATGGGGTTACAATAAGAAACTAGCCATTGTTATCAAGCTGTTAAAATCCCTAACCGAGGATTATGGATTTTACATACATTGATTACAGCATCAAGGCCATTATTTATGGGTAACATACTCCATAACAGATTTGTAATCCTTTTGAGAGTTCCTACTGACAGATTTAATAATAAAGCCAACGATGGTTTTGTCAACAGGCAGCTCTGGAAACCAGGCGAGGTTAACATCCTAATACACTCAGTAACGATTTTGTATTACTTCGCGTAAACCTCTCGTAGTTTACGGTAGCCTATGCACAAAACAAACATCGATTATTGTCTATTTGGTTTATTATTATGATATTTAGGGAGAGTCAGTTGTTTATCGTGACGTGTCAATGAGGCAAAGTGATGACATGATACAGGAATTTGATGATTATATAGACTACACTGCTTGAATTCATGTTTCGCAGTGCTATTGCACATAAGATATTTGTATTGCATACTTACTACATACCCATGCTGTATATACGGTAAATACGCACCGTTTCGCCATATAATGTAAAAATACTGTATGGAACAGTGTTCCGTACGGGAAAATACGGAACACTTTTGTAAACTTTTATCAAAATATTAGTTGTTAAGCCAAATGAAATTAATGATTTTTCTTAATTTCAGGTATATAGTAGATATAGAACGACCTACCATGCTTGTACAAACAAGAAAACTTACTTTACGGCTTTACGGATGTCGGCGAAAACACCTCATTCCGTACGAACCCTAAATTATCATCTTGTTTTGTAGCTTGTACAGCATGGTCAGGACGTTCTATATCAGAGTTTAGGTTGACTTAGAGATGAAACCCATCGCGTTGTTTGTTTTAACGTGAGAGGCTCTATACACAAAGCTGAGATTGTGATTGTGACTGTGGCATATTATCACTCACTTACTTTTGTATCTCCAGCAGTGAAGAACACCTAATTGCTGTTGGTGATTGACTATGAAGATCCCAAAGTGTTGTAGAACATATATTTAACCTTAAAGTGGGGGTCACTATGCTGGTAATTGTATACAGAGATTATATTATAGAATATGTCGAAATTCTTAAAAGGTAGCTTTCATATGGTAAAATGCAAGTCATTTTCTGCAAACCATCAGGTATAGTAAATGTGTGATCCTATACACTTAAACATATAGAATTGAAGAAAGCAGTATCCATCAAGTTGTGCATTTCTCACATAAATCAATTAAATGTGACTAGGCATATTTTACCTATTGGTTGAGGATCAACGGATTTGGTATTAGGATAAGGAACTATTTTAAACTAATAATTGTCGGTGTGAATTGTGAGGTGTGCCTTTAAAGTTAATATCTAACCCAGATCCAAGCTAATCCACACCAAAACGAACACTACAACCAAGCAACCGAACCCGCGTGCTAAAACCAATTTCAATTAGCAGGCCCTGCAAATAATCTGAGAGAAGTTTGCCTCTTCACTCAATCAATTTCCTGGCATAGAGTTGAAAACTGCGAAATGAAAATGGACAAAGATAGATGCTGGCACCTGTTAGTGTGCAAACAGAGAGGCGTGAAGACGCTCACATAGGCAGGCCGTCACTGTAAGCCGCACACTGACACGGATTGCCAGTAATTAGCTGTCATGAGAGGTGCAGCCTTCTCCACCTGCCTGCTCCATTAGGCCTGAAACCACCAACACCGACGCAGAATTCACACCTCCCGATGCACCCCGACGCCTATTGAATTCAATAGAATCGTGTGTCGTAGAGTGCATCGTATGGCGTGTTGTGTGTATCGTAAGCCCGATGGTTCGGCTCATTAAACCTGGAACACACCAATGGTGATGCAGAATTCAGACCTCCCGATGCACCCCAATGCCTGTTCAATTCAAAGCAACGGTGTGTCGCAGAGTGCATCGCAAGGCACGTTGTGTGTATCGTAAGCCCGATGGTTTGGCTCATTAAACCTGGAACCCACCAATGGTGATGCAGAATTCAGACCTCCCGATGCACCCCAATGCCTGTTCAATTCAAAGCAACCGTGCATCCTAGAGTGCATCGTAAGGCGCGTTGTGTGCATCGTAAGCCCGATGGTTCGGCTCATTAAACCTGGAACACACTAATGGTGATGCAGAATTCAAACCTCCCGATGCACCCCAATGCCTGTTCAATTCAAAGCAACGGTGTGTCGTAGAGTGCATCGCAAGGCACATTGGTGTGCATCGGAAGCCCCATGGTCCAGCCAATAAAGCCTGGAACCTACCAAAACCCACACAGAATTCAGAGCACCCAATGCACCTTGAAGCTTATTCACTTCTATGTAATTGTGTGTCATAGACCGCGTCGGAAGTTGCCTTGGTGTGCATCGGAAGCCTGGTGAGTTTGACCCTTTACTTAAGAACTCGCCCCCGAGCGAAGTCGCTTCGTAATTCAAAGGCCTGAATCCACAGAGCTCCGACACAAGATATTTGCATCCTATTATAGTAACAGATCAGGCAAGTACCTTACATATGATGCCCTTAGTTTACACTAAAAAAACTCACATAAGCAGATAAATAGCGATTGTTTGTGACACCCTGCAAGGATGAATGAAAAGTGGGGCGAGTGCGTTTTGGAGCGAGAAAATCCCGGGGCGACTTCGTTTGGGGCGAGTTCTCCAGTATTCGCCTGCTCGCTGAATGGAGTTTTAGGTTGAACAGCTGAGAATTCATGGTTAAACGTGTTACAATTAAATCGTTGTATAAAATCGTTACAAATAATCTTGTCTTTAAGACGCACAAAAAATGAATATAAAATGGGTGTTTCAAGGGCACTGGTTCAGGGGAATTCTGGAGTATTGAGGTGAGGGCACTAGAATGTTGTCGCCTAAATTTAATAAATCTCAGAGAAATCCGAAAATTCTGAGACTTTGAATTTCTTTCCCTATCATTTTATACCTGATAGGAATGGAAATCTCTCATATTAGTCGCTTATAAACATGTCGGTTCGACGACCGTCCCATGCGAATGTTTCTCATGCCGTATATGCTGTGGATTGTCATAACAGTGTCTATGATTGGCTGAGAATGCATCACGTGGTCAGCCTTGGTATGAAGACTGCAGCCTTGGCACGAATATGCATATACGGGGAATGATATGTAAATATTGAAGCCTCGGCTACAGGTAGAATTTACTGCCATTCGAAAATATAATCATTTGATGAGAAATAGGCTTGCTGTGTTATCTATGCATTCTTCTGATGTGATCAGTAATTGTATTCGTACAGCAATCTCATTCATTTAATTGAGTAAGAGGCTGTAACTACCCGTGTCCGTGCTTCCCATTAATCACACAATATGTGGGTAGATTATCGTTAGGAGGTTGTGCGGGGATGAGAAGGTAGTGGAGACACGAGACAAGGCGAGTGATAATCTTCATGGATCGAGGCCCCCAAGCACGCATCGTACTCTTTGAACCTGGGCTTCGATTGTTTGAATAGGCCAACTCTGAATAACACGCAGCCATTATCTCAAAGGGAACAATGATCAGATGCACGGTAAAAATATTTCCGTTTCGATTTTCACTAATCAATTGACTGATTCCTGTCCTATTGTGCAGTATTGTTCCATTAGGAGTGTTGTGTATAAAGGCATGATTCTAAAAACAAAATATAAATTCTTAGATTATTTCAAAAGGATAGGTATTTGAAAATTTTGGAATAAAAAATAATGAAACACATAGAGATAGAAGGGCAGAACAAAGATCAAGAGGGATAGAAAGAGACAAAAATTACCACAGATACTCAAGATACTTTGTAAAATTGCTTTCTTAGAGAATTGCCTTTCTTTAATCGTTGAATCAGGACATCAGTGGCTACACCAAGGCCCATCTGCTGTAGATAGATGTTCCATCGTCTACAGCTAGATTATAGAACCAGCGGTTCTTTGTTTTAGACATGCGCAGTTACTGGCTTTTGCAACAAGGACAAACAAGATTAAAAAACACATTTTTCTTTCTGGATCAAACAAATAACTTCCTGATAACATAAATCCCCTTTATCATACCTCATGCGCATTGGTTATTGTTCCCAAACTAAGAAGGAAATTTATGAGTGTTTGGTCTGTGTCCTCGTTCGCCATCGAGTTTGGAGTGCTCAGTTATATGAACGAGGCGATAGCCGAGTGAATATTCTGAAGCACTCCAAACTCGATGGTGAACAGGGACTCAGACCAAGTATGAATATGTTTCTGATTTTATCTTAGTCTGGAAATATTCATCTCTTTATCACCCGTTGAGAACGAGATACCGTTCTCGCAAGCCTGTTGAGAACGAGTTCGTAATGCTAAGCCTATGGACGTTTATACCAGGCTACGATAAACATTGTAAACAGGTCTACATTGGTCCTATGTGAGTGTTTAGTCTGCATTGCAGTTGTCATTCCAGTTCAAATAACCATCGTCCAAGAGGCACGTGATGAACCAGGGGCCCGTTTAACAATCTAGGATCGTACACTTTTCTGTACCTCGTAAAAGGGTAATCGTTAAATGAATATAAAGTTCGTTCGCTAAGACAGTCTTAGCCATCCATAAGGTCGTTGAATAAGGTGTTGAATAAAGTTAACCCACATCGTCCTAGTGTCGCATGTATGATCCTAGATTACTACATTTGCCTGGGCGCTATTTCATAATCCTAGATACATCATAGAAATTGTCCTCCGATCGTCCTAGACCCAATGTCGTTGTATAAATATTTATGCCCTAAATCTAGGACGGTTCAAGGATACAATCTTATGTCGGATTCGAAGAGTTTAAATCAATTATACAATTCTCCTTTGTCATCCAAATTTTCTTAAGTCGTCTAAAACACAAAGACACAGACAGGTTTGTCAAAGATAAGTTTGTTCCATAGATAAATACACAATATTAACTGGTTTCAGATACAAGTGGCCATATTTTCCGAGGACCGGGCATTGTAATATACGAGCGCAGGCAAGGATATTATCATTACCAAAATCATTATCATTTTCATATTTTACAAGTTTCTAGTAATATTCCAACAGTTTATCAGTTTGTTACAAAGTTCTGATTAAGGGGCTTTGTGACTTTTTAGAGAACTTTTTTCTGTAGACTCCAGCAAAGATATTGTAGTAATGAGCAATGTTTTGATAAAAATATCTGGTTTGGGTGTATGAGAAAGGGCTGAGCATCACTTTAGTGACAAGACGAACACGCTTAATGATTGAGACTAGCATTGGAACCCATTCTGGCTTAAGTCTCTGGACATGTTCTAATGTATGATCTATGTCAGGTCTACTATATTTTTCATCAAGAATCAAACACACCACCCAGTAAAATATGTTTAAAACAAATTCTATGATATATCGCACACATTCTCCTCTTTTCGTGAGTTTTATCTTATATTAAGGCAAAGAGTGATGGCTAGTTCTGCCATCATCAACCAGGAAATTGTAAAATAGCTCCAGTGTAGTCGGGGGACAAACACTAATTTCTGTTGTTTTAATCTTAAGACTATTGTACTTAACCCTATTATGGCAAACTAAAAATATATATATTTAATAAAAAAAAAAATCCATTGATAACTGGACCCGCCACCTGGTGTTGTGTTTAGCGTTAGAAGCAAGATGGCCTACTCCATAACACAATAGCTATGTGCCCTATAGCCAGGGTATGTCCTCTGGATTATCAAACAGCCCCCAGGTTGGGCAGCGGTAAGTGGCTGAAGGAGGGCGTCCTCAGGCCGTGAGTGGTTTCCGGGGAGGTAAGTGGCAGGTATGTGCTGCCTTCTCTGTGCCCCAACCAAAGACGTGCAAATATCTACAGATAAATAGCGAGTGAAAGCAGCGACCACCTCGCGTGCGGGGCCTGCGCCTGGAGAGGGAGTGAAGGAATGTAACAACCACCCTCGCAGCAGGCAGGGTTAACGAATGGCGGCCAGGCACAGGCATGAAGTCTCAGGAAAGCAGATCTCGTTTCTTTTTATACATATACCCCAATACCGACAGACCCTCCACGATAAGGAAAGACCGGGTCCTTACTTGAATTTCACTGATGTTTCACAGATAATTGATGAAAAAACGTATGCTATTTTACCGACTGGGATGAGGCTTGAAACTGTCTTGAGATATTTTTTTTTATAAATATCCCCAAAGTTGAAATCAGACCTGATGATGAAGTTGCTCTGCTCTATCTAATCGTATTTTATAACTGGGAAAGATAAAGATGATAGATGTAGAGTAGGGGTGATTTTATCTATTTTTTCCACCAGTCCTACAACATTTCTTTTTACACGAGAAGTGATGCACAATCTTGTGTAGGACTGTGAACAATTCTCAATATTATTTTTGAGAAACTATCAACAATCACATCCAGATTTCCATCGTTTTTAACGTAGCTGAATGGCACTGAATACTACCATAATCGTTCACAGTTCTAGAGCAGCAGGTCTAGAAAGAAAGAAGCAATAGTTTGGAGGTCTTTTTTACAAAAATCTTCTGTTAGAGCACGTCATCAAACAGGTACTATTTTTCCATCCATCGATTGTCCTCCAGTAAACATTCACTTTTAAGTGCCTTTTCACACGCTCGTACACGCCTATTGATTTTCCTACCTTCCCATTGTTAAATTTTCATCCTAATCCTACGAATTTCCTCATCTTACCAACAATAGAAATACTCTTAAATTCCAACTAATCTATAGATTTTTGCACCTCCTAGCATTATATTGATACTTCAGAATTATGTTTTGTAAGTCATTTTACTGGCAAGTTCCCTGCTAGGTTTTGAAGGACATCATGTTACATTAAGTTGGGGATTAATCTCAGGAAGTATTTAAAATCTATATGGGCCTTCCCACCAGTGTATTAAGGACAGAGCCATTGTTGGTTCATAAAGCACTCACCAGGTGGTGGACAGTACATCTGTCGCCGTCATTCAGGAGACAGAAGCTGAACTGTGAGGTGCAAAATTTAGCGAGTGAGAGTCGGGAACTGTAACAATGTTAGCCTCTCTCAGACATGTGTGTAGCACCTTTTATGTGAGAACAAATATGTCCTGGGATTCATCTTTAAGTCATCCTAATCTCGGATAAGTTTAAAGAGACAAGGAACCATGATAAAACTTTGAAAGTCAGTTAGATTTCATAAGAACAAGGACCCACCGGTAGCCCTATGGTAATGTACCGTTGAGTATAGCATATTCCGATGCTACATGCAAGACTGATGGCAATGCTCTCTTTCATTGGAGTAAAAAGAAAAAAAATATTTCCCAAAACCTTATATTTCCTTCTACAAACAGTGACAACCATTCCCAGTAACAGTAATCAACAGCTGGTAGTTTCACTTTTCCACTTTATTTTAAGGAGACATTTAAAGAAATTGTTATTCAATAAGTTCAATGACACTGCAATCGCCTCGTTTGGCGTTCTTCCTTTTACAAACGTCATGGAGACAAAAGAGCGTACATCCCTGGACACAGATAAACAAGCAAATAGTAATGAGAGAGACATGTAATACTGATAAATACGCAATATTGACTGGTTTCAGATACAAGCGGTCGAATGCTCCGAGGAGTTGACGCGCAGTGATATCCGAGCGAATGGGAGGATATTGCATAGAGTTAACTCCGATCTATGTTCGTCTTCTTGTTCTTTTGAATTTATTAAGATGATTTATCTGTTTTTATCTTTGACTTATTTTCTAAGAAATCATGTTAAAAGTTAGGTAAAATGTTTTACTTCAGGAATATGAGTAAAGACTACATATAATTCCATATGGAAGCAAAATCTAAATCCAGTTTAATCAAAAAGAGATTTCTTTTACAATCATTTTGATACCTTAACTTTTGTTTTACATACAGGAGAAGTCAAAATGGACTCTTTTGTTATCAAAATAGGAATGTAGTAAAATGCCCAATTTTGTGATATCTGCAATATGTCAAAGCACTGTCATGGTAGGCAGAAAATGAAGAATATAGGCTTGTTTGAAAAATATGTAATATTTTAATACTGTAATTTCAAAGAATCTTTTTCCTTAAGTTATCATTTACAAACAGATCCTTACTTAAACTAATTATATATGCAGCACAAGTCAATCTATAAGATTTCTTTAGGGAAACGCTATTTGAACCCGGATCCGTAATATGCCTTCCTGACCTATAGATGTAACTGGGACTGGATATACGTGTACAGACAGGGTGTATGTACTACCATACATTAAAAATAACATGTTTCTGTTACACCAACACTGATAAAACAATAGGGGGTGGAGATACACCACGGTACAATCTTATCAGGGAGGGTATAGGAGAAGGCTCTGTAGTCACGGATGGCGTCGGCAGGTGACAGTATTAGCAGTGGGAGGCATGGTTAAGTGGAAGGAGCACAAGCCAGGTTAGAACCAGAGGTAGACACTGTTAATCACTCGAGTTTAACGTCACCCTCGGGAATATCCCTCCCCTCCCGGCACACACACACAGCCGACTCCCGCCAACGGCCAGGTATGTCGTCCAGCTACAAAAATGTCGTCTGCTTACATTTCTCCAAGCGTCAGGTGGGGATTTAGGCCTCGCGCCTCGTGTACCAGATCTCGGCCTGGGGAGGCGGTATGAGACATTGGGAGGTGAGCAGTTTGTTTCCATCGTTTTAGCATTTTCTCTCTTCGGATGCACCTGTTCGTATTCAGACTTCCCATGCCATCTTTCCCTATCCCATATCTTCCAGACCAATCCCTTCGATCCACACTCGCCCTTCTCCTTCCTCACACCCCTTCCATCCAACCCACGCCTTCCATTCAACCACCCCTTCCATCTGAAGCACCCCTTCCATCGGACCACACCCCTTTTATCCACCCTTACCCCTTTGATCCAAGCCACCCCTTCCATCAAACCCACCCATTTCATCCACCCTCACCCATTGCATCCAACCCACCCCTTACATCTGACCTCACCCTTTCAATGCAACCCTACCCTTACATCTATTTACCATCCAATTGAATAGCTTGATTAGCCCCTGTGGTGCCTCTGGCCTTCTCCTTATATGGAGTTGTTTTGCTTTATCATCCCCCGAATACAAAGTATCCATAGAAAACACAGAGGGAGTGTGTATGAAAATACCTGGCGCATAGGGATATGTTGTATGCTCCGGGGCGCATACCCCGATTACAATATGGAGTAGGTGGCAACACAACAGAGAATTATACCTCAAGTTTATCTAAAAAATTTCGGTCAAAGTCGTCGCTCTTCACGAGTTTGACGCGGATTGATATGAACAAGACAAAGCCGACTGATTATCGCACAGCGTTCTGACGAGTTGGAGAACGACAAATTTGATCAAAAGGAGTCGCTTTCTGTATTTATCTTACTCCTGTACACACTAAAAGAAAAGATGACCCACTGGATATATGATGTCAAAGACCATGGAGAACAGACTGTCATACCCTTAGGGGCATGGATAACGAGTTACCAGTGTTAATCCTATGGACCAAAAATACCAGGGGTGAGATAAATGTCCAACCAAAGCCTCCAAAGTTAAGAGTTTATGGCATAGCAACTGGCATGGTGATACAACAGTGAAATTGATATGGATTTTATTTTTCAAGGTAAATTGTCCGATATGCCTTTAATGGTTTAACGCAGTAGCAACTGGTGGGTTGATACGGCAGGGAGTATCGTCTAGACGGCCTCCTGGAATCTCCCGCCACCCAGCGTGACGTTTCGTCTGGTCGCTTGATTTTTGATGACGTGTTCCCGCTCCCAGTTGCGACCGACCAATCCAATTCACAGAGCCCTTCTATTTATAGCCTTCCCAATGTCGCAGCAAGTCGATAGCGTCATCCCCCATAATCCCCTGCTTGCCTGGAAACGGTTGCATTTCCGGATCGGCTATTGATGAGTGTCGCATGCAGAATATTCCCCGGCAATTTGCATCCGGGTCGGTGTCGCCTGCATGTTTGCCCACAGAACGTCAGTGGTAGTACCGCTTAACGCCGCTAGGGGAAGGGTCGAGCTTTGGGCATGCGCAGAGGAGTTCCTGCGTTTAAGTTGGGGGACACCCAGAGCGGTGGCTGCGTATGTGGAGGGTGGATGTGGGAGGGAACCGGCCATGCATTATTTTAGCAGAAAAATAAGGCATAGACAATAGGTCGAAACAGCTGGAGAGGGTCAAGAGAATTACGACGCAGGCAAACCACCTACTCTTTTTAGAGGAACAACGGACGAACGGGATATTATTTGCTATGCCACAGGTACAATCTCATTGCTTTCTCTCAGGGTAAGGAGATCAGAAAACTACAGTTCTAAATTATATTTACAGCATGGCTAGATATGAATTAATTCATAAGAGGAAAAGTAAATCTGAATAGAGAAATACCCCAAAAAACGAGCTCGTTTGAGAATTTTTTTGCACGAGATTCTTACTCTCGTGGCGCTTCAGTCTCCAATCCTACATCTGGTTAACTCTGTTAGCTATGTGGTGGGGAAACTCCAAGCAGATCCGACAGAATTTTATGTTTTATATGTGGTAGGTAACTAGGGACTGTCCATAAATGAAGTTGTGCTATATTTTAGGGGACCATTGTTGCCCCCCACCCTCCACTTTCTTATGTATTGTCATACAACCCTCAGTTAGTTCTCGGTCTCAGGCGGAAAATACCGTAGGGGTGGCCAGAAAAGTCTATAGGATACAGAGACCCTCCCCCCATCTCACCTTTTTCCCATCATTAGTACACTATGACCTAGACCTTAATGAGCCCCAGCCCCCCCCCCCCCCCCCCCACCCCAAGCATGTCTAACCAACCAAAATCATGTCTTACAGGTGGCAAAGATGGGGTGTTAAAACATCTTGGATATAATTGTTGTAGAAGGTGGAGGTGACGACAATTGGCTTGAATACATGGAAGGCAAGATGTCAGGAACCCACAACTCCTCTTTTCATTCTCTGCGTCCCTATTTCTCTGTCTGTCTGCCTGTCCCGTTGCCTCTATAAGTCTCTGTCTATCTATCTCTCTCTATCCCTCTGTCTATCCGTGTCTCTCTGTCTCTGTCATTGTCTCTCTGTATCTTTGTCTCTGTTTCTATCTCTCTCTGTCTTTCTCTATGCCTATATCAGTCTCTGGCTACCTCTCTATCTCTTACCTATCTCCCTGTCTGTGTGTGTCTCTCTGTGTCTCTGCTTCTTTCTGTCTGTCTGTCTGTCTGTATGTCTGTATCAGTCTCTGTCTATCTCTCTGTATATGTATCTCTGTCTCTGTCATTGCCTCTCTGTATTTATAGCTGTGTATCTATCCCTCTGTCCTGTCTGTCTCCATGCTTCTCTCTGTCTGTGTTTGTTTATCTGTCTCCCTCTTTCTGGTTCTCTTTGCCTCACTTTCTGTCTCGATCTCTTTCTCTCTGTCTTATTGTCATTCTCTTCCTCTCTCTCTCTCCTTTGGACGTGGATCTCACTGTCGTGTCTGACTTCCATTCCCTCTGTGAATGACCTTAACCATGTTGGCGACCAGAGTTCCAATTTACTGCTCCCGCACACCCTCCCCGTCATTAAAAACACCCAGACCCGCCCCTGGATCAACCCGAAATGAAACCCCCACACTGGAACACCCCCCCCCCCCCCCCCCCCGGCCCCGCTCCCGACACCAACTGAGAATTCTCAGCTTCACTCCAGGCGACAAACACGCTTTATTTCCAACAATATCCATATTCATTTTTTTTTTTCATTTCAGGAGGGGCCCCAGCATCACTGACCTGTTTTGATGACGGACTTGATGAGCATGACGCCGAGGAGCAGCCGGAGGAACCCCATCTCCTCCATGGTGGGCCGTGGCGCTGGGGGCCGTCGTATCCGTACACCTATAGGTAAAACTCCAGGGTCCTCGGTGTGCTTGTAATATCCTCCGCCAGATGGCAGTATAGGTATCCACAGGAGGAGCGGGGCGTACCGGGAGGAGCAGCAGGAGGAGGAGGAGGGGGGCGGAGGAGGGTGTTTGCACCTGTAAACTCAGGTAACCACGCTGCAGCAGTTGTGTCTATCTTTCACTGGGAGTGAACGGCTTGACGATTCACCGCGCGCGCTTCCTCCAGTGTGTGTTAACTAGGATTATCGTCCAGCGTGTGGCTTGGGAACCGTGGAGGGGAATGTGGGGAGTGTGTAGGACCAGGAGGAGGTAGAGAGGACAGGGGGGGGGGTCACCTCTCTACACCTAGATACTGCCGTACCTCACTCAGTACACTGGTGGATAAAGTAGCAATAGTGGCCGCAGTTGGAAGCAGTCGTGGTGGTACTATTCAGTAGTTCTGATGACTAGTACTCACACTGGTACTCAGTAGTTCTGATGACTAGTACTCACACTGGTATTGGTGGTATTCAGTAGTTCTGATGACTAGTACTCACACTGGTATTCAGTAGTTCTGATGACTAGTAGTCACACTAGTATTGGTGGTATTTAGTAGTTCTGGTGACTAGTACTCACACTGGTATTGGTGATATTCAGTAGTTCTGATGACTAGTACTCACACTGGTATTGATGGTTTCAGTAGTTCTGATGACTAGTACTCACACTGGTATTGGTGGTTTCAGTAGTTCTAATGACTAGTGCTCACACTGGTATTGGTGGTATTCAGTAGTTCTGATGACTAGTACTCACACTGGTATTCAGTAGTTCTGATGACTAGTACTCACACTAGTATTGGTGGTATTTAGTAGTTCTGGTGACTAGTACTCACACTAGTATTGGTGGTGTTCAGTAGTCCTGATGACTAGTACTCACACTGGTATTGGTGGTTTCAGTAGTTCTGATGACTAGTACTCACACAAGTATTGGTGGTATTCAGTAGTTCTGATGACTAGTGCTCACACTAGTATTGGTGGTATTCAGTAGTTCTGATGACTAGTGCTCACACTAGTATTGGTGGTATTCAGTAGTTCTGATGACTAGTACTCACACTGGTATTGGTGGTTTCAGTAGTTCTGATGACTAGTACTCACACTTGGATTCGTGGTACTCAGTAGTTCTAGAGGAGAAGAGTACTCACACTTGTGTTGGTATTGGTGGGGGTATTCAGTAGTTTTGAAGAATGGTAGTGGTAGTAGTTTTGGTAACTCGTACTCAGTAGCCTTGATGACTTGTACTAAGTAGTTTAGATGACTAGTAGGCCTACACACACTAGTTGTGGTAGTATTTTTATGACTGGCATTCAGTAGCTTTACTGAATTGCACTCGGTAGTTTAGGTGACTAGTACACACGCTAGTTCTGGTAGTAGTTTTGATGACTTGAATTCACTAGCTCAGATGACTATTACACTAACTAGTTGTTGTAGTAGTTTGGGTGACTTGCATTCAGTAGTTTAGATAACTAATACACACATAAGTTGTGGTAGTAGTTCTGCTGACGTGTACCCAGTAGTTTAGATGACTGGTACACACACTAGTTGTGGTAGTAGTTTGGTAACTGGTACTCAGCAGTTTAGATGACTAATACACACACTAGTTGTGGTAGTAGTTTTGCTGACTTGTACCCTGTAGTTTAGATGACTGGTACACACACTAGTTGTGGTAGTAGTTTTGCTGACTTGTACCCAGTAGGTTAGATAACTAATACACACATTAATTGTGGTAGTAGTTTGGTAACTGGTACACAGTCGCTCTGATGACTCGTATTCACAATGTACATGCCCTGCTCACAACTACTTGTGATCTGATTGGTTTGACCGTCGTCAGGGCGACCAGAGACCGTCTCAGGGCCGGAGCTCGCCGGAGCTCGCAGGCTGTGAGGGCGGCGTGGCCGGGACCGGGCCGGGGTCTTGGCGCTGACCGGAGAGAAGGGCCCTGTCGAGGCGTGAGCGGGTAGAATAGCGTGCGGTGTGATAGGGCTGAGGTGTGACAGACTCTCAGGTTAGAGTCGCACCTGTTGCCACAGCCTCAAACCTCTATCTGTACTTAAAGGGCGTACAAGCCCACTATTCCCCGGTGGGGTGTTCCGGAGGGAGATGGAGGGTGATATGGGGGATGTGGTGTAAGACGGGCGGGATGGGTTTTCTACGGGATCTGAGCACACAAGATTATTACACTACGAGAAACACAATCCAGGTGGCGCTCCGGTCAAGGCTGGTTTGACTCTGTGTAGATGACGTCAGAGGGAACGCGCGTGCACTGCCGTATTTGCACGCGTTGTGACGTATGCACGAATGTGACGTAAGGAAGATGATGACGTATGCACGTGCCGTGACGTATGAACGTATGTGACGTAAGCACGTTGGTGACGTAAGCACGTTGGTGACCTATGTATGTGCCGTGACTTATACACGTGAATGACGTAAGACATACGTATCGCTGTGACGTATGCACGTTCTGTGACGCGTACACGTGTATTACGCGAGCCCGTGCTGCGTGGTTTGCACGTGCCTTTCTTTATACGTATGTCCAGACGTGAGGGCTGTGGAGAAGTGAGGGATTTATCTTATGGCATACCGATATAACGTAGGCCTCTACGGGACGGCAATGCTGTGTACCGCACCTGGAGGGGCACGGGAGGACGGGCGGGCTGGCCCGGGCCTAGCCGGGGGACGGGGCCTTGGTGCCCGGCCTCAGCTGTCGGCGACCCGTCCCCGGTGGAGCAGCTCCCATAACTCGGCGAGCAGGTCCTATAAACAACGACGACGGCGACAAACTCCCAGTAGTAACCACCCTGTCCTGCAGCCCCCTCGTGGAGTCCCCAGTCGGCGGCGATGTACCTGCCTTGTACCTCGGTACAGGCGTTGTATGGTCCAACAAGTCCCACAGTCTACATCAACAAGGGAGACCGCACTCCTCAGAGCATCAAGTCCAGGCACGTGTGGTGCTGCTCATGGTGGTGATGTCAATGGTCCTGGTGGTGCCATGTTGGTGGTGTACTACCAGTCCTGGGTTCTCTCTGTGTGTAGGGAGGCGAGTGTATAAATATCTGTATTTTAACTGTGAGCAGCACAGGAGAAGGTGATGAGATGAAGGAGAGGATAAAAGAGGCACTGTGAGTTGCTCCCTCACTCAGTCGCCGGCGCTTTTACCACCTACCTCCTGCCACTCTCTACCACTGCTCACATCCAAGGCACACGAGCCACGACGTCCCACGCACCATGAACCTGCTGCTCGGGGGGTTGGTGTCCTTACAGCACAGAGCAGCTCACAATGAACTCAAAACTAGGCGCAAAACTTTCTATATAACACTGTGGGTGGATGCTGCGGCGTCCGAGCCGGGATATATATATGATGCTGGTGGTGGTGAAGTAGAGAGGAACCACCTAGATGTGGGTACAGAGACTCACACACGCGCGCGCACGTACAGAGAATAGGTGTGTGTGTGTGACATCAGAGCGGAAAGAAGAGGACGCCCGGGGGGCTGGCTCCATGCTCTGCAGGCTGGTTGCCGGCCTCTCACTGCCTACAGACCGCCGAGCGCGCGGGACCTGCCGCCAGTTCGCACCCGTACCGCCAGGAGGCGGGAGCGCCGCAGCCACGCCCCCTGGTGTGCTAGCGGTGAAGTAAAACCGAACGCTGAGTGGAGAGGCGGCGGAGTATGTGTTTGGAGACAGTACCGAACCGGCATCATTTGCAACGCTGGGCTCTCTGGAACGTTTCTACTTTTAAGACAATATCAATGTTTTTTAGAACATACGCTGGTGTTTTTGTATGGACTTGGGAGCAAACTATAGTGGGGATGATTAGAACTAGTATCGATGACAACAGGCTAGGTTAAAAGGAGTAAATGGGAGTCCGATTTTAACTTGACACTGGACACCATTGTGTAGGCTACAGTTTTCTATAGATTTCGAGCACGGGACACGCCCAGATACGGTGCCTTTTTAAAGCGTGCTTGCACGCGCTAAATACATCATCTAGAGGTTAGAGTCAGGGTTAGATTCAGAGTTAGAGTGGTCTCATTGAACTTTCAGTGTGCTTCCAGAAAACTATCCCTTTACTATCTGCATGCTGTTCACTATGATAGTGAGAACAGAGGAGGGAGCCAGTGTCTCAGGGTCTTAGAGGTGTGCCCAGCTGACCATGATCAATCACTCAAGACCAAAATACCTCATTGACCCACTGTTGATTGATATGTTTTGATCCTAGACTCAGGCAGTTAGAGAAATGACAAGTTAACTGGGTGCAGGTGGATTACAGAAAACTATCCATAGGCTAAATCTGACTCAAACCTTTTAATTGTTATTCATTTATAATAGCACGCTCATTCATCTGTGGTGAACATACTTTAGGCTCCTAGTTTAGGGAGAGGTTGTAAATACTTTCAGCGTGCAGCACACACTAGGCTACGCCTTTATGATCTGCATGACATCTATAGGGAGCCAAAGTGAATCCGCTAAAACCGCAGGTCTATACCCTTACTGAAAACACCATTTCTGGAGGCCGGTAAGAAAGAGGCTTAGTGCTAAAGCTATGGGGGTTCTAGGCTAGAAAGCCCAGAATTCGGGTACACGATGCATTGCCCAGCTAAGTTGACAATGGGTCTCAGGTAGATGTTTAACTATTTCAAACGTTCTGAGGGTATATATGATAAAAAATAAAAAACAATACAGTGCAGGCTAGATTTTCGATTTTGATCTCGTTTTCTACTATTGAAGTGTACTTTATACCACAATCGTCTCTGAATAAATTTGCCTCGAAGCTACGATGACAATTGTTAAGTGTATCAAAAATATGCATTTAAAAGATTGGAGAATGATACATATAATCTCCAACCTATAGAGTCAAATTACTGAGGGCCACTCTCAGGAAATGGTGCTTGGATCATGGGTATCTACAGTTTTAATGGGGCCACTTGGGCTCCCTATGTGGCATTTTTATGGCCCAAAAGTCCAGTGAGGCTTAATGTCTTACAAGAGTGCCCAGCCGACCATTCTCAGGCTAAAATACCTCCATGACCTACTGGTGCTTGACATGTTTTTACCCTGCAGATGCAGGTGTAGAACTGACTAATTGGCTCTGTGACATGTGGGTTAGAGCAAATGACCCACTGACAGGATAAATCCCAAAACTTGTATTTGTTCACTTCTGGAATTCCACGCTCATTCATCAAAGACAAACATACCATTTGTTTCTAGTTACTATCACTGTCCCTGAGGCTTAGGGGCGTAAATTCTATGTTATTTGATAGTTGTGCAGGAATCATGGTCTTGCCGTTCAGTGCCACCATACGGGAGAACTATACATGTAGGCCTATGCCTAATCATATTCGATCATGTGAACCTACACTAAATGAACGAATCATGCACAAAGAAAGATTGAAAAGACCAGTTCAATTATAGAGGAGCTGATGGTAATAATAACTAATTCTAACAAAGATCGTCAATAAAAAAGCTCCAAACGAAAAAAAAATATGCAAAGCTGGATTCAGCCAAACAACCTGGCATCCAGGCATGCACTGCATCATCTTATATGGCGTGTTCAATAGGTGTTCTCACATACATGGTTTATTATATACTGCACCTTTGCAGGAATGTCTCACACTTACTGGCCAGCTGTACGGATTTCATTCTACACACTGTGCACGAAATAATAGTTTGTGCACTCCTTACCCCGTCACTTGTTTTAAAATGGCATTTTCAATGATTTCCTGATATATGATAATAAGGAGATATAGTAAGTGTGTCTGAATTACATCTGTTGAATACTACTTGTTATTTTGGTCGGAAAAATCACCTTGTTCTTCGAACTCATGAATTGTTTTCGACGAAAACAACTCGGAACAGATTTCATACAGGCACACTAACCATGTCTCCATAAAGCACTACCACCTATGTGAGGGAATTCATGAGGACCCCAAACTGTCACCTACAACCCGGACAAAAAACTATTCAAACCTGAATGTTTCTGATAGGTTCATGTACATATTGATAATCGTAGTGGTAGATGTCTGGTCACATGTATCTAAATGTGGGAACAAACTGTGGGAATAATCTGCAGCCTTTTAATGCTGCACTTGCTTAACTTCCCATCTATGAATATATTATTTGAGTCTATAGTGAATGCCAAGACATACCAAAAGAATGACTAGAAAATCTAAAATCATTTCATTACCATTTACCATGTCTCCA
The DNA here is from genome assembly GCA_950022655.1 of Alentia gelatinosa. Classification (NCBI taxonomy): domain Eukaryota; kingdom Metazoa; phylum Annelida; class Polychaeta; order Phyllodocida; family Polynoidae; genus Alentia; species Alentia gelatinosa. The sequence goes on from OX465593.1 coordinate 23,775,761, forward strand.
TTTGCTAACCACCTAATCGAGGCCACAAGCCTATGTACTATGTATAATCACAAATTTTGAATACTATTGGATTGTTATCATAAGTGTCAATTTACCGTCTGATGGATGAGCCACATTGAGCTGGAATTTTGTAAGACAGGCCCAGACCCTAAATCTCTCCAGGATAAATAAACAAACTAAAAAAAAAAACAAAAAAAAACAACAAAAAAAACCCTGATATCTTCATGTACAAATAATAAAAGAGAAATAAGCCTTATCACTCTTGTTAATATTAACTCCAGAATGGTTGCTGCACTTACTATCACGGAGGTGTGACCAAACTGCCTGGCATATTCAAATTAAACAATGTATACAGGTGCAATGATATGGAATAATTCATCTGCTCTGCTTCGGAATATTCAAACGTATAACCAGTTTTTAAAAGATAAGGTAATGTCTTATAAGGTAGGCCTAATGTCAATCCTACTACAATCAGAATAATACATCACGGACACACATCCACATATATACACATCGACCTTCTTTGTAGACATCAATACACTACAATAGACATGTTTCCACAGGTCGGTATCGCACATTCCTATATACCTATGGCTGTACACTCTATGCTTACACCACGCTCTGGGGGGTGGAGTAACTATCTGATACTACCCAAGGTTGGTATACTACCCAAGGTTGCCGTATACTACCCAAGGTTGACATTTAGACCAATCAGATTGTCTCTTATTAAACCACATTTGAAGGTATATAGGAATAGGGAAACCAAGTACCAGTGAAAGGAAGTCAAAATTACTCGGTAAGGCTTGGAAAAATTACTGCCCGCGGCCAGGGCCTTGGGCAGTAATTTTTCCAAGCCTTACCTCGTAACTTTGACTTCCTTTCACCGGAACATAGTTTCCCTCTATTCCCTGCTTAGTTACACAATGCCTGCAGCCAAACTACCCCTGACAACGTTCTGTTTTTGCATTGCAGGACTGAGGTCATGAGCGTTATACGTTTGTAGTACCTGCTTAGAATCTCTCCAGAGGGAGTTGGGAAATTGCATCATATTCTACGGTATTCCAGCTACAATCACTACGGTTCAACTACGTGGAGAATACGGCCACATAGATCGAAAGCATGGTATGTTGTATTTATTACTCACCTTTTGACTACATGTAATTATTATGAAAAAAGTCTTAATATGATTAGAAATTCAATGCAAGCGCCATGCATTGTTTATATAAAATATTTCCTATACTTCCGATCAGGTGGCCCAAATAGCCGTATTCTCCTAGGCGAAAACGGCTTTCCGTATTCTACTCAGTAGCTATCTGTAGGCTCCATATGCTTAGTATAGAGACTCCATATAGGGGGGGGGGGAATAAAGATTAATATTGCCTCAGTAATATTCCAGATAGGGCTTATATTATACAGGAAGACCACAAGCGGCTAGACAGTTAGAGCATGACAATCTTACCTATCTTTATCTATAGAAACAGGGACAACAGTCAACTATGCAGTTTATATTACACAGAATTGTTATCACAATACTTTACCTCGTCCCAAAGTTATATCTTATGTTAAACATCTGCCTTTCTTTCACAACCAACGTTCACACTGTAAAGGGGGGGGGGGGCGTCCATCAACCACGACAAGGCTACGACAATGGCTTTCCGACAAGGTTCACAACAGGCCCACGATTGAAAGGGTTGTTGTAGCCTTGTCATGGTTGGTGGACCCTAGTTCCCGACAAGAGGCTACGACAAGGCCACGACAGGCTGCGACATGAAGCTTGTCAGGGGCCTGTCGGGGGCCTTCCGACAAGGTTACGACAAAATCGAACATGTTCAATTTTGGAGCCTTGTTGTGGCGTGTCGTGGCATGTCGGGAGGTTGTCGCAGAGGTCTAGGAAGAATATTTAGGTGGAGCGTGCAACCTACGACACGTCCCGACAACGCTGTCGCAGAGCTCCCCTTCTCACGACAAGGCTACGACAAGGCGCCGATTGGGACTTTCTTGTCGGGGCTTGTCGGAACCTTGCCGTGGTTGGTGGACGCCACCCTTAAGTGTGAAAGCTTGGAAACGCATTGCACTCGCCTAAACTGGCCAGTGTTTGACTCAGCAACGCTTTGTCGAAGCTACGCACCGGAGGCGGCGGTGAACGATAAAAATACAATTCCAACAGTGGGAATATGTAAGTCAATTTTAGGGGTTCACGTGGCAACATTTCCAAACTGGCAAACTATACTTTGTTACATGCCAAAGGATTCATACATAGGCTAAGACTTTTCTACTCCAATAATCTAGGTGTTACAATATTTATAAAGGAACTGAAACGGTGGATTTTATTGGAAAAAAATTACCTGTATGAATCTCAATGAGATGCTCAAATTTAAATCCTTAGAAAAAAATAACGGAAATACTGTGAAATATCCAAGCAGATTTACCAATGAATTGGATATGAAAGGGATGATAGATAACAAAGTATCTGAATGGGAAGCGATTTTTGTTTCAAAAATCTCTCTATTAATGCATTTCATTGTTATAAAATCAAGCAACCCTTGGTATTTGTTTTCTGGTACATCATTTATTTAAATAGAGTGGCTGGTTTTCATCACATAGGTTGTCTCTGTAAGTTTACAATCTGTATTTGCTGTACGTAGATTGAAAAATATAAAACAATAGCTTTATTATGCTCCACCTAAAAACAGGACAACTGAATGGGGTCTAATCTTGTCTTTCATTATTGTCTATTCACTTATTTCCGCCAAAATAATTGTAACAATCATACTATACACAGTTATTACTGTGATTATTCTCGTGTGATATGTGATGGTCTCAATGTATAATGTACTGTTCTGTCCACTAGATTGTATATCTACTTAGGAGTTTATATCCTCTCTCCTTCCAACACACGGAACGAGAGATTATCCTACCCCTAATAAAAAACTCCATAGGCTTAACATTGGGTCACTGTATTCGGTCTGGAGTTCAGAAAAATGAAAAATATCGCTCTAGTGGGATACACTTGACAAATGACGTCATTTGTTAATGTAGAAGTAATTTAGACGGGTGGGGTAGGATAACTTCTAAACCAAACTCGAGTTAGTTGTGTCATTGTTCATTGCACTCTAGCAAGATCGCGTATTACTGCTCTTGGCTTGACCTCGCGCAGTAATACGCGATCTTGCCGTCGTGCGATAAACAACAACATGACTAACTCTTGTTTGGTTTCTCCATACAATCTGAAAAGGACCTACACTCTGATGAGAGAACTCTCTCCTGCCACAAACAAACGAAACTGAATATGTTGACTTATTCTAACGGATTTTTTTTTCGCCTTCTAAATTTACATATCGAAAGTATGAACAGAGACTGAAAATGGGTGGCGACTTTCACACGTTAGAGTTGACTAGTTAGTGAGGTATTATTTAGAATTTTTATCTTTTGAAAAAAAGAATTACGGGAGCATGCTATATGTTAGACCACAAAAAGTAAGCGATGAATTGTAATATGTAAGAACATATCGAAAACGGACGAGTTGTTACGAGCTTGAATTATCTAAAATGGATAAATAAACACTGCTTTTATTTCAAAAAGACAAAACTTGTATGGTTGTTCTTTTTGAGCGTGGGCCACATGCTCATATACGCTGCTTAAAGACTGCGCTTGCGCAGAAATCTAACCCATCACCATTTGTGTGCTAACACTGTGACATTGGAAAAGGAGCAGAGGGCATAGGGCCAGTGTCTAATTAGTGTCTTAGGGGCACGTCCAACTAATCATGACCAATCACTAGAGACCAAAATTCCTCATTGACCCACTGGTGCATGACATAATTGGATCTTAGACAGGCAGTTGTTGAAATGGCAAATTGACTGGGTGCAAGTTTGTTACAGAAAATGACCCATAGACTACATATAACCCAACCGTTTTAATTATTAATTTATAAATATATGCTCATTGATCAATGAAGGATACACAATTTGCTCCTAGTTCTGGTAAAGAACTTATTCTTCTTCAGTCAGCGATGTACTGACATTTTTTTCTAGATAAAACCCGCAAGGGAAAAACTAGGAAAAATCATCAAACAAGTACATGTATGAATATGTTGGGATATTTCTGTTCTGAAATTCATGTAATAACAATCAGTCATGAAGCAACAGTGTGAATGTGTGGGCTATTCCTGTTCTAACAGTCATGAAGCAATAGTGTGAATGTGTGGGCTATTTTAGTTTTAAGAATCATGAAGTAACAGTGTGAATATGTGGGATATTCCTGTTCCAACAGTCATGAAGCAACAGTGTGAATGTGTGGGCTATTTCTGTTCTAACAGTCATGAAGCAACAGTGTGAATGTGTTGGCTATTCCTGTTCCAACAGTTATAAAGTAACAGTGTGAATGTGTGGGCTATTCCTGTTGTAACAGTCATGAAGTAACAGTGTGAATGTGTTGGCTATTCCTGTTCCAACAGTCATTAATTAACAGTGTGAATGTGTGGGCTATTCCTGTTGTAACAGTCATGAAGCAACAGTGTGAATGTGTTGGCTATTCCTGTTCCAACAGTTATAAAGTAACAGTGTGAATGTGTGGGCTATTCCTGTTCCAACAGTCATGAAGTAACAGTGTGAATGTGTTGGCTATTCCTGTTGTAACAGTCATGAAGCAACAGTGTGAATGTGTGGGCTATTCCTGTTCCAACAGTCATGAAGCAACAGTGTGAATGTGTGGGCTATTTTTGTTTTAAGAATCATGAAGTAACAGTGTGAATATGTGGGATATTCCTGTTTTAAGAGTCATGAAGCAACAGTGTGAATGTGTGGGCTATTTCTGTTCCAACAGTTATAAAGTAACAGTGTGAATGTGTGGGCTATTCCTGTTGTAGCAGTCATGAAGTAACAGTGTGAATGTGTGGGCTATTCCTGTTTTAAGAGTCATGAAGTAACAGTGTGAATGTGTGGGCTATTCCTGTTCTAACAGCCATGAAGTAACAGTGTGAATGTGTGGGCTATTCCTGTTGTAACAGTCATGAAGCAACAGTGTGAATGTGTGGGCTATTCCTGTTTTAAGAGTCATGAAGTAACAGTGTGAATGTGTGGGCTATTCCTGTTCTAACAGCCATGAAGTAACAGTGTGAATGTGTGGGCTATTCCTCTTTTAACAGTCATGAAGTAACAGTGTGAATGTGTGGGCTATTCCTGTTCCAACAGTCATGAAGCAACAGTGTGAATGTGTGGGCTAGTTTTGTTTAAGAATCATGAAGTAACAGTGTGAATATGTGGGATATTCCTGTTTTAAGAGTCATGAAGTAACAGTGTGAATGTGTGGGCTATTCCTGTTCTAACAGCCATGAAGTAACAGTGTGAATGTGTGGGCTATTCCTCTTTTAACAGTCATGAAGTAACAGTGTGAATGTGTGGGCTATTCCTGTTCCAACAGTCATGAAGCAACAGTGTGAATGTGTGGGCTAGTTTTGTTTAAGAATCATGAAGTAACAGTGTGAATATGTGGGATATTCCTGTTTTAAGAGTCATGAAGCAACAGTGTGAATGTGTGGGCTATTTCTGTTCTAACAGTCATGAAGCAACAGTGTGAATGTGTTGGCTATTCCTGTTCCAACAGTTATAAAGTAACAGTGTAAATGTGTGGGCTATTCCTGTTGTAGCAGTCATGAAGTAACAGTGTGAATGTGTTGGCTATTCCTGTTCCAACAGTCATGAAGCAACAGTGTGAATGCGTGGGCTATTCCTGTTGTAACAGTCATGAAGCAACAGTGTGAATGTGTGGGCTATTCCTGTTTTAAGAGTCATGAAGTAACAGTGTGAATGTGTGGGCTATTCCTGTTTTAAGAGTCATGAAGTAACAGTGTGAATGTGTGGGCTATTCCTGTTCCAACAGTCATGAAGTAACAGTGTGGATGTGTGGGCTATTCCTGTTCCAACAGTTATAAAGTAACAGTGTGGATGTGTGGGCTATTCCTGTTGTAACAGTCATGAAGTAACAGTGTGAATGTGTGGGCTATTCCTGTTCCAACAGTCATGAAGCAACAGTGTGAATGCGTGGGCTATTCCTGTTCCAACAGTCATGAAGTAACAGTGTGAATGTGTGGGCTATTCCTGTTCCAACAGGCATAAAGTAACAGTGTGAATGTGTGGGCTATTCCTGTTCCAACAGTCATGAAGTAACAGTGTGAATGTGTGGGCTATTCCTGTTCCAACAGTCATGAAGTAACAGTGTGAATGTGTGGGCTATTCCTGTTCCAACAGTCATGAAGTAACAGTGTGAATGTGTGGGCTATTCCTGTTCCAACAGTCTAGTAACAGTGTGAATGTGTGGGCTAATCCTGTTCCAACAGTCTAGTAACAGTGTGAATGTGTGGGCTATTCCTGTTCCAACAGTCTAGTAACAGTGTGAATGTGTGGGCTAATCCTGTTCCAACAGTTTAGTAACAGTGTGAATGTGTGGGCTATTCCTGTTCCAACAGTCTAGTAACAGTGTGAATGTGTGGGCTAATCCTGTTCCAACAGTCTAGTAACAGTGGTTAGCTGTGGGTCAAAACCTTTGATTCCTCTGTGAGACTTGAGACGACAGAGCACCCTCCCCCGCTAGTGACCAGGAGGTAGTACAATCTACCTCCTCCGCCACCAGCCTCACCTGGCTCAGCCATGCAGGTACAGGAGGAAGACTCTGTTTGGAGAGTGTACACGGGAGGCTGAGGCTCTCTCACTCTCTATTCCTGGCGGCATGTTCCTGAAATAGCCGGCGCTCCGTCAGAGAGGGTGATGATGGGCCGTCGGCGCCCACAGAGTGGCGGAGGTGTGTGTGGGTCGGGGGGAGGGGGGGGGGGGGGGACGGGGGGCACGAGGCTCAGCCGGCGGTCACTCTCCAGGCCGAGGTTTTGTTAGCCGGCTGCATTCAGGTGCTACATGAAATACGGAACAATGAAAGTGTAAGCAGCCTCTTCTAACGCCATGTGTGAGCCAGGGAGGAGGCAGGTAACCTAAACCTGCACATATACACCACTGCCGATAGTGTTTGACTCTAGGTGGCGCCTCTCACGCTTTAGCAGGTAGCTTCCTGACCCTAGTCTTTGTTATCATGTTATGTGCTGTAAGTACACATGTATTAAGTAGGTGATAGAGAAATATCCTACTCCTGGTGTATGGGATATCAAAGATATATCCTACGACTCATCCTGGTGCCCGTGGCGGGTCTCACTTCCTGAACAACGAGTGTGTATTAGCAGTTAAACGCGAGTTGAATATTCAGCAGTTCCTTGATTAAATACAGATGACATCATAGTTAAACCTGAGCTGACATCTAGTAGTGTGGATCGCTATTTACCATAGAAAACGGGGGGAGGGGGTCCATGTTGTTACCACCTATCGTTATTGAGAATACTAGCGACTTTGTCGCTAGAAGTCCGTCTACATCACTATAGAGCCTATGGACACGCTATCTGGTGGGTATTGGCCGCATTACGGCCATCAGTCTCCACAGCTATTAACGTTAGGGGAAGCATGGCAGATCATGAATATTCAAATGAGCGGTGATGGCCAAAACTATGATAGACTTTCAGTGTTTTATTCCAGCGTGATTTAGGGACCAGCAAAACATGCGCCATCATTAAATGGCGGAGGCTGTCAGAGGCTTGTCTCAGGGTAAGGAGATCTCAAAACTACAATATAAAATTCTGATTTTAGCATGGCTAGAAATACATCATAAGAGAATAAGCACAGATGAGTAGAGAAGTACAAAAAGGAACAACTGGTTTGAGTTTTTGTGCACATGAGAATCTCACTCTCGTGGCAGTCCAATCTCCATGGACAGGTCTGGTTCTGTCTAACTCTATGTGGGGGAGCAACTCCAAGCAGATCCTGTCGAAATCGTGCCTTTTTATATATGGTAGGTAATCAGACAAGAACGTTTTCAATCAAATAGTCAGACGTGATATGATCCGCAAATGATCTGCCGCGGTTTGTAGGTCCGCGTAAAAAGTGAACCGATCCACATTCCTCCACTCTTTTAATTTTTTTTAATTTTCGGTATTTATCCTGCAAGAACATCGGCTATTCAGCCGGTATGAAGTGTCCTTACAGTACAGTACTCTTGTCTTTGTTCAGCTTAGCACCTGCAGCCTGTTGAAAAAAGTTCAAAGGTATCAATAACTTCTTTGACAGAACTTTCGTTGTTTACAACTATCTATTTGGTTTTTCATCTTTTCCACATAAAGAATCCTAGAGCAGACCCGATCCCCTTCAGCTGTATATTTAAGGAATTCAGTCAATTCCTCCTTGCTATTTCTAAATCCACTGTGAACCAACCAGGATAGCGTATCTCTAATCTATTACGGACTTTGACTCGTTCCTCCAGACCCTATTGACCCTTCTTTCTTTACCTAGCTAAGCGTTTGGAGTGAAAAATGATCAACTCCTTGAATGTAATCTTACAATGCTCCCACCATACCAAGTCCTTCTTCACAGTTTTTTACAAAGAATCCCACAAGGATGTTATGTCTCCTGAGAACTCCACATCATCCAATACAGAAGTGTTGCACTTCCAAAAGCCCTTGCCATGAAACTGGTCAGTAACATTTTCAAAATCTACAATAACCATATCATGATCAGACAAAGTACATGGAATAACCTGCACCTTTCCTACAAATTCCATAAGGTCTGAGTTAGCATAAAAGCGATCTAGTCTGCGATGGAAATTATAACCGTGATAAGTGTAGGCCCTAGCTAAAAGATATTTAGACCGAAAACAGTCCTCCAGAAGAAAGTTGTGCTTCAAAACAAGTAGTTCCTCCCATCCTACTGAAGGCCTATGACCACCACCGATTTTGTCTGACTCGATATTCTCAATACAATTGAAGTCACCACCAATAATAACATTCTTATGACCTCTGAGATAATAACGAAGAGAATCAAGGAAGACTTTCCGTTCTGTGCCATCATTTGGTGCATAAACATCAAGAAGGGTGAAGGGAACCCCAGAAACCTGAAAATCGGCAATCAGAAGCCGACCCTCATCATCATTGCCTACCACATATAAAACGTGTAGATTTCCGTAATATCCGCTTAAAGTTGCTCCCGTACATAGAGACATAGTGAACCCGACCTAGGCCTGGAGATTGAATGCCCACGAGAGTGAGATTCTCGTGCAGTACTAAACTGTAAACTGCTACTCTTTTTTGTATTTCAATACTCAGACATACGTTTTCTCTTATGATTCATTTCACACCATGCCAAAATCAAAGTTTAGTATTGTAGTTTTCTGATCTATTTTTCTCGTGAGAAACCAATGAGATCTCAACTTTCGCTGGTAGCCCTATCAAAATTCCACTGATTACCCTCCCCCCAAACAGCCTAAGTATTTGGCCCAGATTGATCATATGTCTCTGTGGAGTTGTCAGCAGAGCGTTGGGCTGGGAATGCGAGTGTCGCGGGATCCTATCCCGCTATTGTCAGTCCGATATCTCGTTTTTCTGAATTTTTCCATTGGACTCGACGAAGTCGCTAGTACCTAATTAATATGGAGAGCCATGCCTCTGCTGAGATTTGACCCTGGCCTAAATAACCTGTGCAGTTTAGAGAGGAGGCAAGAAAACTTTCCTTATCCTTCTTTACCAAATGAGTTTCCTGCAATAGAAGTATGTCTACATAATGCACAACCAAAAAAACAGCTAATTGAGAAATCTTTTTCCTACTCCTTAAACCCCTGATATTTAGTGTACCAATTCTGATTCTTAAATTTGGGAGGATACCCTTGAACTGACCTTTTTCTTTTTGACCTCTGCCTTACTTTCTTGATCATATCAAACTTACCCCAAAAGATGGAGATCCACGAGGATAAGACACCAAGCTGGCTGCAACACAAACTTCCATCGAGATCACTCCCAGCTCTTAAAGAGGGACAAAGTGTGAGGACATATGACGACAACTCACAGAAATGGCAACCGGCAGTTGTCAATTCCAAGAGTGGACAACCAAGGTCGTACATTCTTGGCACCCCATCAGGTGCCCAGTACCGCAGAAATTGCAGAGATATCAGGACCACTGGAGAGACCTTCTATTTTGGTGTTGAGATCCCTACTCAACCAGCCATGCAGGACAAGCCTGTCGGTGTTTCAGTCGCAGTTACAGTTACACTAACTCGTAACCCACCTCAAATAAAGCCAAACCAATATGCCACCAGAAGTGGTTGATCAATTGAACCAAAAGAGAGACTAGACTTATGAACTTTCAAAATTCTTCATAAGAAGGGAGATGTAATGATATGATATATATCACTAGTCTATATGTACACTGTATTTACCTTACATGACAGCACTGCCTACTCAGTGATACCACCTAGTGTTAGATATGTGAACTAACATACATGTATGGTGCTGCCACCTAGTGTCAAATATGAAGCAACTCCATATCCCATAAGGCTTAGAAATAAACATCTTGCTCTGCTTAGCTCCACCATGTAGTTCAGACATACTTTATATTTCTCTTCAATATCCAGTCATATCCTAAGTACCCTTTACCCATCTAAACATAAACTCTTATACTACTGAAAGAGGAGGAGAGTTAGCTGTTACCTGTCTGCCGTGGACTTCACTCTGCCCTGAGAGGGGAGTATGGAACTGCCCGACGCTTTCCCATAAGTCATTGTGCAGTCACGTGGAACCAGAGTAAAAAAAGGAGAAAAACAAATGAGATACTGAAATTACTGGTGCTAAGCTCTAATAGCCTCGAAACCCAATAAGTATCCAGCTACCACCTTGCATGGTGTCTCCAGTGCCAGGTAAGTATGATTAATTTGGGTACCCCAGCAGATCTCATACTCTCTCAAGTGAGAAGAAGTTGGTGTATCTATAGATTGATCATGTGTCCTACTGGCCATGTTATATGGCTGTTTTGATAGATGACTGCCAATACTGTTCCACATCAGATATCTCACCATTTATTATGGAACACACTGTTGCTTATTGACACACTCTGTCACCGTGAGATTACATCAAGAGATTTGTTAACTGTGTGGGAGAGTGATACAGTGCTGCCATCTGCTGTCAGGTTTCTGCTCTACCCTAGGAGGTCCTCCTGTTAGAGAAATGTTACAGAATGAGACAGTATATCCCAATGGCTGCTAGTCTGTCAGTGACCATATATATAGCCATGTTTGTTTTGTTTTGATTTAACGTCCAGTGAACCATTACCAGACTTTCTCAAGGTTCTTTTACACCACGAGGGTGGTGATCGAATCTAAGTGGTGAATTTAGGTAGAAAATCTCAACCCCTACACATTTACCCAGGTGAGAGTTCTTTTACTTCCCACACCACATACACGTACATGGTATGAGAAGAATTGGCCTTTGATGTAGCAGTGAATCTACCACTACTGGGGGTGGGACTCGAACCCACAAAGTCCTACATCCTTGGGGTTTCAAGTCCAGTGCCCTAACTGCTGAGCTAACTCCCCAGCCCCATATGGCCATGCAGATACAATTCATGGTAATATATAATATATTGCCTACCAGTCATCCACATTTGGGATGATGGCAAGTGTAAACCCAACCGTAGTGTAGCCAATCTGGTCTGGATCGTATTGGTAAACCTGCTATGATAAATGTCTTTACCGATAGTTTATAATTCTCTATACGTACATATTCATGGATTATACTTTTTCTGATGTTCCAGATAGACTCTGCGAGTATTGTCCGTTTCTATTGAATTGACTTATATATAACTAGTGGTTTTTTGGTGGTAAGATACTTGCTAAGACACAGCATTTATTGTAACCTTATTTTGGTTCAATTCTACACTAGCCGTTTCTTTTGGATCAGCTCAAATACTTTAGTCCATGTCAATTACCAAACAAAAGATAAACGCTAAAACATGCATTTTTTCAACATTTATTGACAGCTGTCAAAATATTTTCCAATATCTTAACGTCGGCACTTTAAAGAGTTTCTCAGTGCCAACGTTCTGCTTGGGAGCAGAGAGGGACCTGTACACAGGACTTACATCTATAAATGTGATTCACTCGGTTCATAACCTTGGAAGAAACAGTGAACTTTCATATACACTACATTAGGCTTGGTTGCGTTCACCCGATATTGGAGCAGCATACATCGGGCCCTAGTCGGGTCATGATTGGGTGACTAGTCGGTGGAACAACGATAACAGCTGCCAGTTGAGGTAAGGAAAAACGTGAAAATATTTTCATGTGGAATTTACTGTCTCAGATAGACCGGGAAAACATATCAGTGTTAGCCAGGGAATGGGGCTGAGGGGGTGTGGAGAGGTTGACATAAATGTTTTATTAGCATGAATAAGGCTGAATTTATACAATCTATGTTTCACACATGAAAAGAGAATTTTATGAACTGGAAATGAAAACAAGGATTTCCATGGAAAAGTGAAAAGCTGCCATCTCTGGCTACAATTACGATGGCCCCAAATTACGAGTTAACCAGGATGCCGTGATACAGTCGGCCGATTCCACCAACACACACAATGTAGCAAGATTTGGCCCGATTTGGTCGTCTTGCTAGATCGGGCTAGGATTGAATCATCGCGTGCCTATTTGTCGCGATGTGTCTGGAGGTGTAGCGGTGGTGGAGCACCAAAATATACATCCGACACCACTCGCCAACGTTTTGAGACAAGTGAGGTACGACACATTGTGACACAGTAAGACACTACAAGACATACCAAGATATACCACGGCAAATCCATCCTGTTGGTGGAATCGGCCCTTAAGAGGGCCATAAAACCAATCATGAAATTCCCATCATCTGAACAATATTCACAGCACTGTGCTTTAACTCATTTTTTAAAGACTTTTATTTAGGCCGGCCTATGCGCGGGTGAATATATCCGCTGGTTTTAATGCATGACCAATTACTAATCTTGACGTATCTAATAATCCTATTGTTTCTTAAAATACCTGTGCTAACGTGATGTGTCCCACCATTGGAAGACCTAGTTCACAAGCCAGAATGGGATTTATGAATTAAGAAAAATAAGAAGAAGTGAAAATATATAAAAAGATGGGGACCACGGACAGGCAGTGTTCCCGACCAGTAGCCGATCATGACCTGTTCCACAATTGGGAAAATGGAACCAAATTCTACACTTCACCTCTTTCTGTGTTGCTTCTCCGAACAGTTTATCTACTATACAAAAATAAACATCGAGCATCAGAAAAATAACTATATACATAAATAAATCAGCAATATTTGCCATGATTTCTGTCTGTGTGTACGGTTAGAACATACATCTCTTTTGCACATACCCTCTTGTTGCCTCCCCTCTTTGCAGTTTTCTTCATTAACAGATCCAATAACCCTTGATTAACAAATACATCAACCCTAGATAAATAACCCTACATGCAAGTATGGTTTAACAACTGTATTTGTGCCCCTAATTTACACTAAAAGGAGGCAGAACTATACACACAACTCTTTTTGTAAAACAGAGCAATATGACTGAAAATCTTTTACACGTCTTCCCTTGATTTTGTTGAATATAATGATGTCCATATACACAGGCTATTAACAGGAATAACTAAAAGGTCGATGTTTTAATAATATAGTATCTTCAACACTGGTAACCAACACTCTCAACCCAACACGGATATATGTCACAACCAATAAAAGTACTCAACTTCAAGTACCCTTTTTAAAAAATCTCTAACAAATATTTTTCACAGAAAATTAAATGTAGAACGATGGTAAAATATCAAAAATTCAAGTAGACATGTAGTTGATTTCTCTAATATACACTTTCAGTTGGTGATTTTTTTCCTTCATGAAACATACAAATGCAATGTTTAAATAGGTATGATACAGGCTTTCACTCTCCAGTCGTACAGTTGGTAATCGATCTATCTCTTAGATACCTTACAACTTTATCCTATCAGGTTTGGGTATCATGAGCAAAGAAATAGTTCTGATTGCATGTAAATGAAAGTAAGTATGATGTATGGTTTCTATCAAATCTTCTCCATACTTTCTGGGTTTCCCCATTTGGTAAGAGGGAAATTTCTCTAGTGAATATGAAGCAAGCTATGAAATCATTATGAAATGAAAAATGGTTTTATACATGTTCAAAATGTGACGGCATGATTTTTTTTCTCTGTGATTCATCGACAAATCCTACTTGATAGTACTGCCATGTTCGAGTAAATGATAAGACAGCACTGCGTTTAACTAGCGATCCATTTTGGTTTTCTTTTTTTAGTCTTATAATGACAACAAGGTATGTTATTGAAGACGTGGCGAGAAACACCTCTGAATAAAGCCCATGCTACCTTGTTAAATAGATAAGAAAAAAATATTATAATGATAATAAGTATTTCACCAGAATGATAAAGATATATCACTCAGCTGTACAAAGGCTATATTGGCACTGCCTCAAAAACAATAATAAACGAATTTCTTGGTGGACTTAATTACTTGTGTCCGTCTGCCAGATACTCAAGTCGATACGTCAATAGGCGCCTAACGCCCGCTACCTTATTAAGTAGGCGGTGAATAATAAATGTACATGCAGTAATAGAGGGAAACTATGTTCCGGTGAAAGGAAGTCAAAGTTATGAGGTAAGGCTTGGAAAAATTACTGCCCAAGGCCTTGGCCGCGGGCAGTAATTTTTCCAAGCCTTACCGAGTAATTTTGACTTCCTTTCACTGGTACTTGGTTTCCCTATTCCTATATACCTTCAAATGTGGTTTAATAACGATAATTAGCGTTATTTGCTCATCCACCATCAAACCTGAAGCCAGATCCAACCTTATCGAGTAACTTGACACTTTATGTTTACTCCCCAATGCGTTTTCATATGAATTTTGTAAGAGACAATCTGATTGGTCGAAATGTCAATCTTGGGTAGTATATGGCAACCTTGGGTAGTATACGGCAACTTTGGGTAGTATCCATAAGTTACTCCACCCCCCAGAACGTGGTGTAAGCATTGAGTGAACAGCCATAGGTATATAGGAATAGGTAAAGATGTGCGATCGGCTGAGCGACTGCTGGTATGTGACAGCATTCTCTCGGCCGGCGAGCGGCGTGGGAGTTAATTTATTCCAGTCAACTTCAAAGGAAGGTACACACTGGTTAATGTAGGTCACATGTTGTCTGATACTGTGCGTGGTTGGTGCAGATCAAGACAAAGGGTGGCGGGAAGCGTTCTCAGCCAATGTATTGTTCTGGCTTGGAAGTGTTTGGGGGCCTGTGGAGGGGGACCAGTGTAATGTACATGCACATCACCACACCAGTGCCAGAATGCTGCCCGCACACCTAGACTTACATCAGCTACTGGAGAACTCCCCCCAAAACCAAGTCCCGTAAGCAAAACCAAGCCCCGTAAGCAAAAGAAAAACTCGGCCCCTTTTGGAAAGTAATATAGTACTTTAGTCTCAAATGATTTTCCTATTATTAACAAATCCTCAAAATAATATAATGACCTTTTGCATCCAGAGATCAATTATTCGCAGGTGAAAGTTGTTGCATTTACTGCAGTGACTCGATAATGTCATATTTATATCTATAATACTCGAATTCGATACAGGGGAAGTTTTTTCAAACGGGACGAGTTCTTTTTAGGGTGAGAAAACTCTGGGGCGAGTGTGTTTCAGGGCGACTTCTACAGTATTCCTTACATCAGGCATCAGCAGTTGTAACATTTACAGTGCTAACTTCAAATCTTTGTTTTCTCAATGTGGATAGAACCAGTCGTCAGGCATGGGATGATAACAATTCCAGGTAAAGGGGGCTGGGCGTCTGTGTGTGGGGGGTGGGGAGGTGGGAGGCAGTATGTTCAGCTACTCTAAGGATTTCTGGCCTCAACTGAGAGCTAACATGCCCCTCTTTTTTTTTATCTATTTTTTCATTATGTTAACTTATTTTTCTCTGATTATTTGACTTCAAGAATGACTTTTGGGGCGCAAAAAATCGGGAATTCATGAAAGATCCAGAGAAACCCCATGCCTGAGGTGTACCAATACAGTAATACATCCTTCAAAAGGAAAATATCAACTCTGCAAGAAATCCGGTCACTTTGATATATTTGACCTTTTTTTATGCCAGAAACCCATTCTAACATGTTAAGAACCGTCGCATAGACTCCATATAATTTCCATCATGAATATATTCAACCTTAATTTGACAAAAATAAAAGTTTTGTTTAAAAACGCTGACATTCATCAACGACTATCATTCACATGACATAAAGTGTAAAGGGTTTGTTCATTGTCGACCTCAGTAGTTCTTCTTTGGCTTCATTATGGTCTGTTAGTATCAAAATATCACAACACAACACCGACACGTCACAACAAATCGTAAATTATGAATCAAAAAGAATAAAAATGAAACGTCCACGAGTTCAAGTAGGATGAGGCGAACGACATGCTAAAAATACAGTTTAAAGATAAAGATAAAAAGTCCAAACATGGGACTTGGTGGTCCCGTTTTTAAAAAAAACCAGAAATTTCGTATAAATGCTCCTGTAGAACTCATAATAGATGTTAAATAATGCATTAATCGAACAGCAATGAAAACATCACCTTTTCAAATATCCACTAACAACCTAGAAAGACATAAACAGGTAGGGCCAACCTTTAATAACTAATGAGACCTCCCCTTTGGCGTGGAGTAAGTCGGATGTGGACTTTTCTCACAATCTCCTAGCAGATTCTCAGTACCGCTAGGGTTTACATCTTGTAGGATAGTTAATTACCCGAGTTATCATATACCCATGCAGTATATTTAATAATTACGTACTGCTGCTCCCTATGCAATATAAATTGTATACTGAACCATGTGCAGTACATTGTTATACTACACACATTGAAACATCAGCAGTGTGTGGGCTTTCACGCTGACATGTCTTTTATGTCAATATATGGTAAGATTAATTTTGGGTATACAATAAATATATAACCACCCACCTTGTTTGTACGTGCACTCGATGGAAATTGATGTTGTTTACAGAACTCAGCCTGGGGCCTTATTTTGTAAAATACAACAATTCCCCATCTCGTTTTGTAAAACTCGATTGAAATTGATGTTATTTACGGAACTCGGCCTGGGGCCTTATTCTGTAAAAAACAACAATTCCCCATCTCGTTTTGTAGCATGTACAACATGGTTAGGTCGTTCTATATAAGTACTCACCTAAGTACTGAAAGGGGAATTTAAATTCCTACGAGCCTCGGGCATTACGTTTTGTGCCCTAGGATAACAAGGTCCCCACTATCCTTGGGGGACAAAGAAAGAAGTCCCGTCGGTGAATAGGACCAGTATGGGACCTCTGCTAGGAGAGTGATGGGGCACACAGTGGGTGGAGTTTCTCGCCGGGTTTCCCGCACTGCGTATCACTGTTATCAGTAGTGGGGCCGGTCGTTATCGTTATCAGTAGTGGGGCCAGTCCCTCAGGGTATCTCTGGCACGGGACTATCGGCGTGCTGCACGTCGAAGGGCTGCGACCTCCCGCGCCACATCACAAACTCTTTCCACACTAAGCGCGCCAGCAGCTACAACAACCAAACATCAGCCATGTCAGTGGGGGTGATGAGAAAAAAAAAAAAAAAAAAAAAAAAAAAGAGAGAGAGAGAGAGAGAGGAATTCACTGCCTCGGAGAGACTGAGAAAGCAGGGAAAATACATCGTTATTGGCAATGGAATGGGGCCTGGGATGTGTGGGGAGTTTATTTTTTTTAATCTTTTCATAATTTCATTGTAATCGGTACTTAAATGGGTAATATTTTCCACCGTTGGTATACATTGAAACACTGTTTATTGGTGTGAATGAGGCTCGATTTGTTCTCTTTTTATATTAGACAAGTAGAAAAAATATTAATAAACTGAAAATGAAAACAAGGAATTCTTTCGAAAGGAGGAAAACTGCTTTTTGTGAAATGTATACCAGAGTCAGTAACGATGTTGAAATGTTGGTGGTGGTGGGGGTGGGAGCAGGTGGGGTCTGTGGGGAGGTCCATACAACTGTTTTATTGGCAAGAATGAGGCTCAATTAATAATTATTCTTGTTTTATAAATGAAAAAATGACTGCATATACCAAAAAAGAAATCAAATTTTGATAAAATTCGTGGGATTTCTGTTCCTGGTTGATATGTGCATGTTTAAAAAGGTTTTCTCGATTCGCTCTTACTATCAAAATAAATTCAGACGATTTTCTACAAATGTTGCCACCAATATCCATAAAGATTTTCTCAGTTTCAAAAGAGGTCAATTCCAGTTAGTATCAACACGGAAGAGCATCTACTAAGCAAAAGTGTACATTATTAAAGTTATTAAATGCAGTTACACTTGTGGTGAGAACTCATATTCCAGTGTCACGACAAAGTGGAAAATCAAAGCAGAGATTTACAAGAAGGTGAGGAGTGTAAGTTATAAACACTGATGGTGTAAAATGAAATTAGCTAGTGATGGAGTTTAGCTAGTGATGCCAACAAAATAACAAATATGGCTGAATTTTTGAAATATAATATTTGGTGATAATTACTATGAGAAACTTTAACAATTTTTGTAATAATAAAAAAAAAAAAAAAAAGAGAAATAAAAAGAGATTATGAAGAATTGAAGAAATATTATGGATATAAGATGGCAACACTAATTTTGAATTGCAAATTGTTAGCTAGTAAGTACTATAGCAGTATCTATAAATAGGCCAATTATTTTGAGATGGAAATTCTTTAGGTTGGCATAAATTCCATAACTAAAGAGACAATAACGAAAAACCTATTCTTTTTGTTCCATATTTTCATCCTTTATTAGTATGATACAAAGTCTTTTTGTTTTGTGTAATTTCTGAGTAAATTTTGTATAGACATAAAATCAATGCTTTCCTCTTGCAAATGCTAAATAATATAACATGTGAATAAACGCTTTAAGATACTATATTGAGTGTATAACTGGTGTATATGGTGTATCACAGTATTCTTTTGATGATAGTGTGCTTAAAATCAGCCTACTTATATAAAATGAGATTCTCAGGCTTAATATCACTATAGCCTCATCGTATAAAACACATAACAATACAAAATGAAAGATCTGTCCCTTGAAGACAGAAGTGACAATATCTTTCAGAATCAATATCAACAACAGAAATAATAGTATAAATAATCAGTGTTATTTGCATTCTTAATTCTATTGCAGTGCCGGTCTTCATGATTTGTCAACACTAAAGCCCATAAGACATCAACAGTTTACCCCCAATTTTCACTGATCCGATGTATAATTCTAATCTACTTTAATCCACAAGAACCTTTTTTGATGTACGATACCCTCGTACAGCAACCTGACTGAGATCAAAGGGTGCCACTGCAGGCCAGAACACAGGCTGCGGGCAAAGTTGGGGAGAGACGGCCATATTGTCAAGATCCAAAATATCGGTATGTTAAACATACAGATTATATCCCTCGGCCTAATGGACCAAGCTGGTTGCGTGGCACGCCGCGTGAGGCGACCCCCCGTGGTTACGATCAATACGGGTTGCCCCCACGCAGTAAACATGGACCAGCATATAATCCTGATCTCGAGGTACTCGAGTCAGTCGGGTCAGCGTAGCGCATTGTAACACCATCTGCAATAAAGCTTGTAATGGGATGAAGCCTTGGGAGTGTTTCATTAAGCTTACTATTCACAACAGATAGTAACACTATCCATGAGAAATGACCGATAGCTGGTAATTGGGCAATAAAATCGGTTCTGTGTGGTGCTTACATTGAGAAGAATGTCACCAACCTGATGAATTTCTTGGATCGAAGAATATTGGGACATCAATGTCTTACAGGCTTATCAACGAAAACTTAGCCACCTACTGAGGGTATCTTACCAGGAGTAATCTATGCTCTCACGTTATATCACAGATAAAGAGGTCAGCTAAGATCATTGACATAACAATACAATTTACACGCATACAATTCATTGTCACTATTGAGGACAGCCTTAATAAGTGACAAAATCTCTTCTTCTCTCCACAAACTAATAAAACCGTGGTTTGTTTCGGTTTGGTTGGTTCCTCATCCAATAATTATAGATAACTGTTCTCAGACTGCTGTGGTTCACACTATTTTTTTAGTGCACCATACCTACAGTGTAGCGTATTTTTGGGGAAGGTCCAGGCAATACCCTGCTATTTATATCTTTTCAGAAAATTTTAGACTCTTAAGAATGTCCATCATCATCTCAATCATCAATGGATGAAATAATGAAATTTTCTTAAAAGGCACGATTCTTTTCTTCATACCATTGCTCTCCTTAACTCAAAACCCGTTATTTTTGTATTGTCTCTTCCATTACATAATGGGGTTTAAACATCCGCCATGATTAGACTAGGTCCTCCTTTAGCGAAACAACACAGTAGTTCATCAAAATATTCATATAACAATAGAATGCTCTAGACCATCGCAGAGAATTACAGGCGTATAGCAACGTGGTTCTTCCAACACCCTGAGTTATAGGGAAAGGAAACCTTATTAATCCCTCCACCTTGTAAAGCAGTATAGCAATGCGAATAATTTATATTAGTTTGTGATTTAACGTCCCAGGCGACTCTCAAGGAATAGTATCACTATCAAAGATCTTAACGTTTCACTTTTGCATACTAATTTCAGTCAGTTCTTTACAAAGTTTTCAAATATTTTATAATCAATCAAAAAGATTGGTCTTTTTCAAGCTCACTCATCATATGCTTCCTTGGAATAATCTCAAACAACATGTTGTTGGGTTCTAACTTTTTAAGTATTTTCTCTATTTTGCTGTACCTTTTTGACAGTTGAGCATATTGCATGTTTAACACAATGGGAGGTATTCACCTTCCAGGAGGTATTCTTGCGAATTAGTAATTGACACTGCCGACTAAGGTAGACACCTTACAAAGAGACAACAGGCACATGCTGGAACTTACATCTACAGTAGAACCCCGCTAGGCAGACCACCCTCCGTTCAGGGAGATTTAAGTGGTCTGCAGTGCAGGAATAGTCTGCTTAAAAAATAGAATAAGTCAGGCTTCCCAGTACCCCGCTTCCTCAATATAGGTTTTTTTCATAGGTTTTGAAAATCAAAATATAGATTTTACAGGTTTTTCGAGCCCAAAAACATAAGATTTTATAGTTTTTTTGGTTAATGCATTCAGTTTGATGGAGTCAAAATATAGTGAATTACATATTTTCAGTTCTTGCTTACTAGAAAAAGTGTACTAAATTGCAGGACGCCAGGATGTCTGGCTCATCAGGTTATACCCAGCAAACACACGTGCATGCTGAGTTTCCGACAGGCAAGTCAGACTGGCAAGAAGTCACACAAACAGTTGAATCTTAAACACTTTTAAGATCTCTGAAATACATTGATATTGTGGATTTCTTGTCATATGACAATATGTCTTTGTGTTGAGTTAACTTCTAAAATTCTGTACTTATCAATCTGCACGACAGTGAAAAATATAGGCTTTTATAGGTTTCTTTAAAAAATAAAGGCTCAAGAAGAGAAATATAGGTTTTTAATAGGTTTTAAAGGTTTCACTGGGAGGCCTGAAAAAGAATGACAGGGATGCCAGTTGGGTTCAGAAAAAAATTGAAATATTTTTCATTGCAATACAGGGTTTCCAAATTACAGTAGTGAATTAATTGATCAAGGGGGAGGTCAGGTTCTGTGGGGAGGTTGAGGGGGAGGGGGAGGGGGCATGGGCGGGGGCTAAATTGGATAATTTAGCCGTTGGTATGTCAATATTACATAAAGGAAAAAGATTCTTATTTCGAAAATGAAAACATGAATTTAAAAGAAACCATTGAGAACTGGCATCCCTGGTTTGAAATAGAATAGCCCTCTCAACGG
Source organism: Alentia gelatinosa (assembly GCA_950022655.1). NCBI lineage: Eukaryota > Metazoa > Annelida > Polychaeta > Phyllodocida > Polynoidae > Alentia > Alentia gelatinosa. The sequence continues at coordinate 23,797,591 of OX465593.1, forward strand.
GGTGGTATGCTACCAGGGTTCTATTGTATTTGACATCACTTCAGTCAGACCTTTCATCTAATCAGGCATTTTACGTTTATCTCAACGTGATTTTTGTCGTTTTTCCCCCCGAAACAAAATCCCTAACTTTAGCGAAGGTGTTTAAGTGCTTCCAATTATATCCACCATGTGGCGGCACTGTCCTTGGATAGATATGGTATTATTCTTGAATTGGTGAGGATTGGCAGGACTAACGACTAGATAGCCGAGTTTAGATTACGAGATTCAAAATACAAGGTAATGTACACTTCTATTCCTCCCCCAAAAAAAATCTAACAGAAAAAGAGTTTAGATTAGCAGTATAGCAAATTCAGTCAAACTCTCCACCACTGTGCAACCTGCACCATACAGACCTCCAGTTGTGTCACCATCTTCATCTTATGTACTATACCCAGACACCAGGACTTAATCCTAATGAGGTTACAACTACTTAAGCTGTTTGCGAGCCCGACCGGAGGACAAAGTACCACCAGAGGTGCCCCGCGAGAACGAGGATCCAGAGGATGCCTGCGATGAGGCGCGCGGACGGGCGAGCGGCAGGAAGCGGGCAGCTACCCCGACACTGGCTAAGATGAGGCGAGAAGCGAATATAGAGACTCACCAGCAGTGCACAGCCGTCTGCAGCGATCAGCATGTAGAAGACATTCTGCCAGTTACTCTTGGAGATGATGCCAGTGAGCAGTGGTCCCAAAGCGGCACCTGGAAGGGCAGGTACAGTCATGAGCTCGACAGTGAAGTTTATTTATCATAGCAAAGATAGTATTCTCGGGAGCGGAACGTTTAGTTTCTTTCACGACCGCTTGGGGCAAAGGGTATTGCCAGTTTCGATCACCCTAGCTTTCTGTTATTATCGCTCGATCGACAAAACGTAAATCGATGTTTGAACTCACTGTACATGATTAATATACATAATTAAAGGTATTTTGATGTGTTTCTAACAAGATATATCAATAAACATTGTGGGATACAAGTTTGAATGTTTGAATCTGCAAATTTATGTACTTTTGAGCAAGTTTTTATTTTGACATTTGTAGCAGCCTGGCATCTGCAATTTCGGCAGTTTGCTGGAGAAAACACCAAATAAAACAATCTTTGCAAAACGAGTTGATACAAAAAAAAACACCACCAAACATCGTCTCCTATTCTCCACCTCTATACTATTTTTTGTTTGGTGTTTCTAAGTTGGATATTTACTGAGATATTACCAGAGATGTACAGTGGGTTTAACATTGGTTTCAATGGCGTGAAAAGTTGTTTAACCCTTCGAACGTAATAGAGTGCACTGCACCGCTTTCAGGAAAGCAAACTGCAAAGCGATAAAACCTAGCGGCGCAGGGTAAGTTTTTGCGGCCGGACGAACCCGTTACTACGTTGCGTGACGTCGGCACCGCTCCCGAGAATAGGGGACAGAGCCATCATTAGTTCATGAAGCCGTCACTAGGTGGTCAGCAGTATGGAAGGCCCCTTGGGGGGACAGATCTATATTCTCGCTCTTTGTTCTTACGAAATTCAACTGCCTTTCAATGTTTTACCATGGTTCCCTTGACTCTCTACACCCACCTCAGAGCAGGATGAGATAATGATAAAACCCAGGACATGATGTTTTCCACATGGAACACTTTATATAAATATGTAATCAAGGCTAGAGTTGTGGCACTTCTCAATTATCACTCACTTCTTTGGCACCTCCATTAGTGAAGAACATCTACTTTTTCACCTCCATTAGTGAAGAACACCTTCTCGGGGGGCGTCATGGCCGCCCCCATGGCTCATAGGCTATATGCCGTATATGAAATATAGCTATTCAGATATAGGGGTCGCTATTTTGCCTCCGACGCAGAACATGTAGCTGTGATAGCATGCTGTTTGGCACCATTTACCTCACTCTCCTGTCTGATTCTTTGTGCTGCTTGGTTTGTAAAAGGTATGAAGGATCTCCTGGGAGACAGGTCCCAATGAGCCCCTTGGCAGATGAATAGGTAACTAGGGAATGCACTTTACATGCCATAATATAAAAATTCGTATAAGATTGTAGGCTTTGATGTGTTGTAAGGTAAGGTTTGCTGAGAAGGCAGTTTTTCATTAATCACAAGTTATTAGAAGAACAATTTTTGTTAGAAATTCAAATGTAGATAGACTTTGGACACTAATAGCGATTTTAAGGATTTTCAGTATGAATAGACCACCTTTTGCGTGTCACTTAGATAGAGAGTTATAAAAAATATCAAAACTAAACTAACTCCTAAGGTGTAGTAAATAGTGCCCCCAACTCGTAAGAAAAAATACACGACTGTAAATAATGGTTTGGGGCGCCGAAAGTTTGCAGGTTGCTCCTAGAACTGATGAGGAATATAAAATATTTCAATACGTAAATCATCAATCATTTTTATCATCGTGTCATTTGCACCTGCGTTCATGGTTTACCATCAATGAAAATGTCAAACTGATGCTGACAGCCTTTGGTGTTATATGGATTTTCTGTATTCATGTTATAACTGGAAAGCCTGGCATAGTATGGTATACAGGCCACCCACATGTAGGTACTTACCCTATTTTTAAGACTTAGTTCTATGCACTCTAGCTAGTGATCTATGGATAGATCTTGCAAAACTGATTGATTTTGCTTTATGAATGAAGTCTCTATGCCAATTTTAAGCAAAGTTATGGCCATTCAAAGACCTGGAATTCAGCCTATCGTTCTGCCACAATCAACCTTAGTTAAGAGTTTAATTGTGATCCAAATTTTGTGATCCACCAAGCTGGTATCAAGAGTCATTCAATTACTTAAATGCCTATTTCTCATGAACTATTGAAGCTAGAAATATGATTTAAAAAGTGGATTGAAGGTCATCACAAGGTGGATGTGACCATGCATGAGATGAGCTTTTCCAAGGTCAAGGTCATTTTAAGGTCAAAGGTCAATGTTGCAGAGCTTATATGTGAGGATGTTGGGGTTGCTTATAAAACATAGTGGTCCATGTCTAAATGGAAATGTTAAGGCATATTCTATACCATTTTAAACGTAGAACATGTGCAAACTAGTATGATACCCTAATTGTCTTGATATTCCAATAAATAGCTTCAGAATCGACTTTTATTAGGTGAGGTAAAGTAAAGCAATTTCATCTATGAGACCCATAAGGCTACATCAAAGCTCTATGTAACTTAAGAAAGAGACCAAAGAGTATACGGTAACCAACGTTGAGAAAGTTGATTTTATTGTTGACAGTCACCAAGGTGAGTGACTAACATGCTGGCAATAAATTGTTAACATCAATACAGGACAAGGCGACGTCCTTCTCCCCTACCGATGATAACTTGAATGACAGTTATTAGAACTGCCCCTAACCACTGTAACCATAGTGCACTGACAGCTGTGACATCACGATGTCAACAACTGTCTCCCTGGAGTCTCTACAGTGATTTATAGAGGCTATAAATCAGGGTTACACTGTTATTTTATGTATATATGAATGACGGACGGCTTTATGATCCTTCTGAGTGGGATCATTTTCAAGGTTTCGCCAAAAGCAGCTCATCAGGCATCTTAATAAGCTTTGTGGGTGTCAAGGTGATCGGACAAAATAAGTTTTCTTACAGTCTGAGGTTGGTACTCAACGTTTTTGATAGTATTATTTAGTGTGGGATGGGAGAACCCGTGATACAACAGTGTGGAAAAGTTGGTGTTGTGCAGAGGTAATTTTTTTTTTTTTAAAAGGCAATAAAATTGTTAAGTTGGAAAAGATTTTTAACATTAGTGGAATAGTCAGAGGAGGTGTGAAGCGCAGCGCCCCCTATAGTGACTTGGTTCATATATACGATCGTGGCTGCCTCACAGCGCCACTGTCAAACATGCCAGCAAGAGGGAAGGAGCTCTGAGAAGAGCCCACACCAAAACATGCAAAATGCAAATAGCTCTTGTGTTATGAATAATAGGCCGATTTTGATAAACAAAACATTGTTAGAAACCTAAGACATGGCCCTATTTAGTGATACACATATCATATACCTGTGCTATGGTTAAGGTTTCCTGTCGTAGGTTGATCATTGGAATTTGTGAGAAATAAGGCTGTATTCCACAACACAAAACAACCATAAAATGTGGAGCTCTATTGAGCTCTATTGTGGTTTGGAATAAATTAGATGCCACTCTATCAATATCTGAAAAGTTTTTTGATAGAGCTCTAACAGATTGTATGTAGTAGCTGTTCTTAATTAGCCCATTTTTGCTATATTTTCGTATAGAGTCTACATCACCTGTCAAGTCAGTGCAGGATGATTTGCATAATTTGTAAATAATTTTGCATCTAAAATAAACAATGGAGCAACAACACAAAGCATTATGGACCCTTTGGTATCGCATCTATCCCTGGAAACGCTTTAAAACATCTGTAGAAGAGATTCTCTGTGAGTTGTATAGCAGCCTGTCAGAGCATTCGTGGTGCTTTGTTTTGGTTCTCTAACATCGCTCAAGAAGAAAGGGGGGCGCTACGCTTCACACCTCCTCTGTGGAATAGTGGTACATTGGTAAATTGCATGGAGAGACTCACCCATAGAACCGGTGCCGTCTATGATGGCCGTGACCGTGGCCAGTGCTCGCGAGCTGCCTGCTAAGGACGGATGGGTACCCAGGTCTGCAGACACGGCCGTCGTGATGAGAGCGTAGGGCCCGTTCACCAACATGCCCACAACCAGCAACATCACTGTCAACAGAAATCCAATGTGGGGTAAAGGTGGGCGATAGTAGGTTTATCTTTTCTTTTTATTCAGCAAAATTTATTCTGTCGAAAAAGACAGTTCTTCCATGAATTGTAACATGTTCGTGGTTTAATGCTCTTGGGGACCTGGAGGTTATATAGGGACTTTGAAATATTGAAGCTTATTTCAGTCAAATGTTTTCAAGAATGTTTTATGCAATATTAGAACTCAAAATCTGCTTGTTTCACTCCACTGCCCTGACTTAAAACAATATGGAGAGTGTAACAATCGTGCAGAGTAACGGTTGTTATGGGTGGTCGGTATGAAATTGTTCTGAAGCAATGGTATCCATTGTTACTATCTGTTGTGAATAGTAAGCTGAATGAAAGACTCCAATGCTTTGTCCCGTTACAAGCTTTATTGCAGATGGTGTTACAATGCGCTACACTGACTGGACTGACTCGAGTACTCAAGATCAGGATTATATGCTGGTCTGTGTTTACCGCGTGGGGGCAACCCGTATTGATCGCAACCAAGGGGGGTCACCTCACGCGGCATGCCACGCAGCCAGTTTGGTCCATTAGGCCGAGGGATATAATCTGTATGTTTAACATACTGATATTTTGGATCGTGACACCATGTGGTAGTATAGCAACAGTTTGGATCTGATTGGAAATTGTCATTCTCAAGATAGCTTCTGGCTGAGCAAGATGTGTAATTGCCATGTTCATATTCAGAATGTTTATAAAGTACCAATGAGATGCATTAAGCAGGATATACTGTACAGGTCAGGCACATTGCAAGTTTGACATTGTGATGAATAAGGAAATGGCAACAGCTGTTGATATGAGGTTTTTTAATCTGGAGATGCAACGGGATCATTGCGGTTATATCGTCATTATATTTTTGCTGAATACCATGCAGCAAGAATACAAATTGCAAATATCTTTTTCAACACATGATCTCTAGGCCTATCTGGCGAATATCAGTTGGGGTCAGAGAAAATAGTGCACATTTTTTCATGTGGAATTGGCTCAACTAATATGATCTAAAGAAATTGTATATACTGAAAATGAAAGAGTAGATGTCCATGTAAAAAGCTGCCATCTTTCATTCTGATAAGGATAGGTCGTGATATTTTTTACTGGAATTCTAACATTCTTACCTATATTAACTGATATTCCGTGTAGATGACCATAGCTTTCATAAATAAACATCTGTGTGCAAAAGAAATAAAACAAGTTTAGATTATTCACGAAGGTAAGCAATTAAAAGAGAATAAAGGCATTTTCAAACACAGTAATTCTATAATAAATTGTTATTCAAAAATGGTGAGTGTCATAAGACACTGACTTAATTCCGATATGGAATGTCACAGTCTGAAGCACCAGAAAAGTGTGCAATATCAAATAGGAACTGCATCGATATCCGTAGCTACTGAAAAGACACAGCGAGTTTTGGTTTTGGAGTAATCTCAGATGGCAAAGCCGAGAAGGATTATCTAGCAAACTAAAACGAATGGCATATTCTTAGCTGCTATGGATTGAGTGTGGTTCAGATTTTATCTCACCTCTATCACTGACTGATAGGTTAATGTTTGTGATGTCATTGCCAATGGAGTTTCTTTTTACAATACTCCATGGGTATTGAGTACAAGTTCCTAATGTTAAGTCCATGGGAAAAGAATACTAGGGGTAAGATAAAGCCTATACGACACTGACATACTCATGTTCTCTGATCCAACAATCTTTCGGATCGGTGACAATCAGTGACATTTTTTCAATGTAAAAGCTTCAAGGGCCCAATTTTATTTCCCCACAGGCTATCATTAACATGTGCGATATGACTGATTATCCTACCCCTAATATAAAATCCCATAGGCTTAACATTGAGGTTCCGTATGCCACCCTGAGTTTTATATGCCACTAGTGGTGTACAGAATTGTTATCATGCAATATTCCAAAATTCAGGAGATGGGATAGGATAAAATCAAAACCTGATTCGTTTTAATCATGGCCACTGCATTCCACTCCTGCAGTTTTGGCTCCGGACTTCACTCGGCTTCCCCTCATGAAATCACTATGCCCAACTCCAGTCATGGCATACGGTGGCCAAGATTAAAACTCATCCAGTTTTACGATACTCTGCCCGCGGCCCAGCCCGATCATGCCTGACCCAGGCCGCAGCGGCACCCTCTTATCTCAGTGAGGTTGCTGTATGAGGGTATTATAAATCGAAGTGATAGTTACCGATTATTATAACCAACCACTGGATTGGTGAGAGACAGGGATAGAATATCAGTGTCTTGCAGGTTTGAGACAGGGCACACAGACAACAACAGGGAAGTTTCTTTCATGCCGTGAATACTCACTATTGGCGTTGCCGCTGCTAACATGACAGCGCATACAGTCGCCCGGGCTCCTATCATGTCTGACACGAGACCGGCCAGTATACCTCCTACAGAGAACAAGGTGGTCACCATTTACCATCCTGCACACACATCTTACTCAAATTAACAAAAATTGTCAAAAAAATATCAATAAATGAAAAAAAATATAAAAAATATAAATCTGATTTGAAAAGCGGTGTAAAAGAAACAAAAAATCAATAATAAAGAAATGCGTGGTGAGGGTGACAGGCAAGCGGGGAAACACAGCGGCACGACTAACATCAAAACCCGGTGCCTTGTGATTCACAAGCTAGCGACCTATCGCCAAGCCACACTGATCTCGGTATCATTTTAAATATCTAATATCCTTAACTATAGATTGATATCTACATAGTTTATTTGTTTAATCCAGAAGAAAATGGCATTATGAATGAATAACTTAAATTACCTGCTGCACCACCAAAGTCAAAGGCTGTAGAAAGATCTGCGGCCTTTTCAGGCCCCATGTGTGCTACAAAAAGTAGGAGAAGAAAATTATGAAGCAATTCTTTTCTAATCAAAGGAGAAATTTGATCACAAATAATCCCCATCACAATCTTTGATGATTTTGAGAGAGAGAAATCAAATGTCTTTTTACCGCGATAGTTTGGTTCTTTTATTTTTAGGTTATGCTGCTGGAAACAACACACTTTAGTTTGTTTTTTATTATTCTTTAACAGATTTCTTTTCAACAAATATACTCAAAGTTATTGTGACATGTGATTACTTTCCCAGAAATATGGAGACAAGGTCACGAAGATTGACACAATTAAAATCTTTTTATCTCTAGTCTATAACTGATACATATCTAGGAAAAGACCAGTAATAACAATACCTTATACGATCTATTTAATCGGGGAAATCAATATAACATGCTAAGCACTCAGCTGACAAAAAACAACAAAATTATTATCTAGCTCAAACCTCTTGATTATTTTATTACAGCTTGAGGTAGTTTCACTTGATTTAGTTTTAGTTTTTTTTTAATATTTGAGATTTAGAGACTTAGAATTGAAAGGGAGGAGGAAAAGACTTACAAGTGTTGCTGATATAGGTTGGCAGCCAGTAGAGAAATGTGTAACTGACTAATTTGGAGAAGAATAAGCACAAGGAGTACTCAATGACACCCTGAAAATAGAAACAACATAAGAACACATCACTACATCAAGCCATAAGATAGGATTGTCTTTCATTCACTTTCACCATAATCCAACTCAACATTATCTTTTCTAGTTTCAAATCTATAATCTATTTCTGAATAAAAGATACAGTTCTTCTAATGAATGTAATACATCTTCTCAGGATATCACTGGTCAGGATTGGTTTGAGAACAATGGTATTGATGATGGGGTGATAAGATACTATATGCTAACATTAACATGTCTTGGCATCTTTTTTTATTGAAAATTCAATTTCTGAACTATATGCTAGATCTTCCAATGGGAGTAGAAAGGTAGGCAATTATCAATGATGTACAGATATACAATGAAGGAAATAATAAGGTGTGCAGTGCAGATGGTTAGATGAAAGAGGGACCTATGAGAATTTGTCCTCAGTTATTCAGTATTGTTTTTATTACTCCCTTAAAGGAGGACACACCGCCACTTCTTTGTATTTCTACATCTAAGGCACCTAAATGAATTTTACCTCTATATGATGGCGACTTCTCATATTTATATCATAAACATTTCAAAGTACAAATCTGAAGGGACTATTTCACAAGGGCCTCGTTCCATTAAAAACATGAATTTCTCTTCTTGTTTTAGGGCATGCGCAGCATGTTCAGGTTGTTCTATATAATTAATTTGAGAGCACTGACCAGTGCTATACAGTATGAGGTGAGAGGGAGTCGATACTTACCGGTATTTTGAGAGCGCTGTACAGGGTGATGGGTGGCTCCTCTGCTGTTACAATGAGTGGTGTCTGTGCGTCCTCATTTTGGTCGTCATCACTCTGTCAAAAGCAAAACTTGTTCGTCAAGTATTTGTTTTCCATTAACAATTCTTTTAAAGCAAAACATTTTTGTTATCTATTCTAATGATTTGTTTCATTGAATGAATTACTAAAGGAACTTTGTCAACATGTGGTACAATGAGTGTGTGGCACCCCATCCTTTCTGCTTCGTTTCAACGTTGCTCGTATATCGGTGAGGTAACCCCACTAACCACTCACGATCACAGCGCTGGTAAGTGGTTGGTCATTTGGGTAGTTTAACGTCTAATATGTTCTTCTGATAGACTTACTTTGGGTTTGAATGTGATCGAATCTATGAGATGAAGTTAGTTAGACATCTCATCCTTACATATTTAGTGGTTTTAGTATTTTCTCCATCCCAGCATACTGTGCTGGTATGGAAAAAATACCACCAGAATTAGAATGTGCGCATGCGCTTTGTTGGTTTGATTTAACGTCAAGTCAACCATTATCGGTTCTCACCATACTTTCTCAAGGTTCTTGTACACAAGGGTGGTGATCGAATCTACGTGATAAATTCTGGTAGAAATCTCACCACTACACCTTTACCATTTACCATTTACACCTTTACCATTTACTTCCCACACCACAGAGACATGGTGTGAGAAGGACTGGCCTTTGCTATAGCAGTAAATCTATCAATGATAGAGATAAAGGAGAGAGGTGCCTCCAGTGGGACTTGAACCCACAAAGTCCCACAACCTTGGGATTACGAGTCCAGTGCTCTTCACCAATGAGCTAACTCCCCACCCGTCGTAACTGGGGCTGAAACACCCGACCACACCTAAGACCTCCAATAATCTGGCTAACTCTGAGCAGCTCAGGTGATCAAGGAATCGTCTATTGATTAATTATTGACGATCAGTGGCTTCAGTTTACTTTTGTACGGATTTATCGGGGCCAGGACTGGTCGTTCATTATTCATAGATAATCGATGGTCTCTGACTCAGACGCTGGCGCAAGATGCCCGGTCTCCTCCAGGTCCAGAAATAACCGTAGTCGGGAGGAACCTTCTGAGAGTAACTCAATACAAACTGATGTCTTTATGTACGAGACACATAATTATACTAAAAAAAAATTAAAAAAAATAAATAAATAACAAAAATAAAAATAAAATAATTATACTTAAAAAAAAAATATATATATATTAAAATTATGCTAAAAAAAAGTCATGATACGAACATAACCGTTAAGACCAGCCTTATAAAAAGGCTGAGGCCTCGACCACTTTGTTGAGCATATTTGCCTAATGTGAGATATGACCTGACTGTATAACTACCTTGGCTCAAAGAAGAAATTTTATCCAAAAAAAAAAACATGAGTTAGATTCTCACACTTATTCAAACATTTTACACTCTCCTGTCTGAATTAGAATTACTTAGTAGAGGTTAAATGTGGGAAGACGTGGCGTGTCTGGAAGTGCGAGCCTTTCTCCTACCACATGTACCACATCTACTTAGTAGAGGTTAGATTCCCAGGGATAAAATTCAGGACTGAAGAAAAAAACGGAAATTTAAAACGCTTATAACAAATAATAATTCATAACATCATGTAACATGATTCTTCGCATGTAAATAACAGCATGGATCCATACCTTAACGTCGTCTGAACTCTGCGACTCCAACATACTCGGTTCTGAAATAAGTAGAGAAAAAGAGAACCATTTAACCAGGATTCCCTGATAATATAACAAAAATAATAACGGTAACGTAACCGTTGCCAGAACTATTGAGCTGCACACTTAACTATAATTCTTTTCTTTTTTTTTCCTTTTTTTTTCAGAGGAACACGGACAGGCATTGCCTCGTTTCGCCAAACTTAACTATGATTCACATAGAACCCAAAGGCATCGACTCCTCCCTCCCCCCCTTTTTTTTTAGATACACAGATTCCACTAAGCACACACAAAGGTTCTTTTAAAATGTGAATGAAATGAAATACATATGTTTTCGTTATTGTTAAATCTCTGAGATCCATAGCTCACCTTTTGAGAACATTTAGGAAGATCATTCAATGCAAAGATCAGACAGGTTTAAACTAGGTTTAAGATTTTCTCACACACCCATCATGAACCCTTGACAGAAGGAGACATATTGTAATCTGGAATTTTAAGGTCTTCTGTATATAATTCCTTCCACAAATAAGGCTATATGTTGTATAATTGTATCAAGATGCCATACAAAGTGACAAAAAGAGCAAGGAAAACATTCCACTGCATATCCATCGAACTATAGCATCCATTACATCCAAGAGTACACAAGACTAGAGTACAATGAAGTGGTGGGTCACTACCAATTACAAAACAGTTCACATGAATGGATTTTTTTTGTCTCCGGAAGGCTTTATGGAGTTTTACAGTAACAGGGGAAAATAGCCAAAATATGGAGAGGCTATAGTCTTGATTCGCCTATAATAGCACTACATGCGCGATAATAGGAGCAGCACACAGTGAAAGACAGTGCAGAAGTCACGGACTGAGACATGCACTAGAAGCTCACCAAGAACTAAAGGGTAGACTAGAGTTTGTTTATTTGTTTGTGTAGTTTCATGTCTCGGTAGGCTAATTAGGTTCTTTTGAGACTCATTGGTTCACCTATTTAGTTCTGGTATACTAATTCAACTTTGGTCTGTTTGTGGCAGTGAGACCCTATGCCCGTTTTATAGTGCTGCCTCACTGAAGGGCTGTGCCGCACACCATTGGCGCAACACTCGGTCAGTCATATCATACTGACAACAGCGGACCAGACTACAGAATTTGTGTATCATTTGATTGCCACCCATATATCTCTTTACATACTTATTTATTTTTCTCCGCCTATAGCGTTTATATTATTTGTTTGTTTGTGGTTTAGCGTCCCAGGGGACCCTGAGGGTATACAGGGACTAACAGGGTTTATAAACCTGGGTGTCATATATATCATACAATATAATATAAAAACAATTTAAAAACTTAAAAAGGGAGCAAAATGAACAAAAGATTGACTACAATTATCAATGACAAGTGTGGAAATGTAAGACAAGATAAGATTGATTGTAGCAGCTTATGAAGGAACCTGTTAATTGATGAAAGGAAATGAGATTGTTTGCTCATTAAAATTTGATTTTCAAATACCTAAAACATTTCTTTTGGTTTTGTTTATATAATAGAGGTGGTAGTTGTTTTACAATTAATAGGTTTACGTGATACATAAGAACTGAGTTACACTGACAGCCTACGGCATGGTATGTCAGTTGGCGTCAGAAAAAAAGAATGCAGTGGAAATATTGGTGTCAGCTACGGCAATTGATATCATCAATTAATAGTACCGTTGCTTTTTGCAACCGAAATACCCAGATGGAATGTGTCAATGTCGATTACCGATTGTTGGGGCATGTACAAGGAACAGCGTCTTTGTAATGAAGTGAATGTACAATGTCCTGAAATCAATTTGAATTTTAAAAAAGGAAAAAGAATTTTATACATTGAAAAAGAAAAAGTATCAAATTTAATTTTTTTTTTTTTTTTTTGAAAATGAAAAAGTGTTTAGGTTATTTCAAGCGAGTGTGCAATGACTGTTTATACATCGTGCATTAATTTGAGAAAGCCAGGTTGGTTTCGCTCGCCGCAGAAGAGAGAGGGGGAAGGAGGGGGAGGGGCACCACAGTCCACGACTCTCACTAATGCTAGAGAGGATCGAGAAGATATCTAAACGAACATGTAAATAAACATTGACGAAATAGTAAACCAACATACGGTTACTGACTAACAAGTATCTCTCCCGTGGCTCTGAAATGTGCAGATGAAAATCGCGCCAGTGAATTGCATTCTTTTTTTTATGTAACTGTGAGGAAAGCTTCTTGCTAGTTGTTATATGGTATATGTGAGTGTGACAATATGGAAACAAAATCGTGCTGCTATCAATATTTGTTTGTGGAAAAATTACAGAATTTGGTACCAAATATTTTGTAACAAACATTTTTTCGTTCTACCCCAGTCTATGTCTATGACCGACTGAGTCAGGAAACAACTTTTTTTTCTCTTTTTTTTCACACCAAATATTGATTTAATAATCAAAGGATATGGAACTATAAGGAGAGACAATACATATGTTAATATGGAGGTACAAGGAGGGACTACATATGGTAATATGGAGCTACAGGGAGAGATTAAATATGGTAATATGGAGCAGCAAGGAAAGACTAAATATGGTAATATGGAGCTACAAGGAGAGACAGTGCATAGGTTAATATGGAGGTACAAGGAGGGACTACATATGGTAATATGGAGCTGGGAGGGACTACATATTGTAATATAGAGCTACAGGGAGAGACTAATTATGGGTAACATGGAGTTGCAAGGAGAGACTACATACATGTATATGGTAATATTGCTGAAAGGTGGGACTACTTATGGTAATATGCAGCTACAAGGAGAGACTACATATGGTAATATGGAGGTATGAGGAGGGATTACATATGGTAATATGGAGCTATGAGGAAAGATTAAATATGGTAATATGGAGCTACAAAGAGAGACTACATATGGTAATATGGAGGTGCAAGTAGAGACTACATATGGTAATATGGAGGTGCAAGGAGAGACTACATATGGTAATATGGAGGTGCAAGGAGAGACTACATATGGTAATATGGAGGTGCAAGGAGGGATTACAAAGGTAATATGGAGCTACAGGGAGAGACTACATATGGTAATATGGAGCTACAAAGAGAGACTACATATGGTAATATGGAGGTGCAAGGAATGACTACATATGGTAATATGGAGGTGCAAGGAGGGACTACAAATGGTAATATGGAGCTACAGGGAGAGACTACAAATGGTAATATGGAGCTACAGGGAGAGACTACAAATGGTAATATGGAGGTGCAAGGAGGGACTACATTTGGTAATATGGAGCTACAGGGAGAGATTAAATATGGTAATATGGAGGTGCAAGGAGGGACTACATATGGTAATATGGAGCTACAAGGAGAGACTACATATGGTAATATGGAGCTACAAGGAGAGACTACATATGGTAATATGGAGCTACAAGGAGAGACTACATATGGTAATATGGAGCTCCAAGGAGGGACTACATATGGTAATATGGAGCTCCAAGGAGGGACTACATTTGGTAATATGGAGCTCCAAGGAGGGACTACATATGGTAATATGGAGCTCCAAGGAGCAGGGATGTCAGCAGCCCTTGAGAAAAATCCCTGAAGTTATTTGCTCGGACAAACTCACCCCCCCCCCCCTTCCCCCACCAGACTACAATGCTTACTGGGAACTCAAACGAGTAAAGCTGTATCCCCTGGTGATTAGAACTGGTACTACAGTCTGGGATCTCCTAGCAGAGTCCTACCATCTATGTCCTATTGATTTTAAACCAAATATATGCATGGGAGATTGTAATATTGAGCTGGTTCCTGGTATTAGCTATGCATTCAAAGTGGTTTGTGTGGTAACAGTGCAAGAGTTTCAGGGATTTCAGGGATTTTCATCCTGGCATTATCAATGGGAAGCTTCTCAGGGAAAACCCTGAAAATCATGGAAGTAATAATGCACATATTTAAAGGGAAATCGGGTGTGTGGGGTACTTGAAACAATATGGGGTTGACATACACAGGTTCTATTGAGGTTTTTGAGCAGTGAGGACAATATTTGTGTGTTCTAGAAAAACCCTGATTTCAGGGATTTCCCTGAACTCTGACATCCTTGCAAGGAGGGACTACATATGGTAATATGGAGCTACAAGGAGGGACTACATATGGTAATATGGAGCTACAAGGAGGGACTACATATGGTAATATGGAGCTTCAAGGAGGGACTACATATGGTAATATGGAGCTCCAAGGAGGGACTGTACATACTTGGTATGAGGAACAGGAAGCAGAGGATGCCTGCTCCACCGATGATGGCACCGGGAACGATGAAGGAAAGCCCCCAGTTTGACTCGGCGAACACGCCGGCAATGACTGCTCCCAGGATGTTGCCCAGCGACGTGTGAGTGTTCCACACGCCCATAATCAGACCCCGCCTGGAAAAATCAAATTAGATTCACTGATTTTGATGGTCAAATAAGCAGTAAATTTGTCATTTCTCACATGAACTATATTATAATTTCTTATATCTTTTCAAACTATATCTTTAAGGTCAAGTATAACGCAATTATAAAATTGCACAAAATTTGTTATAGAGCGAACAAAAAAAAATGGTTATAGAGGTGTTTTTTTCTAAATTGTTTATAAATATTTTTTTATTTGACTTCTTAATCAAAGTAGCAAATGAGCTAATAATGAGAACATGATTTTGTGAAGGGCAAATACCACCTGGATTTATAACGAAGGTAGATACTCACCGCCCTTTGCCAAACCAATGCGCGACGCAGGCAACAACTGCCGGCCAGCCGGTAGATGAAAGTAAACCTGCGACCGCCTGCAAGTGTTGCACAGAAAAATAGATTAAAGGGTTTAAATACACAGGACTAACAACTCTGCGGCGTACTCCCTCTCTCTGGTCATTCCACATGCCATGGGAAGGTTTGCGTTCTATATTTGTCGGCACATAAATTGAAATCACAAACGGGGTTCAAATAAACTATGCTCTACCTTGATTACTGTATGGAAAATTGAACTGCTACAACAAGAAGAGATTCAAAGCAGAGTGGAAATCCACGGGATGGATTTATAATACCATTGTCATCTTTGAGAACAGTGATACGGGGAGTCGGGTTTGGGGGGGGGGGGGGGGATCCTAGAAGCGCTATGTAGCAGTATATCAAAACGAAATATCAACCAAACAGTATTTTAAATCAAATATACACTGAATTGACGCGACTCCGCTGGAGCTTCAATTGCCGAAAAATCCAATAAAAATTACCGAAAGCACAAAGATTAAGTAAAATCTATATCAATGGTCATTTCATCTCTAAAGAATCTCTTCAGCATTTTAAAAGTTGAAGATCTGTAGAAAACAGGAATGATGCTTCAATTTATTTCTTTTACAATCTGCAAATCTAAACAAATAACAGGCAGCTGTGGGTAGCATTTTCTACCACAACCGCTAGCAATCTGCAACTGCAGTTTACCTATAGCATAAAACTAAATTTATAAAACGATGTTCCTGTAAACGTCCGGGGTCACGTGTTGAAAATTTGCTTTTATCCCATACGTTAACACCGTGAAACGTACATCACTTATTGCACACCTGTGCAGTAATTTTAGATAGCAGCGTGTAGCAATTAGGTCATTTACTGCAGTAGGTATATAATAATATTAGGAAACGTCCTTACTATGGACGAAATGGTTTCGGTTTGAGGTCAGTCGTCGATTTCATACTGCCTGATGCCATAGGCGGAAGGCAGTATAAAATCGACGACTGACCGAGAACGAGAACCATTTCGTCCACAGTAAGGACGTTTGCTTATTATTATATCCCTTAAATCGATGAAAAAACGCCATTTTAATGACTTATTAAGTCACAGCTACAGTGGGGACAAACATTATTATTACAGCACCCCTAGTAGTAAGAAGGAAATTGATGAGTGTTTGGTCTGTGTCCTCGCTCGCCATCGAGTTTGGAGTGCTCAGTAATATGAACGAAGCGATAGCCGAGTGAAAATTCTGAAGCGCACCAAACGAGATGGTGAACAGGGACTCAGACCAAGCACAAATATGTTTCTGATTTTATCTTAGCCTGGAAATATTCATCTCTTTATCACCCGCTGAGAACGAGTTACCGTTCTCGCAAGCCTGTTGAGAACGAGTTCGTAATGCTAACCCTATGGACGTTTATACCAGGCTAAGATAACGGGCAGTATTTGATAGACATTCGCACACAGGTATATGATAATAACACTTCCTGTGGTTCAGACCCAGACTGCACATGTGTCAAAGTACAGCAAACGCAGTACACCGTGAATCGGTGAGGTACATGGGGGCCATCCATAAAGTACGTACGCACTAAGGGGGGTTGGGGGTGGGGGTCAAAGATTTCAGAAATTTTGCGTATGCTCCCCCTTTGTTCTATTGCGTACAAGATTGGGAGTAGGGGTGGGGGGTCCACAATTTAAGAAATTCTGCGTATGTACTTTATGGATGGCCCCATGTATAATTAACAACATGAGAAAAAAGGTGATATATTACTTAAGCTATCAAAAACTATAAAAAAAAACATGCCATGGTCTGCTTACCTGAATAACGAGGTAGTAAGAGAGGGAGTGGATTTCCCAGTAGCGCCCGAAGCCGAACAGGGCCGTAGCCAGGCCCGTCCCGAACATGCCGCATGTCAGGAAGTAACGCAGATCCGAACGTTCGGCAACGTGTCCACTGAAAGAGTTCATGTTTATCTTTACTATAAAAGTGTCTTTGGTGGTTCACGTGTATACAAGGTTTACATAGACAATAATCTATGATTTTTTTTGTTAGAGGCGGCCGTAAACCACGAGTGGTTGACGCGTAGTAATATACGAGAGAGTGTAATATACGGAAACTGGTTTACTGTCTTCGTACGTCAAAAATATACGGTTAAATTGTTGAGTAGGGTAGTATGGGTAGGAGCGGGCAGTATACACAGTTCATACAGCCACAGGTATTTATATAGAACGTCCTAACCATGCTGTACAATTCACAGAACGAGATGGTAATTTATGGTTTGTCTGGACCGAGGCATTTATGCCGAGTTCCGTACAAACGGTAAATTGTCTTCGAGTTCTGTGACTTGTACAAGCATGGTTGGACGTTATATATTTACTATATACCCGAAATTTAAAAAAAAATCAATTTCATTTTGCTTAACCAATTTTTTAATAAACGTGTATGGCAAGGTGGTCCGTATTTTAGTGTACGGACCAGCGGTCCGTACAGTATTTTTATGTTATATGCCGAAACGGTGCGTATTTACAGTATATACGACATGGGTATATAGTAAATAATTATACTTCTATCCACCAAATAGAGCCTTCGATATGATGTTATAATCTAGCCTTCAGATAAACTGACAACTGATCAATTGAAAAAGTTGGTAAGGTGAGTGAGCCAATCAATTAGTATTCTTTTAGAAACGTGAACAAATAAAAAGAGCACGACTTACCTGATAAACATACCGAGAGCGTAGGGAACGAGGAAGGCATAGTCCAAACTGCCCAGCAGTACTTTGTAATTACCCTTGTCTGAAATACACAACACAAACCATGGATCAGATTGAAAAGGTTGACTCCAGTATAGACAGGTCCTAGCAGCTTTTGATGCTAGTCGGCGTTTGCGCCACAGTTTCAAATTCAAAGACCACAGATAAGAAAGGCAAATACTGCCTAAACTTCACTCCTGTACAACTTGAAAAAAAAAAATTATCGGCAGCGGATGCAATCTTTTAAAGCTTGAAAATTTGTTTTTTATGAAAGAAAAAAAAATGATGATAATAGATTGACACCATTCACATTTAGAAAAAAGATTGATAAGACGTGGCTAGTACATCTCTATGGCAAGCCGATGCTAGCCGGGAAAAAAGAAAAAATCACAATAAAAAAGAGAAGATAATATATATTCGGGGTTGAGGTTAACACCGTTATTAAAGGAGCTTATCTGAAAATTAAAAATTTGTCTTGCCAGATCCTCACGGGTTATCCTACTTGATTTTCATTCTGTTTTTGTGTGTTGTTAATGTTTTATCACCTCATCATCTCTTTTGATTCTAGGAACTCTCTTCTTTATTAGTTCGGGTGTTCCTGCCCTTCACACCTTTTATCATGTTATCAGTCTGCTTCCCTAAATGTAAACCCAGATTCCTGTACCACGTTATCTCTGCCTGATTAGAACCTGTAGGGCAGATAAAAGATAGTTATTGCGCTATGGAGATGGTCGTCTTGCCCCTGACGCCAATAGCCTATCATAGGAAACAAGGTGACAGGCGCAGTCATAAATTTTTGTTTGTTTGTATTTATCCTCTTGGAATAGATGAATTTTAACTTTGTCTCGCTTTAATCTCTTCTTTTTTTTCTTTTTGAATTTCCCCAACTCAAAGTGTGTTATTACAACTGTGGATAAACACTCTATTTATTTGGTATTTTTTCTGGTATGTTTTATACCTCAGTATCGTGGATACTTTGGTGTAATGTTTCGGATTGTGGTTCTTATACCAATAATCTTTTTTATTTAGTAAATTGAAATAAATAAGATATTCCCTCAAAACCGTACTAGAATAGTCTTCTTGATTAAAATTATAAGGAGGCTTCAGAGTTTGGTGTATATTCCGACATGTTTCGGTATTTTTAATACCTTCTTCAGGGATCAGATTAGTTATGGATTTACATTTGGTTACTGAAGTACACTTGGGATCGCTTTTAAGGATCCGGATTATTTTTATGGATCATAGAAGTGTGGCTATAATTAGTAGTTAAGTGACTTATCAAAGAGTCTGTCGATGTTGTATAAGAGAAAAAAAACTCTATTTAGTAGTAAGGATGCTACCTTGGCCTCAAACAGAAAACCCTTTCCCTTAGTCTATCCCTAACCCTAACCCTTTACCTCTCCCTATCCCTAACCCTAAACATAATTCGACTTATATTTTGAACTCCGCTGGTATATTTTTCTAAAAAATCTAACTAGTTAGATATTTCCTTTTATATCAAACTGTCTTATCAATAAGTATCTGAAACGGGTCGATTTCTCCTAAACGGGTCGAGTTCTCCTGACAACTTTGGGTCGTGTTCGTTTCGGGTCGAGTTCTCCAGTAACCGTCTGACGGTGGGTCGTGTAACACGTGGTGGACGTGAGCAGGAGGTGATCATGGCCAGGGACCTGTTTCACTAGTTTCATGACATGTCTAGATGGCGTCTGTGAAACCATACAGACAAATCGGGTTTCCCTAGTGTCGTGACAACACAAGTAGCTGCCCTTAGGACAAGACAGACCCCAAACATGCTGTGTCTGGTTTCATTAGACTTCGTTTTGTCCGTTCTTGCGTGCACTGCTGGTGTCGCTTTTCATGTCTGTCTAACACTTTTGTCATGAAACTAGTGAAACAGGGACCTGTTTCAGTAGTCTGGTGACATTAGGCCGAGACAGACATCAACAGCGGCACCAAAAGTGCAAGCAACAGTGGAAAAAGACTAGCAAATATCAGAAGATCGAAGTGGCCAATCTTCTTCACATTTGGAACGATTATAGATTAGATGTATCCCCTACTCATGTTAAAGTGTCATTGCTTAATTCTTACAAGAAGTGAGTGAAACTCTGTGTGTCATCGACTGCAATCTTGTAATCTGTCCGTATGGTGTCACAGACGCCATCTAGACATGTCATGAAACTACTGAAACAGGTCCCTGTTTCACTAGTTTCGTGACATGTCTAGATGGCGTCTAGAAAGTGTGTCCGGTTTCATAAGAATTAGACATTAGACTTCGTATTGTCCATTCTTGCTCACACTGTTGGTGCCGCTTTTCATGTCTGTCTAACACTTTTGTCACGAAACTAGTGAGACAGGCCCATGACGTGTAGATTTGTCTATTTCTTGTGTTTGGGGTCTGTCTTGTGTAAGGGCAGCTACTTGTGTTGTCACGAAACTAGCCAACCCCAATGTCTGTATGGTGTCACAGACATGTCACGAAACTAGTGAAACAGGTCCCTGGTGTCGCTTTGATGTCTGTCTAACATTTTTGTCATGAAATTAGTGAAACAGGTCCATGATGTGTCTAGATTTATCTAATTCTTATGTTTGGGGTCTGTCTTTTCCTAAGGGCGGCTACTTGTGCTGTCACGAAACGAGACAACCCCAATGTCTGTATGGTGTCAGCGACATGTCACGAAACTAGTGAAACAGGTCCCTGGTGTCGCTTTTCATGTCTGTCTAACACTTTTGTCACGAAACTAGTGAAACAGGTCCCTGGTGTCGCTTTTCATGTCTGTCTAACACTTTTGTCACGAAACTAAAGAAAGAGGTCCCTGGTCAGGTGGGTGTCAGTCTGAGCAGGTGGTGACGCGACCCGCTACACGCGTGGTCTCCTCCAGCAACACACATGACCGATAGTGCTGTGACCCCAGATTAGGGATAATCCACCGCCCTGTTAACATCCTTATACCCGTTCATTGGCGGGTTTATTTCATAAAACACGCGGTATGTATTTATATACCAATGAAAGTGAGACGACTGAGTGGTGTGTGGTTCTTCCCCCAGCGTATTTATATACTGTATCCGCAATAAGTAGACATGTACTACTTTTTATTTTTAATGGATCTTTATTTGTTTCAATGTTTTTAGAGTGTGCTTACACGCACTATATACTTCGTCTAGGGGTGAGAGTGGTCGCTTATAGACTTACAACATATTGCATAAAAACTATCCCTACACTATCTGCATGCTATTCACTATGATATTGAGAACAGAGCAGGGAGCATACCTTTTTTCCCTTTTTTTCATGGTTTTATTAGGGTCACTTATTATTACAAATAACAAGATTTGAAGTGGACTGAATTCGGCCACTTTTTTATATTTTTTATTACAAATATCACCTGAAAGGCTCAATAGTTTGACAAACCATTTTCTCGTCTGTGAAGAAGAGCATCTAGTTTGGCTTTAATCTATGAACAGGGAGTGCCTGTATTGATTGGATACTTCATGCCCTACCCCTGTGCGAACTGAGCAGTTGATGGATCAGTGCACACAGCTAGGGTGGGTAGGGGTGGGAGGGAGAATGGAAAGGGAAGAGACCAGTTACCCTACCACGCGTTCTGTGTACGTAATACAATTATACACTAATCTTTATAAAGAATCCACAGTATATTTAGCTACCTCTTGGTGATTTCAATTGCCACTCAGCAATGCCCTGCCTATATATGAAAGGTTTTCTTCTAGTGAACACATGGATTTCTATGGAAAAGTGAAAACCTTCCAACTCTGAAATAAACCTTAAAGTGAGATTCTTTCGGCAGCCTCTTCTAAATTTTAGGGGGAAACCGTCTGACTGTTACTCTTTTGACACAAGTTGTAAAGGAATGTCAGTTGGGGTCAGGGAAAAATGTAGAAATATTTTTATGTTGATCTTTTTTTTGCCTCAGAGAGACCGAGAAAACTTGAATGATATGTCCTTGCTAGCCACGGCATGGGACTGAGCGTCTGTGGATAGGTTCAAACCACTATTTTACTGGCGTATATGAGGCTAAATCCACATTATCTTTGTTTTATACAAGGAAAAGCAATTACTTTTTTCTTTTTTCTCCGTTTTCTCGGCTACCCCATTTTCCCTCTTTTTCCATGTGATTTTGTTCTTGGTGCCTGTACTGTACTGTCTGAATGTTTATGTATTGGTAGTTTGTATGATTTTGTATACACATAGCTCATCATCAGGTATGACATAGACTAGCCGTGTGACTGCCAACTTCGTGCAAATGGAGGCCAAATGACCCCATTAAATAACTTGTACCATACATATTGCTCTAAAAGCCCGGTGAGGATTCTATTGTGATAGCAGTTATCGTGTATACATCTCTGTTTTTCTCTTCACTGTGCGGACCAGGTTAAAAATCGTGTCACATATATGAATCCTACTGTCAATGAAAATCTTTAGAAATATATATACACTGAAACAGTCCGAAACATGTCGGTAAATAATGTCGCATAATCTTTTTGTTACTTAAGAATGAATCCTGCCCATCGCCGAGTTCGTGGGAATATTTTCTTCTCATCTTATTTATTATATACTCAGTGAATCTCACTTGGATCCTCGGTGCTCCAGACGGGCGAGTAAGCTAAACACATCATAAAACACTGGATTTCTCACTGGATCTCTGGTTGTTCATCGCACAGTTCCTTTTTGGCTTGTCATAGTGTTCTGCCACGTTTTACGACATCATACTTTAATTTCAGGTAATTTTAGCAGGTGTTTGAAACTCCAATCTGCCATGTGCTATTTATAGACGTAGACAGAGCAGTACTTGGAGCACTGCACGTCATTCTCAACTGTTATCAGATTGTAAAGCGACAAGATAACGGCGAGTGAAAGTCACAAACAGATATGGTTTAGTCCTCCCTCTGACCCTAGCAGGTAGCACTGTAGTACTTTAGCTAACGTTATTGATGTGTTGCATATCAGTATCCATTTTCTACAGCCCATAGCTTAAATGATGTGCTCTCGTTTACCGCTGCAGTGGGTAGCTACATCGATGTGATACATTTTATTCTAACAAGTAGTTCCTCCACGTTTATTTTGGTAATATGCTGAAATAATCTATGGGTTATATGACGTCATTCGCAATCCTAGATATATACACAATATTGACTGGTTTCAGATACAAGTAGTAGCATACTCCGAGGAGTTGACGAGCAGTAATATCCGAGCGAATGCGATGATATTGCGCAGTGAACTTCGAGAAGCATACAACCGCTTTTTTTAAACCAGTCTTTATTGTATTCATTATTGACCTTTTCCTGACATGTGGCATACCGATATTACTTCATTCAGGTATGCACTATATTTTCATACGCACTATTTTTCTGTATGCGCCGGCTTTTGCAACCCGGAGCATACAACATATCCGTATGTAGATACAAGCAGCCCATGTGTTTTCTATGGGCACTTTGTGTTAGGTGGATGATAAAATCCGCTATACCCAAGACTCAGAGGATAGAGCCATTCATACCGTGTTTAACAAAGACCATCCCGGAATAGATCACTAATTACATAGAATTATATCTATGACCTTAGACGTACAATAATTTACACATGGTTTCAAAGGAAACAGAGCATAACTGAGTCAGGGGATGTTCTATTGAGTTTCATGCGTAATATAAATGTGTATATATATGTTTGATACGTGGCTAGGTGTTGATTCTTAGGCAGCTACCGCTTGAATGAGCTCGATGTCTGTTATCGGCTACGTCATCGGAACCGTTCGATTGGTGACGACCATGGTGACAGCAGCGTAATCGTTGCGATTTGCTTGGTGTCAGTTGTTGACAAAGCGATTTGTAAGTCACATATTGGGCTTGTCATGTGTTGTTATGGCAAGGGCATGACAACTACAGCAGTTTCATCCTAGGGAATCTTCAGGCTGCACTGATGGAGACTGATTGCAAAGGTAGAGTATATCTAAACAATCAGATGACCAAATAAGCGGCCGTGTCAATCTGTGTTGACAGGTGAATAAACCTGACTTTCAATTCTGTGTTTGAATAGGGTAAGCTAGGTTTATTTGGGTGAATCCAGTGGCGTCTTCACACTTTATTAATGTTTACAAACAAAGATGAAAAAAAAAAAAAAAAAAAAAAAAAATGTGTATATATTTATATATATCAGTAGTGTCATTTAGCGTCGGGGAAATATTTTGGATGTGTAATTTCTTGCTTCTGAGAAACCTAGACAAGGTAGCCAACATTTCGGGGTCAACTACAGCATGGGAGAGAGGGTCTGTGGGGAGATTTCAAAAGTGTGTTTGTTTTACACAAAGAATGAGAATTCTATGTGCTAAAAATGAAAAGGTGGATGATCATGGAAAAATGGAAAAGGGACCATCCATAAAGTACGTACACACTGAGGGGGGATGGGGGGGGGGGGGGTCAAAAAACTTCGAAAAATTTGCGGATGCTCCCTCTTTGATCTATTGCGTACAAGATCGGGTGTGGGGGTGGGGGTGGGGGGGGGGGGTGTCAAAGATTTCAGAAATTCTGCGTACTTACTTTATGGGTGGCCCCAAACTACTATCTCTGTACACTATACATTCACATGTCTGTATGTGTGAGCTTGTGTGAGCCTGTTTTCAATTTAGTCCATTTCTTTCCTCAATCATAAACTTGTTTGTTTGTTGCCCAACATGCCAGGGGACCCATCGGCTGTATACGCCCTCCAGAGGTTACTCGTCTCCCGATTATCGCCCACAAGTTCCACTCGCGAGTGCCTGGGCACACTACGATCGCATGAACCACAGTTTTCCTATTTATATTTGAGTAACCTGAATATAATTTCAGGTTTATATGTAGAAATAGCTGAAATTTCCATTTCTGACATCAGATTTCCCATTTGAAGATTTATAAAAACCGTTAAAAAACCAATGATTGTGGGTTACGGGTCAAGGGTGATTACCATATAACGTCGGGAACCAGCGCACACCGGGAACTGTAAACAGACTGAATTCTGGGATACCTCAATAGGGTCTATGAGGACTATCTCAAGGTTTAGCTTTTCTCACTGGTTTTACGCCACAGGTAGGGTGATTCTATGAGATGAATTTAGTTTAGAAATTCTGCCCTTTCACTTTACCGAGGTGTGAGCTAATTTACTTCAGACATCATATAAGCGTGATATGATAAGGAAATGTCCTTTAATATAGCAGTCGATCTCCCCATGGTGGGGATGAAGTGAAAAGGTATAAAATGGTCAATTGGATTCACTGTGTTAAAACACTATTGACCCTAACAGTCTGCGAATTCTACTCACCTACAAATGCGTGGGACATTTATGTCAGTAAAAACGATATCTCTATTCATTTTCACCCATAAGTTACACTGACACAGACAATCCACCAATAAAACTCAACGAATATTATCTAAAATCATAAAACGTACCGAATGGAGCCCAGCTGGTGCAGTTAGGGGGCGGACCAGTGCAGTTTCTGTGGAGGGATGTCTGCAAATGAATATAGAAATATGAATTAAAATGATATCCAACACATCCGCCATGAAATAAATATCTTTATTTGACACTTGATACAATTCTCCATAGTTGAAACAATATACAGCATGGCAACATGTATGTATGCACACTTTCACCTATCCACGAGAATAATGAAAGACTTAGAACCATTTCGCTTGTTTGAACTTTTCTATGAATTTATAGCATTATATTACGACCCTACTCGATGTTGTTCCAGATTGTGTTGCAACTGGACAGTGGAAATTTTATATAAGTATTAGCAAGCGACGATATTGCCATAATGGCACGATTACAGTGAATTGTTGTTAATATCCTTACTTGTTGTGTGACTGATCACCTACGGATATTGTCTGTGTCTGACTGAGTGTCATACGCCCTCCAGAGGTTACTAGTCTCCCTATTATCGCCCAGGGTAAATACAAGTTCCGCTCGCGACTGGGTGGGGACACCACAACCACATGAACCACAGTCCTCCCATTAATATTTGAAGAGCCTGAATATAATTTCGGATTTATAAGTAGAAATAGCTGAAATTTCCATTTCTTACATCGGATTTCCCATTTGAAGATTTATAAAAACCGATAAACTGCATTAATTTCGAATAGGGTCTATGACAATTGTGTCAACTTGAAGCAAGTAACAAGTACTGTCTTCTTAAATATTATAACATATATCACGTACGACTGGACCTGGTTTATTGTTAACAATCATCCAATCATCACCATTCCATGACACCAATTGTATACGGTTGATTTCAATTATTTGAATCCCCTTTGATTTACCTGCGCTGTAATCAAATTTATCCTACCCCTCATATAATAATCTCCATAGACTTAACATGGAGTGACTGTATGCCACGGTTATGCCATATAACATTTATATGCCACGGGTAACATATGAAGTAAAAAAACATGTTACCGGGTAGGATAAAATTTAAACGTCACTTAATTTCATACAATTGTTTACTTGGCGTTCGTTGTCTTCTGCTACAGATATCACTCAGCTCCGCTTCACGATATCATTCCGTGAATACAACTCATGCCATATAAACAATTGTATGAAATTTCGTGAGGTTTCTTGATAGTACTGCTGATAATGATAAACGATATTGTACATCCGAGGGACCGGGTGGCAGATCGGCCGTTGCCGAATCCCGGAAAGTCTATCAAGTATAGCTTTTGACCCTAATAAACCAATAACAAAAAACAAAAACAAAACAAAGCAGTATGGTATAGTATTTTTTTATCTCACCCCGGTATTTTTCTCCATGGGCGTAACATTAGAAACTCTTAATCGGCGGCCGTGAAGTTCGTGTACCCAATACTCAATGGCTAAGTGGGTGATTCATTTTATCAATAAATAATGTTATATGGGGTGAGATAAAATCAGAAACCCACTCGATGAAAATAACTTGGTCCGCACTCCACTTAGTTTGACCGCGGTGTAAGTCACTCAGCGATTTTTATCTCGTGGGTTTCCTTCTAAATATTCAATGCCCTTTGTGATATTAAAAAAACGTAATGAGAATCGGAAATAAAAACCTTGTCGTTTCTTTTAAATTTATTTACGTGTATTTTCTTTATTTTGGAATCACAACACTTTAGTAGAAATGTAGAAAAAGAGAAACTATAGAAAGACAGTGGAGAGACTATATTGATTCGTAATTTTCAAAAACTGACGGCCTTGGGTATAACTGCACAGACTGGACACGAAGTCATACCGCCGTTTGTATTTCCAATTTCGATAAATAAGTTTTAAAAAAAACTCTACACACACAACATAGCGCCGAATGTATAAAGCCCCTAACACAACCTTGTCAATTATAAATGTTATATTCCTATCAGCTACGGGAAGTAAATTACAAAACTTGAATAAATCCATCAATTGATTTGCATGATGAAAGACCATTTTCATACATCTCAAGGATCGAATGATAGTAGAACAAAGAGTCTTGGTGAGAGCCACTGTGGGATGATTCCGTGATATATGGAGTGTTATAAATGTGGGTGTCGTATGAAATATAGACAGCGTGACACTCCTGAATATCACGTGAAGCCCCCCCCCCCCCCCCCCACCCCCCACCCCCACCTCTACCCACTGGTTTCCTCATGTCATCACATGCTTATCTCTGACTAAGGTATACCATGGAGTCGCTACCATGCCATCTCGGTACTGCTGCAAATTCGGTACCGATGAACTCGATACCTCTGCGGTCCCGTCAGCCCAGCCGCCCACCCGCCCACCCTCCCTAGGCTGGCCTCAGTCCATGTATCCTACCCCTCCACCCCTTCTGAGTGATTCATGGGCCAGTCAGAGAAGGACACATACTATAATGAATTGTATTCCGATTTTCTTTAATAATTTAATCATATCATATAATATTAATCATATTCTGGCTCCTAGTTCTTACTTAATTCAACTGCCTTTCAATGTTTTACCATGGTTCCATTGACTCTCTACACCCATCCCAGAGCAGGAAGATATAATGCTAAAACCCAGGACATGGTGTTTTTCACATGGAACACTTTATTTACATATGTGAGCAAGGCAAGAGTTATGACATTTCCCAATTATCACTCACTTCTTTTGTACCTCCATTAGTGAAGAACGCCTACTTTTTCACCTCCATCAATGAAGAACACCTACTCGGGGGGGGGGGGGGGGGCGTCATGGCAGCCACCATGGATCATAGGCTATATGCCGTATATGGAACACAGCCTTTACCCACAGACCGAGTCTACCATAGTGCTGATTTCACCGGTATTCCTGACTAAGTCTCGCTACGTGAAAGTCTTTGTGATCACACCCACAAGTCTCCTCATCAGTGATATTGACTCTATAAACACACAGATACGTGTTTGGTTTAATTGGTTGTAAATGCTGACTAAATGTTCCAAGCATGATGATCACTCATGGTTCTGGTCAATTCACTAAGTTATCATGACTGTGTGTATATACATTCAGATTACCATTCAGATTGGTGCTTGATATGTCTCTCTGTTTAAACAATATGCATGTCTATTACTATTCATTTTCCATGTTCATGTAAAATCCTATCTCAATGTTTCGAATGCCTATTCTTTATTCTTAACAAATATATTCATTGCATTCAATGTGAATATTTACTTTTCCATGCAATACTTTAGGTATAGGCAAATTTAACAAAAATATTTTCGGTTACAGAGAGTCAGCCTCTATAGTTACATAAGCTAATTCATACATGATTCAATCATAAAACAACACCTATTGAATTCCAGCCAACATATCTACAGCTCGACAAAGAAGCACCGTTTTGACATCTACACACAATATGTTGTACATCGTACAGTAGACTCTAGTTGTCTAGTTATAATTAATACTTGGTAATGAATACATATAATTAGCATAATTGCTAATGGGGAATCATATTTGTTCTTGGTGATGAAAGAGTCTCAAATATCCAGCTAATTACTCATGGATGTGTGCTACAAGAAGGTAGCTCCTCTAAATTAACCTGCTATTCTTCAGTGCTAAAACTTAATCATAAACTTTAATTGGTAGTAACAGATTATATAGAAGGAATCACATTCACATGATGCCTAAACGTTTCTTGTTATGTCAGAACTTGGCACACATTGTATAATCAGTAAGTTAGGGTAGGGCGAAGTTCGACATAGATGTCACCTTGGATTACATTACATAAATCAGAATCGCTGCCCACCTCTGCATTCAGCAAAAATCAACCATCCCTTCAGATATTTAAGTAAAAGACGAATATCAATTCGAATATTTTTCTTAAATCGCATATCTGATCAGTTATATAGAAAAGTCCTCCACCCGTTCAGATATTCTTTACCGAAAGTCACCTATCTATTCAGATATTTACAAGTCGCTTAGGATATATCATTTAAAAGAAACAAAAAACTTTCCATTGGATTGGAAAGCCGGGTCGGTGTTATGTTGTAGGACTCGATCCCGTTTACGAAAAAAATATTAGAAAACTGTGACCATGCCCACCGTTAACAACCGTGACTCAAGGGCTAGATCCACCAAGAGGTGCTCAGGCGACGTTCAGCCGGCTCTGGGCGACGGCCAAAATGGCTTCATGCGACGATAATCGGCTAGGTCGGCCGTCCGGCCGTCTCGAATTCTCCGTGCTGGTCCACCAAATAGTTATTTCCAGCCGGCCGACGTCCACATGGCGCTCGCGGGGACGGGCCAGCCGAGTTCTCCATTGATTCAATAGGCGGCACGCATGGTATTTTACGTAGTAATCGAGTTCCTCAATAGGCGGCGCCGTGTGCGGCGATACACTTCGACGCTCTGAACCTGCGAAAGCCGCATATCGAGCGGAGCAGTGTGTCGGCATGCCGGAATTTGTACGGGAATGGTCAGAAAACATCAAATAACCGAGGAATTACACGTTTAATCGAACAATGAAGGTAAATAAAGATAAGGATTAATGTTATGAGTGTGTATGGCACGCTATGGGGCTAGAATTCTGATGATAGTGTCGGAGTTTTCGGTGTCCGTTCGCGGCTTTGGGTATCACCGTGTCGGCCGCGCCTTGTTGGCGGCGATCCCTCACCCCGGAGCCCGGCAAAGCCGTCCGGCCGCCTTTAAAAAATCGAATGAATCAGCTTTGCGTCGGCTAGGGTCGGCTAGTGTCGGCTAGGGAGTTTCCAGCCGACTCCACACGGCTGGGTCAGTAGACCAGCAAATAATTTTCATTTTGGGCCGCCGGCCAGAGGCGATGCCCCGCCGGCTATCACACGGGGGCCACATGGCTAGGGAGGACAAGGGTGCGGTAGAGGCCACGAAGGCCGGCCTCAGGCGGGTGCGGCCGGCCCTAGCCGAGTGGACATAATTTGCTGATCCACCAAGGCGATGATTTCAACCGGTTTGAGCCGATCAGGGGCGGGAGCAGCCGACGTCCATATTCCACCCGCGCGGACATCGGCCGGCCCTAATTTCGCTTGGTGGATCTAGCCCTTAAGCACAGTTGAGCCCATACGACGGCGACATCTACCACAGATTTTCACTGATTCGATCACCGAATATTATAGAGGAAACTCATGAAAGTTTAGGGTCTGAGCCCATATCCCATCGAGTTTGAATCACATAGTAATTCACAAGGCGAAGCCAAGTGAATTACTACGTGATTCAAATGAGATGGGATCGAGCTCTGACCCTAAACTTGAATGGGTTTCTGAATTTATCTCACCCTTAATATTGCCTGATGGGCTAACATTTGTGACATTATCCCCCATTGGATATTTTTCATAAATATCTAATAGGCATTAGATACGAGTTCCCAATGTTAAGTCTATGGAGAAAAAATATCTGGGGTGAGATAAAATGCGAGAACAAGAATGTCTGTCTTATACCCTAAACGATGCTTGCCGATCACACCCAACCACTGTATGACCTTGTACGGCGACCCGATTGAGATCGAAGAGAGCCACCGGGAGCCGAGCCAGGGGGTGCCAGGGGCCGCTGGTGTGGATTCATAGAAAATAATTTAAAGTTTGATAACTTTGGATCCAATTAAGATATTCGGAAATGGTTTTCAGATTTATCATCGCCTCTATTTCTCCTACAAATTGGTGTATAATATTCGGATGTATGATGTGGGGATACAAACCATTGCTATCTAAATGGGCTACTCAGAATAGATAACAGTCAGTGTAGTGCGTAAAGCGACACGATTAAGGTGGGTCATTAACCCCACCTCGGCAATGCCTGACCCAATTAGTTTGGCTAATTGAAGGCATATGACTCACATTTTGTGACAGGCAGTTTTTACAATGTCAACATACATAAGAGTCACCTAGATGCCCTCAGATACTGAAGATCGTCACCTATCACTTGAGATATTTGGAGAATGTGCAGGACTTTGCTTCCTGCTTGTGAACACAGATACTTGCTGTCATCTGCTAATCTCAGAGGTCCAATCTGAGGGAGATAATCTCGGACCACGATGAGGATGAACACGCCAAGAATCATCGTGTGAGGTTCAAGTGAGCCTATCGTCTGAAGGTTCAAGTGAGCCTTCCCAAGGCCGCCATGAGGTTTCTCCGGCACGTGTTCCTCGATCTCGACCTCTACCTTACCATGCTGCACCTATACGGCATATAGCCTATGATCCATGGGCGCCGCCATGACGCCCCCCGAGTAGGTGTTCTTCACTAATGGAGGTGAAAAAGTAGGTGTTCTTCACTAAAGATGGTGGAAAAGAAGTAAGTGATAATTGGGAAATGTCACAACTTTAGCCTTGCTCACATATTTATATAAAGTGTTCCATATGGAAAATATCATGTTTTGGGTTTAATAATTATGTCATCCTGCTTTGGGAAGGGTGTAGAGAGTCAAGGGAACCATGGTAAAACATTGATAGGCAGTTGAATTTCGTAAGAACAAAGAGCCAGAATACAGGTTTGTCCCCCGACCACCTTGTGACTGCTTCGTGAACTAACAATGGCTCTGTCCCCTATAGGCTGCGCAACCATATTGGGGACTAAAAACTAGTTATTTTTGGCTTGATAAACAAAATTTCTCATCACTCATCAAAAGATACAGATTTGCAAAAGGTATCATATTAAACCGGAAATCATGTATAGTTCAGATCATCGCAGCTCTGTACTGTACGCTAACACGCTAAAAAAAATCCCAACACTAGTAAAACTCCTTTCTATGTGAACGAAAAAATACAGAACATATTGCCATGTATATATTGAATTCATTGAGATAATTTATCTGTTTTCATTTCTGACATATATTCTCAGAAATCATGTTAAAAGTTAGGCAAAATGTTTTACTTCTAGAATGTGAGTGAAGATTCCGAAGAATTCCATATGGAAGCAAAATCAAAACCCAGTTTAATCAAGTAGAGATTTCTTTTACAAACATTTGAAGATCTTAACTTTTGTTGTACTCATAGTAGAAGTGAAAATGGACTGTTTTGTTACCAGAATAGAAAACAAGCAAAAATATTCTTTTTGTGATATCTGCCATATTTTGAAGCACTGCCATGGAAGGCGAAAAATGTGGAAAAAGGCTGGGTTGGAAATGATGCAATATCTTTATATTGTAATTTCAGACAATGTTTTCCTTTAGTCTTGATCTCACCATGGTCCCTAATATGCCTTCCTGGCCTGTAGGGGCCACCCATAAAGTACTGTGGTGGTCGCCGGCTTAGGCCGTGTGGAGGAGTCTATCCTCGGAAAGTTACTTCCCAGCGATATCCGACCTATGCACAATTACGTAGGTCGGTTCGGTCTTTTCGGTAAGTATGACCAAACCTATTCACACAGAACACAACTCCACAACTTGAATAAACAACAGGTTGTTTATTACTACTTCCTGGGGTGATCCTGGTTAGATCACCCCAGTACCTTGGTATGGCGTGCCAAGTAATGCTGGGGAGGCTAATCTAGAGACCAGAATCCTAGACTCACCTAACCACCAAGAGGGTTCGGAAAACCCTACCAGTTTGAGGATCCAAGGGTCCACTCTTCTCAGAGAGACACATGAGGAAAGCCTGTCAACCCACTACAAACCCGGCCTATATATATACCAATTTCCATAATCCCAGGTTCCGCTGAGCCGCCCACCACCACCACCACCAATCTTGTACACAATAGAACAAAGAGGAAGCATATGTGCAATTTCTAAAATTGTTGAAACCTGCCCCCCACCCGTCCACCCCACTGAGTGTGTATAAACTTTCTGAATTGCCCCTATTCTCGTTCGTTCCCCTTATATTAGGTTTATTAATAGGTTTTATTTATACTGGAGGTATTCAGTTAGGCCCAGGTTGGTCTGTCCGCCACAGTCTCCAATCGCGATGTTGTATTTCATATCCTGAATATATCAGAATGGGTCTGTGACGAGGTTCAAACCACTTATTAGTGGCATTAATGAAGCTCGATTAATATTATCTTTGTTTATCACAAGGTGTTGACATGGAGTGTAAATCTTTTCAAATATCTTGGATTGTCTTCAGATTTTGTTTCAAGGTAGCATCGGCTCTAGTGAGGTGTGCTTTTGCCACGTCTTATAATTTTCCTTCAGACAGTGCTGTGGAAAGAAGGTACTGTGCAGAGAGGTTGTAAATTTTCGCAAGTGTTTTAATCTCTCAGCCAAATGGTGTGCTGTACAGAAAATATCCCATATCAGGACACTTATCATGACAAATCAATTCTCCAGCTGAGGTAAAAAAACGTAAAATGTGAAATACTCTGATAACTGGCACCATTGTAGTGGTAGTTCCGTATGTTTGTTCTTTGTGACACTCCTATTGATTAGCTGGGGAGTTAGCTCAGTGGATAAAGCACTGGACTAGTTTTCCCAAATCCCATTGCAGCTACTCACTACAGCCTACACTGGCCACCCGAGCTACTACGTAAGCTCTGGTCATGTTGAATTGACAGGGGCCTTGACCTGGCGTGGTAGTGGGTATCTCATGCCATTGCAGTGGGTAAAGGAACGTCACTTTAGCTATTTTTAGGTTGGGAGTTAGGACTTTAGGGTTTGGTATCTATTTTTACTCTGTGTATCTATTTTTACTCTGTGGTCCGACCACTCTTTGGCCATGCCCCCTTGACCCTGCCATGACCCACATTCTTACCCTGGAAGTCACTTTTCCATGTTCTCATCTTCTTTTAATGTGTATTTTTAATAAAAATGGCCACAGAGATAAGGTTCTTTATCAATTTATTAATATATGGAGATTTCTTTGCAAATATTTAGGATCCCAGAACCTATTTAGGACAAAGTGGTTTGGTCTGAGAGTGAGAATCCATGGACATGCCCATGGGTTAACGTTACCAACCTCTTAGTTGGAACGTAGTGTAGACAGAGGTGGCGGCCAATCTAACTACAGCCACCTTTCTCCGTCATCCCCAGCAGTGGTAGACTATACCAAGGGCCACTCCTTCTCATACCATGTCTATGTGATGTTAAAAGTTAAAGAACCCTGACCTCTGTAAATGTATAGTGGTGAGATTTCTAGATAAATTCATCACATTGATTCTATCACCACCCGAGTTGTGTAAAACCAGTGAGATTTTTTGTTTGTTTGTTTGGGTAGTTTAACGTCCAATTTGTTCAATCAAAACCTTGAGAAGTCTGGAAAGGATCCGTATTGGTGGACTGGACGTTAAATCAAACAAACCAACAAAACATCTACATTTGTATTGAATTGATTTTTTTATGCTGTGAAGCTGGACTTACCTTGGTTACACTAATAGGTTTACGTGAAAGGTGGTAAGTAGTGTAGAAGATGAAAGTTAGAAGCAGCACCACCCATTTGTATCTGAAAGTAAAAACAACGTGCTTAATCATTACTTTCTTTTAAAACCTCTCAAATTGTTGCACAAACAATGAATGACAAACTAACTAGGACTGTTCATACAGTATCTTAACGCAAACAGTTAATTATTATCCATCGTATACAAAGACTCCATTGAAAATGTATGGGGATTCAGTAAACCACGACCCATTGTATAACACCTGTCAGATACCATAACTGTGGTATACGGATTCAAACCTGTGGTATACGGCCTCAAAACCATGGTATATGGGGAAAATAGCCCCTTTGTGCTGTAGAGCAAAGAAATAGTCCCTGTTGTTATACCCGTTTATGTGGTAATTAATGGGTTTAATTCATACGAAAAGATGGATGATAAATACAACAAACGATGGTTATGTGGACAGGCGGCTCTGTAAACCACTCGAGGTTGACGCTCGTGCTCGTGTATTACTACGCGTCAACCTCTCGTGGTTTACGGCGGCTGCCTGTCCACAAAACCATCGATTATTGTCTATTTACCCGAGGTACTTCCCAGTTACAGAAGGCAGATCGTGGAAGTTGATAAGACATACACAAATTACCAATTTTTTTCAATTTAAAGAATTAAAAAGTGTGGATTCCACCGGCCAGATTATTTTGCCTGGCCACGTCAGGCTGTATCCTTCACAACCTGGCTGCCTCTTCATAAATCTTCAAGATCAACTTGTCTGATTACCCCGTTGTGTGTAGTTCTCGATCACAACCACCAATTGGGGGTCTTCCACCACAGCGACCCAGTCAGGTAACCTCAACCAATATAACCCGACCTAGCATGTCAACAAATCGTCCATGATTGACTTAGATCCCACGTCCTGGTGGAACTTGTTTGTTTGGGTAATTTAACGTCCTACATGTCCAATTAGACTTTGCTGGTGGAACACACGCTTAGAGGCCTTATCAGAACTAGAGTTCTCACCCGTCTCCAAGTGGTGAGAAAAAATATTAACATAAAGCGCCGATGCAATAGTCAGGTGCGAGTATACAAATTTGTCAGTGATGTTACTTTTCACATATTCTAAGCCATAAAGCATTTCTATTCCTGTTAAGATCTAACAAGATCTAGCAGCCCAAAGACAACTGGATAAAAAAATATCAATATTGCATGCATTGAATACATAGAATAATACATGAAAATATAAAAAAAAATTTTAATTTGCAAGTGTTTTTCGCCGTCTTAAATTGAATATATAAAGGCCGTATGTATATAATAGTTGACATACTAGACACTATAAATAACGTATAATTATAGATGATATTGGGACAATGTAGATGATTAGTTTATTAGTTCAGCCGACTGTGTGTACTCTCGTCCGTCCTGTATAAATAAAATGGCGCTGTCAGCTGGGCTGCATCCTCCAATGGCAGGAAAAGTGAAACAACCGCAAAGTTTCACACACACAGGATCTCTAAGTAAAACCTCATAGTGCAGCCATAAACCAACATCCTATTGTTAGTGCCATTCAGCTTACTATTATAGCATATACTCCTCACCACTGAACTACTCTATTCTGAGGTGAGTATTTTTTGTTGACCCGCACTAGCTACCAGGGATGTCAGTTGGGGTAAGAAAAAAACAAGGAAATACATGGTTAGACATTAGAATTATATACACACCAAAAAGACCTGAAATATAGTAGATACAAATAACATTTTCACTACGGAACATGAGTTTGGAGGCAGGTTAATTGGGGAATCTATGAGTATTTTTTGTTATGTTAATTTTACACAAGAAAAAAGGATTTCTTATTCCAAAAATGAAAACAAGGAATTCGGCGGAAACAAGGAAAACTGACATTCCTGAGCTACAGTGTATTCTTGGTGGGGGAGTGACAATGGAGATTAATTTTGTCTACCAGTTGTGGATCCGGCAATATTAATTTCTCCCACTCAACGACAAAAAAAAGTTAAATGAAAAATAAAACAAAACAAAAAGTGTCATTGACGTAAGACACTAAATCTCATGTCGGCATGGTCAAAAACTGAGTCCACTTATTATTAATTATAGATATAAACCATACATGATAAGGTTAATGGCAGGAAGGAGATTTAATTAGTTGGTGGTTAATTAGTAGGAGCGACAAGGAATGATGAACTGAGATACAGACTAAAAACGAGCCACCAAAAATAAAGAATTCATTTTTGATAGATACATAGTTACGAAATTCCATCAAGGCCCTGTTATAGGTTATCCTATTGCATCAACTAAGGTATGCCATTGTTCCAGCTTTTGGCCCTACTTATTGATACTATATCTGTAATTGTGAAGTTATCTCTCGTCTTCCTATCCAAACACTGTCCCCACTTTTGGATAAGGTTCAGTGACCTCTATGACGCAGTAAGCTCGAGTCTGAGGCCCAGCGACTCTTCTTTTAGATACGCTCCAAAACTTGTTCTATTAAAAAACACATATCGTCTTCAGTGGTAGTTGATTGTGCTCCTGTCACCTTCAAGAGGTCGAGATTCTGTAAAATACTTCC
Organism: Alentia gelatinosa; assembly: GCA_950022655.1. NCBI lineage: Eukaryota > Metazoa > Annelida > Polychaeta > Phyllodocida > Polynoidae > Alentia > Alentia gelatinosa. The sequence goes on from OX465593.1 coordinate 23,835,166, forward strand.
TCTCCTTTCACTGACAATATTGGTATATCGATAAATAATACATGTATAGTATCTGTTCACTTTCCCGTACTTAATTATTTTAGCCAATGGTAGCCATGATGAATTATTGGCATTTTGATAAATATGCATCTCGGATAAATTTGGTATGTCGAAGCACACCGAAGCAACTTGGAAAAGATTAAATTCAGCCACTCTAAATTTGTCTCCATACATCACTGGTATCAACTAGTAATTATATAGAACGTCCTGACCATGCTGTACAATTCACAGAACGAGATGGCAATTTACGGTTTGTACGGACCGAGGCATTTTTGCCGAGTTCCGTACAAACCGTAAATTATCATCGAGTCCTGTGGCTTGTACAAGCATGGTGGGACGTTATATATTTACTATATACCCAACATTTTAAAAAAAATCATTAATTTAATTTTTAACAACCGATATGTTAATAAAGGGTGTATGGCAAGGTGGTCCGTATTTTAGTGTACGGACCAGCGGTCCGTACAGTATTTTTACGTCATATGCCGAAACGGTGGGTATTTACAGTATATACGGCATGGGTAAATAGTAAATCATTATATACCTTTGCACGAATATCCCACATTCAAAGTCTGTACACGAACCACACAGCATTTGCCAGCAGACCTGGCTTAGAGCTTGGTGGTCCAGCTTGTCATCAGTTCCAGCAGGCACCGGGCACTGGGTCTTAGTGTATGGACGATTTGTGGACATCGGCTAGCTAGAATATGTGGTTGGTGGAAGCACGCAGTAAAATAAAAGGCCATTTTCGGCCGACTGAAGGCCAGGCACCAGGTAGGAGCTCTGCTAAGAGGATGGCTTAGCGTTGAAAGAACATCGAGTTGGTGGAACACTCGCTTATAAAAACGGGACATTTATGTTTGGTTGCAGGTGTGGGCACAGGGTAATACCCACAGTATGCCTTCCAATCACACTCTCAATCAGAGCTTTTAAACTCCAAACATTATGTGCATTTCTTCAGCCAGAGAAATTCACAATAAATTGATTTACTCACTTTAAATGAGGAAAACCGCTCAGAAATATGTGTGAACATACCTGAATTATTAAAAAATGAATTAAATGCTATGCTTTCACTAATTTTTAACGTTTATGCCATAGCACAAAGGTAAAAGTTTAACAGTTTGCTGTTGCGACCACGGAATAGAGAGAAGAGGAAAGCGGACCGCTGAGGTTACCGCAGCTTCATCTGCATACCCAATTTCTGATTGGTCGGCGAGTCACATGACTGTTATGTGACCCTATTGTTGTTTTTACGGCCAGTTGTGTTCGATGTGTACACATTGCCTGCTGTTGTCGGCTTTGTGGGGTGCTATGTGTCAGTGCACACAGTTCCTAGTAAGGTCTATCCCAGTTGGTATACCACTCAGGTCCACTGTTGCCAAAACTGTGGGGTTGGAGTTAACTCCCACCCCACAGTTTTGGCAACAGTGGGGACCTACCCCAGTCCCTGCTACTAAAACGTAAAAGGTACATTCCTGGAACTCTCCCGGTGCTTCACTGGGGTAGATGAGTATACCGTACACGGTATAGAGAGGTACTAACGCCAGTAACGGCTGCCCATCACAGTTCCTATGGAGTTTTCAAACCAGAAAAAAATCTGTATCCAGGGTTTCTGGTCAAACCCCAGTGCCAAGTTGGTTCAGAAAATGGAGGAAAGCCACAGTAAGTGTGTCTTAAACCTTGCTGATTAACTCTTGTGCGGTAACCAATTCTGTGTGAGTTGATTTTGGACTGTCAGACAAGGGGCAGCATTATGGATGCATCTTGTTCTTGTGTGCAGTCGTCTTTTGAGAAATAAAATGTGTTCCCAATGTATGAGTTGATATAATGAGGGATTATAATACTCATTGTAGGGGTTTAATAAAGTTTTCAAAATGTAATGAAAAAATTATTTAAAAAATACATGGTACCAAAAGGTTCAAGGGAGGGTCTCTGGACTATAAATAACATGATCTTACCCACTTTTGACACATCGATTAACAATAAAAAAATTTAAACGTGGCTATATGGTGTCATCAGCGGGTAACCGAGGCGAGTCTATTGGTGTTTCAAAGGGTCGGTCACATTAAGCCCCACGGGGGCGTTGGTATGAAGTCTTTGAATCCAGTTAAACTCTAAGAGATTACGAAGGTAGGCAGCCTTTGTGGAGTCTGGGTGGGCATGTGCAAAGTCCACGACGTAAATAGAGATGTCCTTTTCCTTCTGGTGGCCCTTGGTCGTGAAGTGTCTGGCTACTTCACTGAGTTCCAATTTGGCCCCTTGGATATTGGCGAAGTGCTGAACAAAGCGCTTCTTCAATTCCCGTTTAGTCTGCCCAACATATTGGAACCCAATCTGGGTTAACTCTATACAGTAGATCAAATTGGAGCTGCAGCAGCTCACATTGTATCTACTGATGTATGTGTAAAAAATATATATTTATATATATTTGTAGTCCTAGCTGCGAAAGCTCACTTCAGACCCCCCACCTTGTTAGATCATTTAAAGGGCCGATTCAACCAACACACACGATGTAGCAAGATTTGGCCCGATTTGGTTGTCTTGCTAGATCGGGCTAGGATTGAATCATCGCATGCCTATTTGTTGCGATGTGTCTGTAGGTGTAGCGGTGGTGGAGCACCAAAATATACATCCGACACGACTCGCCAACGTTTTGAGACAAGTGAGGTATGACACATAGCGACACAGTAAGACACTACAAGACATACCAAGATATACCACGGCAAATCCATCCTGTTGGTGGAATCGGCCCTTTATAAGTATAACTTTTTCATTGCACTGGAGGCCCCGTAGGGTTCCATACTAAGAAAAAAAGTTGCACTGGAGGCCCCGCAGGGTTCCATACTAGGGGGGAAAATTCCTAGTACGGAACCTTACGGGGCCTTCAGTGAAACAAAAAAAGTTATACTAATATAAAAAAAAAAAATTTAAAGTTTAGCAGTTTAACTTCATCATGACTTCATGGGCAGGTTTAAGTAGCTCTGCACCTCTATGTACAATTGCCCATGAATTGCGCGTTCACAAAGGTATGTCCTACAAATACCATGTTATCACAAACACGTAGAATACTTACATTTGATCGTTTCTACTCAAGGGGTCAACAAGTAGGTTACGTAGATAACCAAGAAGCGACCAGTGCTAAGTCAAGGACAAGCAGTCACCACCCACTTTGTTACCAGATATTGTACCCCAGGTACATTGTCTTTAATATTCCAATGGATACAGATAATACTTGGGGTTGTTCAATAAGTCTTTGTTTCGTGGGTTTCTAAGATCAATTTAATATGCACGTGCAAAATGTGGGTGGTGGTAGGAGCAACGGCTGATGTGTTTTTCTGTATCGACTTCTACTGTGATAATTATATCATGCTATCATGGCGAGATCGAATTTTTAATATGAGGCCGACTAGAATTGTTTTTAAAATAGTATACATTTCAGTTAGATTTGAATTCTATGACTAGCCTAGATCTGATGCCTGTACATCAATTTCGTCATTTTATATTTGGGATCTCTAGGTGTCTTTTTTCTAATATAAATAGTTTTAGTTTTGGTGTGTGTTTTTTTCAGTTAGAAACGGTTGACATTATAGATAATTCCTGGTGTGTTTTTTTTTATTCAGATGTGTTTTTTTTCTGTAAGCTGATTTTATTTCAGAGAGAATTAGTTGACCTTTCCAGTTAGAACCAAATGAAAGACTATCTTGTTGGAGCTAAAAAGATAATGGTATTATATATGCAACAGGTAAATGACCAGTGTATTGTATTGACATGCCATTGCGTGTTTGGGTACCCATGTGCCCTGTCCTTTCTACGGGTAGTGTATCACGAGTGAACAAGATGCAAGCTCAACTCAAGCCGGAGATGCTAGAGGCTACTGGCTAGTTAGGTAAAGTATCCACCCCTAATCTGTTCGTTCTCTCCTGGCTAGTAAGGTCTATCCCAGTTGGTATACGGTACCACTGTTGCCAAAACTGTGGGGTGGGAGTTATAACTGTTATAACTCCCACCCCACAGTTTTGGCAACACTGAGGACCTACCCCAGTCCCTGCTACTAAAACGTAAAAGGTACATTCCTGGAACTCTCCCGGTGCTTCACTGGGGTAGATGAGTATACCGTATAGAGAGGTACTAACGCCAGTAACGGCTGCCAAGGCAAGGTAATTACAATTTACATCGACTAAAAATAATGTAATAAGACCATAAGGGAACAACAACATGTGTTTAAACGAGGTAACGAAGTGTGACTGCATCATTTCGTTCGCGGATGACAGTTCGCTAAACGCTTGCAAAGGCTCGGATGAAGCAGCGAGTTGGCGATTTAGCCTCAGTTTCTTTGTCAGTTCCTTTCGTACATATGTCCTAGAACTGTTATGACATAGATTATTAGATCGTCCCGTGACTGTGCCCGCTTCACTGAATTTGGAAACCCTTAAACATTCCTTCACTTATGGTTTAAACATGCATGAACACACATCCCCTAAACTTTCCACACAGGACACTACACACATACTGAACAGTCTCCGAGAAAAGGATAAAAATACTCACCTTGGATTTGGAGCACTTGGAGAATTTCTTCCGCAGCAAACACGGTAACCTAACGGTAGGGATGCCATTTCGGGAGGTGGACTTGGTGACTGCGCTGTGGTCCCGTATTTCATCTTGCCCATTGTTGTGGTAGTAGTTTACAGTCTGTTCCCCCGTCGAGTAAGCGCTACGGCCCGGTCCCGGCCCTTACCCGGCTGTGAATGCGGCGGTCACCAGTGAACGTCATGCTTTGTGGAGCGACCAGCACTGCTGCACTCTGGTATCACCGCTCATGATCAGCGACCCATTCGAAGTTCAAAAGGCACTTCTTTTTCGACCCTGGGGCCCGTTTCAATAGAATGGGTCACTAAACCACTTAATGACATGTTTAGTGACTCAAATAGTGACAGGAATAGTGACAAAATTTAATTCTCGTTTCAAAAGGCATGTCACTATTGGGGTGGTGTGTCAGTTCACTGTAGGTGACATAGTGACATTGCTGCCTGGGCCTTACAATGGATGGTGTTACTGTTAGTGCTATCGGGAACAAGTAGTGTCAAGGTAAAAGCACAGAGTAGAGAGATATATCTTTACTCTGTGGTAAAAGTCGCTGCAGAAATTTGTGACAGGCTTGAGAAATCCTACACTGGCTATCACAGTATCAGAGCAGCATTTTCTATGACAAATTTCAAATGTCAATATCATTAGATTGTATGGACCGATATCCTTCATATTTGGCATGTTTATAAGTTGCATGTGTCTCTAACTGGGGTTAAAGTTTCACAGCTTAATTACTACGGGAAGAGAAGTTACATGTCTGTGACAATAGAAGCTAGAGGGTATACCCTCTCGCTATTATAGACACTATAGTGACCCTTTTAGTGACTGGACATCGTCTTATGAAATGGGAAAATCCACTATTTGCGTCTGTCTCTTACCCTATGTCCCACAAAGGGTTGTCCCTTAACTATTGCAACGCGAAGTGCCGCTATTGTGTCACTAAACCCAATAACGGACGTACTATTTTATAATTATATATTAAAGTTATAACTAAAAGGAGTATGAGGAGGAGAAACTTGGGCCCGTTTCAATAGAATGGGTCACTAAGCCACTTAGTGACATGTACAGTGACTCAAATAGTGACAGGAATAGTGACAAAATTTAATTCTCGTTGCAAAAGGCATATGTCACTATTGGGGTGGTGTGCCTGTTCACTATTGGTGACATAGTGACATTGCTGCTTGGGCCTTACAATGGATGGTGTTACTGCTCTCGGGAACAAGTGGTGTCAAGGTAAAGGTCACTGGATAAATTATTGACTGCGCTTGCAGAGGAGGTGTGAAGCGTAGCGCCCCCTATCGTTTTGGCATGGTCTCAAATGACAGCTGAATGCGGATTCCTATGCTAAAATAGGCTAACTGGTAACAGCTATTACATACAAACTATTAGAGCTCTATCCAAAATATTTTCAGATATTGATAGAGTGAAATCTAATGTACTCCAAACCACAATAGAGCTTAATAGAGCTCCACGTTTTGTGCCTGTTTTGTGTCGTGGAATACAACCTTTTTTTCACAAATTCCAATGTTCAACCTACGACAGGAAACCTTAGCCATAACACAGGTATATGACATGTGTATCACTAAATAGGCTTATGTCTTAGGTTTCTAACAATGTTTTGTTTATCAAAATCGGCCTATTATTCATGACACAAGAGCTATTTGCATTTTGCATGTTTTGGTGTGGGCTCTTCTCAGAGCTCCTTCCCTCTTGCTGGCATGTTTGAAAGTGGCACTGTAAGGCAGCCGCGATCGTATATATGACCCAAGTCACTATAGGGGGCGCTGCGCTTCACATCTCCTCTGCTGCGCTTGAATAATTTTACACTGGACACCAGAGCAGCATTTTCTCTGACAAAATTCAAATGTGAATATTGTTGGATTGCATGAGCCAATCTCCTTCATATTTGGCATGTTTATAAGTTGTATGTGTCCCTAACTGGGGTTAAAGTTTCATAGCTTTATTCCTATGGTAAGTAAAGTTATGTGTTTGTGACATCAAAAACGAAAGGGTATACCCTCTCGCTATTTAAGACACTACAGTGACCCTTTTAGTGACTGGACAGCCACATGCGTTACCGGCCCCCATGCGTTACTGGCCCCCATGCGTTACCGGCCCCCAGGCGTTACTTCACAGCTTTTTTTTCCCGCGAATGTAAATGTATATTATATAAATACTCTTCAGAAAAATCTGAAATTCTATGCACAACTATTTAATTCAAGTCACTGAAATTTCATAGGCAGTCAGGTAGGCCCTACTGCAGTTACGGAAAGAATTTCATCGACTAAAACTAAAAGAATTTTCTATGCAAGACTAGATTTTTCTCTGTCTCTTCTAAGTTTTCCAGGCTCTCTGTGAGCCTGGAAAATCCAAAAGCATAATTCCAGGCTTTTCCAGGTTTTCCCGGCTATGTACGAACCCTGTATATAACATATATGTTTTTTTTAAAACAACACATAAATATAAAAAGTGCTGTTTGGAAAAATAGAGGAAATACCCTCCTCCTCCAAAAGAAAAAAGATGAACCAAAACCCTTGTCAATGTGTATATTATCTTCTTCATGAATATCCATATGTGCATGTGTAGGCAAGACTAAGGTCAAATCCAAGGTCAAGATTGTATCTGTCCCGACACGGCCCTACTTGTCGGGACGTGTCGGGGTGTGTCGTAGACTTGTGTCGTAGAACCGTGATCAACCAAAAAAAACATTGGCGATAAACGAAATCCGTGTCGCAGAGGGCGTGTCGGGAGGCGTCTCGGCTCTGGTGGAAGCCCCCCTTTAATGTGTTTGGGGCCGGATGCGCCGAGGGGCCGGTGTAGTGCCAAAATCGGTTACCCTGCCAAAAATTTTAATTATCGCCCACTAGTATCTTGTGCGCATGCGCGAACATACGCAGTGATGAAATTTGCCAAAATTAAGCATATCACGACATGTAATTCTCATGTCTAAATACTACTCTTTTCATTTATTTACATTAAAATCACATCAAAATAGTAGTACGTCCGATAGTCCGTGAAATCTGACCGGAAGAGCGTGTGCAGACGCATTCGCGTATTGGGTGGGCGATAATTACCATTTTTGGCAGGGTAACCAATTTTGGCACAAAGAGAAAACGTGGTCACTGAGCCCGAAGGGATGGCCATTCGAGGTCTTTTAATGCCATAAATACGTCCCGACGCCGCAGGCAGAGGGACATATTTATAGCATAAAAGGCTGAGAATGGCGACCCTACGGACTCAGTCACTACGTTTTCTTATTATTACATACCTAAATATAAAAAAAAGGCCATTTTTAGATACTTTTTAAATGCATTAATTGACCTGTTGGTCGCAGTGCGCCCGAATATTCACTATGGGCGCAGTGCGCCCGAACATTATTTATACTGCACTTCTAGCAGCGGATCGTATTTTATAGCTGTTCGGCCATAGGTATGTAACTAGGAGCAAATGGTATGTTCATCCTAGATGAATGAGCGTGCTATTATAAATGAATAGCAATTAAAAGGTATAAGTTAGATTTAGCCTTTTGATAGTTTTCTGTAACACAATTGCACCCTGTCAACTTGCAATTTCTGCAACTGCCTGAGTCTAGGATCCAATCAAATCAAACACCAGTGGGTCTTGAGGTATTTTGGTATTGAGTGATTGGTCATGGTCAGCTGGGCACGCCTCTAAGAGACTGTGACTCTGGCTCCCTGCTCTGTTCTCAATATCACAGTGAATAGGCCCTACACACAGATAGTGAAGGGATAATTTGTATGCAATACCCAGAAAGTCTTTATGGACCCCTCTAAACTCTAGATGATGTACAGTAGAACCCCGCGTAAGCGGACCCTCCGTTCCGGGTAAAAGTGACCGCTTACGCGGGGTGACCGCTTACGCGGGGTGTCCGCTTACGCGGGGGTAAAATAAACATCTAATAGAAGTACCCATTCCGAGCGAAGGTGTCCGTTAACGCGGGGTGTCCGCTAACGCGGGGTGTCCGTTAGGCGGGGTTCTACTGTATTTAGCGCGTGCAAGCACGCTCTAATAATACACCGGACACGCCAACCACAGCTCTAGTAGAGAGATAGGCCGGAACAACCTGGTACCTAGATTGGCCGCCACCTCTGTCTACACTACGTTCCAACTAAGAGGTTGGTAACGTTAACCCATGGACGTGTCCACGGATTCTCACTCTCGGACCAAATCACTTTGTCCTAAACAGGTTCTGGGATCCAAAATACTTACAAAGGAATCTCCATATATTAATAAATTGATAAAGAACCTTATCTCTGTGGCCATTTTATTAAAAATACACATCAAAAGAAGATGAGAACATGGAAAAGTGACTTCCAGGGTAAGAATATGGGTCATGGCAGGGTCAAGGGGGCATGGCCAGAGAGTGGTCGGACCACAGAGTAAAAATAGATACTCAGAGTATAAATAGATACCAAACCCTAAAGCCCTAACTCCCAACCTAAAAATGGCTAAAGTGAATTTCTTTTACCCACTGCAATGGCATAAGATACCCGCTACCACGCCATGTCAAGGCCCCTGTCCAGAGGAGGTGTGAAGCGTAGCGCCCCCTATCGTTTTGGCATGGTCTCAAATGACAGCTGAATGAGGATTCCTATACTAAAATAGGCTAACTAGTAACAGCTATTACATACAAACTGTTAGAGCTCTATCAAAAATCTTTTCAGATATTGATAGAGTGATATCTAATGTACTCCAAACCACAATAGAGCTCAATAGAGCTCCACGTTTTATGGCTGTTTGGTGTTGTGGAATACAGCCTTATTTCTCATAGGCTATGGCTTGCAAGCCTCACACAGTCCTTTCTCAAGAGCTCCTTCCCCTCTGCTGGCAGGTTTGAAAGTGGCGCCTTGAACCCTGCCGCGATCGCATATATGAGTTGGGTGCCTATAGGGGGCGCTACGCTTCACACCTCCTCTGGCCCCTGTCTATTTAACGTGACCAGAGCTAACGTAGTGTAGCTCGGGTGGCCAGTGTACCTGGTACCGGGTACCGTCCACGCACTAGAAAGTTCATAATCAACCACTTGGAGGCGCACAAGTCTAATTTGTGTATACCGCCATCTAGTGAATATTTACCACACTACGGACTCCACGGACTCTCGATTCAGGCGAGATGTTGCACGAGAACTGTCATGGCCACGGATGAGGGTGTGCGTACTTCAAGACGGGGAAACTGTTAAGGCAAAATTACATTTCCTCACCAAATAAACTCTAGGTAGGGATGTACTACGATCTACCAAATATACCTTTGTCTATAGCCTTTTAGCGATCAAAAGTGTAGCTTGTCGATGAACGGTGCTAGGTTTACCTCGTCTGGGAAGATCGACCCTCACTGCCTCAGGCGATTCTCATCTCAGGTCCAAGCGATGCGTCGACAGCGTGGCTCTCTCTCCACATGGCTTAGTTTACCCACTGTAAGGCTGGCCATAATCTGCTGGCATTGAAGAGAAGAAGATTAGCTCACTCATGTTAGAGGGTATTGCTGGTTATATGTATACTGGAGAGTCTGACAATTTCTGGCTTCAGAATGAGGTGCGTTAGAAATGGCCCTTTTTGCAGCCCCAACCCCCGGCAATTTTTTTAGACTTTATTGCTTTATATCCCCCGGTCTCCTGGTCTCCTGGTCTCAGATATGTCCACTAATTGTTAGCATTGTTTAGAAATCAGTCTCTTCACTTGTGGGTATTGAAGTGATTTGAGTATTAGATGACTTGGAGATGGGTTTATTCTGTTTCTATCAATGCTACATGCTCAGCAGATCGTACATGCGGCCGTAGTACCCGCGTTCTCCACTAGAGGGAGTGGTGGCGCTTTTTGCGCATTGCTTCAGAATACTACATTCCTCCCAACCTTGATACTTAAGTTATCTTTAGAATTATTCAAGATAGTCTTGTTGGAGGTGTTATACTAGTGTTATACAGTAATAGCATCATCAAATATCTCTTAGTTCTACTGTGAACCTATTTTGTGAACTAGTAAAATATATATGATCTTATTGATCTTATACTGAGAAGCATTACTGAGTGATATAAAATATATCTATCATAGATATCTATCAGAGTCTTTTCTGATTTGTTTTTGAGTCTTTGTATCATAGTCTTTGGAAGTTCTGTCTTTTGTTCAATACTGAATATATATGAAATATACTATGATATAAGATAAGTAGTATCTTAACTAATGAAACTTCTTAGATAAGTGATCTTACTGTTAAATTTTCTTATGCATTACTCAGGTCTTTAAGTGGGGCATATTTGCTTTTAACAATGCAATCCTTAAAGTGTCCGGGTGGTCTTTTGTTTCGGACAGGCCTCTCCGCTATTGGACCTTCTGGATTGTTTTGCGGTATGGGCACAGCGGGACCCACTACTGGCGGAACAACCTGCACTGCTACCTGTTCCTGTTCAGGGGCTAGTGCTGGGTTCAGCACTAAATCGTCATACTCGAGGTAGTCAGAGTCACACTTGTTCTTATGTGGAACACAGTCTTTGGGGATCCTTTTGAAGAATGACGAGTTTCTCGTTATTTGATGTCCCTCTTGCTCAGCGGTGATCTGTGATCCATGTTTTGATATTACGGTGTATGGGGTAGGATCATACATTTTCTTAAATCCTTTTGGTTTCACCACTAGCACTTTGTCTCCCACTTTGATATCTGTCTCCTTGGTGTGGCGTCTCTTGTCTGCATATGACTTCATTTCCTTCTTTGCATGGTTCCATTCTGGCAGACAGGTCTTGATGTTTCTGCCAAACATACCTTTCGCTGGTGGGGTTTTTGTTGATGCATGTGGTGTTGCTCGATAATGCTTCAGGAAGGTGTTGATTCCCTTTTGCCAACTCTTTTCTTCTACCTTTGCAGCATTGATGGCCTTCTTGATGGTGCATACAAAGCGCTCTACTTCACCGTTGGCTTCGGGCCATAAACGTGTTACATGGTAGTGCTTGATACCATTTTCCTTGGTGTACTCACAGAATTCACGACTGTTGAAGGGTGGTCCATTATCAGTTTTTAGGATGGTGGGATTACCGAATCTACTGAATATCACATCCATTTCTTGAATCACCTTATTTGCCGATAGTGTCTTGAGTGGAACAACTTCTGGGTAACGAGTCAAGTCGTCGATGATTATCATTATGTAGTCGCCGTTGCCTACATCAGCGAAATCACAACTGACTTGTTGCCATGGATGACTTGTTAGGGTGGCTTGTATCGGTTCACGTTGACTTTGCGGTGTCACAGCTTGGCACGGGAAACAGTTCTTTACCTTGTCCTCGGCCATACGGTCAATACCTGGGAACCAAACCTTTTCACGTAGCAGTTGTTTCGTTCTGGTCGTCCCTTGGTGACCACGGTGAGCTAGGTTCACCACTTCCTTCTGAAGATTCTTCGGAATGCATATCCTATGGGACCTTAAAACAATACCATTTTGAGTAACAGTCAGATCGTCTTTGATGTTGTGATACGCCTTCAAATCAGGGTCTGTGTTTGTCTTAGGCCATTTGTCATCTGCTAGAGCTGCTCTCACAGTCTTTAGTGTTTCGTCGGTTTCTGACTGAGAGATGATATCCTTGAGTTCTACAACAGTGGGTTTTGCCTCTGCTGTTACGAAGTTGACATAGTCTTCTGCTACTTTGGTTGCACGACAGTCTTCGTCAGAGTTGTGGCTTGGGTGTCTGGACATGTAGTCCGCTGGATTCCTGCTTCCAGGCTCATACGTGAGGGTCATGTCATAGGGTATGAGGCGTAGACACCATCTTTCTAGCCGGGCAGATGTACGGGATGAGGCTTTTCCGAAGATTCCAAGCAGTGGTTTGTGGTCCGTTACCACATGGACTGGTGCACCGAAGATGTAGACGTGAAAGTGTTCACATGCCCATACTACAGCCAGGGCTTCTCGCTCTGTTTGACTGTGGCGTTGCTCGACTGACGACAGTGCTTTACTTGCGTAGATGATGACCTTCTGTCCATCAGGATGCTTCTGGGTGAGTATTGCTCCTAGTCCTACTGGGCTGGCATCAACATAGATCGTAGTCCTCTTATTCGGGTCGAAGTAGACTAGTGCAGGGGAGTCAATGAGTCTTTCTTTGAGAGTGGAGAGTGCATCATCCTGCTCTTTCGTCCAAATCCACTCCTGCGACTGATGGGTGAGTCTGCGTAGTGGTTCGGTGAGTGTCTCATAGTCTGGGATGAACTTCGCGCAGTAGTTCGCCATTCCGAGGAGACTTCGTAGCTCTCCTGGATTCGTCGGGGGCTGGATAGTGTTGATCTTGTCAGCCTTCTTTGGGTCGATTTCCATGCCTTTGTCTGAAAACTTGTAACCGTAGAATTCTAGGCTGGATTTTCCAAACTCACATTTGTTTCCGTTGAGTGTCAGACCTTTTTCACGTAACCGTTTGAATACTGCATACAGGTTCGCGTTATGTTCTTCGTGTGTTTTGCCGTAGACTATGATGTCGTCCGAGAAGTTTCTCACTCCTGATAGTCCGGCGAGGGCTGTCTGGATGCAGTACTGGAATACCTCGGCTGCGGAGCATATCCCGAAGTTCAGCCTTTTGTAACGTTTAAGCCCTGTGTGAGTTGAGAATGTAGTAATATAACGGGAGTCGGGGTGGAGTTCAATCTGGTGGTATCCACTGGTCAGGTCTAATTTGCTGAACACCATTGCGCCATTTAAATCGTGGATGATTTCCTCAATGGTGGGCATAGGGTGGCGTTCACGTTCTATCGCCTTGTTAGCGATCCGCATATCAACACAGATTCTGACGTTCTCAGGATCTTTCGGTTTTGGGGCTGCTACAATGTTGGATACCCATGGTGTTGATCCAACTGCGTCTTCGATGATATCCGAAGCTTCTAATTTTTCTAGCGCGGCCTCGATCTTGCTTCGTAGATGGAACGGCTCTTTACAATGTGGCTGTGCAGTGGGTTTGACGTCTTTGTCGATTTGGAGTTGCAGTTGCACGCCTTTGAGTTTCCCAATCCCGGTGAAGATATCTCAGAATTCTTGACAAGTCTGGCTGGGTGTAGGACTTGCAGTGTTGATCTCGGATATGACTGCATCTCGGTTGATCTTGATCAAGTTCAGAGTCTCTGCAGTGGAACGCGATAAGAGTGAGCGTTCGTCGCCTTCAGTCACATAGACATCTGCTGTATCTTGAGCATACTTACTTGCAAGCGTTGCGGGGAACATGCCGATCAGGGGTATAGGCGGTCGATTCTTGCCATACGGATACAGAGTCGTGTCTGCTGGTTGCAGTGTCGGCATGGGTTGAAGCTTATGATACGTGTTTTCGCCGATGATATTTACAGGGGCACCTGTGTCACCTAACATCGTCACTGGGTTACCGTTGAGTTCGACCATGAACATTGGTTTTGGCACATATGTTGATTTGACGGAGTAGAGTGGGACGGTTTTCCGTTCTTGGTGTATTGAGAATAGGTAATTGTCCTCGTTCCCTTGATAATTTTCAACACTATAGACGTTGTCCTGGCGCTGTTGGGCCTGAGTCTGCGATGTCGGTTGAATATCTCCCTCGTACCGTTCGTCCTGCTCCACGTTATTCACGTTTCGATGTCCTCGACCTCGATGACCACGGCTACGGCCACGGTTATGTTTCTCGAGTCGCGGTGGGGGAGCTCCGCCTCGGCATTTCTTCGCGTAGTGTCCTACTGTACCGCATTGTCGACATTCAGCGTTGTAGGCTTGACACTTTGGTCGTCCTCCGTTGTGAGGGTAGGATCCACCGCAGTGATCACATTCAGCTGTAGGGTTGTGTGTTGGAGTATAGGAACCACGTCCACGTCCTCGATATCCTCCATCGTTGACATTACGTCCTCGTGACGTACCACGTTGTTGTCTGCTGCGTTGGAAGTTGCTGCGTTGAGAGTTGCTGTGTTGAGAGTTGCTGCGTTGAGTGTTGCTGTGTTGAGTGTTGGATTGTGGGTTGAATGGCTGATTATTGTAGCTTCCACGGCCTCGTTGTATAGCACTAATTTCTTTCTTTTCGATGTCCATCGCGTAGCTGATCGCTTTTTCCATCGCCTTGCCATGTTTGACGAGTTGTTCGAGAGTGATTGTCATATCAGATAATGCTTTCGTTCGGAGTTTTGATGATCTGCATTTCTGGATGATCTGTGACTTTATCTCGGAGTTAGTGTCGGCGAAGTCACATGTCGCGGCGAGTTTCTTGAGTCGGGTCACAAACTGGTCAAGATTTTCGTCTTGGAGTTGTGTTGCTTCGCGAAAGTTGAACCTTTCATACTCGACTTGAACTTTTGGCGCGTAGAGCTCATTTAGGGCTTCAAGTGACCGTACGTAGATGTTACGCGGATCCTGTTCTTCAGGTGCTGGGACAGTTAACGTCTGGAAGTCATCATATACTGCCTCTCCTGCATAGTCTAACAGTAATGCGAGTTTGCGTTGAGGGTCAGTGATATCAAGTGCTAGGGCTCTGTTTTCAAAACTTTGGACATATTTCCTCCACCTTGGGGCAATATTGGATGTGTCAGTAGTGTCAAAGATGGGGAATGCTGTTAGTGCACAAGCCATTTTTCCTTTTTTTGAATTTTTTTTTATTTTATTAACAGTGTTAGTGTAAATGAGTGTAGCAGTTGAGTAGAGTTGAGTGTAGGGTCTGGCTAATACACACACATAAACACTGGCAGTACTGTTCTGGGACGTCACACACTGTCACTATATGCACAGCACTGGGCCTTGAAAACACACTTGATATAACTTCTGGCAAGTTGGCAAGTCACACACAGTTCAAAAGGTAATATACTGTCATATATATACTGGCAAGTGGGTAGATGGACACACATTAATCACTTTCTGAGATTAGGACAGGCAGACTTGTGTTTACATTCTAGTTGCTCCCAACTTCCCCTATTTTCGCCAATGGAAAAGTGTCATTCAGTAGAAAGGGAGAGCCTTATGAGCGGCTGGGGTGTCACAGAACCTGTCTAGAGTGTCATTGCCATTAATTCTCGTCGCCATTGAAGTGATTTGAGCGTGTAGCATTGATAGAAACATAATAAATCCATCTCCAAGTCATCTAACACTCAAATCACTTCAGGTATTTATTGTCAATATCTCGGTTGCTTCATCATCAAGTACCGTACCAACTCGTTAATGCACCACCTTCGGATTAGCACGGTACCGGTAGGCCTACCCATTTCACATAATTTCGATAACATGTCTTCAACATTTGGAAGTTTGTATCCATCTTTTTTTTATGAATTCATTTACCTTCTTTTAGTCACCACATACCCGGATGCTGCCTTTCTGAGCCTTTGGTACTAGCACAGAAGAAGCCCAGTTAGAAAAGGTAACCAGCTCAAAGTTCTTGGATTTCACCAGTTAATATTACCGGTACATTCATGCTTAGTCCGAGAGGCTCCGACTATCAAGCGGTGCAGACAGTTAGAAAGCAGTCCCATAGAGTTCTAGTTTAATAGGTCGACCAGATTTCTCGATCTTCCGGTTTTCGATTCCCCAAGGCCCCTTTTGCTCACATTTAATCAGGGTTCGTACAGAGCCTGGAAAACCTGGAAAAGCCTGGAACTATGCTTTTGGGTTTTCCAGGCCTGGAAAAGCCTGGAATTCTTACAGAGAGCCTGGAAAAACCTGGACAATTTAGTTTTGCATAAAAACATTTTTTTCAGTCTATGAATTATTAGCTTTCCTTAACTACGGTACCTGACTGCATAATCCCTTTTGCTAATAATATAGCTGTTTTGATTATTTGTCTTCATATTTGTTTCACTAGCAAGATTGTATTGATTTACATTTTTATGTGCCTGGAAAACAAATATTAGAGCCTGGAAAAGCCTGGAAAAAGCCTGGAATTTTATTGGTCTGTCTATGTACGAACCCTGTTTAATGTCAATGAAAATAAGTAGCAAACACAACATAACTCTCTCCTCTTAAAAGAAAAGGTACTACAATGGTTAAGGTATATAAGGTATAATGTAATAGTAAAAAAAATTTTTTAGGGTAAATAACAAACCGGGCAGATGGCCCCCACCCCAGAAAAATTGGAAATATAATGTAATAGTAAATGAACAAACTATTTTTGACAAATATTACATACAAGCTTATGTCAGAACTTACTTGTAATCTTTTAGCCATACAGAGGGTACTCTTTTTTTCGCACCTTGTCTCACAACATTCACAGGCTCATGTGTTTATGTTGATCTTCTGGACCCTTTTTGGCTTGGTCTTCTGTACCATCTTTTCCTGGTTATAATCTATCTTCACTTATCAGGTGCTGGAAGTGCAGGAGATAACCGACTTTGGTTGAACACCCTTCCATCTTCAACTCCGTATCTACCTGGTCTAGGGATCTGAACTATTTTCACTGGAGGAGTAAACTGTGGCTTCCCTTTAATTACATACAGTCTGTGTCTTTTTAACTTTCACCAAGATTCCTGACTTCAATGTTGGAACCTTAGTATTTCTACTTTTGTCTTCATTTCATTTGTACACCATCTGTTCGTGAGTCACCCATTCTCTCACCTTTTTTTCATCTATCTCTTTAGCCTTTTTCTGGAAACCAACAATATCCAATTTGGTACGCATGTCCCTTCCATGTAACAAACGACATGGTTTTTCCCCTGTTGTGGCATGAGGGGTTGCTCTATAACAAGCAGGTTGTTGAAGGACACTCTCTTTTATCCCTTTTTTCTGGACAATAACACTTTGGACAGCATTTTTCAAAACAGAGTTCCATCTTTCAACTGCACCATTTGCTTGTGGGTAATAAATTGCTGACATGCAGTGTTTGATCTTTCTCTCATATAGAAAGTTATTGCACTCTACTGAGGTAAATTGCGGACTGTGGTCTGATGTGATCCCAAGTGGAAAACCTTCACGACAAAATACAGACATGAGAAAATGTATAACAACTTGAGATGTCACCTTTCAAACCAGTGCTACTTCTGGCCACTTGCTATAATAATCATCTAAAGAAATTGCAAACCTGGCATTAGGTGGAGCCTTTTCAAATGGACCCACAATGTCTATAGCCAAGCGTCACATGTTACATAAACGGTATCTGCCTTTGTATCAAATAGAGCAAGAGTACAATTTTACTGTAAAAGGTTTTAAACCCTCACAACACTTTTTTCTGCTTCCATTGTCCAAAAAAACTCTTCCTGCCTGAGAACAGCCCGCATAGGCTTAACTACATAGCAAATTTTGGTACATACATAGTAAAATAACCTATCAGCCCTAGGAAAGCCTAGACCTTTCTTGTCATATGGAACCATTGCCTCAACAATACTCTCAACCTGAGATTCATCCATTGTGATGCCACTCTGACTCACAGTATGGCCAAGAAACTTCAGAGAACTAACAGACACCTTGCACTTGTTCTTGTTCAACTGAATATCATTCTTATTCAACCTTGCATAGACACCTTTAAGATTCTTATCATGCTCGTCTTTGGTCTTGCCATACACTATGACATCATCAAGGTAAAATTGTACACCTTTAAGACCAGCAACAACAGTGGACATGACCTTCTGAAATGCCTAAGGGGCTGAAGACAACCAGAAACACACCCTTTTATATCGATTCAATCCATCATGTGTAATGAATGCAGTTAAATCATGTGAATCTTCATGTAATGGTACCTGGTTGTATGCATTTGTCATGTCAAGCTTGGTAAAAACTGTTGCTCCATTTAATTCACATAATAATTCTTGAATAGATGGTATAGGATATGCATCTGGTATTACATCTTTGTTAACCTCCCGAAGGTCAATACAAAGATGAACATCACCCTCTTTTTTGTAGGAAACTACTATGGATGAAACCCATTCAGCTCCATCTATTTTTTCAATGACCCCTTGGGCTTCCAGTTCTTGTAACTTTTTAGAAACCTTTTCTCGTACATAAGTGGTAAACGATTATGTTGAAACCCTTTGATTGTTTGAAGTTCACCTTCAGTACATATTTCATTAACAGTCAGTGATTTACCCTGTATACAGATATTCAAATCTTGAATAGCATCTAACCCAAGTAAACATCTGCCTTTCTTAACAACAACAAACTCGATGACTGCTGACTGATCTTTGAACAACACCCGAGCAGTGTAGGTACCTACCACCGGAAGACTATCCTTTGTATAGGACTTCAGTGCATCTTCTTCACCTTCAGATCTGTCAGCAAGACTATCGACACACATATTCATAGAAACACGTTTAGAAGTAGTTTCAGTAGATAACCCCTGGATCAGTCGCTATCACTGTCAGGGTTACGAAACTCTTGTATCATTTTCTGCGAGCATACCTTTTGAAATTGTCCAATTTGTTTGCAGTTTTTACATCCTTTCCTGAAAGAGGGCAACGTTCATAGTTAGCTTTGTGGTTTCTCGAACCACATCGGTAGCAGTGATGCTTTGGCTTAGCTGAACTGGCACCACTTTTGTTTGTAGAACTTGGCTTGAAGTTTTTCTTGTACTTCATGCCTTGGAGCGCATTGAAATTTGAATCATTTGGTGCTTGTGCTTGTGACTCTCCCGTGACAGTGCTTGCACTTTTCAATGCCTCTTCCGTCTGTGTTGCTATATGTATAGCCCTTTCTAGCATCAAGTTTTCCTCTAGAAACAGTTCTTCTCATATTTTTGAGGAATTTGTCTTTTCAACCAGTTGATCCCAGATCAGATCATCTCTCATGTGATGGAGAGATCTCCTAATGCAGACACATAGTCTTTTGTAGTCTCCTTTTCCTTTTGAGCATGCAGACGGAAATAATATCTTTCCGTGACAACATTCAACTCTGTGTCAAAATCTTGCTGTAATTGGTGTTCCGCCAACCTTTATTCATCGGCACCATCTGGAGGATCTGTAGGGTCAGGAAGTGTGTAATAAATATGTTGACCTTCCATATCCACACAGTGTTATAGAGTATGCTTCTTTTGGCTGCTGAGTAGTTAGTGCCCTCACTAGAATAAAGATAGTTCTCAAATGCACAGAACCATATTTTCCATGGGTACTTGATTGGGCCTGGTTTATCCAGGAAACCCTCACACTGCCTTGTAGAAAAAGCCATGTTTCAGCAGTAATAGCAATTATATGAGTTACACCAGTTCAACTGGTGTAATTTTAGACTCACTCCCCTGAGCAAGACTAGTGAAGTTTATGAAAATGATGTAGTCTAAACAAGACTGTCATGATGAAGTCTAAACAAGACTGTCAGTAGTTTGTATTACTAACTCAGTTCAGTCTAATGTTTTCACCTAGTAGTAGTATAAACTGGGTTTGTACACATAAAACAAGTTGGCCTAACCGAAACTGTCAGTGTTCTAGAGGGAACAGCTCCTGAAAGTAGGTCACACTGTTTCCCCTCCCAAAATGTCATCACCTCACAGTTTCCCTGATCACCAAACTTGTCAGTATTTATTCTTACACAGTTACAGCCAACATGTTCAGTTTCCCAACACGTTTCTAGTTCCGGTTTTCGATTCCCCAGGGCCCCTTATGCTTACATTTAATGTCGATTAAAATAAGTAGAAACACCACAAGTAACACAAAGGATCAAGACAGGAGTTTTATCATCAAAAAGGAATTATTATACATCTTCGAAGGTAAGGGAGCAAAAACATGCACTGACATTGACAGGATTACAGAAAACCAAGGAATTGATATTTTGTATTATGGGAATAAGTGGCTGTGCTCTTTGACTGTCTGCTAGGTAGTCAAAGTTTCTTGGACTAATTCATGCTCTGCACCATCACAAATAGCGTAGGGAACGGGTTTGTCATGGCAACCCAAACAGCTACGTTCCCGTATACTAGAGTATAGGGTCAGCCCACCCACCCCCCCCCCCGCCAAAAAAACCAAACTTAGCAACTTCCTTAACCTTAAAGCAAACAGTGAACTACTTGATACTTGTCCCAGAATCATCAAATAACACATGATAATCACTCAATAATATCTGGAGTTTCTCTTTCATCATTCTGTTTTGTATTACCTTTGGTTTTCCTTGGTGTTCAGTGCCATATTTCAGCCCATTTCAGTTGTACTTTTGACATCTGTTGTGTTTGGGTGGTGCTATGAAGGAACGATATAGGCTAGAAGTTGATTTACTAGTAGACTGAGGCGTCACACGGTAGCAGAACCTCAGGTTGACATCATTTCTCTAGTCCCCCATCGGCAGACAGACATCCCAGCACTCCTAAGATATTGGCCATAATGTGTCCTGATTCCATCCTCGTGGCCACTTTTAGAACTGAGGTTTAAAAGGCTTTTAGAGACATGAATAACAGGTTGGTCTACCTGATCCTCATCGATCTCGGCAGTGTGGTCTACTCGAACATATATGGCGTTCATGAGAATTCCGGCCTGGCAGTGCAGACGTGACGCCGTCTTACCGCTGGTGATAGTGGAATGGCTACCAGCTGCTTTTGCGGTGTTGGAGGTGACGGCGGTAAATTATCGTTGAACTTCGGTTCTGGGGCTCTCATAGACTCAGGGTCATTTACTGGCAGTGGTTACGGCTGTGGTGCTAGGGCAACAGTTGGAGGTGTTTCAACTCCTCCCTGAAGTAGCGGTGTGGTTTCACCTGTTTTTAGTAGGTGATCAACATGAACATAGCAGATATTGCATTCAACATGAACCAGATATTTGGCTGGTCCCAGGTGGTGGATGATCCTACCTGGAAGGTTCTGGACCAGTTCTCCATGATGGCTCTTGACACAGAGGTGTTCATTTTGTGCAAATTTGCGGGCCTTGGATGCATAATGATCATGGATCTCCTTTATCCTCTGTTGCTTCTGTTGTACCACCTGCTAAAGTGACAGTTTGCATAATGTTAGACGTGTATGCAGTACATGCTTCAGAAACAGTTGGGCTGGAGACACACCAGTCACAGTGTGCGGCATTGTGTGGTACACAGACAAGAAGCTATAAAGTCTCCTGACCATGGACAGCTTTGTTTCCTGAATGTGTTTCTTGAGAGCATTTTTTACTGTATGGACGGCTCTCTCAGCAGTACCATTTGAAGCTAGGTAGTACGGTGCTGTTAGGGTATGTCAAATTCCATGAGGAGATAGGAATTCTTTGAACTCCTCTGCAATAAATTGTGTGATATCAGATAATAGCTCTTTACATAGGGGGTGTCGATCAAAGAGGTCATCCATTACCTCAATGGTACGTTCTGTGGTGGTCGATGTCATCACTTTTGCATCTATCCACTTTAAGTGGGCGTCATCCACGATCAGTATCATCTCACTTTTATACTCAGCGAAGTCACTATGGATGTGATCCCATGGCAATTCTGGATACTTCCATGGGTAGAGCAGCGATGGTGGCGGCTCTTTTCTTATACTTTGGCACACAGCACAGCAATCAATTCACTCCTCGTTAGCCGCATCTATCTTTGGGTACCAAAAGTAACTTCTGGCAAGGCTCTTGGTTAGGACGATTCCAAGGTGCTCTATGTAGAGCTCTTCCAGGGACACATTCCTGCAGTTTACAAGGAATAATTACTCGTATCCCCCACAGTAGACAACCTTGGTCACATGAGATTTCTGTGCGCTGTGAGTAATAGGTAGCATCTCATCATTTTTCATGTAGCTTGGCCAATGTATACTGTGAAGTCCATTACTTTACCTAGTAGTAGTATTAACTTGGCTGTTACTGGAAGCTGGTTTACGTGCAAGAAGTAGTTTACTTCTTGTTCCAGCATGATTGTGGCTTTCTTTTACAGGATTTCAGCTGAGGTAATCAGCCTTGGTGTTTTCTTTGCTTTTTTTTCATACCATGTCATTGTCATAACTCATCAGGATCAATGCCCAAAGTTGCAGTTGGAGTGCAGATAGTGTTGGCACTCTTACTTTTGGTCCAATTATGATGGACAATGGCTTTTTATCTGTGACAAGCGTGAAATTACGGCTATATATGTACTTGTGGAACTTTTGCACTCGAAACATGATGGCTAGAGCTTCGCTTTCAAGCTTCACGTAGTTGGACTTGGCCTTTGTCAATATTTGTGACGCGTACGCTATGGGGCGTTTTTCACTGTTGTCATCGATGTGTGACAAAACCGCTCCTACTACGTAGGGTGAAGCATGGCACACTAGTACAATCTTTTTCTTGACATCATAACACATGAGCAGGGTCTCACTTTTCAGGGCCTCCTTTACTTTCTCATAGGACTTATGGCATCTAGCAGTCCACTTCTATGGCTTGTCATCTCTTAATAGAAGGTGGAGTGGAGCAAGCAGTGTTGACAGGATAGGAATGAAGGTGCTATAGTAGTTTACCGTTCCGAGGATTGTGCGTAACTGACACATCCTTAGGCTCTGCTGCATTTTGGAGAACCTTATTGGGCAGTGGTCTTTATCCTCTGGCATCGATCAGGTAGCCAAGGTTTTTTACCATCTTGACCAAGAACTCACACTTTTCTCTCTTAATCCTGAAATTGTATTCGAAAAATCGTTCCAGCACCATCTCAAGCCTTCTCAATGTTTCGTCCCATGTCTCGGCTGCTATCAATATATCCTCTAGGTAGACGCTGACATCTGGTATACACTTGAGCATCATTATCATAGGTACGCATTGCACAAATCTAACTTTGTGAAGTACTTGCCCTGGGCAGGTGTAGCGAAGATGTCATCTGTTGTGGGAAAGGTGCATGGGTGATTAATGATGTCACTATTAACTGACACTTTGTAGTCGCCACATAGAGTAATTTACAGTCGGCCTTTGGGGCAACGACTATTGGTGATACCCAATTGCTTTCCTCTGTTTTCCAAATGATGCTGTTGTCCTAGAGTTGGTCGAGTTCTTCTTTACTTTCTTGGTTAGAGCATATGGTACCGGACAAACTTTGAAGGATTTGGGTGCGGCTGTTGGTTTGACGTTGATATATGTGCCTCAAACTGATACCTGGTTTGAATATGTTTTCATACTTCTTCAGCAAATCATCAACTGTCGATTCTCTTACTGAAAATATATTTTCCCAGTCCAAACGTATAGCTCTCATCCAGCTGAAAATAGCTGAACAGACACCCCAACCATAGTTATACTCGGGTGACACGCTTTGTAATTGTGATGGGTACCGCATCTACTGCATGGCTTACCAGATCTCACATAGTATACTTGTGCATGCAGGTTCATCGCTTTTATTTTCTCGATGCCTGCTATTGTAGATTCATAGCCTTGGCCTATAGTGACAACTTCATTGATAGCCAGATTTTCATTTGTGTTGTTGAGTTCTTGTCTGAATTCATCTTAGGGTGCACTCGCTATGATGAGTCTACATGGCACTTCCAAAAGCATCCATCGTTCAGATGGACCTGGAAGGTGATGGGTCCGACCTTGGTCTGGAGAACTCTGGGAAGCATGGTGGGGGTTCCTGCAAATTTCATAGTGCAGAGAGTGTATCCTGTATTGAATAATCCCTCATGTACAGGGTTATGCTGGGCTTTGTCCGCAGCTTGGCACTTAATCACCTTGTCCATGATGGTCAGTGTGATGAGATCCATCAGGAAGCAGGGCTTTCAGAGCATCAGCGGCTCTGCTGGAGCAACTCCAGTCGTAGTCTGTAGGTTGATGCGGTAGCGAATGAGAAAATGGTAGAGCGCGGTCTGCAGGTGTGGCTCCTCACTCTTGTGAATAACATCCTTGAGGGTCTGTACAGCATGCTCAGCGAGTCCGTTGGAGGGTGGATGGTATGGGAACACACTAATGTGTTTGATGTGAATCTTCTTGTAGAATTGTTCAAATACATTGCTGGTAAAGCAAGAACCATTATCAGATACAATGGATACTGGCAGAAAATGTGTCCAGGCTTGAACAGTTCAGAAAAACATTTCACATAATCATTGTGATGGGTGCTCAGGGGCTCAAGGGTTGAGGCAGAGGTGATGAGAGAAAATACATTGGTCCAGTCTAGCTTCAGGTACTGAAACCAATCATATCCTCGCAGGTTCTGACCCTTACCACTAACAATGAGGGCCTGGAGATGCGCAGACTGACCACCATGTTTCATCAAAGTCTCTACTTATCTGAGAAGACTGAAGACTGAGAAGACTATGGAGTAGGCACTCAGGGTTAGGACATCTTGGTTGCAAAGGGATAGAGGTTTCAGTGCCTCGTAGAGTTAATAATATTGGCAGCGGTACCCGTATCAATTTCAAAGGTCACCTCTTTATTATTAACGCTAGAGGAAATACAATATTGTTTTACTGAGGAGGTATAGGTGGTTCTAGTAGTGAATAAATCATACTGCTCTGGGATACTAGACACTGGTGAGTTAGTACGGTGTACCGTTGTGTGTCCCTGTAATATGTTCTTATAATGATGTTGCTCAGGCTTGAATGGTCTTCTCTCTATAATTCGCTTAGCTGTACCAATGAGGCACGGTACATAAATACACCCCACTGATACTGAGGCACAAAGAGGACAAGTCTTGATAGAATATACTTGACAATACTTTAATGATAAAAGTCTCTTGGTGGTAATGGATTCATACAAACATGATGGTAATTGTTAAACTCACAAACCATACAATATTGCACAGTCCAGTATGTTTTCACATCCAATGCACACAAGGCACAATCTGACAGTCTTGATGTTGACAGACTGTTCCATGTAGTCACACATGAACCATGTTCCACTCCATAGATGTTTCAATGTCCGTTTTGTGTGAATGTTTTGGAAGAGTGCAGAAAGCCGGTTCTCTGCTGGGCTCTCTTTCCAAGTCATACTGTAGACTCCCTTCTGGGAGAGGTTGCCCCAAAACGCAACTCCCAAAGCCGGGGTCGGCGTGGAGGCCAGCTGCAGGCTGTTACCCCTCCTTTCTTATGTCTGTCTGCTTGCAGACTGGTGCGTGCTGACTCCAGCACCAGGTCCTACTTCACCCCCGACTCTGATAGGCTCAGCACCCATCCAATAGAGGCGAGTCACTCCTATTGACTGACATCTCTTTGTCTACCATGCTCAACCGAACTGTTGAGTCTTTAAACACTTTTTATTAACTGATTTTTGGGCACTGGTATAGTGCAACGGTACTCTACATATTTTGTATTTGCTTGCCTGCACACTTTGGAAAAATGGTTATCACAGTGACATTCATTTTATGCTTTGCCCCGAGCTGGAAAGTCATGAGCGTGGTTCATATGGGTGTTACCACTGCAACCTGGGCAAGCAGAGGGCTTTTTCCCTTTGTTTTTACCTTTCCCATTACCTTTACCACTACTTTTACCACCAGACTTGTCACTGTTCATATAATTCACTTTGTTGACTTGCGGCTGGGCAGGGGCGGTCTGAAGGGTCGCAGCCATAACTTTATGCTTAGCTGCTGTCAACTCGATTCCATGAGCATAACACTTCAAGTTGTCTAGTGTGATGTTGATGTCAGTGAGACCCTTCTCATGTACTTTAATCTTTCAAGCATTTCTGGATCAGCTACAACTCGGCCTTGATAGCTTCATTGTTGTACTTCTCAAACTGAACATTTCGAGCCAGTGCGAAATATGTCTCGATCTTGGTCTTAACCTCCGCGTAGGGGTCTCTGCTTTTAGTGTTCAGTGTGTCGGTGATATTGTTGACTACCTCCCCTGCATACAAAATGAGAGCACAGGTCTGTTTGCCTGCCTCTATATCCTTGAACTCGGCAAAATATCCAAACTGACACTCCCACTTTTCCCATCTCAGAGCTGCAGTCTCCATAGGTTGGACAAGGGAAGTCATCATCATTGACGCACAAAGTGCATCAGCACATGGTGCTTCGTTGTCCGTTCACCACCATTCCTATCTATTCTAAGCTTTTTCTTTTGCTTCTTTCGGAGTAATGTTCATATCTTGTAGGTCTTTCTCTAGTGTTTTCAGCCACGTTGAGGTCTGCTAGGGTGGACAGCAATTACCAATCTGTTCACCCTTCTGGTTGCCTTACCTCCTTGTGGTGCAGAACGGAACAAAAGCGACCGGGGTGGGGAGTTAGCTCAGTGGTAAAGAGCACTGGACCTGTAATACCAAGGTTGTCAGACTTTGTTGATTCTGGTCCCACTGCACTCACTTTCTCCTTCACCCCAGCAGTGGTAGATTTACTGCTATATCAAAGGCCAGTTCTTCTCATACCATGTCTATGTGGTGTGGGAAGTAAAAGAACTCTCACCTCGATAAATGTGTAGGGGTGAGGTCTCTACTTAAATTCATTTCATAGATTTGATCACTACCCTTGTGGTGTAAAAAAACCTTAAGAAAGTCTGGTGAGAACCTGCAATGGTTAACTGGACGTTAAATCAAACCAACAAACAAACAAAAACCATGTTGATGCTTGGCTAGCACACAGTTACTTTGTTTTTCTTCTTGCTTCTGCCAAAGCTTGTTTAGCTGGTGTTTCCTCGCATAGCCCCTCTGCATGTCCGTACCATCGTAGTCTTGTTATTTTGATGGTTTCACTCTATTTCCATTGTTTTGTCTGATGGTAAAGATCCTCGCTGGATATTTCTTTGGGCCATCTGATGTTTATGGCTATTCGTAGGAGTCTTCTGTGGAATGAATCGATGTTGTTGTATGTGGTTTTGTTTGTGGTCCATAGTTGGGAGATGTATAGGAAAACACTCTCTATGCAGCCATTGAACACTCATATTTTAATCTTGATCTTCAGGCATTTGTCTTCAAATATGTGGCTTAGTTTATATAGGGTGTTGTTAGCAAGCTGCATTCTTCTTTTGATGTCTTTGATGTCTAGTAGGATTTTACATTTCTTCCATTCTGTGTTTCCTTGTGCCCTTATTTCATATTCTTCTGGGTTGTTTTTTTGTTTATTCACAGTCCTCTTGGTATCAGTTTCAGTGCAACCTCTTCTTTCTCGGCTTTTAGTCTGTGTTTGCAATTTGCTGCTCCCCATCCAATGTTGCATATTTTGGTTGTATCAGCATTCCAATTTCTTGGGGTCTGCTATAGGTGTGATCTTATAGTTCTTCTTTGACAACTTCTTGTTGTTTGCAGTAGGTGTGGTCCGGGGGGTGGGGGTTAGCTCAGTGGTTAGAGCAACAGACTTGTGACCCCAAGGTTGTAAGACTTTGTGGGTTCGAGTCCCAGCCCCAGCAGTGGTAGATTTACTGCTATAACAAAGGCCATCCTTCTCATACCATATCTGTGTGGTGTGGGAAGTAAATGTGTAGGGGTGAGATTTCTACCTGAATTCATCACATAGATTCGATCACCACCCTTGTGGTGTAAAAGAACCTTGAGAAAGTCTGGAAAGGACCTATAATGGTTGACTGGACGTAAAATCAAATCAAACAAACAAACAAGGTGTGGTCCGGGATGTTATGTTCCGGTTAAAGAGCTTTTGCTAGGTGGGGCGTGAACAGGATCAGGCTGAGGCAGTCTCCCTGGGTTATGCCCATTTTGGTTAGAAAGGGTTTTGATGTTTGTGTCCCTGTTTTTATGATGAGTCTTGCGTCCTCCACTAGTATCTTTATCAGGTGCAGTTCTGCTGGGTAGAGTAATGATCCCAGGTCTTCCAGTAGGGTGTTTCTTTATACTGTATCAAACACTTTGGTCCATGAAAGTGATGTTTAGTTCATAGTTTTGTGATGTTTTAGCCTTCTCTGTCAGGATCCTGTGTGTGAAGATGTGTTCTGTTGTTCCTCAACCTGCTCAGTATGCAGCCTGTTCAATCGGGATGTTTTGGTAGGTTTTCTTTCCATTTCTTCTGATGAGGCATATGGCTAAGATCTTTCTGAGTATAGATAGAAGGATTATCGGCCTGAGGTTGGATGGTGGGCCTTTCGGTTTTCCTAGTTCCTGTAGTGGTGTTAGTATGCCATCTTTTATCTCAGTGGTAAAGAGTATTGGACTTGTAATCCCAAGGTTGTCAGACTTTGTTGATTTGAGTCCTACTGCAGCCACTTTTCTCCTTCTCCCCCAGCAGTGGTAGATTTACTGCTATATCAAAGGCTAATCCTTCTCATACCATGAAAAACAAAAACCGTATATTCATCTCATTTTAGCTCTTGTATTGAGGTATGATTGACCTCCGACGATCTGCATGGATTGCACAACAGGGAAGCTGTAGTTGCAACTGGTAGTAGTAGTAGACAACTTCTACACATCTTAGTCATCAGAAACACCACCAGGGTGGCGTATGCCTTTTTCGCCCCGCTAACACCACACTTAACTACAACTTCTACAATTTTAAAAGTTGAATACTGATTGGAGCAACGATTCTCCCAAGCACAGCTATCTATATCGAGAAGGTCTGTTGATCACTCTTCCTGACTGTAACGTGTCATTGTGTGAAATATGGGAACTAAGACAGGATGATGGTGGATTGATATAGCAGCATTTATTTCTATGCCTTCATGTACTAATATTATATTCATATTGTCACAAATGTTGTGTATATTGGGGGTTTGGTCTTAGGTTAACCAGTTCACGTGGTAACTGGACTGATGGCACCACAGACTGATGGCATCTGGACTGATGGCACCACTTTTCAGTTTTTACCTGGACTGATGGCACCAGTACCTGGATTGATGGCACCACTTGTCTAGACTGATGTTACTACCTAATTTCTTACCTGGACTTAAGCGCACCACTTGACTTATGTTTAGTTTGAGTTAAAAGTTTAATGAATGTTAAAAGATACCACCACATGTAAGAAGATTCCATATATGTGTAGTGGGGCGGGGATCCAGCAGTTTTCTGTCCGTTCGGGGGAAGGTGGCACGGAGAGTCAATTATTGCTGTGTAGTGAATCCGAGCAACGCCGCACATGAAATTGACGCTGCGGGGGCTGGGATTACGTAACACTGAGTATATATACTCCATGTTCACAGCGAGTCAACAGGCTGTCCTCGGACGTCTCTCTATAGGAGCAGACCATTGGGCCCTCACTTTGGCGGGCGGGTTCTCGGAACTTTCCTGTTGTTTAGGCCAGTCTTTCAGATAAGCCTCTCCAGCGTTACCTGGCACTCCGTGCTGGGGTACTGTACATGTGAGAGACCAAAACAGGCATGATCATTGGACACTTGCATGTTGTCCTGTATTGTTAAAATGGCTGACTCAAGACTTTTTGACATTTCCAGCCTCTTTCTGACTCTCAGGCTTATCTACTCTATCTTTCACTTGGCTATCGCTTTCTTCTCAGCCTTATCGGAGTGCCTTACATCACCTTGTCGGGATGTTGGATGTTTATTTTTGCAAGTTTTACAGGTTTTCTTCTGTTTGAAAGTAATTGACTTGTGCCCCTATTCCAGACGACCATAACACAGACCATGATCTTTGATTAGAATTTTTCTTTCCTGCATAGGCTTTCCCAGGAATACCCTGCAATTATCTAAATCATGCTCTGACCTACCTTCATGAATAGGACATGACCATTCAGCGCTCTGTTTTATCTCTGTTGTTTCAGTGGAGAAAGAGTTAGCACCAGGACTATGTTTCCTACCCTTACCACCAGCAGATAAACCATCCTGTTCTGGTTGCTTATCTCCTTTCAAGGCCTGAAATGAGGTCACCGGATCACATGCAATATTTGCTTCTCATGCAACAAATCTCAGGAATTCATTGAAAGGTGGGAACATTGCGTTCTGCTCCTTCACATCTGCAACCACTCTTGCCCAGCGAGTGACTAGCCAATCAGGCAGCTTGGCAAAAGGTTTCTTGTTCTCTCGCTCATCGTTTAGCATGTTTAGACTTCCTATTGTCTTCATAGCTGTGTTGCACTGCCCTAGAAAGTCTGCAAGTTTTCTTAAGGTGACACTGGGAGCTATCCTTGGCCATGCATCCAGCTTATCTCTGAACACATTGACCACTATAAAGGAATTGCCATATATCTTTTCCAGGGGATCCTTGGCTTGCTGAAAAGCCTCTCCTGCCAATAGAAGAAAGAAGCCCTCAATAGCTTCTTTTGCTGTACCTCCAAGGTACTTCTTCAGGTAATGGATCCTCTCAGAGAGTGGAATACCCATTTGCTCAATCAGAGCCTCACAGGTGCTCTTCCAACTCAGGTACTGTAGAGGATCACCTGAAAACATACCCGGCTCTGGAGGAGGTAAACTTCTTAAGCTTACTTAGTCCACAAGTGAGTTTGCTAAGTCAAATAGCTGTCTTTGTGATAGCAGGTCTGGTGGTTTTTCACTGGAGATCTGAACTTCATGACTGTCATGTACCTGGAAAACAAGTTGTTGACCAGAATTATGGACAAATGTGCTTGTGGCAGGATTTAGACATTTTGAGGAACTGGCTGATATTAGGCCAGTCTTCTTAGCATGGACAGGATTAGACCTATCTTCTTCAGCTTCCTGTGGAGCAGGCATAATTTTCATGGGAACCATAGGAGAGGTGACAACAGGATCTTAACACTTGTTCAGATAATCTCGGACATAGTTGTTCGTGCCATCTGTGGGCAATTCACATTAAGTTTCAATACTTATGGATTCTTCCTGCTCCACAGTATTGATCGCATCGAGCTTGGCCTTGGTCATGTCAGGCTCTATTAAGGTTTGCAGCCTTTCTAGTTCTGCCCTCTTTTTAGTTTCCATGTCTGCATACTTTAGCAGAAATTCCTGAAGAATGTGACAACATTGCGCAGTGTTTTCCATAACACTGGGAAGAAAGAAATTCTTGACTTCCTCAGGGAATGTAAGATTTTTTTATAAGATATGATTGAGAAAAGTAAGATGCCTGGATAACCAGGCAGCATAGCTTGTTATTCCAACAGGATATGCAAATTTTCGTAAAGTAAGCCAAAGTAAGTCTAATTGAACAAATTGGATGTTAAACTACCCAAACAAACCAAACAAACAAACCCTTAATGAAGCTGCCCCCGATGCTACCTCTACCTTGTTGACATCCTCAGAGTCATCTACACCTGGATCTCTATGTGAACCATCAGACTTAACTGTAACTTTAGATTTTTCATTTTTGCCTGTTAATTGTTCAACTTGAGTCACCATTTGAGCTAATCTTACCCTGATCCTGTTCTGCTGCACCTGGGGTAACCTGAGGTGACCCTTCTGAATCCATTTTGATGAATAAAGTACCACAATGGTTTTATGGATTGATATGAAGTTTCTATCATTTACTGGTCAAGTTTGACATACAACAGAAACTTTTACCTTATTCATTCAAGAAACAAACAGAAAATATACACTTACACCATATGAATAGATGTGGTATCTATATTCTGTAGAAAGTTCATGACGTCAAATCCCTTAGAATCGGTAAAACATACCTATCACATTAAACTCTTATGGTCAGTTTCTGCAGAACAGCACAAAGTCTCACTTTACCTGACTTCTTCACAACAGGTACCATTGGAGCACACCATACTATAGGTTTTCTAATCTTGTGAATTACATCATTGGCCTCTAGCCTCTCCAGTTCCTCTTTAACCTTCGGCAGCAGAGTAATGGCTACATGCCGTGCAACTGTCAGAGCATACGATTGGGCATTGTCTAATTGAACGTTAATTAGACGTTAAACTACCGAAATAAAGTGTACCAAAATTTATGGCACGTCGTTGGGGAGGGAACATATTTCTCAACCCACGGTACCTCACATCTACATTTGAGTGTTTCTGGTGGAGTCGGCTGATTGAAAGTAAGCACATGGTTATTTAGATGTTCTTACCATTTTTGTTGGCCCTTATTTGGTGGACCTGGGTCACACGAACACTCTAGTTCTTCAAGAATTTCCTCACCTTGGCTACCCAAATGGTCCCACCAGTGAATCACACCCTTGGAGGTGTTGAGAATGCTAACCACTCACTCACTAACCACGCTGGCACTGACCTGTTTCCTGTGTGTGGACCTTTACTTCAACTTGGAATATCTTCGCTTATAGTAGGTCGATTTATATGATTCAAACGTCTATTTGTTCATCCTCTGACTGATAATCGTGTGTATGTTGCGAGGTTCAAAATCCATTCTGACACCATGTATTGATTAGATCATCGGAGAGGGAACACTGACTCAGTTTTACTACTTCATGATGGCAGGGCGAAGCCCGGATGTAGGTTTATTTATAAATGACGTCAGTGGACAACATGATATCGATAGATCTCCCCTTTTTTAAGATGAAAGAGTCTTATAACACATTTCCCCCATACTGAAAAAAAGTTCACGTTTAGATGGGAATCAACCATAATGAGTCTTTCAGGAGCCTTATGAACTCTTTTGGGTCTTGGGGTTTTGGGAGCTGGCTGACTGAGCTCCGCCATTGGAACTGCTGGCACCGGTTGAGCCACTTGCGGTGTCACTGGGGCACGTGACACTGGTCCTGGAGTCACTGGAGCTGGTGTTGTTAGCTTTGGCGTTGCTGGAGTGGGTCGCCTGACCGACTCTGGTTGATGTGCCTGGGGCTGTGGTGTGCTGGTTGGATGCAGTGCTGGTGTCATCAGGTAGCACGTTGTAGCTTTCGTTGGTGGTTCTTATGTGCTTCCTGTTCCTTGTGTAGATGGCACCATCTTCTGTCTGAATCTCATAGGACCTTGGTACGACGAGACCTGTTACAACACCCTTCTTTGGCCATTTGCTGTTACCCCGGACGCATATTACTTCTCCTTCCTGAAGTGGCTTTAGGTACTTGCCACTCTTCTTAGATGTCTCTGGCCTCCTCCAATCCTCTTTCTTTTTGAGACGCATGGTCGGCAGGCGAGTGCGTAGATTTCGCTTGCCCAATAGCTGCGCTGGCGATTTACCGTAGTCGAGTGGTGCATTGCGATAGGCCAGTAATGCCAGATACCCATCTTCCCCTGCTTGCATTGCCTTCATAAGGAGGCACTTCACGATCTTCACTGCATTCTCAGCAAGCTTATTTGATTGTGGATAGTGCGGACTGGAGAACACATGGTCGAACTCCCAAGTTGCGGCAAACTCTGCAAAGTCTTCACTCGTGAACTGTGAACCCCCATCTGTCACTAACTCGAAGGGTATCCCTTTACGAGCGAAGATGGCACGTAACCTCAGAATTACCGCACTTGCTTTTTCCGATGGTAAATGAGCAACTTTGATGAAGTGTGAGTAATAGTCCACGACGACTAGATATGGTTGTTTGTTGATGAAAAAAATATTGGCTGCTACCTTCTCCCATGCCTCGTCTGGTCTTTCATGAGGTAGCAGGGGCTCGGCTGGTTGAGCGTTCTGCTGCATCTGACAAGGTTCACACTTTTTCACATAGTCGACGATGTCGTCATTCATGTTGGGCCAATACATCGACTGTCGAGCTTGACGTTTACTCTTCTCTATGCCTAGATGTCCATCGTGGGTCTTGCACAGCATCTCTTTTCGTAGTGACGCAGGAATGATGATGTGTTCACCCTTAATCAGAACTCCGTCGATGATGGTGAGTTGTTCTACAAAGGCTGCATACGGGCTCGGACATCTTCCACTGTGCTTGACAACCTCAACTAAGCACCTCAAGTCGACATCCTTCTCCGTTTCTTCTGCCAATCTCTGCCACATTACCTCCATTAATGGCCAACTTTGAACGCACAGATGTGCACCTCAATGTCTGCTTCGGTTATGCTGCCAGACGTGCTTTGGCTGTACGAATGGGACAGGTGGTCAGCTGTTATAAGCAGCTTGCCCGGAACAAACTCCAACTTGAAGTCGTACTTCTGTAGCCGAGGCAACAGTCTTTGTAGACGCGGGGTGGCTTGGTTTAGAGGCTTCGGCCAAATGGCAATTAACGGCTTGTGGTTGGTCTCTGCCAGAAACGAACGTCCATAGATGTAATTGTGGAAACGTTCACACGCAAACATTATTCCAAGAAGCTCCTTCTCTATCTGGGCATAATTCTTATCAGCCGAGGTCAACGATCTTGAGGCATAGGCTACAGGTAGCCACTGACCTTGGACTAGCTGTGACAAAACCGCGCCCAGACCGCTCTTTGAAGTGTCAGATGAAACCTTCAGGGGTGCTTGGCTGTCATAGTGTTGCAAAATGGGCGCCGACATCAGCATCTTCTTGATGCCTGACCACTCCTTGTCGTGATTGGCAGTCCATTGCCAATCATTATCCTTCACCAGAAGCTGCCTCAGTTGTTGAGTGTTGGAGGACAGGTTTGGCAGGAAGCGACCAAGGTTGTTTACCATGCCCATCGCGCGTTGTAGGTCTTCTACATTTTCTGGTCGGGGCATCTCAAGGATCCCCTGTACTTTCCTTGGGTCCGGTTTCACTCCCTCGCTGGAGATGATGTCACCGACGTACCCGAGCTCATTCTTCTGGAACTTGCATTTATCAAGGTTTAGGAACATGCTAAGACTGTTCATCTTCGTCAACATTGCATCGACTGTCTCGCCGTGCTCCTTCTTCGTATGACCATATCCGAGCATGTCATCCATGAACACTACAACACGTGGAATCCCATCCATGTGTTGTACCATGCGCTTGTGAAACACCTCTGCTGCCGGTTTCGCACCCATCGGTATTTGAGTGATCGATATCTTCCAAACGGTGTGTTGAATGTGGTCATCAGTGATGAGGCTTCATCAAGGACCAAGTCTAATTGAACAAATTGGAGGTTAAACTAAACAAACAAACAAACATCAAGGACAATTTGATGAAAACCGCTGGCCAAATCGACTTTCGTGAAAAACTTCGCTCCGGCCATCTCACTCAACAATTCTTCTTTGGTAGGCAGCTGGTAATGCTCTCGTTTTAGCACACGATTCAGATCCTTTGGGTCAATACAAATTCTTAAGTTGCCATTCTTCTTTTCCACTATGACGATGGAGCTGACCCAATCTGTTGGCTCTTCCTGCTTGGCGATGAAGCCAAGCTTCTCTTGCCTGTCAAGCTCCTTCTTCAGTCGATCCTTCATAGCTGCTGGAACTCGACGTGGCGCATGAACAATTGGTTCCGAGCCTTCTTCTAGTACAAACTTGTACTCTCCGGGTAGCATACCGCCTCTCTTGAAGAGGTTCAGGTATCTCCTCTTTACCTCATCTTGACTTGGACTCTACGGACGCAGTCTGATTTCTTGATGAGGCCCAGTCTTTCGCTCGTGACATTTGACAACACCGGTGGGCATACTTGAGGCACAACAATGAAGTTGACACCGTGGGTCCGCCCATCCACTATCACGCTAGCGCTGCATATACCCTTCGTCTTCACTCCCTCTCCATTGTAGACCTCCAGACAGATGTCGGTCCTCTTTAGTTCCGGTCTCACCCTCAGACGCTGAAAATCTTTCTCGGACATCACATTCGCCTGGGCTCCGCTGTCAACCTTCAGATTCATCTCTGTGCCATTGATGTGAAGCGGAACGATCCAATCTTCTTTTTTCTCCAGACGAATAGAATCAACTTACATCTCATCACCTTCTACTTCAAGTGGTCCCATAAACGGTTCTTCTTCCTCACTAAACTCGGACGACTCATACTCAACTGCATGCACTGTCTTTGTTGGATAACAGCGTGCAAAGTGGTCATGTTTCTTGAAGGTGATGCACTTCTGTCCCTGTGCCGGGCAACCTTTTCCCTCATAATGCACTAGATTGCAGTTACTGCAATGTCTTCCTGACTTCTGCGAGCTACTCTTCTGCCAGCCTGACTTCTGCGAGCTAGACTTTTGTCTGCTGGTATCCCCTTCTTTCTTCCTGTCCTGCTTAGGCCTTCTGCTGTCATTCCTCTTGTGTCTTGACATGGCATTTACACTCGATGCTGCCGCCTCTGGTCGTAGGTCTTGGAGGCCCTGTTTCACTGTCTCGGTACGCTCAAGGATCGCCTCTGCAGATTCTAAGGTCAGGTCTTCTTTAGCTAGCAGCTTTTTCGCGCTGGACATCACTTCGTAGACCTACTACAAGCCAATCTCTGATGAAGTCATTCTTTAATGTCTCGTATTTGCAGTCAAGGGCAAGAGCTTTCAGTCTCATCACGTAGTGACCTGAGCTCTCATCCGCCGTCTGTGCACACTGGTTAAACTTGTACCTGTTCAGGATGATGTTTTGCTTTGGTCTGCAGTATGCGGCAAATTTCTCTGAGACGGTCTTGTATGTCCATGCAGTCTCTCCTCTATCAGCATCGTATTTGAAGGTGTTGTACAACTCAACACCTTCAGGCCCTATGCAAGACATCATACATGAGACCTTAAACTTGTCTTCCTTGTCGTCCTTTCCTTCTGTCAGGGTGAAGTACAAGAACTCAAAACTCTGCAGGAAGGTCTTCCAGTTCTGGTGGACATTCCCGCTTAAACTCAAATGTCGCAGTTTGTCGACCAGTTTCATCGCCATGGCCATCTTTGTGTATTTTCTCTGACATGACTTGCAAAAACTTGAAATTTTCACTCACAACGCAGATATCACTGTATCCTACTGGGCTTTTACTGTCACTCTGGGACGATAATGGAACACCTAAATTCTCTGACGTGATCTCCAGATCACACTGCTCAACATAGGACCAAAATCTCTGCTGGGGTGGACAGAAATTACCAATCTGTTCACCCTCTTGGTCGCCTCGCCTCCTCGTGGTGCAGACCGGATATGCTTGCACGCAAGCATAACTAAAGCGACCGGGGTGGGTGGGGAGATAGCTTAGTGGTAGAGAGCACGGGACTTTGTTGATTCGGGTCCAACTGCAGCCACTTTTCTCCTTCACCCCCCAGCAGTGGTAGATTTACTGCTATATCAAAGGCCAATCCTTCTCATGCCATGTCTATGTGGTGTGGGAAGTAAAACAACTCTCACCTCGGTAAATGTGTAGGGGTGGGATTTCTCCTGCATTCATCTCATAGATTCGATCAAACCCAAAGTAAGTCTAATTGAACAAATTGGACGTTAAACTACCAAAACAAACAAACAAATTCCCAAAATGTCCTCTTCACAGTATATCCTCACAACAACCCAGTTACAGAATTTCAAAGTTCTTGCTACTGCTGGTACTTTTGTGACAGTTCCTTAAGTAGTTTGCATCATAGCCTTACTCTTCCATAGACTTCCCCACCTCTACCAGTGCTTAATGACCACTCCAAAGCCCTAAACATATCCTCTATGGGCCATGCAATGGTGTGCATATAAGCGACTCTGTTCCCTCCAGCGTAGTGTATACAAGTCAAACATATAGGCACAAAGAGCCGGCACCTTTTACGTACTACAGTGGTGTGCGTATGATGAACGTAGCGCGGCCAAGTACTCACTAACCACGCTGGCACTGACCTGTTTCCTGTGTGTGGACCTTTACTTCAACTTGGAATATCTTCGCTTATAGTAGGTCGATTTACATGATTCAAACGTCTATTTGTTCATCCTCTGACTGATAATCGTGTGTATGTGTGTACGAGGTTAAAAATCTATTCTGACACCATGTATTGATTAGATCGTCGTCGAGGGAACACTGACTCAGGTTTACTACTTCATGATGGCAGGGCGAAGCCCGGATGTAGGTTTATTTATATATGATGTCAGTGGACAACATGATATCGATACACTGACCACACATGGTCTCACATACTAACCTGAGGGCCTGCCGTCAACTGAGGGACTGTTCCAGGTGATCGATTGGAGCGCAGCCAGCGGCTTTGAGCCTGTACGCTTCCTAACATTAATATAATAAACTAATTAGTACATAACCATAAAAACCACTACATAGCCTTGTCCTTCCAGGCAAAAGACCCTGCACTCCAGATATTGCCTACTTAGAAAAATATTTACCACAGCAGTTTGATAACAGTTAATTATGATTATCAAACGAAACCAAATTTCAGCATCGGTTTCCTAACTAACATGATTACTTCCACAGGTATGCATGGTTAGACCATGGCAGGCAGTGGAAGCGCCGAGCTCGCTCAGCGGGTGGCACGTGTCCTCAGAGAAGACTACGAACTGAGCGACACTCAGCTGAGGAGACTGCGCTCCTTCTCAGACATCAACTTCCACGTGCAGTGTGACCGAGGGCACTTCATTGTCAAACTGTTTGATTCGTCGTCAGGATATTCTGATGCGTGCGCAGACAGACAGTTCGCCGCCATGTTGCATCTCTCAGAACGAGGCTACTGCTGCCCCAGGCCCGTCAAGACGACCAGTGGACGTTTTGTGTCTGAAATGGTTGCAGACAACCCAGCAGGTGAGTTAGTCAATTTTGATATGGTTTAACCAGTTAATCCTTTAACTGCAGCATGATTCTTCCAGGCATTCCCCTGGCTACGGCAGCATGATGCCTCCAGGCATCTAAGAGAAATTGTTAATAATTATATAATAATATACAAAATTCAATGATAAAAAAATGATTGTTTGAATTAAAAGAAATTTTAACAAAGTCTAAGGGGTATATTTGACTTTGATTTGGTATAACAAAATATCCCCAGCCCTATGTATGGGCTGAGGTCCTATGCCCCTTTTTTATAGTAAACATGTAACTGCATAAAAATGGAAATTGTACAACCTAGACCTCAATAAAGAAACTTTTGAAAAAATAAATCATAATTACTATGGTAAATTACTTGAATCGAGTGACATCATGTGACACTGCCATTGCCCAAATAAGGTGCCTGTTGTAGGTGTTGTGTTCAACCTCATTAATACAAGTACTGACGTCTGGTGGTTGATACATGAACTAATACATTATATGTGATGGTAGTGCTTCTACCGGAATAGATATACAACACTCCTCCACACTAAATGCTTTTGACATGACGCTGGAATAACAGATGATTAGAATATGTTTAAGTCTTCGGTCTCTTTGAGGTAAATGTCATTTACTATGAGTATACTACTTATAAGTATCAATATGCTTTAGTTCTTGTAAGTTTTTCAATATTCATAGATCGACTTGTATCTAGATAGTCCTCTTGCAACTAAAACCATAACTGTTATCTTTATTTAATGTTACTTTTAAGACAACCAATAGTCTATGTCAGAAACCTTAGTCTCTGAAATAGAAGTCATAAAGGAATATAATCATTAAATTTTGTCGGAGCTCTTCTGTCTGGCTCTCATTGTCATTTGCCTTTGTGACGATGCTATAGGTCTAGGTGGTGTCTAAACCACCTGGGGTGGAACTCCTGATGGTTCCTCATTGGTAAATACTCGATCCTGTGGTGTCATTGCTGTGGGCAGTGTATCAGCAACAACAAAGTCATTCCCATCTTTGGGCATATCTTTAATGATTACATCTGTTTTTTCCCTTTGCATTGGCTGTTCATCAACAATGACATCTTCACTGGTTTCACCTGATTTCTGAAGATAGTCAACATGTACGTGTATCTGAGGTTCAGGGTATCGTTCAAGGCCCTTCCTTGACATGGTCGAGTCTGGCACATACTTGACATCAGTGCCACAGCAGCTCTTTACACATCCTCGCTCTCCTCACTTGAACTCTCAAACCTTGGCACTCTTTCACTTCTGTACTCTCTCACCTTCTCCTGTTTCCCCTCTACCGTCACATAAAGGTCATGTTTGATCATCAATAACTGTGTGCTAAGCTATCCTTTTAGATACAACTTAGACAGAGACACTAAAGTCACAGAATATGGAGTTGAGTTGTCGGACAACAGGAAACTACAAACTTTTTCTCCGTAGTCATGCCTGGTGTTGCATCCAGTGTGTGTTGTTTTAAAGCCGCTTAAGGGTCTGTACCGTTCGCTATGCAAGTCCTTTGTACACTGGATGATAGGGAGCGGTTTGATTAACACTCTGTAAATGGAATTAGGATTAAACATTATTATAAAAAAAAAGATTGTATATGTGTTTGTACTCGCTAGAACACCCATACTTCTAGGACATATATCACAGATTTGGAGGAAACACAACAAAACTTTATTAAATAATGCATTTAATATGGCTTATACTTGTAGTTTATTTTGTGTTTCTAGTTGATGATGGTGAAGATGGGGGCTATCGAGTAGTTCTCCTGACCTACATACATGGATCAGAGCTCATTAAGTACGCCCCGCTCTCTGAAGACATGCTGTATAAGGTTGGCTCCTTCATAGCAGGA
This sequence comes from Alentia gelatinosa, assembly GCA_950022655.1. NCBI lineage: Eukaryota > Metazoa > Annelida > Polychaeta > Phyllodocida > Polynoidae > Alentia > Alentia gelatinosa. The sequence continues at coordinate 23,875,708 of OX465593.1, forward strand.
CTACGACAAGACATGAAGGTCAAACTTACTATTCACACCCATTCAAATATATGGATTCTTATAAAAGTAATTCGATATAGAAAATTGAAATTTGTCCTCATCCACTTAATATTGATAGTGTTCGCGCAAACTATGCCAATATACTTTTATGGATATATATCAGTAATCTCTATGGATTTATGAATACCATTCTTTATGGATTTAAATGGATGGTAATGAATGTTTTATAGAAACCTTCATCAGTTCAATTATCATTCTTTAAGACCTTTACTAATCGCTTATATCTTACATAAAATGGACCTGACAGATTATATGGAAACCAACAATTTTGTTATTAGTATTCAGAATTATTTTTATTGTGTAAACCAAATATGATTTAGATTGAGCCTCCTTCACACCAATAGGACAATAATTTGAACTTCGGTCATGACACTTAACCCCATGTGGCCAACATTGTTTTGCAAGTGAGCTTAGCTCTCTTTATTAGTCAAATAAAATAAGTATTATTCTTTGCTTGGTTTAGCCATAAAATATCTGTTCAACATTCTTTTATCTAGTCAGTACAATGTCTCTAGGAAAAATAGTAATTATTGCAGTCTGAATAAGCAAATGACCATTCTGTGTGACGTTATCATTTGATGGTATCTAGTCATAGGATTAGACAGTTTCAGAACTTAGGCACAGCAATGACTAAAGTTACATCCTTTCTATCAGAATGATTACAAGCTATATTATAATATGAAAAGACGTCACGAGTTTGAGTCTGAGTTTATTTATGCCACGCATCTTGTTGGCTCCATAATTTCACGAGTCGAAGACGAGCGACATTACGGAGCTAACAAAATGAGTGACATAAATAAACTCAAACTCAAACGAGTGGCGTCTAGATTTTATCCTACCCCGTTTCCATAATTTTTCAGTATCAGAAAGTAGTGACATAAACAACACTTTATGTCACACCCGTGAAATAAACAAATCCCATGTTAAGCCTATAGCGTTATTTATTAGGGGTAGGATAAATCATTTTACATCTTCCAATAACAGAATACAACCATTTCTGACCTAAGAAGCAGGAGCATGCTTCTTTTTTTTCTTTCAGTCTCAAAAGGACGTAACTAGCCTACCGAGACGTAAAACTACACAAACAAACAACATCAACTTTTACTATTTTGTTTGTGTATAATAAGGGAACGGCCTTGTACTAATATTTATCTTAAAGGTTTTTGTCATATCATTATTGCATGCCTCGTTTACCAATAACCACGTCTCAATTACCACGTTTGTTTTTAATACAGCCTCATAATGAAGTTTTCAAGGTAGATTATATCCGCCTTTTCTCGTTATTCTAAGGCAGCAGATTCCACATGAAAGATATTTTTACTTTTTCTTCTGAACTCAACTGGCATGCCTGAATTAGAATAATTATAAGTCATTATTATCTACACAGAAGTGTAACCATCTCCTTCATTTTATATTCCAGGATTGTGATGCATCTTCAACGTCACAGAACTCCTGGGCAATGGAAAACTTTTGTGATTTAAAACAGCATGTTCATCGACTCCAGGTGATAAATGCCATCTTGACATTTCTCCTGTAGATCTAGTACATGGTGTTATATTATCAATGTTAGTAGTTTTTTGATAAAGTAAAGCCTGGCACCCTGCGTTGTGAGCTAGATAAAATATCCCCTTGAGCAGGGTGTTCCCTTACATGGGGTGAAATCAAACATCTGATAGAGGGAAACGTTCTGAGCATTATCCTACCCCTAATATAAAATCCCATAGGCGTAACATTGAGTTTCCATATGCCACGCTGAGTGGCATACGGAGTTTTATATGCCACCAGTGGCGTACAGAATTGCTATCACGTAATATTCCAAAATCGATGAGACAGAGTGGGATAAAATCAAAACCTGATTCGTCATAATCGTTGCAAGTGCATGCCACTCCTGAAGTTTTGGCTCCGGACTTCACTCGGCTTCGCCTCATGAAGTCACTGTGCCAAACTCCAGTCACGGCATACAGTGGCCAAGAAAAAACTCATCCAGTTTCACGATAAAAAGTACCCCCTTAAGCGGGACTCTCATGTAGTTATCGTATATGTGGCAAAGTGTAAAGCAATGTAAAATATTCACAAACCCAATAATCAATTTATGCAATTACCTCTTTTAAATGTATGCCATGTCAGTGAAGTCGGTCTTATATCAAAGAATAGTCTTTATGGAGAGTTTGATGCTGACAATAAAAGTGGCAGTTTTCCCACTTTAACAAGAAAACCTACTTTCTCATTTTCAGCATAAAATTCCAAAAATTAATTAAGCCTCATTCACGCCAGTAAAACAGGGTTTTATACCTGAGCTAACACCAACGTGTTTTCCACATTTTCCCATTCTCTCTGAAGCAGCAGATTCCCCAGGGAAAACATCCAAGTTTTCTCCGGATCCCAACTGACATGCATGTGACAGGGAGTTGGTGATATATTTTAGTTATGTATATTGTAAAGTTTGGCACTGAGAGGCAGTTGTTGTAAATATTTTGGTTTCTTTTAATGGGCAGGATGGTGCTGACCGGGAGTTGGTGTTGGATGTAATTGCAAACTTTGAAAGACGCGTTCTACCTTATATCAGCCAACTGGAAAAAGGTAATCCATTTCATAAATATAAATACATTTATACTGTTAAATATAGTCTCTGGAGGCTTATATCGTTCTTGTTTCCTCCTACTAGTGTAGATAAACAACCATCAGCTTATACATTCCGACACTATTATACCCTAAACTATAATATCAGGACTATCCTCAAGCTCTGTGTATTGTAACACGGATATCCGTTGTAGCTGACAATTCCTGCTATTGATCATAACTAAACGAACCAATGTGTTTAACCATATTTTTATTTTGATGATGTAATGTTTACCCCTTTACGTGTTGTACAGAAAATAACTTCCTCGGGATCCGATTGAAACTTATATCTAGGCCACCCAAGTCACTGAATGATAATTTCTGCGGTTTAGCATTTCTTATCAGCCGTATTTCTCACATATTACCTGACGGGCCATGACACAAACCATGAAATATCAGTTATTGCTTATTTGTTCTTTATGATATTGTAAATTTATTCATTTAATCTTTCTTTCTTTTTGTCCGGGGGTGGGGGGGGGGGGCACAAAACCTTTTTTCTTTCTGACGTCCTTTTGAGTATATATCCATAAAGTGTAGGTTTTCTTTTACCTTTTTGAACATATACGTCATTTTAATCCAATACCTCAAGGTATTGGATGTTAAAATGACGGAATTAAAAGCAAACTAGAAAATGACCTCAAGCTTATGGTCATTTTCTTGTTTGCTTTTAATTCCGTACCTGGACTGAAACCGATCAAAAATGAATCCCAAGATTATTATCCTACCCCTAATAAAAAACGCCATAGGCTTAACATGAGATTTGTTTATGTCACGGGTGTGACATAAAGTGTTGTTTATGTCACTTCTTTCTGATACTGAAAAAATATGGAAACGGAGTAGGATAAAATCTAGACACCACTCGTTTGAGTTTAAGGTTATTTATGCCACGCATTTTGTTGGTTCTGTAATGACACTCGTCTTCGACTCGTGAAATTACGGAGCCAACAAAATGCGTGGCATAAATAAACTCAGACTCAAACTCGTGACGTCTCTTGATATGATATTTTTATTAACTCTGATACAGGCCTCATCCATGGAGACATCCACGATGAAAACCTCATCCTCCTCTCCCCCAAAAACACACCCTCCCAAACGCCCCCCTCCCACCACACAGACCCTCGTGAGGAACTCGGCCTGATCGACTTCGGTGACATAAACGTATCACGATACATCTTCGACCTGGCCATCTCCCTGGCCTACTTCACCATGTTCAGTTCTCGCGAGGACTTCCTGCAGGTGGGCCGGCCGCTGCTGGCGGGCTACACGAGTGGGCAGGCGGTGACGGAGACGGAGCGGGGTGTGCTGTACGTGTCGGTGTGTGCTCGGTACTGCCAGGAGCTCGTGCTGTCCTTACAGGAGGGCAGGCAGGAGGAGGACGTGGTCTATATGAGGAGTGGGTTTGCCGCAGGATGGCCCCAGTTACGGATGTTATGGAAACTTGGTGAGGAGGAGGTGCTTAGAGAGTGGGGTGCCCTCAAAGCATCTGCATAACCACACAGAATCGGGTGATGCCTTGAGGCATAATTTTCTGGGATTTACAAAATCATTGTTTTATTGTGAAAATTGATCAATAAACATGAAACTTGAAATTATGTTTTTGTTATTGTATGAGACTCAGGAATGCTGCAGATCAGTCACTAGGCTATAAGTTATCTCTGACTCTCACTGAATTGAGAGTCTGAATGAATCTGTAACAGTCAGTGTTGGTGTACGATAACCTCACATAGTAATCCCAATGAGATCTAAGGGTGCTGCCTGAGGCCGCATGTGTGCCAACGGTACAAATATTGTACAATTGGAAAAATTCATGTCTTTTATATAAATTACTTCAAAAAGCAAGTAAATACTTAATTATTGCAATTGATGAGGTAGGCTTGAGCAAGACCTATCTGAGCATATATAAATTTGTTGGGGTTTGGACCAGTTTTATAAGATAGTAGAGGGCAGCAAATGGTGAAAATTGTGAGAAAACCCAATATCCTATTTTTTAAAAAGAAGCAAATTCATATGCATTATAAGTTAATGCAGTTAGTAATGTTTCTTCTTTATGATTTCAAAAGATATACATGATGTCCAGTATCTTGTTAAAATATTGAATTCAGATGACCAAAACTTAATTATATGATAATTAGCGTAATAGTTCAGTTTGATGGTGAATATATTGCCTTACAGATAAACTGGGTGGGAAAATGACAATTTAGCACTCCACACAGTCTATGAATAAATACTAATTACTGGCTACAATACTGAAAAGGAAGGAGAATAACAAATGTGGATTGAAGACAACAAGGACCTTAAGTCCAGAGCCGGTAATGTCACTAAAAGAGAAAACCCATATATATATATGTATATCTCCCATTTCTTGTATACCATAATGTATTCTGTTTCTGTTACTGTTACCACATAGATTTGTGCGGAAGAACGATCTAACCTCATCGAGAACACAAAGACGAAATAAAAATTTAATTTAAAAAAAACCAAACAGTATCCCCTGACGTGTCCTTTACTAGTTGAATGCATTAGACACAACGATTCTTACATATGCAAGATCTTCCACCGAGGGTTAACCATGCAATCACAGTAACAGTAGATATTCTTTAACATTAGCTTCAGCTTTCAAAATATATAAAAGATACATGCATCAAGATGCAAATGTGAATGAAGAGGATGAAAATACGGATGACTGGTTTTCTATCTATGCAGTCAGGTTCCTAAAGATATTTCCAGTCATATACCGAGTAGGCTGTTTAAACAACTCTTTTAAAGTCCTTATAATTACCCAGCCTTTGGGTACTGGGATCTAACCGGTCCCATAAAACATTTCCTCGATATACAGGCGACCTGAAATACATACTACTGTAGAACCGTTCCTTATTATACCTAATATTATTGTTACTTCTAGTTATTCTTGCCCTGTTATCTGTTACTCTGCAATTTAGATTGTTTAAACCTTATATTTGATATCTGGATATTCCGTCTCGCATTAAGGTATTCAATATTCAATTCTTTGTGCCAACTCTCAACGTTTTTATATCTATTCCAATTTTTCTGCGTAATTTGTAATACTTTAATAAATTATTGATTGGCTCCATCAATAAGGAAAGAACTAGACTCTTATGTAGGTATAATTACAGACGTTTAAACTTGTCTAGTCGTCCATTTATTAATCTGATTTCTAATTTTTACTAATTCAAAAAGCCTATTGTTTGCATTTTCGTTGATATCTTTAAGATTGGCTTTAAATTCATGGTGGTAGCAAGTGTGACGCATAGATATGTTTATTCATTTACCATATCTAATTCATTACCATTACAAGTAAGTTTTAAGGGGTCCGGGTGTTTGATTCTACAAGTTTTTTGCGAACCACCTACTTTTTATTTCCTTTGTGTTAATGATAGTCGCCCCATTAGAGTTACACCAGGTAGTGACTACATTTAAATCTTCCTGTCAGTTATTGTGTGTGTCTCCTCGTAAAAATATAAACATCGAATCAGAAAAATAAAGGAACACATTGACCAAAATTCCCATCGTCTCTTTATTCTTTATTCTGCCAATAGTACACTGAGACATTCTGGAAAAGTATTCCACAGACACCAATTCAAAGATACAATAAATTATAATAGCACATGTACGTAGAATGGCTGCAGAATAATGTATAGACAATAGAAATGAAGGTTTCGGTTTAACAGTAGAGGAGTTGGTAGCTGTGTCTGGTATTGTTTTGTATGAGTCTCAGGAATGCTCCAGACCAGTCACTACCCTATAAGACATCTCTGATTCTCACCGATCTGATAGTCAGAATGAATTGGTAACATTCAGTGTCGATGTACGATAACCGCATACAGCAACCTAAATGAGATCTCAGGGTGCCGCCCCCAGGCCAGGCTGGGCCGTGGGGCACTGGCAGTGTTCGGCATATCCCGCATGTGAATAATGACAGATGGTCATCCATGGAGCAATAAAATCGGATCGGGGAAGTGTACATCAAAAAGAATGTCACCGATTTACGCCGATCCTAGAAACTCTCCAGATTGGAGAATAACGGGGAAGTGATGAACAACAGAGGCCAGAATAGAGACAGATCAGACAGAAGAATCTGAGGTTCAATACGGTTTGAAAAATCTAAGATTTACAGAAATCTGTTTGAGGTTCGATACGGTTTGAGAAATCTAAGATTTACAGAAATCTGTTTGAGGTTGGAAACGGTTTAAGAAATCTAAGACTCACAGACCCGGTCAGTGCAGACCTGACAACAGTCTCGGATCACGATAGACGACTAGTTGCCTTCAGACCAGACTAGTCGCGTTGTTACTGTATTAAAGGTGATCATGTATCATCGGCTGAAATCTTGAAGACATCGTTCACAGAATACAGGGACAGGGAGACCTATAATACCTACTTGTATTCACACCAGAGTGGTGGGAAGTGAGGCAATAGAAGAAACAGGTTCTTCAAATGTATATGATTTCACAACAAAAACTTAATGCTGATTGCTCCAATACAGGGTACAGAATCTTCATAGTTATTCAGGAATATGTAGTCTTTAAGTAGTTATTAAAATAAATGTGTCTTTTTAAAATTAAGTTAAAGGCATATCAGACAATTCACTTTGAAAATTGAACTCAGTTTCTTCCTTGAAATTGAATATGATAATCTCAAAGAGATCTAACCTTAAAAAATGGGAGCCACCTTACTAGTTTTTGATTGATATAATAACATTGAAATTGATAGAAATTCAAAGAAGTTAGATTTGACAGCAAAACCATATTTTGAAAGAAATGGAAATAATATGTATTTTAATACATTTTCGAGATCAATCAAGTTGATGAATATTGTCCTTATTGGGTTAGGCCAAACTAAACGTTATATCTCAGTCATTTCAATTCTTATTAGAATAAGTTACAAAGAATCAGTTTTTAAAGCTGATACTTGTCAATAGGTGGCGCCGTTGTGCATTGTAGGATATGCCCTTAAGATTTGAATTTATCAGAAAAAACAATTTACTTTTCACTTTTTACATACGTCCAGAAGCCTTTCTCTTCTATTCAATAACAAATTGTAATAAAACATGGGTTTCATTCTGTTAGACATATGAGTAGCCTTGTATGTTTTTACTAGAGATATCGTCGACAAAGGTTATTCCCTCATGGTACAACTGGTATTGATATAAAATCCTCTGGCGGTTGTTGTATCGTTGTACAAAGTTTTCTCTGACTACTTTGTCATTTCACACGCTGACTTCTGTTTTGAGAGTAGAAATAATTCATGATTTTCTTCCATTGAGTTTCCTCATGGTACAGCAAGAGACATGGAATAGAGTTTTCATTCACTTAATTAACTGATATAATGACCCATCTGAAATATAAATGAATGATCTGTTCCTTAAGGATTTCAGTCCAGGTGTTCGAACAACACACACAATATTGAGTCAATTTCTGGTTATTGTGTTTTGAACCAAACGGCCCAAATTAATAAATATACGCCACAAAACTTTCCCTGCTTCCCCGGCCATCCACTAGGGGGCTCACGGGAGTTCCAGCACGACCCGTGAGATGGCGCCACCATTCGGGTTCACCCCTCCGTGATATTCTACTCAGCCGCGATTAAGAGCAAAACCACGTGGTGTGTGTGCGCCATATACTAGAAGGGCAATGTGCCGTTTATGTATAGAAATCTGATGCTATTTCATAAAATCTTTGGTAATGTATGTGAATAAAACCAGAGACAAAAGGTATAAGCTATGATCCATTGGACATAGCTTAGTCTGTCTAGACTCTAACATACCCACACTAACTCCCCACTATTTGAATCCATTGCCTTTCATTATGAAAGTACATGGCAGATTCAGATGATCCAAATACGTAGGCTGTACAGCAATGGTCTATGCGGTTTATCTTACACTGATGTAAACACAGGTCTGTCTATAACTAGGGAGGTACAAGCTTTTTCATCTACTTCTCTTAGAAAAGCAGGCTATTACACATTATAATAAAATATTCTACCGATTTCTCTCTTTCCCAATTGCAAATTCACTAGATTTTCCCAGAATGGAATCAAAGCCTGGAACATGTTGAAAGAAAGATCCCAGAGATTCACTGACACGATTATATTTGTTGTTTGCGGTTTGTACTTATAACGACAAGGAGAAATGATAGTGTCAAATGCCTAAGCACTAAAGATTGATTTTTACATCCACAGCCACCCAATATCCTCAAACCACCTCGTTTGAATATTCACACATTTATTCATCAGCATATTTAATTCATAGTTAGCTGACAATACATCCTTGCTTCCCATACTTAGTAATCCGTAAATAGTGTCCATTAACAGGAGGTATCATCTTCATTTCCCAAAGACGCGCCATTTTTGTCAAGGAAATCACATTCAACATTCATCCTTGCGAGATAGAAGTAGATAGAGTTAATCATTATAACCGGTCATGTACTGTAGGGGCAAACACGCATGAGTTGCCATGGCAACATGTATATAGATGCAGACTGGTGCTGCCACCTGGCATTCATACCTGACTGGAGCTGTCTTGGCCGACCCTGGGGGAGGAGGGGGGCTTTAAATAAGATATTTACATATTATATAGGCATATTTATATATATAGTTTCCGTATGTCCTCAGGAGTATGTACACATTACAGTCACGTGAGTTATGCCCGGGCATAGCTCCCGGGCATGGCATACGGGGAGTAGTCGTACCCCACCGCCGTGCGCTTCTGATGCCCGTTCGTCACGTTCCGGATGTTGTCGATGTCCGGCTTCCGCTTCCGGGACATGACTTCCGGTTCCGGTCCGCTGTAGTAGCTGCTGGTGTCTGGCGTGCTGTAGTGCTGGTAGATGACCCCGTGACCCCGTGACCCGGAAGTGTAGGTGGCGGGGTCACACGGGTACGACTGGGGGTCGTAGTCGTTGGCCGGTCGTCCTCCTCCGTAAGGCGGGAAATTCGATCTGAAGACCGGAAAAACACAACAAATCTGTTTATATTCATAGTTCAAAAAATATTCTAACAGAACATCCTATTCTGTCATGGGACAGATCTCCCATGGATGGTGAGAAACCTCACCACACATACCATATAGGGAGCCAAAGTGAACCCGCTGAAACCACAAATACCCGTTCACAAAACTCCATTTCCGGATATAGGCGCTCAGTACTTTGACTATGTAGGTTTTAATTCCATATTTTGATATACTTAACCCCTTGGCGCCGGGTGATGCCTTAAGGCATCGCCGCCCGTGGCCGGATGATACCTTAAGGCATCGCCGTGTGTGGCCGGATGATGCCTTAAGGCATCATTTTCTAAGACTTACAAAATCATAGTTTATGTGTAATAACTTTGTAAATAATTGATCAATAATGATGAAATTTTCACAGGATGTTCGTATAACAATAACCTTACGATTTTGAAATACTCATAAAAAAATATTAAAGACCACGTGTTTTATCACGTGATCAAAAGTGAAATTATCATAATTGGCCTGAAAAGACCCCGTCCCCTGCCGGTATATACTAACACCCTACCCGGCCTTACCGTCATTGCTTTGTCAGAGGTGCCCGGCGTGAAAGGTTAACAACTGTCATCGTAGCTTCAAGACATACTTATTCGGAGACGATAGTAGTAAACTGCATTTCAGTAGTAACAAACGAGACCAAAAACAAAATTCTAGCCTCGAACCCCCATAGCTTTAGCACTGAGGCTGTTTCGACGACGGGTATCTACCTTTTTAGTGAGTTCACTTTGGCTCCCTATAGCCTAAGTAATACAATGTTGATGAGAAGAATGAGATGGAAATGGTGTAATGGGGAAATATGTCTTCAGCAACCTCTGCCACAAGATTTGGAAGCTGAAACAAGATGCCGAGGCTAATTCTTAGCATGTCATAATAGTTCCAAGGACAATTAAGTCCTGGCATAGCTTCTCATATATCCAGGCTTTGTAAACACATGTATAGGACAAAGAATGCGCTCTGGGGTTCGTTGAATAATCTGTTTTAACAAGTTACTCCTAGTGTCAAAGGCCTAGTTTCCTTCTCCAAAGCGTTTAAACCATAGCTGCGTAGTAGTAGTATACGAAAAGGGTAACTTCAGCCAGGCACTAACTATTGTACCCTCTGATCATAACAAGGAGCAAATGGTATGTGCATCATTGATGAGTGAGTGTGATGTTATGAATTCATATGAATTAGAAGGTTTGAGTTATATTCAGTTTATGGGTCATTTTCTGTTGCCGATTAAGAACCGAGTAAACTTTCCATTTCCACAAGTGCCTTTCTGAGATATAGATACATTATATATCAAGCACCAGTGGGTCAATGAGGTATATAGGTCTCTAGTGGTAGGTCATGGTCAGTTGGGCACTCCTCTGAGTTTTGTTTTGTAGCAACAGTGGAAATTATATCACTGTGAGATCGAATAGATCAATGAGGTAAGGATGACAGACAAGCAGGACACACAAAGAGATGCCTCAAGAAAAGGACGGTTCTGTAAAAGTTTCTTAAATGTGGAGTATCTTAATGGTACTTTTACCCATATGTAGATGCATGTATATCTGACGAATCTCTATTGAGTTAGATTTGAGGTTCTTTTAACGCGAGCATTGTAGAAATATTAAACTATAGCATAAAAAGGGGAGCCCTTTCACTTAAAAAAACCATTATAAAACATCAATACACCTTTCCCATTAAGGCGAGACAAGCATACATGAGGTAAACAGAAATGTCTGCTATAGCGGCGAGCTGGGAACGGGCAAAGGATGCAGTTCACTTACCCGCCACCTGAGGGCGTGAGAGGGCCACTGTAGCGCTGTCCTTCTGACCAATCAGCGTTGACGTTATCTCTGTTCGGCTCGCGGCCAGCATACGGGTACTGAAAACAATTAGGTCACATATATTAGCCTTGACAACAGAGAGTAAACAAAGTAAAGCACCAGACCGCGGGTAAAGTGAGCTGTGACATCACCACGGAGGGTAAAGCGGGAAAAATGACCTGGCGTGTCACAATCTGATACTTGTTATGAACTCAGTGACCGGCAAATACTTGCCCTGATGCAGTAAGGCTGGAGGTGCGTATTTTTGAGTCTGTGAGTAACAAGTATAAGATTAAACGCCTGGTCTGTTTTCCCTATATTATAAACCTCGAAATATTTTAAATTCATAAGAATTTACCTTGAATTGCCATTCAAAGTCTAATTTTAGCTGGTCTATCCATGTAGAGACGAACAATGCCTTGCTTCTCCAGCCAGTCCTTTTTTTAGTTTCATATTAATTATTTTAGTTCATTAACTAATATCATATTATTTGTTCCCAAAATTGCATCAGTTTTGAATATATTTTTTAGCTGATCTAGTTTAACCATATGACTACACCATTCGCAGTGAGACTGGACCAAGGTTTAGCACAACAAGATAGAACAAACAAAGGGATTGTTTAGTAGGAAAGTTGCCTGTGGCAATGGTATATCACAAAAGGGAAACTCAGCTAGACTATAAATAGAGCATATAAATATAGCACTAATTCAAAAATGGGTCGCTTCGGTGGCCCTTAAAACGAAATTAGATGAAAGCCAAACAGGCCTAAATGAAAGGTTCTATTATCCTACCACTAATAAAAAACGCCATAGGTTTAACATTGACTCAGTGTATTTGACTGAGCGTTGAATAAAGTGTTATTTATCCACCGAGGTGAATAAAAAAACGGACCAATCAGGGACGAGATAACGGAAGTAGATCTGGCAGCATTGATAAAGGTGGCCATCCTCCGATGAGTGTTAACACGCTACTAACATGGATAATTTCAAAATTGTCTCTGTCTATCGGTGAGATGGGGTAGGATAAATACAAAACCGAACTCAAGTGAGCCTTCTCAATGTTTATGCCACGATGGGCAGGTTGTGTATTACTACACTCGGCTAACGCCTTGTGTAGTAATACACAACCTGCCCATCGTGGCATAAACATTGACAAGGCTGACTCTCGTTTGGTTTCTACTAAGTATCCCTTCTAAATTTTGCCGCCGGGTTGAAGGTTTTAGAGATAGCACCAAAAGAGCGCGAGAATATCACATTGCAGCAGGCTCACTGGACCTTCACATAAAAAGGCTGCTGTTAAATGATTCAATCAAAAGAAAACGAGTGGATAAAAGAAAACGAAGAATTCAGTTACACAAGCTGTTTCCAAAAATATAAACCGCTGAAAGCCATATTGACCCATCACGTGACCTCACCTGAGACGCAGAGTAGCTGTAACTGTAGGAGGAGTTGACGTCAGAGGAAACGGTAGATGACGTCATCGGTTGTTGTGTACCGTAATAACGGCCGTAGTGGTATTGGTTCTCGCTGAAATTTGAGGATATCATATAAAAATCTATTAAGTTGTGTTTGTGGTTTAACGTTCCAGCGGATACTGAAAGTACAGAGGGACTGATTTAAGTTGTTCCCTTATGTAGACTGTACAGAAAAGGGTCTTCATGTACGAGACTGAATTATTCAACGTAATGGGTTCCAGTGTTAACGATCATTCAGAGCCTAAGCTATTTCAGTGTATTTTAGTGATTTTTCGAGGATTTCTTTTTATAAATAGCTGTGTATTTTAACGTTGATAAAGCCTTATTTTAATTTTAGATCTGAATAAAGGAAATTAATACATGAATCGACACCCACAATAATTTCTAATGGTGTCGTACGGTAGGACAATTTTGGACGATATAAGACCATTTTCACGATGTAGGTCAATGTTTATTTAACGATATTTGCCGTTCTCATTTGATCGTATCGTACAAAGGTCGTACGTGTACGACCAAAACAATTTATGTAACGATATGCGCCCTACGACCATTGTACGATCTTTTACATGATCTTTCAAAATTTATGTAACAGACCCCAGAATCATCAGGTAGAAATGCAGAAATAGAGTAAGTGAAGATTGTCTAAATACCCGTGCAGGTCAGGTTGTGTGATCCGGGACCCATTAGGCGACATATTGTTGACGTCATCATACTGGTGGTTGTTCATTGGTGACGTGGGATCTCGTGACGTCACTGACTGAGGTGATGACGTCACATAGGGTCCTGAAATGTGGAAGGGGATGAATGGATGAATTCTCCATGAGGAGATGGTCAACATATGGACAATAGTCGATGATTTCTTTGGTACGGGCAGCCGTAAACAACGAGACTTGGCGTGTAGTAATACACGAGCAATAGCGAGTGGTTTACAAAGCCGACCGTCTAAAACCATTGATTGTTGTATTTCTTACCCATGGTCATTGAAAATCATTTCTATTCCTAGAGATTCGATAAATAATTTATTCACTTGAAATAAGAGCGATTTTCCTCATGTTTCCAGCAGATCTAATATACTCCAGGCCAGCCTTAACAATTTAGTCTGAATACATGTCTTTAGTAAGTGAATACATGAAATGAAAAAGTTACAATGATAAGATCACGAAACAATTTGTGTTGTTTTATATTCAAGCTGAGGGGAAAAAGATTTAAAGTAGAATTATAGAAGCAGAGTAATTAATTGCTCCTCTCACCGTTGGCGGCGCTACTGTAGGCGTCTCTGGTGTCGGTGATCACCGTTTGTCGGTCAGGAACCAGCGGCCCTTGAGCACCGGAAGTGAGTGGACTGGCGTCGAGCTGACTTCCGGCGTTGGGTGCGGCGAATGGCGTCGAGCCGAGCGTGGTCGGGTTAGGCAGGATGAGGTCATCGGCAGGGTCAGCTGAAGGTCAAGGTCATTATTTGAAAGGTCGGTAACCAGCACACAGACCTTACACAGGCATTGGCATAATATATGTTGGAAATGAATCAAATTTCACAACAAAATGGTCCCCAAAAACGAAATTTATTTACATACTAGCGACTCTGACTTTAACCAACTGGGCCCAGACCCTGTCTATGAGTAGGACTGATACTGAGTAGGGAGGATATAAACTCTGACTTTAACTGACTGGGCTCAGACCCTGTCTCTGAGTGCGACTCATATTGAGTAGGGAGAATCCATACTCTGACTTTAACCGACTGGGCCCAGACCCTGTCTCTGAGTGCGACTCACCTGGGAGGGGGTAGAGAGTTAGCTCAGTGGTAAAGGCACTGGACATGTAATCCCATGGTTGTGTGTTTGAGTCCCACTGCAACCACTCTACTCCTTCATCCCAACCTTGAGAAAGTCTTAGAAGGAAACCCACGAGATGAAAATAGCTTGGTCCGTACTCCACCGAGTTTGACTGCAGAGTAATTCACTCAGCTTCATTCAGTTTCAAAAGGACGTAACTAGCCTATCGAGACGTAAAACTACACAAACAAACAAACTTAGCTTCGCTTCATGAATTACTCTGTGGTCAAACGAGGTGGAATGCGGACCAAGTTATTTTCACCGAGTGGGTTTCTGATTTTATCTCACCCCGTATAACATTATTTATTGATGAAATGAATCACCCAATTAGCCATTGAGTATTGGGTACACGAACTTCACGTCCGTGGAGTACGAGTTCCTAATGTTAAGCCTGTGTAGAAAAATACTGGGGTGAGATAATGGTAAGAACCTTTACTATATACCCATGCCGTATATACTGTAAATACGCACCGTTTCGGCATATGACGTAAAAAGACTGTACGGACCGCTGGTTCGTACACTAAAATACGGACCACCTTGCCATACACGTTTACTAACATATCGGTTGTTAAAAATTGAATTAATGACTTTTTAAGAAATTTTGGGTATATAGTAAATATATAACGTCCAACCATGCTTGTACAAGTCACAGAACTCGATGATAATTTACGGTTTGTACGGAACTCGGCATAAATGCCTCGGTCCGTACAAACCGTAAATTAGCATCTCGTTCTGTGAATTGTACAGCATGGTCAGGACGTTCTATATTAGTAATGGTTAACTGGACGTTAAATCAAACCAAACAAACTGACCTGGGATCTGCTCGCCCTTGATCTGTCTGAGCAGCTCGGCCGACCGCTCAGTGCTGTGCAGGTTCTCGATGAGGTACAGGACGTAGTCGTCAAACATCAGGTGCAGCAGATGGAAGGAGCCTGCAGGAAAAACAAAGACAAATATGTGGAAATATCTACAGGAGTATCCAATATAAACTCGTATTTCTATAACGATATACAAAGGATCCAAAACTCAAATTAGCGGTTCCGAAATTCAAATTATACCCATTCCTATTGTCTTGGCTATAGTCGAACCAGCCTTACTGTTGATAAAACGGCCCACCATTTCGTGAACAGTCGGGTCGTTTCCTTATCATTATATACCTGGAATCACGAGACGTAAAACTACACAAAACTGGGCATGTTTTGATATGAACTCTATATTAATCACTCTGATATGTGTAAATTATCAATAACTTTTTTTTTAAGTCCATGGTCAAGATGGGCAAAATACAGAAGGCCTTCTGGGAACGGTGGCAGTGGGTGGACTCTCTGCTAGGTGGCGCCATAGTCTACCAATATTAAAACGACAACGATTTCCTTCATAGAGATTCAACAGATTAACTCTAAATGTAATCAACGGTATCTCGTAATTCCTTTGTTTGACATGCATTCCTACCATGAACAGTAATAATAGCCCATCTTCTACAAAATACTTGACCAAATTAGATCTAAGTGGTAGTCCGAGATGACGTGTGAATAAAATGAAAGCTGTGTACTGGAAATGATTAAATGAGAGTCAACCTCTCGCCTATTCATAACAGGAGGTCTGCTATCTCAGATGAGTAATTCAAGGTACATTTTTTAACTAATCACAAATAAAACACGTATATAATGTGATTGACGGATGCAGAACTTTGAACTATGTGGCTAAATCCTTTGTATTGTTGAAGTAATTGCCTATTAAATCATTCTATAAACGGTGTGCACAGGAACAATGGTTTAAGACTGATTCCCTAATTTATAATTTTGAGTCGAGGCGACCTTGACTTATTTTTAAGCTACGTACCGGCAAGATAACCAACCACTGATACGCGCAATTTCCAAATCATCAGTTCCTGGAATTCCTAGAACTCCGGGAATTAATTGGAATAATCTAATAATTTTCGTCTCCATTGTCAGTTAATAGTCAGTAAATACAAGCACCGAAGTGGATCTCTTTCGGCACTAAATTGACTCATGTACTTTGTCATGCCAAACAATCCAAGCCTCAATGAACCTATCAAACCAGCGTTTACACAAGGCGATCTTTGCCCACGATTTTAGAACTCGGCACAACTCCTCCATCATTTTGCGTACCCAGTAAGATATCGGTAGATGTAAACAGCAAAATCCCAGACATGGGGAACGATTTCTCTCTCAAAATTTCGCAATCTGGCAGCACCTCATACCTTTAAATTCCATCTTTTGTTTTCATGTCTATCCTACGTTGACTTATAAAAAATACGTTTAGTGTTGCCTGAGGAATACAGAATATCAACTGGTTTTTTTATACTAGTGGCCGTATTCTTGGAGTGGTTAGAGCCTGGTAATGTCCGAGCGAATATGAGGATATTGTATAGTCAAATCCGAGGATATAGTACGACCACAAGTATCCGGAGCCAGTTAATATTGTATCTATAATTGAGCATTGCAATATCAAATTATCAAATAAAAGAGAAAGTGACCGCCCATCGTCTATAGCACTACTGTGCATGCAAAGGACGTCTTTCCCCGTAATCTCCGGTCTGTATATGGCGGAGATTACGATCACGCGTAATCTCCGCCTGGTGAATTACACACTCCCTGTGGGTTTCCTAAGGAGGCTTCGTATTGGAAGGATAATAGAATTGTGTCTGAATAAAGGGCCTTTCCCGTGCGTGGGACGCGAGTGTAGCAATATACTTGCGCAGAATCGCTATCAAGAGATTTCGGAGGTGCGATTTTTGGGAAACCGCGGCAGTTGGTCCCCATCGAGGCAGCGCCCGATATCAACATAACTGAATAAAATTGTATCTGAAAAACGTTTTCTAAAATTCTTATGTATATTGATATGGATAAGAAATAGAACGAACAGAAAAAATAAAATCAGTGAATTACGGCGAGACCGCCATGTTGGATTTAAGGCCTTTTTCCATTGGCCGATTTCCCGTCACCGATCTACAGTCAGGAACCACTGACCGACTTTTGGCACTGTGGACCAAACTACAGGGTAGGAAATGTTTGTCACTCTCCTGTCAGACCTTTTGTACTGCTTGGACAGTGTGTTATAGCATAACCTCGAAGCCAATTATCCACCATCTTATTTCCTTCCCTGTGTGCTATTTTAAAATATAATGAACACAAATCTTGGTGCCTTTATCAATTTGTTAGCTATGAATATTTCATATTAAGTATGTCTGCTTTTATAGTATACATAGAACAAAAGTACTTGGTTTGAGGCGATCACAAAGGGATACCGTGTCGGATTTAAGCCGACCAACCCCTATATCGTAGCTCAGCGCAGACAGGGGTTGGTTGCCAATCTATGTCCCCTCTAGTTGCACTTACCGAAGCTGGGGGCGCTGTGCAGCGTCATGTCCCGGATGACGCGGGTTCCGAAGCAGGACCAGGTGAGCAGGAACTGACGCGCGAGTCTGCGCACCGTGCCCGGCCGTTTGGAGCTCGGCTGGAGAACGAGAAACGTCAAACTCAGATAAGGCTCAAAATAAGGGAGCTACAACTATGACGCCCTTCAACAGACTCTTTTTTTAAAGCTTTCATTGGGTTCTTCATGTTTCATCATTTCATCATACATAAAACTTGTATAGTAGGTTGTGGTCCCAATAAAAGGCAGTTTTGGGGTGGTTCTCTACTCCTTTCCCAATGTCACAGTGGCAGCATGGAGATAGTGACGAGTTAGTTTTTTGCAGCAAGTTTAAAGTCTATTGGACCATTAAAGGCATATCCTACAATTCACGATGGCGCCACCTGGTGATTTTTAAATATTGTCAATTACCAGGCAAAACTGGTTCCTTGAGATTCATTCTACCTCCAAATGCGTGGATATAACGCTTTGTCTAGTTTATTCAATCCTAGTAGGTAAATTATGCCAATTTTCAATTGATTGTATTATATAGGAAATGTACTGAAAAATATGGTTTTCTTCAATTCTCTCAAAAACAAGGATGGTGACCTAGAGTTTTTAAAACCTACATAAGTAGCACTATGTATGTACTATATTCTCCGAAAGTTTGAGGAAAATGACATGGGTTTTACTATGTGAAAAAATACTTTTTAGAATTTCTACATATTCTGATATAAAATGATCATAATATTGGTCTATGAATCAAAAACTAGCACGGTGACCCGCGATTTTTTAATTAGATATATGTTCCACAACACTTGGAGATCATCTTATTAAATTTTCAGGAAATTGACATGGGTCTAAATTTTTAAGCCAAATTGTCCGATATGCCTTTAACCCTTGCTTGTATGAGCGTGTGACCCACGCTTAAAAAGGTCCTACCTGGATGACACAGCGGTCCACCATGGCCTCCAACCACTCCGTGTACGACTCGATGGGCGCCTGGTCCTCCAGCAGCATCTCAAACTCCTTGTACACTGTGGGCCACAATCAGCAGAATGAGATATAAATACACACAATATTATCTAACAGTTACACTGTGGGCCACAATCAGCAGAATGAGATATAAATACAAACATTATTATCTAATAGTTACACTGTGGGCCACAAATAGCAGAATGAGATATGAATACACACATCATTATCTAATAGTTACACTGAGGGTCACAAATAGCAGAATGAGATATAAATACACACAATATTATCTAATAGTTACACTGTGGGTCACAATTAGCAGAATGAGATATAAATACACACATTATTATCTAATAGTTACACTGTGGGCCACAAATAGTAGAATTTTTTATTTTTTATTTTTTTTTATTCAAGTAATAGTGGTACAAATCACCCTTATATGGGCGTTCTTCCTTTGTCACTTAATTACATCAAGATAAATAATGTGCAAACAAGGTGTAGCACATAACATACATAACTTACAGTACATAACAGATATAGGACAGGACATACGTGACAGACAAATAAGACAGTGGGACTCGGTTTCTGGCTGGGGTGGGTTATTTACATCCACATTTCTGGTCTTTGTAGTAAGAAATTCTTAAGATATATCTTAAAATAATTATCATCTCTAGTTTTTTGGATTTCTGTGGGTAATTTGTCCCATATGTTCACTCCTTGGTAAAGAGGGGATTTCCTATATTTCTCCGTTTTGGGGGCATCTATGTTGATCATGATTTTTGTTTGCCTTCTTGTTGGGAGGGTTGGGTTTTGTCTGTGTGTTGGGTCATTTGACCACCAGTGCACTAACATCATAAGGTGCAACAACCTCCTATAGTTTTGAGGGCGGAGCTCTCTTAATTCCAGCTGCAGTTCGCATACAGTGATGAAAAGTTACGTCCAGTTGGTTTATGTCAGACTTATAGCATCCGGGGTATATATTGTCAGCATACTCAAAGATAGGTAATATGCATTGTCTCATTATTGTTATTCTGATTTCGTTTGGGAGTAAGTAACGAAGTAACTGCATTTTCTTCATCTTGAGTCTTGCTTTAGTTATGGTCTTGTTTATATGTTGCTTGAAATTAAGATCACTATCAAAGACGATGCCATATGATGAGATATGAATACACACATTATTATCTAATAGTTACACTGTGGGCCACAATTAGCAGAATGAGATATAAATACACACAATATCATCTAATAGTTACACTGTGGGCCACAATTAACAGAATGAGATATAAATACAAACATTATTATCTAATAGTTACACTGTGGGCCACAAATGGCAGAATGAGATATAGGGCACAGAGTGATTACTAGTTCTGCCATCATCAACCAGGAGATTATTAGGTTGCACCACTGTAGTCGGGGGGCAGCGACTGTTATCAGTTGTTATAGGGATCTATAGGTAACATTGAGACGAGGTTAAAATTCCTCCATGGCAAGCCAAAAAGATATTTTAGTAAATCCATTGATAGTTGGTCCTGCCACCTGGTGTTTTGGATGGCATGGGGGGGGGGGGGGGGAGATGGTAGCCTCAATAGCACAATAGCTACGTGCCTTATAGATATACACAATATTATCTAACAATTACACTGGTGGCAGAAAAAAGTGGTACATCTCAATCAGATTGAAATATAGATGTAAAGAAAATTATGCCATAATTACACGGTGGGGCAAAAATAGCGGCATATCTTAATAACAGTGACAAATGAATATATAGAATTATGTTACAATTACTCAGTGGTAAAAAATAGTGCTTCATGATGATCAGATAATGAATAGAAACGTATTCATACTGTGACAATACTTTCTACAATGAAAAGACCTATGAACCGTGAAGATAAAACATCAATTAGAAAGTACTTACATTCTACGATGGTATGATGATGGCGGTCCGAATACCGGTCCATGGTATATAATGTCTGTTTACTGATGGAGCAGAGGTCCACGTGTGCCCAGTCATCCAGCATCTAATAAAGTATTCATAAGATTGTCAGAGGTCCACCAATGACCCGTCACCGAGCATCTTAGTTTAAATAAGATTGTCGGATGTGCCCATATGACCCGTCACCCAGCATCTTAGTTTAAATAAGATTGTCGGATGTGTTCATATGACCCGTCACCCAGCATCTTAGTTTAAATAAGATTGTCAGATGTGCCCATATGACCCGTCACAGAGCATCTTAGTTTAAATAAGATTGTCGGATGTGCCCATATGACCCGTCACCCAGCATCTTAGTTTAAATAAGATTGTCGGATGTGCCCATATGACCCGTCACCCAGCATCTTAGTTTAAATAAGATTGTCAGATGTGTCCATATGACCCGTCACCAAGCATCTTAGTTTGAATAAGATTGTCAGATGTGCCCGTATGACCCGTCACCCAGCATCTTAGTTTAGATAAGATTGTCAGATGTGCCCGTATGACCCGTCACCCAGCATCTTAGTGTGAATAAGATTGTCAGATGTGCCCGTATGACCCGTCACCCAGCATCTTAGTTTAAATAAGATTGTCAGACCTAATTTCGGCCATATGTAACACAGCCTTAATTATGACATAATTGCGCGGTGAGGCAAAAATAGTGGCATATCTCAATAACAGTGAGAAATGAAATTGTAGAATTATGTTACAATTACTCAGTGGTCAAAATGGAACACAGCCTTAATACCCCCAACGAGGATCTCTCCTCAGCAGGTGTTGTTCAAGGAAAATTTCCCTGACACTACACTATATTTTGATGTAAGAGGTTTACGAAGTTAGACATGGCTCTTTAAAAGACAGCATTGTTTATTGGAAAATTCTGCCTTGTATGTTTGTTAAGATCTAGTTAGATGCTGGTTGACAACGAAGTTCTTTTTTCGTTCTTGTTTTTTTTTCGTTCATAAAATCATGCATAAATGTCACTTAATACTGTTATTTCCGGCTTGGTCACTAAAACCAGCCTTGTGAAAAGGCTGAGACCTTCTGCCGCTTTGTTGAGTCATGAAACTGGATATCAAAGCCTGGAGTTTATGTATGTAACTTTAGACTCAATAAAGAAATTAATTTTAAAAAAAAAAGAAGGAAATTTTGCAGTCGATAATAGGTGAAAGTTGGCGCACCTGGCCTGTGATGTCGCTGCTGTGGATGACTGTACGCGAGGCCTGACACAAGTGATTGAGGGAGGTTTGCCGCCGTAACAACTGCCCGAACCGACGCGCCACTGAAAAGAATAGAAATAATAACATAACAATGTATATATGGCATACAAATTAAAATTACTATTGTTGTATCGCTTGTGGCCATATTGAATGTGAAATGAGAGTGTGAAGATATACACTGGAATGTAGTGATCTGTCTGAAGGGAAGCATGTACATTGACTGTTAACTTCTACTTTCTGAAGAAAAATCATCTCATCACATATCATTAACATTTATCTCTATCAATGATTTTGTAATACTATTCTGTTAGCATTATTATTAATAATAATATTATTACCAGCTGTTCTATATGGCTAGAGAGATACTCGTTTGAAAAGCGTTGCGCTGATGTCGCATATAAAGGTAGGCTCATTGAACACCAAATGTACATTTGAATGTGCCTAATAAAAAATTAAAAAATCATTATATATCTGTGGTAGATCATCTTTGATATACTGTCCGTAGCTAGGGGTGTAGTATAAATAATATTTGCTGCCTTGGGCTGAAGTGAATAACCACTAGAATGTAAGTCATCAAAATAGTGTTTTATTTAAAAAAAGATGAATTTCAGGTATATAATTATAAGGAAACGTCGTGATTGAGCCCGTAGCAATAGACCTTCTATCATTCTTGAAATATGGCCCCTTCGCCAAGGCCTATTAGTACGGGCTCAGTATATCCACGTATCCTCATAGTTTTATATACACATAGCCCAGCACTCCATAGTTTCAAACCTCTGCTCGGTATGCAACATTTTGCTATCCCTACCAGGGCTGATACTTTCATACCAAAGTTGGGTAATTATGAGGAGGCGTGTGATTGGCTCAAAACATTTTTTTTTTTTTTTTGTAAGTGATACTGTATATCAGGAATATAATGAAAAATGCCAATGGGCATAAGGCATAAAGCCCTGAGAGTCAATGTCTATATGATTGGTGTGGGACGGGCGGGTACAAATTTTAGCGGGCGTTGCGTTGACCGCTGGTGGCGCCCTCTGGTAAGCAGACATCTCAGTACGTTGTTTGTCCAGGGAGCCGTCAGATGGCGTGGCATGCATCACCCGCCCCACAATTAATGTCAATTTCCAATTACCTCCAATGTGTTATGTTCTCAGCTAATCACAGACTGTTACCCTAGGCCGTGGTGTGAAATGTAAACAAACATCCGTCTTTTGAATCAACATATTTGTTAGAGGGGTTTTATGTGAAATGCAAACATTAATAATCTTTCTTGGTAAGCACTTTAGAAAGATAAGTTATCGAATTGAGATTAATTAATGGAAGGTCATATGACGTCACTCACGGTCAAACTTCATATGACGTAACGTTTCCGGAAGGTCATCCAGTGCGAGCCGGAGCCAGTCGTCTAACTGCTTGGCAAATTTCCGGATGACTTGAGTAAGACTGGAACAGAATTGTTAAATAAATCAAATTACTAAATATAAGCTTGGGAACAGTAAACCAATCAAATACATCATGTATCAAGTATACTTTGGGGAAGCCAGTTGAGTCTTGCTTACTCGATATAAATTGCTAGAACAGTTAGAATTTTAGTCACATTATTGTAAGATAGATTCCTATTCTTCGTGATAAAAGGTAAAGTTCGACTTTCTCAGTTATATTTCTACAGTATGGACAAGTGGACTGCATAACAGAAGGTAGTCATTTTTAGTTTTCTTTTCATAATATGGAAAAGTGGTGTGATATATCAAGTGCTGACGTCGACCACAGTCCCTTGTTCAATTTTGGGGGGGTGGGGGGAGGTAGAAGATCATTCCATCAAGTTGTGTATATAAAGGATGAAGGATGATGATAGTACAGTACAGTGATTCAAATTGCATTTGATATAGCCAACATATTGCAGTCAGTAAGCTTATTTATAAGTTAAAGCAGAGTTTCACGAGCTCGGCCTTCAACATACTAAAGAGGCTTTAGATGCTACATTTTGCGTTTCAGCGCCAAATTGATCCCATAACAGCATACATCTACAATCTGTTCTGTTTATTATTCACCATTTTCAACTCTTTTCGACACGTTATCATAACATAGAAATAGTCCATGATAAAATATAGAGTTAAGCTATTTCAGTCATGTCACTCTAATTACATGGAGTGACAACATCCTAAGGGTTCAAGTTGAGATTCCAGGCAGGCCTACCTGTCGGGGAGGGACTGTAACACGGTAGGCATGAGGACACCCGAGATGGCTTTGTAGAGGATGGTGTCACAAACGCCGACTAGACTGACGATTAGAGGTGTACCTAAAACAGGCACGATGTGCTGCGGCATGCCCTGCCAGAAGTGTAGCAGGAAACTCTGCACCTGCAACGGGACAAACACAACCAGTAAGATTAATTAGGGACAGTAATAGATAAATGGCTAGTTTTTCAGCTTTCTCGAGAATCTGGAAAGAAGTCTGCCGAAATGTCTATATTTCAAAATAACAGTAGTAGATAACACATTTCTTATCGATTGGGAGCTAACGATATTTCCATTTCAAATGTAAGAGTGCCGGCCGGATCCATAAGGATCTGTCATGAAATATTCCTCTAAGCTATGTCTACTTTAAAAAAATATATCAGCAGTGGGGAAGAGGGTTATCTTTCTTAGCCAGCAGTACAGAAAATTTGATGATCTCATTGTCACTCTCCTGACAGAGACTCAATACTGTAAGTAAGCCGGAGCACCATAAAGAATCTGATAGGAGAATCTTATAAAGGTCCCTTGATGGGTTCCTGCACCGTACGTGAAGACCATTTTCTGTAAGCCCACGAGACCCAGGGACAATGTGGGTCAACTTTATACAACACCTATGGACGACCTTTTATTGGCTAGGGTCGTCTTAGCGAACGAGCTTGGGGTCGTCGAATAATCTACGAACGACCAAAAAGACCATCTCAGAATTGTCTTGTATAAAACAATGTGTTTGTAAGCATAAGATGTTTTGATAATAAGAGTAACATAAAGGTCTTATAAGGTGTTGTATATAACAGATACGTTCATATATGAAATATCTTCTCTTTTGTTATACAATACTGAATGGAAACATCGTCCTTGATGTCGTTTATCTTTGGAGTTATCGTATCGTCCAGCACCAGCACCAGAAACGAACGAACTTTATTCAACATCCCCTTGAATATTATTAAACGTAATTGGTCTCCTTGTACTGTCTCATTTCCTTGTATGTATAAACTTTACAACTGACCATTTGTTCACACAAAACCAGGCAGTAAAGTAATACTGCATACTGCAATGAAAGATGGACCAGCAGATCGTAGGGTCCCTACTGCGCTACGAATAAACTACAGGACACCAGCGTATGTGCATCAAGTAGAACCCCGCAAAAGGCGATACTCTCTGGCGTCTCCTTAACGAGGTCCCCTTACACGGGGTATAATTAAATATCTAATTATGGGAACCATCCTCAGCAAGACATGTCCCTGAAGCGGCGTCCTATATGTAGTGCTCACAATTGGAGGAAAAGGCATTGTAGGCTTCCGCCAACACCGGGAGAAAATGCAACTATTATCTAAAGAGAAGATATAGATAGCAAACGTTTCAAATTAAATCCATGGAAGTTGAAAAAGAATTTATGTGTATAGCGTACCTCGTCGAAGTTGGCTCTGATCACAGTGTCCAGTATCCGTTGACAGTGAGTCCGATACATCATGATAAATGTCTGCACCTGTCAAGTAGAAACATTTACTTAGTCTAAAATGGAAATATTTGACATTCACAAAAACACATACTATCACACGGAACCCATATCACATGGCAAGTAAAAACATACGGGACGTTACTATTCAGAATTCCAGGGAGCCATTGGTTCATTTTGTTAATACATGTATAGGAGGTTTCTGCTCCTTTCGTGACGCGCGCTATTCTTATCATTATACACCTGTGTGTGAACGTCTTACACTTACTGGTCAGCTATATGGATTTCATTTGTCACTCAATGATGAATAGATATAGTTCGTCCCTCTGTAGCACGTGACTTGATATAAGTCAAAGCTGCGTTTTTAATGATTTTCAGGTATTGGTATAGTAATAAAACGATGTTCCTGTAAACGTACAAATTTCGATCCGAACTCTGGCCCTGGGACGTTTACAACGAGGTGTTTACACCAAGTTATAAACGTCCCAAGGGCCAGAGTGAGGATTGAAATTTGAACGTTTACAGGTACAACGTTTTATCTTTACTATATGCCTCCAAAACATTCATATTACTACCTGATTTAAGTTGTAAGAGCCATTTTCAGCCCAATTTGGGCACAGAACGGTCGATGTGATCCCTAGCTTTTGCTTCATCCGTGGAATGCGGCTGTGAGGTTATCGCATAGAAACACACATAGCAACATTTGTTGTCACTTGGAAACCAGCCGGAAACCGGCGGGAAGAAAACATAGCGGTTGCTCTCTCATTGCCATCCCGTTTTTAAGGTGAATGCCATCGTTATTCATATTTCTATTACCAGGTACTATACTTCAATATTTTTCTGTAGTTCATATGATTTTGCAGTATTCCAGTGTGTTTTCTTTATGTACTCTAACGTTATCGTTACCGATGTCGAAGCGTAGACACTGTCGGCCATTTTTAAATATCGACGTCGTAATCATATCCAGCGTGTAGTAATTACGTCACTTACGGCAGTAGGTATAGTGTAAATAATAATACGTAGGTCTATGGAGTGACGGTGCCTCAATGAAATCTGTTCCGAGTTGTTTTGATATGTTAAGACGCATCTCACTTTTCGAACTCGGTGCGTCTAAACACATCAAAACAACTGGGAAAAGAAGTCATTCTGGCATCCTAACCCTGTCTCCATATATTCCTGATCAGATTATTAAGGGTTCAGGTCGGTAGTCGAAAAGTGTAATACCGTGTGATCTAATTGCTGTACTTAGTTATAGCTATCGCATTTATTTATCTTTTATCCCCATAACCCAGGTTTCCCATCACCAGCATCAACTACGTATGTACATGCATAAACTTCCATTGAATAGCAGAGTGGGCATGTAGGTTCAAAGTAAGACGAAAATAGTGGAGTTTCCACTTAGCCAAGGTACTACTTCCGGTACGCCAGGTCAACAGCTATGAAAACATCCCTATTGTCGGGCACTGTAGATTTAACACCAGAAAGGTGACAAATGCTACAGATAATGAGAAAACATTCTGTACTCATATTGTCCTATTTGTAAATGGCCTTGGCACAAGATGAACATCACTTTAATAACAGAAACAGAATAACATGATTTGGTGTATTAGAAACTGGGTCATTGCTATGATGCAGCTATGATGCAGCCTCCTAGGGTCTAAGATTAAGATGCTAGTTGGGTGGAATTTAATGAGCTGGTGGGAACCAACTTAACCATCCTATTGACAAAGAAAAAGGGAGGCTGCTCTTCCCAGCAAAACTTGTTTTTCTGTCGAAAGATAGACTTGAAAAGGCTACATACAACATGTCGCATTCTCCTTCAACAAAGCAAATCTACAAAGCAAATTTAGGCCGTTGTACTTAAATAAACATGTTTGATTACCCCGAAGGACAACCGGAAGGAGAAATAGGGGACGCTTACCTTGTCCTCAGCGACGTCTGGCGGCAGTTTGAGTTGATTTACATCCGGGAACTCTGGCAGCAGCGTTCCCAGCTTGGAGCGTGGCGAGTACGCGATGATCTGTTTGACATTCTCCTTCTTCCCCTCTGACGAACTATCCGGGCGGAGAGTGTCACAAACTCGTATTATTGTGTGCATTTTTACTCAAGGGTTACAGTTCCCGTTAGTAATGTATATGGCCACAGTAAATCACTACCCAGAGCTTGTTAGTGGCTGTAGACCACACCCATGGTTTATGGAAAATACACTCGTTTAACAGATATTCGGATGCATTGGTCAAATCATGAACAATGAAGTGTTGTATGGAGAGCACAAAAAGTCCCCTCTAGGCGCCCTTCGCGGAATATAAATTATTACTAATGACCTTGGGTAAGAAAAACAACAATCGATGGTTTGGGGACGGCTCATGTATTACAACGCGTCAACCTCTCATGGTTTACGGCCGAAAGTCCAAACACTCATCGACTATTGTCTATGTCAACTATGTAGGGCCTGTCGTCATTGGCCTGTAATCAATGCTAATACTGTAGTGAGTATAAATGAGACATTCGTGCGCTGCTCTATAATAATACATATCTATACAGAAACGTCTTTCAAATTCTGCAAGCCTGCAGTAAAAGCCATACTCAGTCATTCGTTCCGTGACTACGGCCCTTCGCCTACGGCATCGAGATGTTGTTAAAGGACAAAAGACCTCGAACGGTCATCACCACAGGCACAGTAACTATGCTTCCTCACATTGCAGTCTAATAAGAAAGTGCAACACCTACCTGTGAACACCCTTTTTGGAGTAGTTGACTTCGTAGTAGGAAGAGGAATCCTTGACTCCAATGCCATAGTAGTGGTACCTAACAACACAGAAATAAATGTACTGGTTTCAGAGTTGTGTTCTTAACATAGTTTATTCAGTCACCATATAGGCTTTTCAGTTGAGCGCTTGTACCTATATTTACAATGTAAAAGCCATTTTTTATTGACCGATTATTCCGCACTGATCTGGGCCTGTTTCACTAGTTTCGTGACGTGTCTGTGACATGTCTTATGAAACCGGACCCACCATCTAGACGCCATCTAGACATGTCACGAAACTAGTGAAACAGGTCCCTGCAGTCGGGAACCACCGATTTACATACATTTGTCAGGTAATAAGTCATTTGTAGACAAAAAATACAGTTCAAATTTTGAAAAAGTTAATTTACAAAGACGGCCATCTGTTACTTACAGTGGATCATTTAGAAAAAAACAACAACCAATAATCACAATGTGATTATTGATCCATTTATAGTCGATAAGTAATACGAGATGAAACTAAATACGAGATAAATATAGTAAACAGAGACAGAGGTGTCTGGATATATTTACCAATGTTCATTCATTTATAACTTTGTGAGAGAAGCCAAGATTCGACATCGACAGAACCTAGTTCTTTCCCAAACAAACCGGAAGTAACCCGTTTCTGGTAGCAATTCGTGAGAAATAGGTTACAGACATTCTGAGCATTCTGTCACCTCTTGTGAAGTTGATTAAGCTAAATGTTCTGAGAAACCAAGTTTGGTAACATAAGATGTTAAGACAGAAATATATCACCTACTTTGACTGTCCTCTGGTGCCAAGTCGGCGAGTTGTGATTTGTGGGAATTGTTGACGAATGATCTAGAATCAGATAATAAATCAATATAATTATTAAAATCTTAATAATATCATATAAATTCATATCCAATCGGAAGAACGAGGTGTTTCCCAAGCTTGATTTCCGGAATCACAAACACAAAATGACGTGTATGTGAGCTATTGTTTCACTGAATTATCGGTGAGAGATATTACTATGAAATAATATCTCACATATCTCACATTTTGTGTTGTCGATTCCGGAGATCGCTGACTTGGCTCGCTTGATTTGTCCCCGGCCTTACGTTAATTTCCTATGTATACACGAGGTGGCGCCCCTGTGTCTACATAGCTTCAGGCTCTGCAGTCCTATCTCAACTCACCAACACCCCTCTGTGTTCAAGGATGATTCCATCCCTACATTGCTTTCAGTATCCTATGTGGATTTTCAAGTTATTCCAGACATTCAGTAGCCAGTCGTCAACCTACATCTGACGACATGTCCTATTTGGACCTACCCTGGATTCCTGGACCGCCATCATACTTGTGTCCCTGTGATTGGCCATCTTTCTTCTGCACTGATTGATAGTTATTGTACAATGTAAAGCATAAGGGAGTACCATGAATTGTTATGATATGTAAGACGTCTGCGTAAATTTAGACTGTAAGTAAACCGCCTTATCTGTAAGCTTACTCAGTAAGCACTACGCGGTATGCATTCATTACGCTGGAGTCACCGGAAGATAGGACTCACGATGTCCTAGGTGAGAACTCCAGGATAAATAAAAAACCTAAAAAAAACCCAAAAACGCTCTGCTTTAGAGCATAGCCGACGAAGAATATAAAGAGCCTGGGGCGCGTTTAATAATCTAGGATCGTACATAAAGTCCTTTATTTTCTTTTCAATTTTTATCAGAGAATATTTGTGTTCACAATCACTGAATTCGGCTATATGGCCGTTCTTCCATTCAGGCCCTTGCCCCGACTCCTCATTCTAATGGAGGGTGTTAAACCGAATGGGCAGTGGGTACCATTTTTGTGTAAGTCTTTGGTATGACCCGACCGGGGTTTGAAACCACGACCTCCCATGCTCGAGGCGAACACCCCTACCACTTGGCCACCGAGCTTGGTACACGAAGTCAGCAAATACAAAGTAGCGGATGAGACTTCAAGTTCGTTCGAGCTATCTGAGTTGATATACACAGTGAACATGCCCATGATAACACTGTGGGTGAGTACATTTGCCGGGGAATCACAGAGAGTGCCTCACCTTGCCGAAGCTGGCTGCGTTCACAGGAGTTGAGTCGTTCTTCTCACAGAAGTCCAGGTAGTGCGTATAGAGGGCGCTGCGTGGTATACACACGCCTTCAGCGATCTCATAGTTCTCCTCCAACCTGCAAAGAGAAGGTGCATCATTAAATATCTCATAGTTCTCCTCCAACCTGCCGAGAGAAGGTGCATCATTAGATATCTCATAGTTCTCCTCCAACCTGCCGAGAGAAGGTGCATCATTAAATATCTCATAGTTCTCCTCCAACCTGCTGAGAGAAGGTGCATCAGTAAATATCTCATAGTTCTCCTCCAACCTGCAAAGAGAAGGTGCATCATTAAATATCTCATAGTTCTCCTCCAACCTGCCGAGAGAAGGTGCATCATTAAATATCTCATAGTTCTCCTCCAACCTGCTGAGAGAAGGTGCATCATTAGATATCTCATAGTTCTCCTCCAACCTGCTGAGAGAAGGTGCATCAGTAAATATCTCATAGTTCTCCTCCAACCTGCCGAGAAAAGGTGCATAGTTAAATATCTCATAGTTCTCCTCCAACCTGCCGAGAAAAGGTGCATCATTAGATATCTCATAGTTCTCCTCCAACCTGCTGAGAAAAGGTGCATCGTTAAATATCTCATAGTTCTCCTCCAACCTGCCGAGAGAAGGTGCATCAGTAAATATCTCATAGTTCTCCTCCAACCTGCCGAGAAAAGGTGCATCATTAGATACCTCATAGTTCTCCTCCAACCTGCTGAGAAAAGGTGCATCGTTAAATATCTCATAGTTCTCCTCCAACCTGCCGAGAGAAGGTGCATCATTAGATATCTCATAGTTCTCCTCCAACCTGCTGAGAAAAGGTGCATCGTTAAATATCTCATAGTTCTCCTCCAACCTGCTGAGAGAAGGTGCATCAGTAAATATCTCATAGTTCTCCTCCAACCTGCCGAGAAAAAGTGCATTGTTAAATATCTCATAGTTCTCCTCCAACCTGCTGAGAAAAGGTGCATTGTTAAATATCCACAATTCCTCCAACTTGTACTTTCATGCATCTAAGCCTCGATCTGATTGGTCTAGACGGTGTCACGTGGTTAACCTTGTCATAAAAATGTTAACCTAGGTATGAAAATGTCAGCCTTAGTATGAAAATCATAGTTACTACAACCCTGGTCAGCAGTGTATAGCTATAGAGTGTATGGCCATAGGTATATATAGGAAAGAAATATCTTATCTATGATTATTATCCTGCTTTCAGAAACTTACTTACAGACACATCTAATGGAATATATGAAACACGTACCATTTAAGCGTGAGCGGCGTGGAGTGAGGCTTAGAGGCTGCACGGTTCTCCTTGAGATCCTCTGAAAAGAATGTAATTTTCAAGTTTAATTGGCAAACACGCATCGCACCCTGACATTCTTCCCTGTGAATGAAAATAACCATAACAAGACACAGACAAATTACAAACTAACACTAATTTCTCACCCTGATAATCATGAAGACAGTTAATTCTACACCACAAACAGACAAGAAGCTCTAATCATCATTTTCAATGGAAGGGCGCCGTACTCATTGGGAGCTGGTATGAATAAACAATAAACGATGGTTTTTTTTAGATAGCTGGTCGTAAACCACGAGGGGTTGACGCGCCGTAATACACGAGGGTTAGCGAGTGTATCATGATGGATTACTACGCCAGGAATAACTTTAGTGCGGGAATAACGAGACCAGTCTGTAGCAGCAGAAAGTCTATTCCAGTCTCTTTGGTCGCAGAGAGTTTCGTGAATAGTGTGAGTAGTATATGAAACAAGGCACTGTTCCGGGCTTGATGGGGTAATAGTGCGGTATGAAGTGGAATTCACCCGGTGGGATTAATGAACCTCACATGATTCAAAATATCATGAGATTCTGTTCCTTGTTAGGGGTAAATTTTGCCAGCAGTTGCAGGGAAAAACTTATCTCAGGGAAATAACCCTACAATTTAGACATATGAAAAGATTGTGTTCGAATACAGAATCTCAGCAGGATTTGTCTCAGACAAACATCCTGTGAGGTTCATGAATGCCATCGTGTGAAACCCGCTTTAGCTATTTTCTTCTGGCAGAATATTCGCCACAGATCTGCAGCCAGGAACCACCGACGCCAGATCGATGAATGGGGACAGACATATAGAGAAGTGTTTACCGATTAATACCGCATATATTATGCAATAAAGCCACCACAGCAATGGCACCAACAGTGCAAGCAACAGCGGAAAAAAATGTGTTGGGTTTCAAAAGGCATGTCATAGTTGATGTCAAATATCAGCAGATTGGAGCGGCCAATTTTCTTCATATTTGGAATGATCATAGGTTATATGTCTTCCTTACTCGTGTTAAAGTTTCATTGCTTAATTCCTACGGGAAATTGTCTAATACTTTTGAAACTGGACACACCTTCTGTTTTGTCCTAAGTGTTGATCTGTCCGTATGGGGTCACAGACGCCATCTAGACATGTCACGAAACTACTGAAACAGGGACCTGTTTCACTAGTTTCGTGACATGTCTAGATTGCATCTAGATGGTGTGTCTGGTTTCATAAGAACTAGACACTGTTGGTGCCGCTTTTCAAGTCTGTCTAACACTTTTGTCACGTAACTAGTGAAACAGGTCCATGATGTGTCTAGATTTGTATAATTCTTATGTTTTGGGTCTGTCATTTCCTAAGGACAGCTACTTGTGTTGTCACTAAATTAGGCAACCCCAACGTCTGTATGGTGTCACAGACACGAAACTAGTGAAACAGGTCTCAGGTCCCAGTTCTGCTTTTATGGACCTGTATGGTAAATTCGGCAGAAACAAGTCAAACAAAGCACCCTCACCGGTACTTAGATAACGACGTGCAGTCCTTGGCGACCACTGCCAAACTCTTAGGAGAACTCAATTAATCGGTGCCGTTTTTGTCTGTCCGTGGATAAGGGCTTTATGAAACAACGTACTGCTCTGGGATCGATGGGAAATTGTTGAGGTATAAGCCATTTTTCACTGGCCGACTATTACCCACCCATCTGTAGTCTGGAACCACCAATCGATGTTTAGGTGATACCGACACCAAATCTGTGAATGGAAACAGGTATGCAGAGAAGTGTTCACCGATTAAGAACCCTCACTGATTTTGACTTTTAGAAGAACTCAATTAATCGGTGCCGTTTCCTTGGACAGTGGAAAATGGCTGTACAGGTGGGTTATTCGTGCGCTTAACGATGTATTGATAACCTATATCACTGCTAGATTGAATCCATAAAATGGGAATGGACGAAGAACATCGCAATACTGATGAGTACATGGGAGTCATTGTAAGATAATTAGATCGCATTCGCACGATTTTGAATATATTCATCATATATTTATCTTTATTATTAATTATTTTTTTCCCTAACAGTTCTTTCTTTAATTTACATTCTCCTGTTTCATTACTTTTATCGTCAAATGCACTAAACTACATCTGTCAAATTATTTCATCAAACGTATCTCCTAGAGCATTTTCCTGATTCATTATGCCTCCCATTGTAACGTATAGAACGTCATGTATTACGCACAGTTCCCGCCCCTTCGCTCGTACTGTCATGAACCATCTGCAGGCAACACCTCGGCTTGGAGAGTGTGACACACCGGAAGTGAGAGGAGTAGGCGCAGGCGCACTAAAGACACACTTAAGGCAGCCATTTGCGTTCTGCGCCTGTCATTACGTGGGGAGTGGCGTCCGTCTCCGCTGCAGGCACTATATATCACCGATTGATTTCTTAATAAAATGGCGGCGCGCGTCTCAAGATGGCGGCGGGCGGCTCCATTGTAGGCGGGAAATGGATGGGCGCCACCATATTAATACAGGTACCCGGATGTGGTGATGAACGATGCCCCCAGGGGGCGCCCCGAACGTGAGGGCATGAAGAAAGAGGCGCAATTTCCGGCCGTCATATATCACTTCCGGAACAGCCTGCCCTCTGGCGGCGCACGACAA
The DNA here is from genome assembly GCA_950022655.1 of Alentia gelatinosa. NCBI lineage: Eukaryota > Metazoa > Annelida > Polychaeta > Phyllodocida > Polynoidae > Alentia > Alentia gelatinosa. The sequence goes on from OX465593.1 coordinate 23,910,574, forward strand.
CAATAAGACGAGACGAGGTGGCTGATGGGAAGACAAGGCAGATTCCTCTGGCCCTGATCGGTCTTAACTGCGTGTGCTCCTCTCTCCTCGCTGTGCCAATACCCTTGCATAGTCCTGGCTGTCTAGCGGTACCTCTACCACCAATCAGCTGAAGTCTACTACAGTAGAACCCCGCCTGACAGACACCCCGCATAAGCGCCCACCCAGCGTTAACGGACACCTTTGGTTTCGTCTATTAGATGTTCATCTTAATCACGCATAAGCGGATACTTTGGTCTGGAACGGAGGGTGTCCGCTTATGCGGGGTCCTGCTGTACTACAAAACTGCCACTCCTGGCTCTCAAATCTACAAATCTACCACCAATCAGCTAAACAAATCTACCACCAATCAGCTAAATTCTAATAGAGTAGAACCCTGCCTAACAGACACCCCGCGTAAGCCTGCAATGTCCCTACCTTTACCTTCTCTACCACCAATCAGCTTTGGTTCTGCTACTGACCTGCTAATATCTTTAACCTACACTCTTTATGTCTTTCTCTGATGCCAGTTCAGTACTTTTAAAACTTACGTACTGTTGGTTCCTGTAGAATATAAATTCTGTACTGCACCCTGTTCCATATATGCTGTTATATGGAACATGTTTCACTTCCACACCAAAATGGTTTCTATGCCAATTTATGGGAGAATATTATCAATTTCGGGTATATAATAAATATCGAACAACCTACAATGCCTGCACATGTTACAAAATCGATGAGCCTTGTTTGGTAAAAAAAGACAAACCACTCGTCATATCGTTCTGTAGCATGCCAATCTATGGTAATATATTATTGATTTCGGGAATATGATGAATATAGAACAGCATACCATGCTGTACTTGAATAAAAACTAGATGAGATTGAAGTTTATTCATTAAGATCTCGTTCCGTAAATAAAGGTCAAGCCGCATCTCGTTTTGTATCGTGTACATAATGGTCGTGCTTTTCTATTTAATTACCTCTCCGAATGTCGGCTCTTGTGTTGACCTCGCATGACCCTGGGGCGACCTTGACCCTAGAACTTGCTGTTTCTATGCAGTCCTCCAGCCAGTCTGAAAGGTCAATTATATATCATGAATGTATGTTGCATTATATGAAGAAGAACATTTATCATACACCCGTGCACGTACTTTTGATAATTATGTATGTCATATTTATTGTGTATTGCACGCTGTGCTATCGTAAAACTGGATGAGGTTTAATCTTGTCCACCGTATTCCACGACTGGAGTTTGGCAAAGTGACTTCATGAGGCGAAGCCGAGTGAAGTCCGGAGCCAAAACTTCAGGAGTGGAATGCGGTGGCCAAGATTAAAACGAATCAGGTTTTGATTTTATCCTACCCTATCTCCTCGAATTTGGAATATTACGTGATAACAATGCTGTATGCCACTAGTGGCATATAAAACACCGTATGCCAGTCAGCGTGGCATATGGAAACCCAATGTTAAGCCTATGGGATTTTATATAAGGGGTAGGATAATATACACTATTATATAGAGAGCCACTTCATTTCTACGTACTTGCTTCTATATCTATTTAGGAGCTGATATTATTATTTTAGAATGTATATTAGTTATCTCTTTCAGTCCTAGCAATGCCTGGAGGCATTCCCACGCAGGGGACGAGGAATGCCTCCAGGCATTATTAAAAAATATATTTATGTTTATGTGTCATCATCACAAACGTTATGTCTTATGAAATATAATGAATAGATTTACACCATTTTTTCACAATAAATAGAAAATACTATGTTCATCAGTATACTCTGTGAATATTCTATAAGTAACTATAGCAACTTATATCTAGAGGTTACTAAGTGACGCCCATACGACAGACAGACGCCATTGCGACAAGAGTCCCCTTGGGGTTATAGAGGTATTATGCCTTGTCCTATAGTGCAGTGTTCCCCACTCAGGCTCGGACAGAAAGAGTTAAAGAACAACTTAGCATAGTCGTACATTGACGAAGATTCAGTCAGGTTGATATGTTTAATGAAACACAGCCTCATGGTATAGTCGTGTTAATAATGTCAAACCTCATCTCGTCTTGTCTCATGTACAACCGTGGAATAAAGAAGAAACCAACAAGTTTTGGCCAAAGTCATCGTTCTCCACAAGCTTGAAGCTTGCGAGTGAATATCTAGTAGCATTCGTATGAGTTGGAGAAGACAACTCTGACCAAAATGAGTCACTTTCTGTATTTATCTCACCCCTGTACACATTAAGAGAAGGGATGGGACACTGCATATATGACGAGCTGCCAATGTTAAGCCTACTGGACAGAAATACCAGGGGTGAGATAAAGGTTGTTCTTTAAGTATTCTCTGCAGTAGTCTTGCCAGTCTGTTAGGGCAAGGTCTATCAGAAATGTCTGTTGTATTGGATATAGAGTAGTACAACTGGTGCAAGTCCCTTTAAAGCTCATTTGATTACTGTGGCTGCTGTTCAAATAGATGATATAAATAATATGAGTCTTAAAACTGATCCCTGAGGGACACCAACAGTTACCTAATATTTATTCAGAAAATAATTCCTGATCATCCAATTATCAATATTCAGGCCTTTTCAACCTGGGGAGATGGCATACTATAGAGGAAACCCATGAAAGTTTAGGGTCTGAGCTCGTATCCCATCGAGTTTGAATCACGTAGCAATTCACAAGGCGAAGCCGCGTGAATTGCTATATAATTCAAATGAGATGGGATCGAGCTCTGACCCTAAACTTGAATGGGTTTCTGAATTTATCTCACCCTTAATATTGACTAATGGGCTAACATTTGTGACATTATCCCCCATTGGATATTTTTCCTAAATATCTAATTGGTGTTAGATACGAGTTTCCAATGTTAAGTCTATGGAGAAAAAATATCTGGGGTGAGATAATAATTAGGAAAGGTAGGGGAATGAACAAATATTCCACGATTTGCAAAGCGTGCTAATAGTAAGGAAGAGGGTATTGTTATCACTAACAAATGAATGGTTAATGAGTTATTTCTTTTATCCGTTCTAAGAAGAACCAATGCACGTTGGTGTTAATAGATCAAATGTCACATCGAAATGCATGGAGCGATTGTGGCTTTCGTACCACCTACGAGAATGCCACAGCCATGTGTCATACATTCCTAGTCGTTTGTAACTCAAACAATAAGGTCAATGGCAAATTGATATGACATGACTGAACTTCTGATTCAATGAATAGGTCAATAACCTCTGCTGAACGTGATACAATAATCATAGATTCAGTGAATCTTTCATAGAGGATAGGCCACTAAAAAAACGAACTTGTTTCTCATCACCGCGCGCATCAGAAAAAACGATTTTAGAAGATTGTTTTTGTTTTTTGTTTTTGGTAAGCTAAGATGAACCTTGATAGAAATTATGAAAGGTATATGTATTTAGTTACCTACTATATTTAAAACGGTAGAATTCCGTCGAATCCGCTTGAAGTTGCTCCCATACATAGAGACATAGTGAATCCGATCTAGGCCTGGAGATTGAAGGGCCACGAGAGTGAGATTCTCGTACAGTACTTAACTGAATCCTGCTACTATTTTTTGTATTTCTCTACACAGATGTACTTCTATTCTTATGATTTGTTTCTAGATGTATTCAAAACATTATTTGGAAGTGTAGTTTTCCGATCTCCTTTCACATTTCGCTGGTAGTCGGTAAAATCGGTGTCTCATGAAATGTTGCTTGAGAACTAATTGATGGTTTCAGGTTTTAATAGTAGGGGGCGCCACTAAGCCTTCACCCTCTCAAATATGACGCGACGAAGTCGCTAGTATCAAATTAAAGCTCCTGATGTTAGGGATGCATTAAATGTATAGCCAGTAAAAATCAGGAACCCCGCGTGAGCGGACACCCCGCGTAAGCAGACACTTTGACCCGGATCGGAGGGTGTCTGCTTATGCTGGGTTTTACTGTATGTCTGAAGCCCATTTTATGACACTTCAAAAGTCATCTTTGATCTAGCAACAACAAAAAAGCGCCCTCGTCAGATATTTCATGGCTTGGTGATGAAAAACAAGTTTTTTTTGAGTGGCCATATAGTTATGTAGAGGGTGTGGGTGTATAGAGAATGGTTGTCCCTTCTACATATATAAGGAGGTGCTTCGGACAGAGCGAGTAACTGGGGTCTGTTTAAAGGCATAGCGGACATTTTAGCTTGAAAATAAGAACCCATATCCATTTCCTGGAAATTGAGTGTGATTCGCAAGTGTTATAGAACACATTGCTAATTTAGAAAATGTGGGTCACCCTGCAAGTTTTTGGACTAGAGATTGATAATAGTATAATGAAATATATAGAAATTCTGAAAAGTTGTTTTTCACATAGTAAAACCCATGTCATTTTCTTTCACATGATATTGTAAATATAGAGTATTAATAACATTTTAGGTTTAAAAATAACACGTCATTATCCTTGTTTTTAAAGGAATTGAAGAAAACCATATTTTTCAGTACACTTCCTATGTAAATAAGTAAAATGTAAATAACCATAATTCACCAATTGGTTACGCCAAATTCGACAATATTTTAAATTTCACTCATTTGGTATTAGAATAAGTCATAGCAGCTAATTTGAATTGATAATTGCCAGCATTTGAAAATCACCAGGTGGCGTCAATGTGTATTGTAGGATAACTAATGCCTGAGAAAGGACGGCAATGTACAAGAAGACATCACGAGGGAGATCGTTTAATAACATTCAAGCTCATTCAGCTAAGTCTGTTCTAGCTGACCAAAGTCCGTCCATGAGTGTTTAATAGAGTTTATCCAAGTCGTCCCTGGGTCTCTCTAGCGTATAGAAATGGGTATTCATGTACGAGCCTAAATTATTAAACAGGTCCCTGGCTGGTGAGTATTGAGAAGGGCCGGTTCGAGTTTTGCATGGCAGTGCAGGGACCTGTTTCACTAGTTTCGTGACATGTCTGTGACACCATACAGACATTGAGGTTGTCTAGTTTCGTGACAACACAAGTAGCTGCCCTTAGGTAAAGACAGACCCCAAACATATAAGAATTAGACAAATCTATACGTTATGGAACTGTTTCACTAGTTTCGTGACAAAAGTGTTAGACAGACATGAAAAGCGGCACCAACAGTGCAAGCAAGAACGGACAAACTGAAGTCTAATATGTCTATTTCTTATGAAACTGGACACACCATCTAGACGCAATCTACTGATCTAGACATGTCACGAAACTAGTGAAACAGGTCCCTGATTCATGCGGGATTTCCACCTGCCAATTAAATGTATACCGATTGGTGAAAAAATATCGGGAGGAGGCAAAATTGTCGACCTCAGAAAAAGACCATTTCCACTTGACGACTGATTTTCCTGCCTTTGCATTGAAAGTAACAGAGAAAATATCGAGGCTTCTACATATATCTTATGCTGGAAATTAACCATCCATACAGTGGAGTGTTTATGTCCAATAGATAAATTGGTGTTGTTTCTATATATGTGCAGTAAGGAATTATAGAAAAAAAGACGTCGTCGGGAAGAGAAAGGCTCTGTTTTGCAGTAAGACGATGGAGGGGGAGGAATAAGCGACATGGAAATCGTCGGCCCGCCACCGTTTACAAGTACCCGCTTTTAATTTGTCGGTAAGGCGAAAAGTCGTCAGGCGGGTGGTAAAATAATGTAATGACACCAAAATGGAGACGGAAGATAGTATGAAAGGAGGGTAAATGTTTTAATCTTCCATGGTGAACATGTGAACATGGCCTGGTGATGCGGCATAGCACACGTGCGTGTATTGCACAGGTAACCAGTGTACCTCGCCACACAGGTGGTGGGGGTTGTCAGGGGGGTGGGGGTGGGGCCGGAGACGGGGGACTATCAGGGAGGTGTGTGTGTGTGTGGAGGGGGGGGGGGGGGAGGCCGTTGACACCAGCGGCTTGCCTGTGAAGCTGTGAAGCTCTCGATCGGTCGGGAGTGGTGGTGGGGGAGGCTGGTGTCGGTATAAGAATTAATGTATTTCCAGTTTCTCCCGGGCAACGCGAGATGGCGGCACTAGCACGACGACACCAGAGGTCGCTGCGGCGCCGGTCGCCATGACGACGTGCGGGCGAGCGTCTCACCCGGACGCTGCATACCGGGCCGCGCACCTGCCCGTCGCCATGGTGACCGGCCAATAGACGCGGCAATACGTCGTCCGGGTCTCCACGGCGACGCCGCGTCCCCCGCCGGAACGTCGTTCAGAACCGCGCCGCCAGGTGGCGCCACCGCCGCACTGCCGTCTAGCGGGCGGGCAGGGCGGGGTTCATTGTTGGGTGTAGTGACAGCTCCCCTGGTGGACTGGGAGTCCGGCTTCATCAAGTGTCCATGGTTTTATCTGGAGTGTGCTTTAAAGAGGGTCAATTCAAAATTTCAAGGATGTAGCTGGTACCCGACTGCTGCTGTGAGTGGCTATGGCGGCTGGTTGTGAGTGGTATCTGGCCTCGTATTGAGCGGCTGTTCAGTGGGTTTCCTGTTTGTTATTCACCTGTTCAACTGTCAATAAAGTACTTGGCATCCTTAATGATCTCGTTCTCCGTCGCAAATACAGCCTGGTTCTGTTTGTTCACAAATAAAGTAGCACAACATATATGGTAAGACCCATGAATACTATCGTAAAATTGGATGAGTTTTAATCTTGACCACCGTATGCCACGACTGAAGTTTGGCTTAGTGGCTTCATGAGGCGAAGCCGAATGAAGTCCGGAGCCAAAACTCCAGAAGTGCCATGCGGTAGCCAAGATTAAAACGAATCTGGTTTTGATTTTATCCTACCCCGTCTCCTCGATTTTTGAATATTATGTGATAATAGTTCTGTATGCCACTAGTGGCATATAAAACTCTGTATGCCAGTCAGCGTGGCATACAGAAACTTAATGTTAAGCCTATGGGATTTTAGATCAGGGGTAGGATGAATATCTATATTGATGTAATTGCACTGGCTTCGTTTGCTGAGCTCATGCCACATCTGTCCGTAATAGTAACTTTTCCCTGCCTCATAGCCAACTCTCATTTGTCACAGGTGTTATTAGTTGCTTCAAAAAGTATCGATCGTTCATCATTTGGAAATCACATATCACGAGGCCTTAGTGGTTTGACTTAAACTTTTTTTCAGGGTCAGTGATTCGACAGCAGGCCTACATTACATATATCTCCTATAATACCGCCAATCTGTACGAGTGCTTTATATTTTATATCGATTTGTGTCTATATATACAACTGCTCTAGAATTAGTTACGTCCTGAAGAACAATTCTAGGCCATTAATTAGCCCTGACAGTCATATACTTCATAACACCCGTTAAAGATATTTTAGTATTCTACATGCATTTGTTCGTTAGCATAGGTATATTACCACGATTTGAACACCGAAAAGCAGGGTAGTGAAAATAAAACCAATAAGTATCATGGCATTATGATAACAAAGTGTCCATTCAGAAATAACCTTAGAACCCAATTTAGAAGAGGAACATATGGACTGATTGTCCAGTAACGTTAACAATGACTAATCCATAATAAGAAAATTTATCCTACCCCTGATATAAAAACCCATAGGCTTAACATTGAGTTTAACGCTGACTGGCATACGGAGTTTTATATGGCACTTGTGGCATACGGAATGTTATCACGTAATATTCCAAAATCGAGAAGACGGGGTAGGATAAAATCAAAACCTTTAGTTTTACGATAAAAATATCACAAGAAAATTAAGCCATCTCTCTGTAAGGAATTCTGCATAGTGAGACAAAAATTGTGCTAATCTCCAGCAAAAATAAAAACGGCTCAATAAAAAAAAGTATACTGCACTTGTGGAAGTGCCACATCAGAGGTCATATATAAAATTTCATATAAATAAAAGTGATCATACATGTTTTTGTTTTAAGGTGTTATTGCCACACTTTTAAAGGAAATCGATTTGGGAGGATGACGACAACGCAATCGAATTACTAGATTGTTCATGCTGATTGAAAAGTTCCGAATCAATCTGTTCTTAAATGACCTGCATAAATGATATTTGAAAGTCGGTGCTATATTTCCACTTGTCGACTGACTCTCTATAATACATCCAACTCAAGAAATCCCCAGCAAAATCAAACTGTAATAAACCTTTCAGCGACAGATTTGTCGGCCCGATAAATTCACCCGGATATTATATTATATCTAATTGGCATAAACATGTTTAATGAAACAGTGTTCTGGAGACCTGAATATCGATTGATAATGAAAGAACGATGATAGATCTCTAACGATAAAATATCCACAATTAGTTAGTGGTGCCACCTAAGGACGGTCTATGTACTACAATAATACTTGTTACGTACGGTTAATTTTCACGAACAATCACGACAAAAGATATACGTCAAATGTGGGATCATTTTCACAAGGGATGTGACAGTCAACCAATGATCCCGTTTATTGATTGACATTTACAGTGGATCGCCCCAAGGACCCCCCCCCCCCCCCACCCCTACCATCGTATCGTCCAGGCGGCCGTTTCATAATCCAGGATCGTACATGTAGACCCTTTTCTATACGCCATAGAGACCCAGGGACAATGCGGTTCAATTTCATTCAACACTTATGGACGACCTTATGGACGGCCAATACTGTCTTAGCCAACAGACTTAAATACTATTAGACGATAACCCTTGTACGAGGTACAGAAAAGGTTCTTCATGTACGATCCTAGATTATGAAAGTACCCCCAGTCCTGTTAAGACTGGCGATTACTCCGCATACGATAGGCCTTTCTAGGTGAAAGAAATATCAGCTGCCAGCTGAGATCGGGGCAGTTCACCGTGTTTCTACGATTACCCTATGATGCAGTCCGGCGGTCTACGATTTGTTCCCAGTGAAAAGCTCGACGATAAGGCCTGGCGTCCACCTACTACGATAGAAATTTATGGCACCGATACAAAAAGCAAATATCGGAGACATATCGGGAAGGTCCAAAATAGTAGACATATGTCTAGACATGCCAATCAAACACGCATTGTATGGGGTTTTTATCGGTATCTAATCGCAGAAACGTGGTCAACTGCCCCGACATTAGGTGACTTTCCGACGCGATCTTGATTTTTTATCGGGAGGTGCATCGTAGACCATATCGGAGCCATATGGTAGTAAGTGGACGCCGGGTCTTAGGTGTCTAAAACAATCGAACATGTTTGATTGTCGCAGACTATCAGTATATCGGTGGCATATCGTAGGGTGTCTATGATGACAATAATCTGTGGCTTCAGCTTCACTGATTCCGCAGCGACGTTTGTCTACGATACAGACCTTGCTGAAACGATTTTGGACATTCTGCATCGTAAGGTCTTCATTTTCATAGTAGTAGGTGAACGCCCAGCCTAATCTTTCCTAGATTATTAAACAGGCCCCTGACTCGCTGAGCCAACTGTACACTGATCTAAATCTCAAAATAAACCCACTGTCCTTTGTGGAACGAAACGAGACCTAACGAGAAGTAAATCACGATGATGTAATAGTGACGTCACTCTCCCTCATCTGACGTCATCTACCCTAAAGCCCCGTCATCGACTTTTATAGGTGTGTATACCTGTGAAGGTATTTGGTACAATTAAAAGAAAAGTGTTCATCACCTAACATGTATAAAGTTGTTAAATTCACCAACCTCCCTAATCAATGCACACACTATCATATGGTTTAAATAACAATGTAGTTCTAGTTCTCACCCTACCTAATATCAATGAGTCCATTTGTGAGTAGTTCGTACATTATTGTACACCTCCCAGCATACAATTTTACGATCTTTTACAGACGAGATGAACATTCAATGGGAGGATGGAGTTGAAATTCAAAGGTTTTCCCTGATTTTACAAAACCTATAGGGAAACCCAATTCCTATTTTCGGGCTTTAGGGTCAAGAAAATAATATGTAGTCCAGAATTTTTTTTTTAAAAGACAGTAAAAATGGTTTATTCAGTCTATAGGTCATTTCCTGTAGCCCACTTGCACGCCGTCAACTTGGTTCCACAACAGCCTGTCGAGGATCCAAATGTATCAAGCACCAGTGGGTCAATGAGGTAGTTCGGTCTCTACTGATTGGTCATGGTCAGCTGGGCACGTCTCTAGACCTGAGACACTCACTCGTTGCTCCCTTCCCAATGTCACAGTGTTAGCACGCAGCTAGTGAATTGATAGATTTTTGCAGCTAGCTTAAAGTCTATATGATCACTTTACAAATCTGCAGCCAGAATATATGAGCGCGTGGCCTCACAAAGTCCCATGTCTTCAGAAATGCTCAAAACAACCATCCCCCAATGTACTGTTCGGAAAGTGCTTGGAAGCTAAGTTTTGAGTGGTATATCTGATATCAGTAGATATACATAGATATGTGCCCTGACTCCACTTAAGTGGCATCAATCTTAAAGTACTTGTGTGTCCTCAATAAAGATGAAGAGGGTCGGTCTGTCATGATTCTTTCTTTGTATCATAAGAATGATTTTTTTCTGGCCACTTTCTTATCACTTTTTGTCGTTCTTTCCGAGTCATTTTCCTTCCCATCACTTGGATTGTTTTCAACACTGGGGGTGAGAAGAACACACACGAAAACGAGGCAATGAGACGACCGGAAGTAGAAAAGTGTCCCAGAGCGCATTGCGAGACACGTGGCGCGTGTCACGTGACAAGTGGGCTGACGGCACGTTGAAAACGAGGCTGTTTGTAAACATTAGGTTCTGTCCTCATCTCGCCGATTCTCGCCGAAGCTCGCCGATCCACGTCTTTTCGCACCATGTGGTTTCAAAACGAGAACTCGAGCGGAAACCGCTTTGATCCAACTTTTTAGGAGGAAATAAAATCTCCGGAGACACCTCTCTTTAGAGGCTCGATCAGGCCGATTAGATGCCGCCATTTTGGTTTGCCATGGCAACAAAACGTCGCCGCTTGTTTGCGGCGCACTGTGAAGGCTGGCACCACCAACTCGTGTCATTTTACCGATCGTTTGTTTCTCTAATTATCGCCCATCGCCGGAGCCCGTGTCTCACTAAGGGCGGCCCCGTGTGTGATTAAATGTCCGATTTCCAGCCTCGCTCTCGGCGTCGCCTTGACAACGGCCGTCGCCGGTACCGGTCGGGTCTTTAGTAAAGCAATTCAGGGCAGAACGAGCATCAGGAACCAGCGGCGAACGGCCGACAAAATCTATTAATTGGCGCAGGCGCAATAAGCAGCACAGACAGGGGGCGCTGCGGTCGAGCGGCAGTCAGGTGTGGCCACGAGCCGCCAGGGGGCAGTGTACCGGAAGTGAGGCCTGCGTCTTTATGGAGAGCGATCAATGCGCATGTCCAATATGGCGGGGTCCCTCGTGTCACCGCCAATAAATTCCGGAATGAGGCCTCCCGAGGTTGTTTGGGTATTCAAGTGTGTTTAGAGTGTCTGTATATGCAACTGTGTTTTATTTCTGAGTGTACAGAAAGATTATTATCGTACGATTCAGTCATCCTTTGAAAAAGGTAATATCGCTAACTTATTTTATGATGTTTCAATAAAATTTAGAACCAGAAATTATATCTTCATATATCAGTAACTCTGGTTTGATTTAATCGTATAAAATCACTTTTTATAGGGTTTTTTTCAGCAAACACTATATGTATGTAGGTGTCAGTTTATTCATCAAAAATATTCGGCCTGAGGGTGTATTTTTTCATATTTTTTTTAGTTTTTATTTCTCGATTTCGAATGCAGGAATCGTTCTTCCAAACAAGAAATATCATGTGTACATCAAAACAACCAACACCTAAATAACTATATAGGTGGCAGACGGGTTCTAAACATACTTCAGCGTCACTTGATCTATTCCATTTACAGATCATTAGTTAAGTCCTAGTGTGTAATATACATTCGTCTCAATATCTCACTCTGGTAGCTAGATCATGTCTTCATTATAATACAGTTAAGAATATGAAATAATTCTGCAGGTTTCTAGGGAAGAATACAATCACAGAAGAACGATAAATTACACCATGGCATATAGTGATGACCATACATAGTCTGTTTATAGATTTTTTAACACTGCCCGTTTGAACTCTATCTTAGACTCTATTCGCTGAATTTCAGCATCCAACGAATTCAATAACATTATACCACTATGCAAAGCTGATTTCCTGTATTTTCCTCTTCTAGGACGACATAGATATAAGGTATCCTTCATGGCCGATCTACTGGTCCTTTTTTTTATTCCCATGTTTCTAAGTTTATTTTTCAAATATGTGTCAATATATCAATGAAAGAGGGAGTGAAATCATATGTGAAACTTGCAAAGTACCATGTTTTGTATGAGTTGTCTATGAGTATATGACAGGCTGGGCCTTTACATGCACTACTGTGCCACTATAAGATAGGAGCGACTGTGGTCTGAACATGGCATCATGAACGAATAATCTATACATAAGAAACAGAGTGGTATACAAAGGAAACGTGTGATGCTAAGAAATAAATGATGGTCCGTGTTCCTGTTCGCCATCGACTAATCCAGTTTGGATCGCGCTGTGATATGAACAAGGCAACAACAGACTGAATATTCTGAAGCACTCAAAACGATATGACAAATGGAGTCTCTGACCAAACACGAACATGTTTTTGATCTTTACCTGGAATGCATGGAAATATTAATATGTTTATCTCCTATTGAGTATGAGTTGCCATACTCGCAAGCCTATTGAGTGCGAGTTCCTAATGTTAAACCTATGGACGTTCATAACAGGCTAAGATAAAATGTAAAATGAATACTTCCCCTGACATTTACTAATTGGTCGTCATGGATGTTGTACAAGAATGTAGAACAACTTGCAGGTTACCATGAACTACCCTACCTTCTATCCAGACATTAAAATTAACCTTAGCTATATGGGTACATACACAGATACATGCAGGCTTCAACTATCGATTTTGTAATGTTACCGAGGAAACGACACTTTCAACTAAAAAACCCAAAATTAGGTCTTAATGGAACGGGAACATATGTTTAATGAGGAACAAACATGGATTCTCTCTGAGCTTTTGCCCCCTCTTCATTGAGAATTAGGAGCAAATATCATTTCCATTTATAATGGAGGAGTGCAATATACCTAAATAATTTCATCAAAATAAAGTAAGAGAATATCACCAGTAAACCATTTGTATTCAAAAGTATCAAGAATGTTGCAGTAAAAATAGAGAATGGATTTGATAGTTGTCATCAAGTATCATCACCTGGAATATTTAATGTGGTATAGAAATGTATTTGAACAGATGGCAACTAATTACATGATTAAAATCAGTGTATCCTAATGCATTAGATGTGTTTCTTAATCAAGTCATATATGGATCTAAGTGTGCTAGATTCAATAATCTGATCAGTGGAGGAAGTTAAAGAGTGTCTGTTTGAGAGGTTACTGATAGGGAGTTTCTGTCTCTGGAATAGCTATGGTTTGAATATTATGTAGTCAAGTCAGATATGACCCCATAGAGAATGGTCTGTCCCATCAGATATATGGATGTTTCAATGCTACACAGTCAGGTCTGTCCCATCAGATCTGATAGTTTTAATTATACATGCATTGTGAAATCATAGTGGTAGCAGAGAAGTGAACCATAACAAACAGGCTCTTGAGTGTGCCTAGTGGTCAGTAGAGGTAGATCGGTAGTGGTTGTTGGAGGGGAGGGGGTGGGGCTATTATGGCATGACTCAAAATAGAGTGACTTCAGGCCCAGAATCACCGTTTGCATCATTTCCCCAAGGTTTAAGACAGTGCATTTCACTGTGTAACAGACAACTGTACACAAGGGCGTACAAGGATGCGCAACAGGCTTTGGGTCGAAATTCTGACCACAAAACGAACATGCAATTTGAAGTTCCCTAAGCTGTGTTGGGTTTGGAATTCATAGCACACAATTGAATGATTGCTCATCTGGCTAGGTATCCTTCCAATATTCAGTCACATAAATGTGGTGATTCTTATTTGATTTCATACAATCGCAAAGGACCAACAGTAATTCTGTGTCGTTCCTGTCCTTTTCCTCTTTAATCTGCAATGTACAGCGATCGCCCAAATTTATTTTCTGCAACTTAAACGGTAAGGCAACTTTCTCATATTCCCGCCGGACAAAACTATTAGCTACATCCATTTCCACACGCATACGTTAAGATGGGTTAATAGCCACAGAGAGAGACATCATCATCGGAAAAGGAAAAAATGCTGGACAGCCTGTCAAAACAGGTTCAAAGACTGTCTTGGAAATTGATTTATGTCATAAGGCCGGAATAGTTTTTTTATAAGAAATAAAATACAACCAAATCCAATGGTTAAATCGCTCGTTTAATGGGTAAAGACTTTACTTTGAGGAATGGATAATTAGAGAATGTACAACAATGGATAAATACATGTCTGATTCTGTAGTTTATAATGATTAGAGGAAATAAAGAGAGCAGTGCCTATCATTAAAAACAAAAACAAAAACCTCTATTTCCATTGCGCAAAATTACCAGAATTTCGAGGTGACGTGGCAAATATTCCAACGAGTAAAACCCGTCTGTATTTGGATCCCAGTTACGGGTAATACTCCATGCTCAGAGGGTCCCGGCCCTCTCCGGGCACGGTTCTCACACCCTGACACCTGTGTGGTGCGCGTGACGTCACTCCGGGGGTGTGTGACCTCTGACCGTGACCTTGACTGGTCACGCCTCATTACGTCTCATCATTTCTCACTCCGACACGGTCGACTGGTCACAGAGAAATGACGCTGCATCGACGTTTACTGGGACACGTTATTTATAAACGTGAACCTCTGGGAGACGTGTATCTTACACATTAAGTGTAGCTAAAACGTTTATTTACTACCTGTAAATATCTAGATCCATGTATATTACATCAGTATGAATACATAGGTAACACTGTTTGAATACGTACCCTGAAATGACACCATCAGGCAAGCTAGTGTAAGAATAACTTTGGACTTCCATCCTTGTCGCGTTCTATCTATCTATCCTACCCCTAATATAAAATCCCATAGGATTAACATTGAGTTTCCGTATGCCACGCTGACTGGCATATGGAGTTTTATATGCCACTAGTGGCGTACAGAATTGTTATCACGTAATATTCCAAAATTGAGGAGATGGGATACAATAAAATCAAAACCTGATTCGTTTTAATAACGGCCACTGCATTGCACTCCTGGAGTTTTGGCTCCGGACTTCACTTGGCTTCGCCTCATAAAATCACTATGCCAAACTCCAGTCGTGGCATACGGTGGCAAAAATTAAAACTCATCCAGTTTTACGATACTATGCAAGTCTTTATTTAAAACCCTTGCTGATGTGTGTAATAAGATTTGTATGTGAATTAACTTTAACACATGTATACACATTTCATTTTTTTGTCACATACACATATTGTTGTATCTTATAGGATTGGATATTGGTGATGAATGAAGAGATTGCAGGGATGCATACGGGATAGTATTAGTTACTCAGATATGGCATGTGTATGTAATGTCAAATCTAAGGCAATTATAAAAGAATCAAAGTTTTGTTCTGACTGGCTGAACCATGGTAGTGATTAATAATTTATCTTTTGGCATAACATAAGAGAAAGATGTTATGAGGTACATGTACAAAGATAGACATTTAATTCGAAAACAGGGGAAAACACTGTAAAAATGTTTATAAGATTTAAGCCTATTGATTTTGTAATGGTTAGGCTACGAAAATGACAAATATCTGTGTACAAATTCTTTAATAACCTTTCCTCAATGGGAGTTACTGTAGCAGCGAAAGATTCGATACCATCAAACTCTTTCTAACAGAATCATTAGACCCTAACATTAGATATTATCCCAAATTCCTCTGATCTGTGGCAATAATCCTTTAAATAAGGGAAACTATTTAACGGACACCATCTTTAAAATTGAAGTACAATATGAAATATGTATTTGATACAATGTATTTATTAAGTACAGTAAAACCCCTCTTCCGGGACACCCCGCTTAAGGGGACACCCCGCTTAAGGGGACAATTTGCTCGGAACGGAAATTTTTCCCTCTATTAAGAGTTTATTTTAACCCCGCTTTAGGGGACACCCCGCTTAAGGGGACACCCCGCTTAAGGGGACAGTTTTTCGGTACAGAAATGCTTAAAAACCTCGCTTAAGGGGACAGTTTTGGAGGGACATCATATCAAAAACACTGAAAATCCAGTTCATCAGCGGCCGCATAAGCGACTCACCATGAGCCGCCCAGAGCCGCGACGGCACACTGAATACCACACCTTCAAAGCCGCCAGCCTGCCCTGAACCGCCCACCGCTAACCTGTAAGCGGGCCTCTAACCCCCTACCTTCAACGGGTGCGAAAGTCGCTCATACTAATATCCACTCACAGTCGCCCGCCCAGACCCGCTAGAGATGTGGTTATTACCTTGTAAAAACACATTCCGGCCGCCCGGGCTCACACGGGAATATTCGGTCTATTGTTCTTGTTGCGACAACTGTCCACCGAAAGTGCAGTCCACCCTCAATACCTTCCTGGGACTGTGAAACTGTATATACATTGTACTGTTCATTTACATGTATTATCTATTTATATTCATTTATATTGTATAATTTGTATTTATTTGCTTATTTATATATCATTAATAAACCTTTTAACATAATAACCATCGTTTCCTTCATTTATGTAGGTATTCTCTATTGTATAACCATTGGCAGACTGAAAACCCCGCTTAAGGGGACACCCCGCTTAAGGGGGCAGTTGGCCCGGAACGGAGGGTGTCCCCTTAAGAGGGGGTTTCCTGTACTCGGTGATACAGAAGTAATCTATGTATCGCATGATACAAAATAAAGGGAAGCTATAAAGGTGGCAATCCTTTTACAAGAAATTAAGTAGGAATCAGGAAAAAAATAGCTTTGATAAGATAAAAATATCAATCATTACATTTTGAAGTTACTGTAGATGATTATATTATAAGAATAATTCTGTCAACGAGAACGACTGGACTTATGTGCATTATAAGTTTAAGGCTCAAGATGAATACTTAAGAAATCAAAGAAATTAATGTATTACCAAAGGAAACCGAAATAAAATTTTGAATAATAACGGGGACAAAAAAAGAAGAAAAGAATAGGGAACAAATTGCTCGGGGTGTCTTTCTAGTCTGAAGTACTTCATTTGTCAATATGTCTACAGTACTAGTCTGTAAATGTAATACACCTTCGTTAAAAAGAAAAGATAAACTAAAAAAAGGAGAACAGCGCCAGTAGCGGAGACTTGCGGAAGCTGCACGTGACGTGAAGTGTCGTTGTGAACGCCGTAATGACGTCACTGAGTGGGCGATAATAGAAGGTGGTGTCACTTATTAACAGCAATAAATCTGAGTAAGATGCGTGAAACAGTCCACCCTTCAGTGCGCGTGCGTGGGGCGTGTGTGTGTGTGTGTGTGTGTGTGTGTGTGTGTGTGTGTGTGTGTGTGTGTGTGTGTGTGTGTGTGTGTGTGTGTGTGTGGGGGGGGGGGGGGTGACACACGGAAAGTTCATTTTCAGATACAAATACCTAATCAAGGATAAGAGGTCACCTGCAAGGGCTTGTGTTTGGGATTAGGACTTCTGCCTGGTGTATGTCCTTGTTCATATAATTTTCCAGGCTTCATGATACAAATGTTTGCAAAACCAAAACGATTAATGATTTAGACAGCCACACTCAACATTACTATGCCCTAATGGTGTCTCAGAAGTCCTGTCTTCCTGAAAATCCACCTGCTAATCAGTCTCTAAGTGCATAGATAACAGATTGAGTGATTGCGATTCCGTGTATTGGAAAATTAACATTTCAGAACCTGAATATTGAAAACACTTTCAATATAGTTACCACCCCATAACTACATGAATTTAACAGAGTATTGAAATATGGGCAGGGCTAGTGTACAATGTTACACAAGCAGAGTTCACGATCGTGATGTAAGTCACCTGATGCAATGTAAATTAACAAAGGATGGTTTTTTTGACTAAGATCGGAAGTGAAAATACAATGGGTGACAACTAGTTAATTGGGAAAACTCCATTACTATACCTAAATAAAATAGGAGCAACAGCATGACCACAAAGAAATGTGAGAATCAAAACTGGATAAGGCATCTGTATACTTTTAAATTCATAACACAGAAAAATGAATTATGTCTGTGAATTTGAATGAAAAACTATGATTGCTAAAAAACCACAAAAAAACTCACAAAAAAACTGAACCTTCATGCGCCATGGACGCGTGCACCGCAGGTTATCTTACATAATTTTCGTTGTACAATCATAATAAGAATATCTGTGGTTGTCATATATTACTTGCAGATAGAAGGAACACATGTGACAAAAAAACCAATACCTCCCAGGTTAAGAAACAGATATACTTTTTGAAAAAAAGACTTGCAATCATACCTTTAAAGTAATAATTGGGGTTCTTTCTGAAGAAAGAATCTGGATGATTGATGAATAAATGAACTCACAGCTCATATGATGAACTCTATTAGTCAAAGTCTTTTTCGTGACAGTGAGATAGGACATAATGAAAATCATTGTAGAGAAATTTGTACTCTCATATACTTCTAAATTTACGTGGACGCTTACATGCGAGTTGTCTCCACCCATAGTGTAAAGTAATATGGACATACAGGTTGACAGTTTTAATTACCAACCCTCACTGACACCTCCTCACACTTAGCACGTGACATCACACCTGTCTCCTACTTGTTAGCGCCACCAGGTGGGAGCGTCCGGAACTAGAAGAGAGCAGTCAAACTGAGAAAGACGCTGGTAGCGGCCCCTAGCGGGACGCTCGGCCTTTAACTGTGAGGGGCACCGAACAGTTTATACGCCCCATGACCTAGACTGGATCCTAGTGCCTGGAGCATAGGCATACCCTCCGCTAGTCTGGCATAAGTACTCACATATTAGGCCAGGAAGCTATTGCAATTTGTGAGATATACTGTGGGATAGGGCTATTCCCAAATTAAAATTGGTTGCCACCCTTGTCCTGCTTGCCAATCCGATGGTTTCAGCTCGAAACAATAAAGTATATATCATGTGCTCCTGTTTTATGGGTGGGGGGTGGGGAATGTGGAGCAAGAACAGAAAATTATAAATGGTCCATTCATATTACCATCGTTTAGACTTACCACACAGAGTGCTTGGGGGACTCCTGGTGAGAATTAGTGGTACTAGTGTCTAACTCAGTTCTTATTATGAAACATTCTTATAAGTTATCGATTATGTTTTGAAATATACACATTGAATTATTTTGCATTGCCATTCATTTTAAACTAATGCAAATAAGCTATTCGAGGATATCGTGAGGAAGAGAGGTTTGATGGTTTGATATGCAAAGTTCAAGGTCATCCACAACACCCCTCTACCTGTCCTAATACTAGTCTGGACAGAATACCAGTCAAGCCAATCAATTCCTTCACTCCTCACCTTGATTCTGGGGCTTGACTGGCATTAGTGTAAATCTACTTAATTGTTATTGAAGAAAAACTGCCCTTCATACGATGGTTTTCAGGTTTTCATGTGTGTTTAACCTGATATACTAATTTTTGTTCATTCTTGAATACCGATTTGATATCATCCTAAAAAAATATTGAGTGATTTTCATCTACAAGATTTTTTTTCTTAATAGTTAGTCCAAAGGTGAGTTGTGAATACAACATTACCATGATTATGAGGTGCATGGTCGTATTGTCCTTGTATCTGGCACGACTTCTGAAAGTTAGAATCTTTTTAAATAATCACCAAAATGCCTGGAGGCATCTTCGAGACTCACCAGGGGAATGCCTGGAGGCATCTTCATGATCCACCAGAGAATGCCTCCAGGCAGTCTCTGGAAGGGTATGTAATGTAATGCTAAATCCATGTCATGTTAAGTCAATCACGATAGGGGACCACTGTCTGAGACACTAGTCATAGTTCCCGACAATTGTTCTAAAAATATAAAGTTGAAGACTCAAGTCTTGATCCATCACCTTATATGGACACCTTTTATCCGACCATGGAATAATTACTATGGGTATGATTCGAAGGGGAATGATTGTAAAAGTGTGTAGGGTATTAAATAAAACATTCCACACTAATCTCTCATGTGTATACGTAAATGCACAGACCGAGAATAGAACAGAAAAATACCATTTCTGCGATATTATTGGTTATCAAATTGGTACACTATTTTCATAGAATCCTCCCAGATAGAAAATAGTCAATGTAATCCAAGCGATCCAAATGATCCCGAGCATCAATGTTATTTTTGGATAAAACAAATCAAAGAGTATGTAAACCCCTTAAATTTAATATCTTACTTAGTAAAAACGGCCCTAAGTGAGAGTAAATTTGGATTAATGCAACAAGGCCCACGCTTTCGGTGCTCTTGATGAGGATAAAGCTGAGCAGTAGGGGCCCAGTTACTTAAATCTAAATTCAAGATTCATTATAACCCATCCAATACGGAGTCCCCACACTAAGCCTATGGAGCCTACAGATTGCTACTGAGTAGAATACGGACCTCCGGAATCTTCTAGGATAGTACGGCTTTTTCGGCCACCTGACGGGCATTATAGTAACTAATTCATACGAACAAAGCACGGCGCTAGGGTATAATTTCTAATTATATGCAAGATTTTTTCCTAATAATTACTCGAAAGGCGAGTAATAAAAACAATATTACCATGATTTCGATCTGAGTGGCCGTTTTCTCCTTGTAGTTGACACTACGTAATACTCCGAGCGATAGAGAGGAGTGTTGCGTAGTGTCAACTACAAGGAAAATACGGCCACTCAGATCAATTTCATGGTTATGTATGTATTTATATGAGCACCATATCAACGATTTCAAATCGATTGGTTGCATAAAACCATTTTATGCTACAACAATCTTAGCTACATAAACCGGGTGCCCATCAGGACCGACAACCAAGAGAACCCCGCCCCTGGATTTCTCCCGTTCTTACCACAACTTTAAAACTAATAAAAGAGAAATTTTTCTCCTCCATTTTTACGCTAAAAGAAACAGTGTTACGAGCTGACTGGGACAGACCCAGGGGGAGATTTCTCCGCACCAACCCCCGGTTTTTTTGGGTGTTTTTTTCCCCTTTTCGGTATTCTCTTTTGGTCCCTTTCTTCCTCGGTGTTGCTCGTTGGCGAGGTTTTATTGGATGTTTTCAGCTGCACCCATCCCCCACCCCCTTCACTCCCCCACACGCGCGCGACAGTCTGATTGGCTGTTTTGATTTGATTGAGTTCAAAGTGCCTTTAATTACCGACACGTGTCACGTGATCAACACACTCTGTGAAACGAGAGTGCTTCCGGTCACGTGACCCCTTGTTGGGGGTAATTCATTTCAGCCTCCGTTTCGTGTGGTGGAGAGCACCTGTCCGACACCCCCCCCCCCTGCTCCTCTCACTCCCTCCCCCCTCCCGCTACCCCCCACGGCCCCTCCTATAAACACCCCTTAACCCCCACCAGGCTCCATTCAGCAACTACACTCTCCTGTAATCTATATCTGTACCCTGTACTGCGTAAAAATCAAACAATACAATACAAATCAGTATGTTGAGGTTATCTGTAAGAGTCCTACACTCTCCATGCACAACTTCATTGATTTCATCAATGAAAGAAAAAAGTCGTCTGCCAGGAATTCGTCATTGTGACGTCAGACGCGCGCGGGTGAAGGGTTAACTTCAACAAGCCAATAATCACGATCCTTTCCGTTTAGCGCGACCTGAACTTCCGCCTTTTGTCTCCTTAACCTCTTTATTACACGAGGCGCATGCGTGAACCTGACGGCGATGACGTCATGAGACCGATCACAGCGCCCGCGGCGGCCAAATGAAATATTTGTAAATCTGACAAGTTGTCGACATCAAGCGGTGGGGAATTTGAGTGGGTGGGTGATGCATGGAGGGTGAACTCTTGAAGGAGTCAACCATTTAAGTTCGTTCCCAAGACTGTAGGTCACAAGTGTTTCCCTTTATAATGAGGATTTCTGAATTCAAGATAATATCTCTGAAAATCTGAGGACCAATCGGATGAAATATTGTACGATTCATCACCAAGATCTCTTTCATCTCACACTAATCAAAATTGATCTCAAATTCAGTTGTTCGTAAAATTCACTGATTTAGTTATATCGGGGTCCTAATTGGTACAACCTTAAGGTTCACTAGACACTTTTAAAAGCTTGATTTTATTGTATATCTTATTTCTAATCAGGTATGTACTTAGATATTTTTACATGTTGCTACATATGCATATATGTTGGTTAATTTTCTATATAAGGGCAACGAGTATAGGTTGATAAGGGTTAGTATTTCTCAAAGCTGATGGCGAATGTTTCTCTAATTTTTCAGTATGTGATTTACCTCTATGGCACAAGAAAATCGGTCCTAAGGACTGAAGTATCTGTCACGATGATAAACAGATTTTAAATAAAACACCCTTCATCTGATGCTAGATATGATTGATTCCCATATACATCGTAGGATAAATCAACAGGGAACATTAACAATAAACATGGTGAATATAACTGAACGTATGATACTAGGGGACCCGTGAGACGGATATCTGCTATGAATTCTTAAGTAAACTGACTGTAGATGTTCTCGAGCAGTATTCCCACGGCCATGAGGGATTTAGAGCTCAGCCTCTAAGAGTCTAATGTGGCGTTTTCACGTGGCAAGGAAACCCCCACCGATAATATTCACGCTGTACAAAAGTCGGTCTTTGGTTCTCCTTGTGAAAAGTAGGTGGCACATATTTGGTAACCTGCAGACCGTCGGCAGTCAGACCATCGGTGGTCAGAATCGGCAGGTGGATACGCCGCATCAGTCTCCCCTTTTTGATATTCAGTTAATGTATGGGGGCATTGTACTGTATGAAGGTTTGGTAACTGTGTAAGGAGTATAGGGAAATGGAAAGTGAGCGGTATTAGAGGTATGTTTTGGAGAAGTCTTGAGCAGAAGTAAACATGTAGCAAGACTCCCGCGGTGAATGTGATGTGAGATGGAACAGGAGTTTTGGCGAGAGCTGGGGTAATTTGACGTTTACACCTGCCGAAGGAGGCGCCACCAATTATATGTATATTCAACCTGTGCAAAAGTCTGTTGGTGGTTCTATTGGATAAGTCATTGGTGCGCATAATCTGTGATGGTCATCAAAAATGCTATTTTTCAATGGAAACTTTTTGACACTCAAGTTCATTTCGCCACTGATGAATTCAATAGAGAGATATTTCGTCGATGGTAAAAAAATCAGTCGGTAGTACTAGATTATGTAATGTTGGAGAACAATTTCGTTGACCCTTTTTGTCTCCACCTGACGATTATTGCATCACAAGTAGGACATGATCGGTCGGTGTTGATTAATGCCATAATCGGTGGTCATAATCGGTAGGCGAAAACACCTCATGAGCAGACAACTCAGAGGCAGGGACATGATCCTGCATTCCCGGACATGGTGGGTCATGGTATAACATGCCGAGAAACTTCCAGCCATTCCCAGAGGACTTGCCTGTAAATGACCAAGTATTCCAGATGGACTCGATGGTCTAATAACAGCTGAAGGATTGACTTTGATTCTCACACGGAGTAATGACAGTCTTCACTGTTCTAAATGATTTGGACTTTTCGTGGATTTTATAAAAATCATAGCGCATCAGGGGTTCGTTGCTCCTAGAAATGTGGGAAAAGTGATGCTCCAGTAATATCGGATTGTGTTGTGTAATATCATTATTTTCTATTTTATTGCTGCTTTTTACAACACCACATTTTCAGTAACATAACTGAAAGGTTCATTAGATTTTAAATTGAATATAGATGGTGATAAAGTTATGATGCCATCCTCAAAGAATCTGGAGCGATCCGCAAAACATGGACCAACGCCCCCAAGACTTTTTAACTGTATCAGGATCTGCTTGTGTTTGATATGGATTTAGGGATGGATTGATATCTGGAATTATGCAATAGTTCACAGCTGAGGTAAGAACAACGGAACTTCTCATGAAATAAAGATTCTGGTTTGGTATCACACCTCTATTGGTCCTTATTGTGGTACCAGTTAGAGATCCAGCTATCACAGGCATGCGATTTCTTATGGACTTTTAGCTCTGTTCTTCACTGTACTACTCTTTGTGGGACTGATATTTCGAAAGAAAGTAATGAATGTGCGGTCTGTGTCCCAAGTTTGAAGCGTGCAGAAATATGAACGAGATGAGAGCCGAGTGAATATTTTGAATAGCTCCAAACGAGGTGGTGAACGAAGACTAAACATGAATATGTTTCTGATTTAACTTAGCCTGCAATTATCTATCTGTTTATCGCCCATTGAGTACGAGTTACGGTACTTGCATGCCTGTTAAGTACGAGGTTTCAATTCGCGGAACATTGATTCAAAGGTTGCTGTAATAACCCAACATTTTCCACAATACAATTCGCCCGGCTATCTTCATAAGTTTAAAACGTTTTGATTATTTCCTAGGTAACGTTGCGTCGTTATGGCGACTATGAATAAGTGATCTGGGTGTAACTGGCTACCGAGTTGCCTCACTGCGGTATGGAACGTTAGTTCTAATACAGGAAAACAGAGGTTGCAATATATGGTCATATGCAAAGTAATTTCGTATTCTAAACGGCAGCGTAAACAAACTTTCAAAGTATATCTGATTAAAAATTGGCAAACCAACTGTGGAGCCATCGCATAAGATTTTAGGCATAGCAGTACGGCTTTGCATATCCAAGTCCATGAGCTCAGCATTTACATCCAATTTGATGAGATACAGATGCTGCAGGCTGTGGTGTGGCATTAGATGCAGTGTAGCTTTAGTGCATTTACTTGCACAGATATACTTTCAAAATCAGTTTGTTTACGCTCCCTAAAATGAAACCATGTTTTCGTCACTTAGCATCTTTTTAGAACAATTAAAACAATAGAACTGAACATAAATAGATCATTGACATCTTAAAGGCCTCAGTTTGCCAAATGTATCTTCTATCAAGGTCAATAATCTAGGCAATAGTTCTCGACGTAGCAACCCCATATAGAGGCACATTAAAACACCAAGTGTCTGTTCTGTTGAAATATTAACACATTAGAGGATTGGTTGTAATAGAAATTGTGTGACTCTCTGAAAGTCGTTGAGGGAGTATAAGTACTAACATCTATGAGAGAGTCACAGAATAACTGACTCTATTGGCTGAAATAATCAACTCATTGCTAACGAATTCTTTTTTCAGCATCCAGTGAATATCTAAATCATAAACATTAAATCTGTATTCAAGACGTAGATAACTGAAAAGCCCATATAGTACTCTAGACGAAAAAAAGGGAAAATATAAGGATTGCAGTCTGTATATGATAGGAACAGCTTAGTTAGATAGATTGTAGACAGGATAGTGATAGATTTCTTTTATGAAAAATAGGTTGCAAAGACGTATAAAGATTATAATGGACAACAGCTTGTGCTTAGAACTATATGATCTGAAAACTCAAAACGACAAAAAAGACTGCAATAAGGAATCAACTGAAGCGACTCATTTGAGACTCGAAAATGCATAGATAGTTGGTAGTAAAGGCATTTTTATTTTCAGTCAAATTCAGGGAAATATTTTTGGTTATTTCCAGATACGATAGTCTGCGAATGGCTGCCGAAAAGTTACTGAAATTATGTCGTTAGGTGAGACTTGATTGTATATCAAAGAACAGAAAAGAGCAGTCAGTGCTGCTATCATCTCGACACAGATGATAAGAAACCTGATATAGCTCTTGTATCAATATGCCACAACCAATATAAGATCAGATAGTTTTTGTATCAATTTAATACAACCAATATAAGATCAGATAGTTCTTGTATCAATTTAACACTACCAATATAAGCTCAGATAATTCTTGTATCAATTTAATACAACCAATATAAGCCCAGATAGTTCTTGTATCAATTTAACACAACCAATATAAGATCAGATAGTTCTTGTACTATTTTAACACAGATAATACCCTGAAGGTGGAGTCAAGTCCCAGTGAAGGTAGACAGGATGGATATAGGTCAGTGATGTGTGGCTGTGTGTATAGGTGAGTTCGTATAGAGCCCTGAGAACACTCCCCCCCTCCATCCCCCACCCCACACACCCCACACACAGACACACCCCTCACCCCCCGTGACAGCCTGCTACCTTTGTGCCCCCCGCCCTGATTTCACGCCCCCTGGTGGCTGGATGGCGCGCGCCCGGTCTCCATGGTAACCCAGGTGACACGAGGGAGACGCGGAAAACGCGTGAAATGGACATCAGTGTCGCCACTAGTCTCCTCTGTGTGTGTGTGTGAGGGGGGGGGGGGGGGGGGGGCTCTCACTGAGGAATATAGGAGGGTGGATGAGGGTACAGGTAGACTTGCTCAAGTCTTTGATTATGAACATTCATTAAATGAGTAAACACAATAAGAATAAAGTTCATTAAAGTATGTATCCTTCTCTTACTGGCCCATAAATCAAAGACTTGTCCACTATGAACCAAATTCCCTGTTTATGGCCCCAAGCCACTCCCTGTAACCATATACTTCCTCCTACCATTCCCCCTCTCCTCCTCCAGTTTCCTGGCCGCCTGGGTTGTCATAGCAATACATTTGGCCTGCTCCTGACTGTGACCCGATTGAGATCAAAGTGAGAGGGTATCCATCTCCCAGCAGATATCCTGACCAGTAGCCAGGATATCTGTATGGAGACTGTTAGGAATGCTGGGGCTAAACAGCGCCAGAAATCCAACACCATTACCGATTGTACCAGTCCCTGTATCCCAACGAGGAGGGTAGCCATAGGCTGAAGGGACTGGAGCCAGTCTAGGGTACGGGGTACTCAGACAGGGGTGACGGACGGGTGGGGGGTATATCATTTATAGCGGCAGCGCACTGGTTGGCAGGAAGGCAGATGGTCTAGGCACATTCTCACCCGCTTTGATTTTTCTGTTAGAGTTTTGATTTTTACCCCTATGAAAATGTGAGCAGCCCTCCAGTTAAATTTGACGTCTGAGTGAATGGTTATCCTTAAAGTGGTTCTGCTTAACGAACATACATTCCTCTTCATTTCTATTGTCCTTTAATAGGTTATAGTATCACACTTTAGTAGAGATACTCAAGAATGAAATTGTTGTAAAAAGAAATAGAACTATTGCAATACATTTTAATTCAGAAAATGATGGATATTTGTGCTCAAAATATATTCTTTATCTTGATCTGTATATTTAGATGCCTAATCCAACTTATACATTATAGAAAGAAGTATAATGTATATCATGCGTTTCATAGTGACAGAAATCGGTCAATATATTGCCAGGTAGATATATCGCAATGTATTACAAAATTATTCTTTTTTCTGACTTATGTGAGTAGTATATGACAAGTGGTTATTCGCATTACAACACTATTCTAATTTGTGAGATGGTATCTAGCCCTTTAAGAATATACATCTTACGATTATGATATAGTGTGTTATTAACCATATGCATAACGCACTATACACTATAGTGTGTCTGATATATGTATGTTATATATAGGTATTGAATCGTTTACAAAAACAGTGAGGCCCGGCGTCCACCCACTACGATAGACAATCCCGATACACTACAATGTATAATGTAAAACAATTATAGACATCAGGAACCTCTTGATCTTACACAAACTTCAAGAGTAGGAACATAGGCGTTTATCATAATCGGTTTTTACGAACAAGGTAAGGTCTATCGTAGACGATTTGAAGCTCAGTGGACGCCGAGCCTTAGGCCCGGCGTCCACCTACTACGATAGAATCGTAGACCTCCCCATATGGCACCGATACAAAATGTCAAAATCGGTGCGATATCGGGAAGGTGCAAAATCGTAGACATATGTCTAGACAAGCCCATCCACCATGCGTTGTATGGCGTTTTTATCGGTGTCTAATCGCAGAAACGTGGTCAACTGCCCCGATATCAGGTAACCATATCGGTGCCATATCGTAGGTGGACGCCGGGCATAACCCTGGTTTGTTGCAGAACAAGATTGTAAATGTAAGTGTTTACTTGAGAGTAAAAGAGATGATGGTGGACAAAAATACAGAGGAATGTAGCATCGCCTCACAGAAATTAACACATGTGTTATAAAATGGGCACCTCGTCCAATGGATATTGTGATAGAATATATGTGTGAAAGGTTAAAATACCTGTCGAGTTAACATCAAGAGGTATTCGTACATTTAATCATCCTACCCTTAATATAAAAAAAACCGCCATAGGCTTAGTATTAATAGACTGTATATAATGAGGTGTGCCATAAAATGTTTTATGCAATTATTTACTTTATCTAAAACCGTGGAGACACGGTAAGATGAATACAAAGCAACCCTGGGAAAGAATCAATATGGATTTCAGCAACTCAGCCCGTACTGCTACCGTCTTCACTCGGCTATCACCTAACGAAGATCGTTACGTGCGTGCCGACCACACCAGAAACGCAGCGATCTCCGGAATCGCCAACACAAAATGGCCTATATGTGACCTATTATTTCATAGTTCATCTGATTATTGCTTCTGAGATGCTAAATTATGGGTAGGAGATATTCCCATGAAATAATATCTTACATACATGCTATTTTGTGTTGGCGATTCCAGAGATCGCTGCCTTGAATCGCTTGGTCTGTCCTCGGCATTACCTTGGGCAGTTTCTACTAATTATCACCATACCGTTGTGAGCTCGAGCCTGTTTCTAAATGTTCAGTATCACACATGGAACAGTATGTATGCAACATGGACTGATATTTATGTCAAATACCTCAGTGATATCAAATAATTAGAGCAATCCTGCACAACACTGATTATAAATCCGAAACAACAATCCTATAAAGATGTAACAGGCGCACACAGAAATGGTTCTAAGTCCAGTCTGAGGTTTTATCCTCTCTGTCTGTCTAGATTCTAAGTCCAAATTAAGATATGTTCCAGTCTGACAAAATTAAGCCTGCACAAAGCCCACAATCATTAGGTTCTCCATAATGTGCTTGTATATAGGTTGTTTTTTCCCTTTTTCTCTGGAATGCTTCATGCACTTGCAGTAGTCTGTGGAATTGCGAGAAAAATGACAAAACGCTAATACAATGAAGACACGCACATAAACATCTTGATGCATCTATTTAAAATGGAATCAACACTTTATATTATAAAAAAAGTGGCACGTCATCTCATGGCGATAATTTTGCGGTAAACAAGAGATAATTCAACGTGAATGTTTTATTTAAGGCTATTATCCATTGGCCGACGAAAGTGGCAGTGATTATCTGTGTTCTCCTAAAAAAATTCGGTAGTGCCACCGACTGCACGTCAGTCTCCTATAATCGGTGATGGTGCAGTATTTCTTAGTTGTCACTGCATTTCATCTGTCCATACCAACTGAATTTCCAGGCACAAATCTTTAATCTCACCGATGAAATCAAAGCATTTTGATTCTGTCGGTCGTTGACCAAGTCGGTAAGTGGTGGCTTTATTGTGTAATCTTTGCCAAGTTAATGGGTGACAATTTCAAATATCAAGTTGTGTTTATTCACTGATCTGGCGTCGGTATAGCGAAAGAGATATTGATCTGTGATTCCCGGATTCTGGATCGGGCTGGAGAATCGGCCGAAGAAAATGGTCTTTAGGCTTACGGGAGCAAAGAAAGGGGAAACTCAACAAAATATAAATATATCGGCTATAGGCCCGTTTCCATTGGTCGACGAAAACGGTGTAGATTTTTTTAGTTCTCCTAATAGCCCATTTAAATTTTGCCTCACCAGTGCTTAAGGTCCGTCGGTGGTTCCTGACTGTATATCGGTGATGACAAATGGAAATGGGCTATTAGGAAAACGCAAAATATCTACATCCTTTTCCTCGGCCAATATAAAAACGGGCCTTGTGACACCCTGGGACCTGTTTCACTATAGTTTCGTGACATGTCTGTGACACCATACAGACATTGGGGTTGTCTAGTTTCGTGACAACACAAGTAGCTGCCCTTAGGTAAAGACAGACCCCAAACATAAGAATTAGACAAATCTACACGTCATGGACCTGTTTCACTAGTTTCGTGATAAAAGTGTTAGACAGACATGAAAAGCGGCACCAACAGTGCAAGCAAGAACGGACAAAACAAAGTCTAATGTCTAGTTCTTATGAAACCGGACGCACCATCTAGACGCCATCTAGACATGTCGCGAAACTCGTGAAACAGGTCCCTGGTAACATCGTGATTCGTCTGGATTCTTTGATATGCCAGTGATAATACTGCTGTGTCGTCATAGTTTAACCTGGGACTGAACGGTGATAATTGTGTTCAAAACAGACGTTGTTATGAAACACCCCCCAGGTCGTCGTGTATTGCCGTTTATCACCTCCTGTTGTTGACGTCAACAATAGTCACCCTCAGCGGGTGTTTACCCCTCTCCTCACCACACCCCAGGGGGGTTAGGGTGTATCTCCCTCCCTCCGTGACAGGGTGGGTGGGCGGGGGTGGGGATGAACCCCCCGTCACACCCCCTCCCTCCCCAACAAACACCTCACCAGCACCACACTCTCCAGAACGATATCAAAGTCAACACAAGTTTCCATATTTCGATTGCTGCTTGGCGTTCGCTCGTGTAAACGCTATTGTTTACGGATGTTTACACAGTGCATCGAGATGGAGTTAAATCCGCCCTCTTTGGACAGTTTGATGGAGTTGAGGGGTGTTTGAGATGAGCCCGAAGGACTGTGTGAACAGGTGTTTACAGTATCGTGTAAACGCACACGTGTTGTTAAACAACCACCGACGCCTCATGAATATCCAGAGGTGGGATAAAAGGATAAGACAACAATAATATAATCTAGAAATAGTCCTCATCTTGGATTTCAGCGCAGAAGATTCCGCCCTTCAATCCTGAAGTCCTCATTGCATGCCTCACACCGCAGCGCAATTATAAATCTATTGTACTATACATAGATCGTCCAGTATACCGTATTTGGGTATTATACGTGCTTGACATGTGGAGACAGGTTTAGTGGGGGTGGTTGAAATATCTTTGGGGTAAGGTGTCGTAGTTTTCAGGTCCCGAGTTCGAAGGATGAGGGCCGTGAAAATATGAAAAATTACCGAGAATTAATTCTATCCAAACACACTCACTCTGTCTCATTATTATAAACTGAATATCGTCTGTAAGACCCCGTGTTATCACTGAAAGTTTTGTCAATTTTCTGGCAAATAACAAATGACAGCAAGTCACATGTTACGGAGGAACAAAGTGTAGTCCGTGACAAATGAAATCCGTACGTTGCACGGCTGATCCGTAAATATGAGGCATTCGATCACAGATACATGATGATACATTTGTACGTGTATTTTTATTCTTCCAATCTGTTAAACATTCAGTCTGCCGTGTGTGTGTCACAGGATCATCAATGGCTAAATGTAGGTACCATGTAACCGTCTACTGTTATTGATATACGTTGGTGATTGCCTCGCGCCGTAGTCCACGTTGAATGCTGATACCTGCTGTAATATTCGCTTATTGCGAACGACCCACTCTGCAGGTTTTTTTAGGTGTGATTCATTGTGTTCCGACTATTGCTCCATCCATGAAGAATCTCCGGGCAACCATCCTCAGGTAGTTTTGGCGACAACGAAGTGTCTTCATTTGTTTGTTTTGCACACTCTCGACCTATGTAAAATATGTTCAACGAAGCTCCTGCTGATAGATTTCTCGCAATAGAAGCGGACTCCTGGGAATTGAAATAAAACCATAGCCGATTCCGATCTCAGTGATTTCCTCCATTGGATGTTTTCGTTGTTTATAAAGTACAGCCAATACAAAAACAATCATATATCCCTACATATCCTCAAAATATATGAACATATTATAAAAAAAATCCTACCTGCCGGTTCCAACTGCGTCGTTTCCATGACGCCGTTGTGACGTCAGTACGTAGTGATGACGTCAATAGGTGACGTCGTCCGGCGTCTCACGTCCGTTGCCTGTCGTCACTCGCAGAGTTTTGACGGACGCCGCCGCTCCCGCCTACTTCCCGCGGCCGCCGCTGAGGGCGCTGCGAGCGTCCGAGCCCAGAACGAGGCTGCGGCGTCTGTGACGTCACTGGAGGCGAGAAGAAAGGGCGAGAGTGGAGTGATGGTGTCGTGAGTATGTGGCTGTAGCCAGGTGAGAGCGATACGTGTGGGAGTAGGGCCGGGGACACACCAAGCGAGACAAGGCAGCGATCTCCGGAATCGGCAGAACAAAATGGCACGTATGTGAAGCCGGAGACACACCAAGCGAGTCCAGGTAGCGATCTCTGGAATCGCCAATACAAAATAGCGTATACCTGAGATATTTTTACATAGTAATATCTCCCACCGATAATATAGTATATTAGAAGCAATAATCAAGGGATATATGAAATAATAGCTCACTTAAGTTACACGCCATTTTGTGTTGGCGATTACAGAAATCGCTGCCTTTCTCGTTTGGTGTGTCTCCGGCTTGAAATATCATTACATAGAAATATCTCCCACCGATAATTTAGCGTATCAGTAGCAATAACCAGGGGAACTATGAAATAATGAATCACATACATGCTATTTTGTGTTGGCGGTTCCAGAAGTCGCTGCCCTCTGCGCTTGGTGTGTCCCCAGCTGAACAAGTGTATAGCGCTTCGGAGACACACTAAGCGAGAAACGCAGCCATTTCTGGAATCACCAACAAGAAATGGCGTGTATATGTGAGCTATTATTTCATACCTTACCTGATTATTGCTCCTGAGTTGCTGAATTGTCGGTGGGAGATATTACTATGAACTGATATCTCACATACCCGTAATTTATTTTTGTTGGTGATTGCGGAAATCGCTGCGTTTCTCATTATAGTTGTGTCCAATGTTGACATTTCTGTGACTCGGTGACCGGGAGGCTTTGAGGTGACATTTAAAGAGGATGGTTTTGTTTATCAATTTACTTGTTCACACGCCCTTATTGATCGTCCAGAGGGTTGTTCCCCGTTGATTAATGATGTGGTAGGCTTTGTTACAATGAGGTGGATTTGTTTATGGTTGAGTGAGAGCAGTTGAGAGAGCGGTAGCATGGAGTACAGTAAAACCCCTCTTCCGGGACACCCCGCTTAAGGGGACACCCCGCTTTAGGGGACAATTTGCTCGGAACGGAAATTTTTCCCTCTATTAAGAGTTTATTTTAACCCCGCTTAAGGGGACACCCCGCTTAAGGGGACACCCCGCTTTAGGGGACAGTTTTTCGGTACAGAAATGCCTAAAAACCCCGCTTAAGGGGACAGTTTGGAGGGACATCATATTAAAAACACTGAAAATCCAAGTTTATGGTGCCCGTTTGTACGGGACAGACAGGTGTCGCAACCAGAACAATAAACTGAGCATTCCCGGGCGGGCCCGGGCGGCCGGAGTGTGTTTTTTCAAGGTAATAACCACATCTCTAGCGGGTCTGGGCGGGCCACAGTGAGTGGATATTAGTATGAGCGACTTTCGCACCCTTGAAGGTAGGGGGTTAGAGGCCCGCTTACAGGTTAGCGGTGGGCGACACAGGGAGGGCGGGGGGCTTTGAAGGTGCGGTATTCAGTGAGCCGTCGCGGCTCACGGCGGCTCACGGTCATAGGGCTGCTGACTTCGGGGGGTGGGGGGGGGGGGGGGGGGGGGTGACATCGAACCGGGGTGTAAAAAGGAGCAAATTTCACAAGGAATGCATATTCATCTTCAACCTCTCTTATCTATTTATCTTTAATTGTTTGTACATTTATATTCATTTTTATTCATTTATATGGTATAATTTATATTTATTTGCTTATTTATTAATAAACCTTTTAACCTAATAACCATCATTTCCTTCATTTATGTAGACCTGTATTCTCTACTTTATAACCACCAGCATCCGGAAAACCCCGCTTAAGGGGACACCCCGCTTAAGGGGACACTTGGCCCGGAACGGAGGGTGTCCCCTTAAGAGGGGTTTTACTGTACATGGGGCTGACGGAGATCGGTGGAGGGTGGACGGTAGACAGCGACAAGAAGTCAGGGGAAAATATACAGATTGTAGGTGGGAAATGGACGTACAGGTCGGTGGACATTTTGTAGAGAGTGGAGGAAAATATGCTAAGGTGGGTGGGAAATTTGTGGAGGTCTGGAAAGTGCGGGGAAGTTGATAGAAAATGTTGGTATAGAAAGCGGGTAGATATCGACGGAAAATGGGAAAGGTGATCGTTGGAAATGGACGGATTGTTAGTGGAGAGGCTGTGGGAATCGGTGGAAGAGGGCAAGAGTCGATGGAAAATAGGCGTGGTCAGTAGAAAAATGCAGATATTGGTGGAAAATGGGCGGATTGTCAGTGGAAATTTGATTTTTAGTCACTACTAAGTGAAAGTTGCTGCCAGTTGGGCAAAGGTCGATGGCAAATGGGCGGACTTTTGCCACAGGCAATTAATGGAGGGAGGGGGGGGGGGGGCAAAGGGAGGAAGGAAGTGAATAAGGAGACAATGGGCAGAGAGAAATGGACAGAAGTGAACGGGCAGAGAGCAATGGTCAGAGAGCACTGGGCAGAGAGAATTGGGCACAGGGCAATGGGCAGGCAGGAATGGGCAGAGAGCAATGGGCAGGAAGGAATGGGCAGAGACCAATTGGCAGACGGCAATGGACAGAGAGAGATCGGCAAAGATGCCAGATGGAGGACAATTAAGTCAAAGCAGGCGAAGATGGCTGGTTATGATGGGAACCCAGCAGATAACAGACAGAGGGAGGTGGAAGATGGGAAACCAAAATGGCAGAGGATTCGAGGTGGTAGAAAAATGAAGGTGGAAAAGGGAAACCGAAATGGGCAATGTGCATGGTAGAAAGTTGGATGAGGTAGAGTGAGATGGAAATTTAAAAAAAAGAAGAAAAAAAAGATTGGCAATGGGCATTGAGAGGCAGAAGGTTGTAGCCAGAGGCAAAGGAATTATGGCACATTATTCTTAATGTATTCAGTATAGACACCAACCACAACCATCTCAGATGTTTTCAATTTATTTTTTACATCTTATCAAATACACATATCGATGAACTATTCGCCAGCTACTGCAGTGTTCTTCTATTGAATACCACGTGCAACAACATGATATGAAGGGGAGGGGGCATTGGTTGACTCCAAAATGAATACAAATATATCCATGTATAAAGTGGCATGCAGCAATACATATTAACACATGTTGTGGTAGATAAGATCCAGAAACAGTGGATATGTGAGAGATGGGTGTTATACGACGGACGACCATACGGCAATCTCCTCGACGACGGACAGAGACCGGCGGGCGGGCGGGGATCTGACGGGACGGGCGGCAGGAGAGGCCGGCCGAGACGGGGCGGAGAGGCGGGCGTGTCCGGCCATCAGCGGCCGTCCCTTGGGTGCCTTCACCCCGGCTAACCGTCACTAATATCATCGCCACTCCCTCATCGCCACACAACGAACGAGAAAGCGAACCGCAGCTGTCGCAGGTGATTTACATGTTGGCTTCCGGCGCACGGTTTACACTCAAACAGTGCGTACAAAGAAAGCCGTTTCACACTGGCGTGGACTATATGTAATCGAGCAGGTTTTACTGAGAGATTGTACACATATGAAGTAATGGGGCAATCCAGCAATTTATATATGATGAGACTATGAATGTACTTATTGTATGCCTACTTGCAAATATATACTGTTTATCTATACTCAGCACACCAAACAAATGATAAACTGAACTTCTAATTAAATACCACAGCTTACAGATAGGAACTATATATATATATATATATATATATATATATATATATATATATATATATATATATATATATATATATATATGCGTGTGTGTATGGGTGTATGTTTGTGTAATATACAGATAATCATAAAGATAAAAGAAATTCCAGGTTAATGTATATTGTAAAAACTGAGCATTAGGCAAGTTTTTCCCGCTGTTGACTTATAGATGACAATTGAGGGTAATTTGGTGATCTTAAGATAACTGGTAATTTCCAAATAAACCCACTCCAAAGCTCGCCCCTGTTGGTGGTCCCGGACTGCCTCACCGAGCGGTACCTGCACGTGGCAGCCCGGCCTCCCGCCGCCCGCTCCCCGCCGCCTGTCGACGTGAGAGCCGGTCTCCCGTGCGCCCTGCGTGCCGTGGTGTTTCCCCGGACGACGCGAGCGCCACGCCGGGCTCCCAGCGACAGCTCGCCGGCCTCTCCCCCGCCGGTCGCCCGGAGACGCAACATCCAGACGTTTGGACGCATTCCGACGCACTTACTACGCAAAGACCGGAGACACACCAAGCGAGAAACGCAGCGATTTCCGGAATCGCTAACATAAAATGGCCTATATGTGAACTATTATTTCATATTTTACCTGATTATTGCTTCTGAGGTGCTAAATTATAGGCAGGAGATATTCCTGTGAAATAATATCTTACATGTATCCCCGGCATGAATTCGGAGACACACCGAGCGAGTCAAGGGGGCGATCTGTGAAATAGCCAATACAAAATAGCAAGCATGTGTGATATCATTTCATAGTAACATCTCCAACCGATAAATTAGCGTCTGCAGGCAATAATCAGGTGAAATATAAAATGTAGTCGTGTTGATGATATCCACAGAAAACCAGACAAGCTGATTCAATTAAAAGTGAATTTATTGGGGGTAATTATACATCGAGATAGGGGAGGGGGCATGGAATTAAATCTTTGCAACGTTTGGTCTTACATTCAGTAGACTTCTTCAGGCAATGTGTTGCTCACATACACGCCCTTTTGTGTTGGCGATTCCGGAAATCGCTGTGTTTCTCGCGTGGTGTGTCTCCGGCTTTACGACGCAAAGGTATACTCGCTGCTTTGTGAGCGCGTCGTAAAGCCGGAGACACACCAAGCGAGTCAAGGCAGCGATCACTGTAATCGCCAACACAAAATAGCATGTATGTGAAAAATTATTTTGTCGTAATGTCTCCCACCTATAAGTCAGTGTCTCGGAAGCAAAAATCATGTGAAATTTAGAATAATAGCGCACATACTCGCCATTTTGTTTTGGCGATTCCGGAAATCGCTGCGTTTCTCGCTTGGTGTGTCTCCGACATGCGGGAAACACACAGAGTAGACTCCCACCTACAGACTACCGCGCTGATGCGACCCCTTCGCCCAACGACCACTATTCTGAAGACCAAAATGTCAAATTTTCTCTCACTCATCCGACCAAATTCGTGTCCATGGCCTGTACTTTTTTGCCTGGGAGTTTGTGAACCAATGAGAACGGAAATGAGAAGTGCCAACGAGTGCGTAGGGTCTGATGGTATGACACAAGATTGTCAAACGCTCTTGAATGTTTTATGGTTGTGTAACGATATTTCTATTAGTATTGATGTGTCAAAATGCCCGTTATTTCACACTCTACTCTCGGTAAAGCGGGAGAGGGTGACCAGGGTACCACATCAGGACTCAACCAGTATCACGACGCGAATTTCAGCGAGAAATTGACCCCCAAATCTTCCCTGCTGCACAGAATATGATTTTTTCTACCCTCCTTATTTTGATTCAACTTAATACATGTACAGTAGACAATTATGTCATAAGGACTTGCAGCTATGAGTGACAGTCTACCCACAATATACATTCATTCACACCGAAATGTAGATTACATAATGATATGCAACGTGGTCATGATTGAATACCCCTAAACTCTAACTACATGTACTTCTTACCACCCTTCCACCACTCTATATCTCGTCAGACGCCTGTCTAAACTACCCCAGTGTCTCCTGCATACATGAACCAGTCAACTATCTAGAGCTTCTCCTGTTCCTGTTTCTTCATACCACTCTCTGTGAGTGAGACATTTGTGAGTGGCAGATTGAGAAGTAGCAAGCCCCCCCCCCCCCCCCCCCCCCCGTCCCCCATTTCGGTCCCAGACCTTTAGGTTCATATTCCATGTAGAGTGAAGTCGCCAAGGTTGGGGGAAGGATCCTCGGCCAATTACACGGCGATTCCCCTTTTTTAAATACTTAATTTACTCTTCCTTGAGACGGATTCTTTTAACCTTGACCTTGACCTATGACTATTGACTTCTTACTTTTGACCTCTGGCAACTACCCTCTGATTGTTAACTGCTGACCTCTCACTGCTGGCCTTTGACCACTGACTGCTGACTGACCTCTGACTACTAACTGACCTCTGACTACTGACTGCTGACTTCTGTCTGCTGACTGTTGACCTCTGACTGCTGACTTCTGACTGCTGACCTCTGACTGCTGACTATTGACCTCTGACCTCTGACTGCTGACTTCTGACTGTTAACTGTTGACCTCTGACTGCTGACCTCTGACTGCTGACTGTTGATCTCTGACTACTGACCTCTGACTGCTGACCTCTGACTGCTGACTGACCTCTGACTACTTACTGCTGACTTCTTTCTGCTGACTATTGAGCTCTGACTGCTGACTTCTGACTGCCGACTGCTGACCTCTGACTGCTGACTGTTGACCTCTGACTGCTGACCTCTGACTGCTGACCTCTGACTGCTGACCTCTGACTGCTGACTATTGACTTCTGACTGTTGACTGCTGACTTCTGACTGTTGACTGTTGACCTCTGACTGCTGACCTCTGACTGCTGACCTCTGACTGCTGACCTCTGACTGCTGACCTCTGACTGCTGACTGACCTCTGACTACTGACTGCTGACTTCTTTCTGCTGACTATTGAGCTCTGACTGCTGACTTCTGACTGCCGACTGCTGACCTCTGACTGCTGACTGTTGACCTCTGACTGCTGACCTCTGACTGCTGACTATTGACTTCTGACTGTTGACTGCTGACTTCTGACTGTTGACTGTTGACCTCTAACTGCTGACCTCTGACTGTAGACCTCTGACTGCTGACCTCTGACTGTTGACTGTTGATATCTGATTGCTGACCTCTGACTGCTGAATATTGACATCTGACTGGTGTCCTTTTTTGAATTTCTGTTCAGATATTTCTGTTCGATGAACAGATCTGCCACTGAATACAATGGATACTTCGTATATGTTTTACCTATTAGTCCCCCTCCTTAAAATTTCATTTTTCACACCACACACACAATTGTGTAAAGATAACACTCACTACACTCAGCTCACCTCAACTCACCACACCACCCACCAAGTTCTCATATTATTCAATCCCAGCTTATCTTTTTGTCCCACCTCATTTTACCTCACCTTGTTACACCAGTCATCCCATAGATCTAGCAAGGCCTACAACTCACTGGCCAAATATTCTAGAGAATGATAAATCAAATGAGCTTTCAACCATGCACCCACCTCAACACTGACCACCATTTGTATTCCACTGACCATCACCCATCAATGGATCTTTGAACACAAGGGAATCTCCGAGGAATGTATCGAGGAATGTATGACTAAACTTGACTATGAATGGTGTTGGCTGGCGAAAGATTTCAACCTGAATGTAAACATGGCCTTGGAACTGTAAGATTTACTTTATATCCATGCGAGGGTAGGGGGTTAACTTGACATGAGAAGGTATGAATGAGTGCACTTGACTAATATCAATGTGTTAAAAAGAGAAAATCAGCCTTGGGGATTTACAAAGGACCAGGAAATTCTTCAATCCGTATAATTAAGAAATAAATCATGATCCATAAGGTCATATAAGTATGTTTCTAGCGGATATATCAGTGTTTATAAGTAGCGTTGAGAGTGAAATGACAACATGGCGGTTATAAATGCGGGTGGGAAAGAGTTAACAGCTGAGGTGTGTGTATTGAGGGAACCACGCTGGGAGGCCGAGCGGCGATTAGTGAGAACAGACTGAAAAGAGCTGTATGGGAGAAGGTGCGGGGAGGCGATGGACAGCCCTCCCGCCTGTCAAAAGTCAACACTACCTCCGGGCGGGTTTCTATAACAGGCAGCCCCGCCGCACCACAGTAGGCGGCTTGGGTAGGAGCAGGGTGGGACGAAACTTAGTGTCCCCTTCCTCTGTAGCCTACCTGTGTTGGGATGTGGATAAAGGGGAAAGCAGTAGTGTGGAATGAGAGGGGGGGGGGGGGGTTACGGTCGGGGTCTATGTTGATTGTTTACCTGAGGCGAGAGAGAGCAAAACCGCACATAATGGGATTATTTTGATACCATCTAATTTGCACACCTCTATTGTGGCACCCTGCTGACGTGTGGCGGGTGGCGGGTGGCGGGTGGCGGGTGGTAGTTGAGGGACTTGCGGGTGGTAGTTAGGGTGGCAGGTGGCGGGTGGTAGTTTGAGGATGGCGGGTGGCAGGTGGGGTGGAGGATGGCGAGTGGCAGGTGGCGGGTTGCTGGGTAGAGGGCATTGGAAGTATATATGGGAGCACTCCGGGCATGAATTTAGAAAAAAGGCAAATTCTAGGATCAATAGAAAACGAATGCTAAAAGGAAGGGAACAGAAGACGATGCAAAAATAGGACAAGGGGAGGAATGCAGCACAGAACAGAGAGAAAGCGATGGGCGGCAGAAAATGTGAGACAGGCCGCCAACAGCGAGCGGCGGGCGACCGAGAGCGACGGACGGGCGGCAACAGGCGAGGGACGGGCGACCGATGTTTGACAACGGGCGATAAAGGTGGACGACGAGCGGCAAAGAACGGGGGAAGGGTGGCAGAGAAGGGGAGAGCAGATTCTAGCGGGTTGTTGCGGGCAAGATTATTAAAGAGAAACAAATCCGTGAATGGGAAATGATGGATCCTGATGAATCCATTACTTATTTTCTAAAATTCCATCGTCTTTTGTGTTTGATAACAATAGTTGCTTTATATTTAAAACAGCGGTACACCAATATATTGAAAGTCTCAGAGACCTACCTGGTTCTGTGAGGGGTGCTCTATACACTGACGTAAACTCCACGTATTATCGCTCACGTGAGAAGGTGACGAGGTAAGTGTCACAGGTAGAGGCAGGAACGAGACGAGCTGGATCTCTCTCCTGTGGAGGTGTGAGAGGCGTGTGACAAACACACTATCTCCGAGAATTACCACCACCACGTGACATCCGCCATGCACCACGTGACACTCTGACGTCACATGACGACGCTGCCTGACGTATCCTCTCACTGCACGCTGGTATAAGGTATTAGATTCCCGTACACGTATATAGATATAACAGCTCCTACAAGAGATGGCGAAAACGAGCGGTCCAACTTGGGTTAAGATGCGAAAGTGGTGAGGACGGGGTCGGAGTCGAGTACTGTGTGGTGCGGACCAGGGCGCCTCCCACGAGCTGCGGCGGGCCGGAAGCGGCGGGCGGCCCGTGAAGTCTGCGCCGCCCGCCCCGTATTGTCCGCGTCAGCGCGCCTTTTGTGCACCCCGCCGGGGCCCGATTTATCGGTCGTCGCTGGGCCGCGTGATATGTTGATGAATCTAACTTTAATTCCGCAGCTAAATGGCAGCCGTTTGAGGCGGCTTAACCCTTTTCTCCGCGCAGCTCCGGAGAGAAAGGGTTAAGGCGTGGGGGATGAAAGGCCACACGGCGGGCAGGTTATTGGGGGTTATTGTGTGGGGGAGGTGAAGGTGTGGACGTTTTAAATCCGTTTACCGAATAATAGGCGGCTCGTCACTTGGCCTCCACCGGAGGGAGTCAACAATCACACCTTGCCAGCTAAACGGTCACACCTCAACACACTGGTGTGTCAAGTCGAGGTTCGTCACACCTTCACACCACCTCAGAGACATGTTATCTGGACACCACCTCGCCAGCACGCTACGTGTTTCATACATTACTATTTACCCATGCCGTATATACTGTAAATACGTACCGTTTCGGTATATGACGTAAACATACTGTACGGACCAGTGGTCCGTGCACCAAAATACGGACTACCAACCGATACACATTTATTGAAATTTTGGTTGTTAAGAAAAATTGAATTGATTTTTTGTTAATTTCGGGTATATAGTAAATTTATAACGTCCAACCGTGCTTGTACAAGTCACAGAACGAGATGCTAATTTACGGTATGTACGGACCGAGGCGTTTATTGTACAGCATGGTCAGGACGTTCTATATAATTACTCCGTAGACATTACGCTACGTTGAGTAAAAACCCACAAGATATGTTTTCATAAGTATGACTAGGAATACGAAATAAACTAATGCCAACCTTCTGGGTATCTTATCATAGAAATCTGTTTAAAATTGTCCCCAAATTGTTCTAATAGAAAAACCCTGAAAACTCATAACACTGTTCATTCGACCCCTAGTATTTTTCCCAACAGACTTAACAATGGGAACTCGTACCTAACGCCGATGGAGTATTGTAAGCAATACAACTGAATGGAGGATAATCTCACAAATGTTAGACAATTAGCCAGTGATAGGGGTGAGATAAATCTGTACCGCACTTGATCCATAGCTACTGAAATATGCCAATCGTTTTGGTTTA
This sequence comes from Alentia gelatinosa, assembly GCA_950022655.1. Lineage (NCBI taxonomy): Eukaryota > Metazoa > Annelida > Polychaeta > Phyllodocida > Polynoidae > Alentia > Alentia gelatinosa. Next base: position 23,953,094 of record OX465593.1, read on the forward strand.
CAACGTAATCTCTCGAGGCAAATCTGAGTGAAAAAACCCATGGCATATTTCCAGTGGCTACGGATCTCGATGAGGTTACTTATTAGTCTAAGGTTGTCCCCGCAAGATCACGTGTATCCGTATTGTGGCGGCTACTCAGGGTACTATATCATATTCATAGACAGGGAAACCCTATTTCCGGGACACCCAGCTTAAGGGGTAACCCCACGATAAGGAACAATTTGTTCAGAAAGGAAAATTTGCTCTCTACTCAGTGTTTATTCTAACCCCGGTTAACATTTGTTGTTGTTGATACGTTTATTGGGTCAAGTTGCTACACATATATAACATCCGATATGGCTCTGATATGGTCTACGATGCACCTTCCGATACAAAATCAAAATCGCGTCGGAAGGTCACCTAATATCGGGGCAGTTGACCACGTTTCTGCGATTAGGCACCGAAAAAAAACCTCTGATGCATGGTGGATTGGCATGTCTAGACATTTGTCTACGATTTTGCACCTTCCCGATATGTCTCCAATATTTACTTTTTGTACCGGTGCCATATCGGCAGGTCTAAATTTCTATCGTAGTAGGTGGACGCCAGCCCTTATACGTCGATGAGGAGTATATATGAAGTAGGTGATGATAATATGGTGAGCGGACAACAAGAAGCATCGTGATCATGATGATACACAAAATACAAATATGCTGGTCAGATCGCTTACCAGATCACTGACATGTTTTATGTTTAGACGAGGTCAATACACATTATCGTTACCACGTTTAGTAAGACTTGTACCGAGGAGGACTCTTTGAACTTGATCTAAGTATTAGTATTTTCAATTAGATACAGCTACCCAACTACACAACTAATTCACGCCTCACTAAGATTTACACCCACACACATTATACTTGTTGTGTTTAATATGAATGCATACATTGATCAACTCATTTATCTCCATGAAGTTGTAGCGGTCCGCCAGTTCTGTTGCTTCCCGGAGACTATCCTACCCTATGTGGCACTTCATATAGATTGGTTTTGATATTTCCAGGTATATATAGGAAGTCGGATGACATCTACAGTTCCCGGTTAATACAAAACCAGACTCCAGATCTTACATGATCTTTATTCATACCTGTCCTGTGCAGTACCTTGGCACCCGAGTACCAAGTAAATCTAGGAGAGTAAGTCTACAAGCCGAAGCAAGTTCCCTTACTCAACCTCCGAGAGGGTTAAGAAAATCCTACTACCACTGAAGTGAGGCCCCAAATGGTTCCCTGAACGTGGAGGAACACACAGAGTAACCTGTCAACCCACTGCGGACTCGGCCTTATATACGGCATATAGCCTATGATCCATGGGCGCCGCCATGACGCCCCCCGAGTAGGTGTTCTTCACTAAAGGAGGTGAAAAAGTACCTGTTCTTCAATAGTGGAGGTGCAAAAGAAGTGAGTGATAATTGGGAAATGGCACTTTTCTAGCCTTGCTCACATATGTAAATAAAGTGTTCCATGTGAAAAACATCATGTCCTGGTGTTTAGCATTATATCTTCCAGCTCTGGGATCGGTGTAGAGAGTCAAAGGAATCTTGGTAAAACATTGAAAGGCAGCTGAATTTAGTAAGAACAAAGAGCCAGAATACAGGTTTTGTCCCCCGACCACCTAGTGACTGCTTCATGAACTAACAATTGCTCTGTCCCCTATGCAGACCAAGTTATGTAATCTGGGCGAACCCATAGCACTTCCGTGCACAGGCCCACCGGATAGGCACCCACATCCTTCAGCGTAAACGGAACACACCATCGCACCCGACCCTACAAAGTGTTATACAGTTTTTTTAGCACACCTTTGGTGTATAGACTTAACATAAAAAACCCAAAATTTCTTTCGAGTAGTGTGAAAAAGCAAAGCAACTGGTGTTGGGTATGAAGACCTTTTCCTATTTATACATGCAGATATCTTAATAACATTTCTATTAGAACACTGGGTGTGCTAGAATCTGAAACCAACTAAAATAGATAAGGTTGACCAATAAACCATTTGTCACTTCGGTTCATCTGGTCTTGCCACCTACCAATTATGACCACCGATTTTGGCATTTAGCACCACCGACATATTTTGTCACAGGTGCAATAATCGTCAGATGGAAACAAAAAGGGTAAAAAATTCTTTGTCTCCAAAATAACATAATATGGCACCACCTACTAACTTTTTATACCACAGACGAAATCAAACCAGGTTGAATTCATCGGTGGCGGAATGAACTTGAGGCTAAACATCGGTTGGAGACTACCTCATTTTTCATTGAGAAAATAGGATTTTGCTGAATTTTACCGATTATGCGCACCGATAATTTCTCAAATAGAATCCCAGACCGACTTTTGTACAGGGTGCCTATAAACGGTGCCCGCTGCTACCCATGACGTATGTATAGCCGTACGTCACACTGTGACGCACATGGTATGTGATCACGTGAATTTCGACATATTTAGGTATATAATAATACAAAAACGGGCTGATTGTCTTAGTACGTCAAAATACTTAAGGGGGGGCGTCCACCACCCACGACAAGGCTACGACGATGGCTTTCCGACAAGGTCCACGACAGCCCTACGATGGGAAGCTTTGTCGTAGCCTTGTCGTGGTTGGTGGACCCCAGTTCCCGACAAGAGGCTACGACAAGGCCACGACAGGCTGCGACATGAAGCTTGTCGGGGGCCTGTCGGGGGCCTTCCGACAAGGCTACGACAATATCGAACATGTTCGATTTTTGCCATGACTGGACCTTTGTCATGGAGTATTGTGGTTTCCTCGATATCACTGTCATAGTGTGTCGGAACCTTGGGCGCCTTTTTTACGGCAACCAGCAACGTCTACGACACGCCCCGACACCGCTGTCCCGACACTGCTCTTCTCACGACAAGGCTGCGACAAGGCTGCGATTGGAACTTTCATGTTGGCACTTGTCGTAGCCTTGTCGTGGTTGGTGGACGCCCCCCTTTAGTAAAATTATTAATGAGATACATCCCTCTGCCTTCGACATCGGGATGTATCTGATCAATAATTTTACCGCGTATTTCTGACGTACGAAGACAGTAAGCCAGTTACCTTCATGTTGGCCAATCATCATTACTCATTTCTTTAACACGGGACTAGAAGGTGATGAGAAGAACGCCCCAGGAGGTCATCTATTAGCAATTATCGAGCAACGTGCAGTCTGCCGTTGATCTTTAGACTGATTGGGAAAGAAATGTAAAAGAACAATAGATTGCCGGCCATATTGGGACACATCTAAATAACACAATCATGATCTCTTCCAGGTATGCACAGGAGTCTCATTAGTAGTTAATAAATGGGGCAACACCAATTTCTCAATAAAACACTAGGTATACAAATAGACTTGTTCCCTGACCAAATAAATATTAGGACAGGTTTTGGAGCGACTTTCAAATTACACTGGTTTCCCTGTTATTAACAGCGGAGAGGTGGGGGGGGGGGGGGGGGGGCAGCCGACCTTTATAAAGCAAGTCAACCATAAGATTTTCTTATTTCACAAGATTCGATATCAACTTACCACAAAAGTTGCTATACAATTTTATAAACAGGCCATACTACCCGTTTTTGATTATACGGCTCTGTTTATGGATGGTACTTCAAAGAAAAATTTGGACAAATTGCAGCGCCTACAAAATAAGGCTCTGCGTGTTTGCCTAAATGACAGGTCCATGGTCTACACTGTAAACAAGCTACATGAGCTAACAAATGTTGGACTGTCAGAAAGAAGGAGGAAGGAACTATTATTAGTATTTATGCGTAAGGAATATATCAAAGAGTTTGGGGAGTTTTCACAAACAAACACCTCAGATGAGGATGAGACTGACCCTTCAATCTCAATCTTAACTCTAGACTCAGTATCAGCCTTAGATAGGGATGCCATACACAACGACAACCAGCACAATCACATTGCAGAAAATGGTGTTACCTTGAGATCTCACAAGAAACTTAGTTTCAAGGTACAGAGACCTAAGTATGAATTTTTTAAAAGGTCGCCTAAGTATCGCGGAGAACAGGCATGGAACAAACTGCCCGCAGAAGTTCAAAAATCACCAAGCAAGGCAAGCTTCAAAGGCGCAATTGCCAGGATAGATATCTTATAAAATACTACAATCTTAAAATTTTATCATACAAATACTCACTCATTTCATCTCATCAACCAAACTCACTAATTTGCTATATATGAGAGGAAAACCCTCACTGTCTATTGCGAACTTGTTATGCACAACTCTTTATTACCATAATTATATAACTACCATAAGATTTTGTATATTCCTGACTGATGTATACCTGGACTGCTGTACGCTGTAATGGAAGACCACCAGTTTATGGTGAATTACTTGCTAATAACCCCCCCCCCCCCAAAAAAAAAAAAAAAACCCTTAAATTTTGCAAATCAAACCGCTCACCCTCACGAGATCCCCCAAATAACGTATTTATATTGATTTAGAATGAATGAAAATACAAAAATAAAGGGATTGCAACCTTTCAATAGATAAAAGATAACATATCAAAACGTTTCTCTGAAAACTGACATATTTTGCCGTGCCCCGAGCGATTGACTGGGGAAGCAGCATAAAAAACTAATCAGTATTGGTCAGGTACCAGCTAAATGTAATCCCACAATGCACCAGAAAAATGGTGAGCGATACCTTGCCTATTATGTGAGTACATAGGCCAGGCTTTCCTAGATTGGCCGCCGCTTCTGTCTCCACTCTTTTCCTACTAAGAGGTTGGTTAGGTTATGTACCTTTCTGTGGTTCTTTGATCTTCTTAAGACGGTGTTTAATTACTCATTTAGCTGCTAGCTCCTCTCATCCGATTTTCCATTCACTACCAACTCTTTCTAGCCTCTAAGATAAAAAACTCTATCTTACTTTCCGTCTTACCCCATTCTAGCCTCTAGGTAAAAAACTCTATCTTACTTTCTGTCTAACCCCATCTTATAAGATAATCGTTTACAGGTTCCTGATTCATCAGTAGAGCTTCGCTTGTGAAGTTAAAGCTGATGGTGCACAGTAACTACACACCCAAAGACTTTAGATAAAATGTGAGACAATGTTCCCTGAATACATCCTTTAATCAAATCCTAGTTCTGACGAGAGCCATTCAACAAAGTTGGATACAAAGTATCAGACCTTCTAAAGCAAGTGTCTATGTCATGGCCACTCAGTGGTTCATACCTGTTCTTCCTTACAACAGATTTCAATTCACAAGATCAACATGTTATAACGCTCAAATTGTCAGTTCCATTGAGCAATGAGTTCCAGTGCTAAATAGATATCTGTTGTTGAGTTCACAGTTCCTGAATAGTTCTCATCACATTTCATTGCTAGTATTCAACATGATGATTGTTCTTAATCCACTCCAGTGTCCAACGTCTATGGTACTGAGATCACTTTGTGTATTCTCCCTGTGAGAATCAGTCTGCAGACTGTCTTTAGTCTTTAGACTCACGGAGCAGCCTTTTCCACACACAATCCTTAACAGGGTGACCCTACTCCAGGTGGAGTAAGGCCTCCAGTGCCCGCAGCTCCGTTGGCAATGCTCCCGCACAGCGAGTATCGCTCACACAGCTGAGTATCTACCAGATGGTGCTTAAAAAAAATAGAGCACAGCATTTATTTTCCAGTATACAGCATTGTACATCGCATCATTTCCTTGTTATCTTTTCCTCATATTTATCTGACAGTACACTCACGGCAGTCTCTTACAAACATCTTTCGTTTTGCTCCTTTTTTAAAAATATTTTAACTGTATAATTACATGGTTACCTAATATACCTCTACCCCTAACTGGACTACAACCTTCAGGTCCTCCTATTCCAGATTGCCACCATTTTTCCAATTTACTGCACTACTGGTTCTCCATATATTTATCAGTCATTCAATATTTGATTTTCAGGGATAGCCTATCTGATCTCCTTTAGATGGTGCTTTCTTGCTGTCCAGTGCTGATTGTGCAACCTTCTTATATACTCAGCTATCCACCAATCGGCTAGCTCCTCCCGCATCATGTAAATAGCCATACCATACAGAGTACACTGCTTTCAACTCTGCGTCATACACTTTCATTGATTACTATAATGACCAAAAACTCGTCGAAGGCATTTGGTAAAGTTTATTACCGACAAACTGGAAGTATGACAGAACGGTATCATGGAGTATAAAATACAATGCCAGAATGATCGAAGGACTCAAACTGGTATAAACGGTATAATCTCAGAAAAATTTGATAGTCCAAAGTTCATAGTAGAAAACTGTGGGGTGGATGGGATGAAAATGTTCAAAGGCGTCTTTGATGGCGTGCGGCATGACGTCACAACGGCATGACGTCACAACGGCCGCGAAGCTCTAGATGGTGCTGTATCCGGGGAAGTCGGAATGCGTCTCGTAATCGTCAGGGGGCGCCACTCTGTTCTCCTCGGAAGCCCATTAAACCTCCTCAGTCGGTCACAATGACCAAAAACTCTTTTCGTAAAGTTTATTACCGACAAACTGGAAGTATGACAGAACGGTATCATGGGGTATAAAATACAATGCCAGAATGATCGAAGGACTCAAACTGGTATAAACGGTATAATGTCAGAAAAATTTGATACCAAGCTGAAAGTCTGAAAATATTATACAAGGTAAGGTGCCATGGCTGCCGAAGATGACCAGGTGCCGAGACGCTGTAAGTCTGCGGCCGGCATGCCATGGGAGTGAAAAAATTGGGCCCCCCCCCTCCGGAACGAGTGAGGAGTCACCTCGTCCGCGTGGGGGAAACCAGCTCGTCGCAAGAGGCAACGAACGACCGCGGTGAACTGAGAGGCCGAAAACGGCTCCGCCGGTCGTAGGAGGAACATGGGGTCTAACGGCCGCGCGGGGGGCGGCTGCTATATAAGATCTCCATGCCCTAACCGGGCATAATGCCCTGTCGTCAGACGGCTCCAAGCTAATAACGGCCTGAGGGCGGCCGGGTCCTATGGTCTTAGCTGACCGCACGGTGAGAACTAAGCGGCCGTCCTGGATGACCGCGTCGGCGCGCAAAAGCGCGTGAGAAGACTGGCACCTCCCCGGAGATCGAGTGGTGTGCCTGCAATTTACAAACCAATATTGAAGAGATCTGCGTGTGGAGGGACATCGACGTGACTCTGCACGTGCGTCGAAGGGGGGAGCCCCCCCACGCCCCCCGGAAGCACGTCGGTGTCTCTGAAGGCGGCGTCGAGCCAAATTTGCCGCGCGCATGCGGCGATCTGGCCGTTCTTGATGACCCCCGAGGCGAGGGGGGTGAGGACGCCCGGGTGGGAGGCGTGGACCCGGATGGCGACGCCCTGGGGGGCGTGAGGAGCGAGGAGATGAAGCGAGGCCAAGGCGTAAGCGTGGCGAGATGTGCGCTGACATGCGAAGGAGGAGGTGCGGCAACCGAACGGGGGGCATCGCTCCACGTAGAAAGACCCCCCTACACGGAAGCACAGTAGGGGGGCGTCGACGGGGTCTATCCGGAGTTGTCGATACGCCCTGGAAAGGTCTGCCGACCAGACGTGAGCCGTAGGGCCCGCCGCGAGAATCTCCTCGATCAAGTCTCCCACCCCGGGGAGAGTGTAAGCGGCGGGAGATCCCAGGTAGAAACCAGGTGCGATGGCGTCGTTGACTGCCTGCCCAGGTGGGAATTACAAATCCAGAATGACACGAACACCCTCCCCCCCCTTCTTAGGACGAGTGAGAAGCGGGGAGACCTGGGTCCACTGGCCGAACGGGAGATGGACGAGGGGGCCCGTCAGCCCCCCGAGAAGCAGCTCTTTTTCAGCGAAAGCGGCAAGGGCGGCACCCTGGGACCTTCCAGATGCGTGGTTGTTGAAGGTAGAGATGGGCCAACGTGACTGGTTGAAGCTAATCGGCCAGCCGTAGCGAAGAAAATCGCTCACCTCGGCGTCGTGGTAGTGGACGAGGAGTGCGGCCCAATGGTCGACCCGTAGGCCCGAGGGAACCTCGCGGCGAGCAGCTCGATAATTGTAGTCTCCGCCGGCTCGTACAGCGTCGTAGAGCGCCGCCTCCGTGGGGAAGCGCTCGCGGAACTCGTCCGAGGGGGGGGGGGGCACCACACTTCGGCGGCAGAGGCGTCAACTGGGCTTGCCGGGGGGGTGGTTGTCCGCCCCACCCCCCGGAAGACGCTCCCCCTGCCAGAGCGATCTAAGAGGAGTTGATGGCGGCGGCAGGTCGTCCCCCTGCCTGCCCGCGAAAGGGCGTACTAGAAGCGTGACTGCTGCCAGCAGCCTCATGGCGGGCCCTTATCCGGCAATCAACGAAACTGTGAGCGTGATGTGCTCCAAAGTTGTCATAACAGTAGGAGCAACAGTGAACAACAGTTCCCCCACTTGTGGAGTGAGGGGGGGTGACGGCGCAACCCCCTTCGCTATTGTACAACTTGCAGGGGGGGTGGGCTGGGGGGGCGCCCAGCGATTTGTTTTTCTTCTTTGCCGCCGGTGCCTCCACCGCGCGGCAAACCCGGGAACTTTCATAACGAGAAATCGCTGTGCGTAGATGTTGGATTTGCTCGGAATCCTCCCATCCCCTGGCGAAACGACCTTCTGCCACCCGTATGAAGATTTCCTCGCTCCACCGGCGAACGGCTGTAAAGTCGTAGTCTAAACAATCTTCTACAACCTCCCTGAGGTGCGAGAGTACATGTGGTTTGACGGTAGGGGGCACCGCCGCATCGTCCACGATGCGGAGGATGCCCCATATGTGCTCCTGCAAATTAACGGTCCCCAAACTCATATGGTCCTTACCGCTGGGGAGTAATACATAGTGGCACGGGATAATAAATTTACCTCTATTCAGCCGTAGCACGTGAGCCGTAGATTGCAGTAATAGGCGCACCTGGTCGTCGATGGATTGATCCTGATACGAGACGCCCAGACCGGGAGCATCCCTTGGTATCCAGGGGTGCGACAACATGGATGCTGCGAAACCATCATTAACAGCCGTTGGGGCGGTACTCACGGTGGTATTTGGGCGATATAAATCGAATCCCCGCATCTGGGGGCCCGTAGGTGTCGATGGTGTAGCTTGTGGAACTGTCATCGCAGAATCGTTTATAGGCCTGGGAGGCGAGGCTGCCGCCTGATTCCTAGAGGCTGCCGCCTGAGTGAACGCCATCATAGCAGATTTCATAGTCCGCATTTCGCGACTCAAGTCTTCGATTTTCTTATCCATTTTTACGTTCTTGTTTTCCCCTGCCGAGGTCTTTTTGACGATTTTCTGGGTCTTGCCCGCGGGAGTTTTCTTCGGAGGCATCTTTAGGCGTCGCAGATGCGTGAAAAACTAAGTTTGTCGGCGTAATAGCAGGATCAAACAAAAATGTTCAAAGGCGTCTTTGATGGCGTGCGGCATGACGTCACAACGGCATGACGTCACAACGTCCGCGAAGCTCTAGATGGCGCTGTATCCGGGGAAGTCGGAATGCGTCTCGTAATCGTCAGGGGGCGCCACTCCGTTCTCCTCGGAAGCCCATTAAAACCTCCTCAGTCGGTCACAATTCATCATTCCTTTTCGTACATGCACACAGTGCAGTTAAATTCCAAATGGTACCTGCCATGTGCACCTCAAACCAAGTCGCTTGTGCTATGTAGGCTCTAAAAGCAGAAAAGCTTGATAAGAAATATTCATAGCATACGAATTGATAATGAAACTTAACTTAATGTCCCTTTGTATTTTTCGAAAATACACATAAAAGGATATAAGAAAATGGAAGATTGGTTTCGAGTTTATGAAATATTACTCTCTCCAAGCAGTATCAAATATCTAGTAGGAGATAACAAACAGTTCCCACGACTGGGTAAACCAGACCAGAGCTAACATAGTCTATCCCTGGCGGCCAGTGTAAGGGTTTCCAGGCCCATGTACAGAGTAAACGCCACCTGGGACCTGTTTCACTAGTTTCGTGACATGTCTAGGTGGCGTCTAGATGGTGTGTCCGGTTTCATATGAACTACACATTAGACTTCGTTTTGTCCGTTCTCGCTTGCACTGTTGGTGCCGCTTTTCATGTCTGTCTAACACTTTTGTTACAAAACTAGTGAAACAGGTCCATGATGTGTAGATTTGCCTAATTCTTATATGTTTGGGGTCTGTCTTTTCCTAAGGGCAGCTACTTGTGTTGTCACGAAACTAGAGAACCCCAATGTCTGTATGGTGTCACAGTCATGTCACGAAACTAGTGAAACAGGTCACTGGTGTCTTAGGCACAATTTTAGTTCTGGTTAAAACTGCAGGTACTAGAGCTCTGGTGGGTCACACCTCATCCGACAACTCCAGCTGGTGTTAGTACTCTACAACTGAAACTCGTAATGTAATCTCGATTCACCTGATGCATCCTCTGTACGCTGATTTGTTTTACATGAGTCTTTATACGGTCCTGATTCCTACATTTTTATTCAGCTGATAGATTTAGTGAACATTTCAGACAATTGTATGAACCATTGTAAAGGTGTATTTTTTCTACAATATTCCGTTTAGTCTGCATCACGATAGGTTTGCTGGTTCCGTAGTTATCAGTACTGTACATATGAACAGAGAGACACCTTATCATTTTGATTTTGCCTTTTCTTTCCTTCTAATTACTTACTCTTCCTTTTTTCAGCAGTATAGTATAAAATACCGAACACAATGAATATAAAGGAGAAAATTGTATAGATACATAAAGGTGATCCTTGGGATCCTACATAAAAGAGACATATAAGAGACACATGACTCAATAAACCACTACCCATTGTTTCTATGTTGTCATAAACAATAACCATTGATTACGGATTTGAACCCATTGATTACGTCTTCAAAGCCATTGATCACGGGAAAATAGTCCCTTTTTGCTGGAAAGCAAAAAATAGCCCCTAATGATGCACATTATGATATGTCAATTCTTGGGTTTGATTTTTTCGAGAATATGGATGATAAAGAGAACAAATAATGGTTTTGTGGACAGGCGTCTCTGTAAACCACTCAAGGTTGACTTTCAAATACATTCGTTAACGCTCGTGTATGACTATGCGTAAATATCTCGTGGTTATGTCCACCTGTCCACAAAACATAGATTATTGTCTATATATAGATCTTATTAATATTTGAATTTTAACTATATCCCTACTATATTACCTGGACCAATTAGAACCTTTACAATTTTTAAATAACTTAGTCCATTTGCCTACAGTCCATACATATTCTGATGTCTGATGGCTGTCCATTTTAGGGCCTGTTACTCACACGCGAATGTATTCTGACAAAAAGGCACAAATGATGTGATTCGAGAACATTTTTCATATGGTAGTACATGTATACCAAAAACCATTATCTCACGTGGTTCTCTTTCTTTACTTTATATACACAATACATGTATAGTTACACTCCTGGTAATAGTCTTTAGTACATGTACATGTATTTTTATTTGAGTTTTAAAGAGGAAATCAATAAGTATGGTTAGGGGTGGCCACTGTAACAAGTTTGATCACATATGGTCTTGGGCCAAGACTCCAAAATTTCGTTTCTGCTGCCCCCTGGAAACATTTTTTTTAGTGTTTTATCTTGTAGATCCATCAGTCTAATTAACATTTCCACTTGTAGTAGCTCTGGCAAGTAGTTATATTACCATGACAATACCTGTCGAAGAGACCTACCGACAAAATCATGAATGTCTGTAATCCTGAGAGCTGAAAATTATTACTTGGTTCTGTGTTGTTCAAGCTATTAAGCTATCAAGCCATGGGTCATTAGATTTAGAGAAAATTTTGGTATTGGACTGCATATTCTGGTCCGTACTAGACTCACAACAGCAAATATATCTCAATGTCCCACAGCAGCCTTTTCCATATGTGTACTATCAATGTCCCTTTAAACATTTGCAATTTTCAATTAATTTGTTTCTTAAATTATTCAAAGACTATAAAACCTTTTTGTCTGCAGTTTTTTGCTATGTGTCCATATTGTGGTATCCCTTAGAAACATTTTGAACAATTTCTATGAGTTTTATGATATCAGGATCCAGGTATATAACCAATTTTGATATCCCTGCTGCTGATATTTTTTGACATATCTAACGGCTAGAACTAAAGACAAATTGTATCTAATCTAAAGACTATAGAACCTTCCTGTACAGTTTTATTTTTGCTGTGTTGTAATGTTGTGGCATCTATCGGACATATTTTATGCTATTCAAGATACGAATAGAGCTCAACATTAGCAAGGTTGATGTCAGAATGATTACCCATTAATGAGTGGCTTTAGCAACATGAATTTTTGATGCATTAAGCAATATCGGAATATAGAATCAACAGCTGATAATAACAAACGTAGTATGCTATTGTCACACTTCTGTGCATTGAGATCCAAATGACTTCAGTGAAATTATCGCAAACTATATTCTTGTCGTCAGGTGAAAGGATCAACCACCACAGGGACGGTGGAAGTGACACTGTTATACTTGCGCGACTTGACTCGCACACTCAAATAGGAGACGAACTAAAATGGCTAATTATTATTTATAACAAGTATAGCTGAAGTGGGATTCACACGGTGTGATTCGTATACCTCACAGGGTGTTCCTATGAAGTAAATCCTTCTGAGATTCTGTACTGGCTTGAGTTAATCATCAAGTTACTTGGCGAAAAATTGCTGCACCTACTCCAGTCGTCAGGTTGTAATTTGGGTTTTTTTCTGGTGTCAATGATTGTGCCCCAAGGATAAATCTCAAGTGTCACTACCCGACGACTGATTTTACCGTAACCTCATAATTGGCGGACATTGAGTCGTCAGGTGGAAATACCGCATTAAGATCAGACTTTTCATTTTGTGAAGAGAATTGAATTATATTTGGAAACAAATATTTGTAATTTTATAATGTGAAAATACACATATCATCGAGATACTTCAGGAATTCATAAGATGAGGCTCAGAGGGAGGCAATGGAACAGAATTAATGACAAGGCTGACAAATACGTGATATATCGAGGTACAGTGCTACTCAAGTCTTGTGCTCCACTTCCCGCTCATACGTTACCCCGTTCTTTTCACCCACTCCTGTGATATCATTTAAAGCAGGAAGTTTAATCAGGAGATCATTGGGGTACTATGCTACTCAAGTCTCTGGTCTAATTCCCTTTCAGCAACACCCTCCCCACTCACACCATCTTCCCTACCTGACACCCCCTCCCCTCCCCCCTCCCTCCCCCCGCCGCCCCTCCACACGCGCCGAGCGCCACCCCGCGTTTTATTAATGAACTAATTGGCGCGCTGATTGCTGCGGCCGCCGCCGGGGTGCGCCCCGGTCGCTGTAATTGCCCGCGGATTACGACAATTTCCTCCCCTCTCGACCCGCACAATTACCCGGCCTGCATCAGCCATCATGGCCGCCGACCAATATCCGCCGCCGCCTTTGTCGACGCGCGCGCATTCATTTCCGGCCGCCCGTTGTAGTCCGGTAATGATTTACATGTATCCCTCCGCCTCGGCCCGAGCTCTGCATTTTAAAGTTCCTCCTTCAAATTCCCGGCATTCCAAGCATGGCGGAGACGCTGATCCATCACGCCATCTGCGCATGTGCACTGCCTCCCAAGGCGTCACGTGACAATAGGGGGCGTGGCCTAAGTGGTGATTGACGTCATCATGATCTAATTTGATGTCAGCTCTGACGGATAGGGGGCGCTGCAGCTAATAGTTCCCGCCGCCGCCGACAGGGGGCAGTAAATCAGCCGGAAGTCGGGCGCGCCGCCTAGCGGAGGCGGGAAAACACTTCCGCTGCTGACTTTTCTGTTCTTGTCGGGTAGTACCCTGGGCAGGCTAAATGTGTATCTATACCAGAATTACCTGGGCTCGAGAGATACCGACTGAATTAGAGACTACGTGAAATTGCCCACTGTTTTCTAATTAATCTGGGAAGTACAGGTAAATTACTTCCTGCCAAGCATCTTGAAATAGATGAATGTGTCTGCACCTCCGGCCTCCATATTGAAGGCATATCGGACAATTTGAACTGAAGATTAAGCCACATGTTATTTTTCTTGAACTTAACATGATGATCTTGAAGTGTCATAGAACACATATCGAACTTAAGAATTGGAGCTCATCGTGCTAGTTTTTTTTATTTAGAAATCAAATTCATGTTGACATTATTATGGAATACATGTAAACAATTCTAAAAAGAAATAGTTTTCTGATACTAAAATCGGTGTCATTTTCTTCAAACTTTCACAGAATATAATGAATATGTAATAATACCAGCTTATATATAAAAGATACAATAGAACACCATCCTTATATTTGAAAAAAAATGTTGAAGGAAACTGAAGAAAAAGGTTGAACTCATTTTGTATTATATTGTCACTAAGAACCCGTTTGAAAAGATAAATGCCAATATTTATAAAACACCAGGTGATGCCACCCTGAATTGAATCTTTTGCCTTTAACCAACTTAATTATTTGTACCTCCTCTCCCAGATGCCACAGACTCATGCACCTCCCTCTCACCATCCTCCCTCTCACCATCCTCCCCCTCACCATCCTCCATATCACCATCCTCCCCCTCACCATCCTCCCCCTCACCATCCTCCATATCACCATCCTCCCCCTCACCATCCTCCCTCTCACCATCCTCCCCCTCACCATCCTCCCTCTCACCATCCTCCCCCTCACCATCCTCCATATCACCATCCTCCCCCTCACCATCCTCCCCCTCACCATCCTCCATATCACCATCCTCCCCCTCACCATCCTCCCCCTCACCATCCTCCCTCTCACCATCCTCCCTCTCACCATCCTCCCTGTCACCATCCTCCCTATCACCATCCTCCCCCTCACCATCCTCCCCCTCACCACCCTCCCTCTCACCATCCTCCCCTCACCATCCTCCCCCTCACCACCCTCCCTCTCACCATCCTCCCCTCACCATCCTCCCTATCACCATCCTCCCTCTCACCATCCTCCCCTCACCATCCTCCCCCTCACCATCCTCCCCCTCACCATCCCCCCTCTCACCATCCTCCCTCTCACCATCCTCCCTCTCACAATCCTCCCTCACACCATCCTCCCCCTCACCACCCTCCCTCTCACCATCCTCCCTCTCCCTCTCCTCCCCCTCACCATCCTCCCCCTCACCATCCTCCCCTCACCATCCTCGCTCTCTCCATCCTCCCCCTCACTATCCTCCCCTCACCATCCTCCCTCTCACCATCCTCCCCCTCACCATCCTCCCTCTCACCATCCTCCCTCTCACCATCCTCCCTCTCACTCTCCTCCCTCTCACTAGTCTCCCCCGCACTATCCTCCCCCTCACCATCCTCCCCCTCACCATCCTCCCTCTCACCATCCTCCCTCTCACCATCCTCCCCCTCACCATCCTCCCTCTCACCATCCTCCCCCTCACCATCCTCCCTCTCACCATCCTCCCTCTCACCATCCTCCCCCTCACCGTCCTCCCTCTCACCATCCTCCCTCTCACCATCCTCCCTCTCACTCTCCTCCCTCTCACTAGTCTCCCCCGCACCATCCTCCCCCTCACCATCCTCCACCTCACCATCCTCCACCTCACCATCCTCCCCCTCACCATCCTCCCTCTCACCATCCTCCCCCTCACCATCCTCCCCTCACCATCCTCCCTGTCACCATCCTCCCCCTCACCATCCTCCCTCTCACCATCCTCCCCCTCACCACCCTCCCTCTCACCATCCTCCCCCTCACCATCCTCCCCCTCACCATCCTCCCTCTCACCATCCTCCCCCTCACCATCCTCCCTCTCACCATCCTCCCCCTCACCACCCTCCCTCTCACCATCCTCCCCCTCACTACCCTCCCTCTTTTGTGTGAAACCAATTTGTGAATGGGATAGGGGATAAGCGAGTAATGATATAATCTCTGAACAGAGCAGTAAGGAGACCCTAATTTATAGAGATTTTCACATATTCTTATATCATTATAATCAGAAAAAAGGAGCAGATTGCAAATGATCTGATATATGTACTAAATTATATCAATGTCAAATGGCGGAACACAGATGCGCAAAATATTGATGTAATTATCATACCCCATTTCCACGATTTTTGAATATTAGAAGGTAGTCACATAAACAACCTTTTATGTCACACCTGTGACATATACAGATCCCATGTTAAGCCTATGGCGTTTTGTATTAGGGGTAGGATAAATCAATTTACCCAAACCATCTAAACGAGAGCTCTCTTTCCCGATTACCCTCACTAGGTCCTGCTGATCCACCCTTTCTGATACATTCCAGGGCCGTCATGCTAGCTGCAACTAATGTCCCTCTTTTTCTCCCTTATGCTAGGTTTACATCATCTCCCCGGCAGTCCCGACAGCCTGAACGTAACTCGACTTGTACTTCATAAGTGGCCGTATCTCGACTTGGTTGTGAATCGTAAGTGGACTTGACTGCCGGGCCAGAATTTCTGACTGTCAAAAAATCTGCCACGGCAATCCTGGCAATCCCCCATGGTTTACGACCGTGTAGACTGTCGTAAGTAGTCCGCCTTAGGTCGTTGGGATTGTGAATCGTGAGTCGACTTGGATGACGTTAGCGTTAGGCCTATGGGGCCGTAGGTCGTCGTAGGTCGTCGTAGGTCGTCGTAGGTCGTCGTAGGTCGTCCGGATATTCATTGAACTTCCAACAGTCACAGGCAAAGAATACATTGAATAAGATACATGCTAACCACCGGACAAGGTGAACAACTGTAAACGGTTGTGAACAGGAAAGTTTGATGAATGTTTTCTTATTTTTGTTATTCTTTTTTTATGAAACCTATTCACTTTTGTTTTAAAATAGTGAATTATGGGAAGGAATACAAGTACTTTATATCATATATATAGATATATTTATGTAGGTATCTCTGTGAGACCCCAACATATGTCGTCACGAACTGCCGTAATTTGGCGCAAGTCGACTTATGTCAATGGGAAACAGCCGTTATCTGCCTTAGGTCATCGGGCCCGATAATCTCAACTTGACTTAAGTCAAGGGGATATTTGGGGCTGAGCGGAGAAAAACCAAGAAAAAACCCATAAAAGTCGTATCTGGTCGGGACTGCCGCAAGTCGACTTATGTCGACGGGAAACTTCCATGATCCGTTGGGGTCATATGGAAATTGGTGTAAGCGTCGTGGCCGTACTGTACCCATACCGTCTCCTTGGCTGAGACAAAGATCACGTCGACCTACATCCAAATTAGCTCGACTTCAGTCGACGGGATGTAGGGGGCCGAGCGTGCAAAACCATAAGAATACCGGTAAAATACCATAAAAACACCAAGCCGACTTACGATCGGGCAAGATCCATTGCCGGGACTGCCGGGGTGATGGTGTAAATCTAGCATAAGTCTCATTTTCATATATTCACCTCTACAAATTTCTTTTCAGCAAAATAAAGTGATGGATGAATGAACTTTGCTTCTTGTCATGTTTTCTGAAACCAGAAGTTATGGTGGAATTCTAAATGTATCATTTTTCATATGATCAATACCTCGTATACGCTTTAGATGCGCTTTTGGAAACTGAACAGGGTGAGACTGGATATGACCAACGAGTATATGTTATAATATTGATGTAATACATACTCGTTGATATGACCGACAGCAAGTACTGCAGCATGCATTCTGGCGCCACCTGCTGGGACCACGTGGAACTCTCCGCAGCACCCTGCAATTTAGTTTGGTAACCAACCTCTGTCAGCGCTGAGCTACGATATAGGGGTTGGTCGGGTTAAATCCCATACGGGATCACTCGGGGTGCAGCTCAAACCAAGGACTTTGTAGGCTCTAAAACAAGAAATATCCATAACATAGATTTCATGATGGAACCTATCGTTTTATGTTCACAGTCTCTTTCAAAACTACACACAAAAGGAAATACGAAAATGGAAAATTGATTTTGAGGTTATGAAACGGCACATCCTCCAAGCAGTGCGGAGAGTAACAAACAGATCCTGCCATTTGGTCAAGGTGGTCACAAATTTAACCCAACCAGAGCTAATGTGCGGCCAACGTACCTGCAAATATCCCTTCTTTATCATGAGAAAAATCTTAATTTTCCACTGAGAAAAAAGCTTTTCATTTTTACATTCTCATATTTTCCTTTATAATAAAATGTGCCCCATCCATCGACGATACTTGTCAACAATTCCGCGTTGTATTGTGCAGATATGCAACTCATAGTTTAAGAGAAGCACCACTGGTATGTCTGGTACAGTATTTGTAGTATATTCACCACTCTTTCTCTATAACATCTATATTATTTCCAAAAAAGCTACTATGTTTCAAGTTGGTTACTATGTCATTCCATGTAACACTTTCACATTTATGAATGTCTGTTTAAAACATCACCCGCCGTTTATAACCTTTTTATGGACATACGACGATTCCAACGGGCTTTAGGTAAAAGGCAATATACCGTTCGATATTTCTTTTGTTTTTCTTGTAAACCCCCATCCTGCCCATCATTCAAGTATAATCAATACCTTCTTCTATATTCTGTTATTCCAATCAATAGTCTACACCGTAAACCAATCTCTTATATCCCCTCAGATTTTCGGTGTTTTATCGCTTATTTCGTATTTTTTTAATGCACCTTTTTATCTCCCTTACATTCCGAGCTTGGATATGCAATTTGGACAACCGTTCAGGGCAACAATAGCTTACCAGGACAATCAAAGTAACTAAACAATGTACAGGGACTATAAGCAAAGTAACTGAGCAATATACAAGAACAATAATAGCGGGTCGCCACAATATGAGGTTACTGTCTTCCCTTTCTTTACCCTTAATATTTCTGTCAGTGTATCTCATCAGGATAGGAGAGATATAATTTCCCATTTCCTGAACTTAGGTTTTTTGTTTTCTAGTCTCCTGATGTAATCCTCAACCCTTAGATTGTTTCGTTATTCTGTGATCCATTAGTAAAGATCAAGGCGGTTGTTCCTAAATAACTTCTGTCCGTATATGTAAAATTTAGGATGAGATGTAACATAATTGAAGCACTCTGCTTCTCGTCCCTTGCCACCCACACTCCAAAACAAATATTCAGGGTTTATGTTCAAATGCCAGCCAAACAGTTTCCTGAGCCATTTTGGATGATTTTCCAGATAGTCATAGTCATGTCACAGTCTAAAAGCAGGTGCTCTATTATGTCTATGCAGTTCCAATAAGTACAAATTGGTTATATTTCTCCTTATTAGATTGGTACAGATATTTAGCATGCTGCAAAAACTGTCCCTTCATGATATGCATGCCAACTCTGCGACATTGGTATAGTGCAGGGGACCCGTGTTTTAGAGGAGTGCCCAGCTGACCATGACCAGTCACTACAGTCTGAAGTACTTCAATGATTCACTGGTGCTTAATATACTTGGAGCCTACAAATCCAGGTGTACAATTTATTAGATGCCAAGTGGTTTAAATAGATTGACCCATTGATTGAATAAAATCCAGACCTTTTAATCATATCTAAAACCTAATCCCACGCTCATTCAACAATGAATATACCATCGTTTCCTAGATATGTGTGGTAGCGTCTCATCAAAGTATCCTGTTTCTCCCATTACATTACAATAGAGGATATTTAAATATTTATATAGATAATATTGACATAGAGTAAAGGTGTCTGATATCTGGACCAATACTGTACAAGACGGAGTCTTATATAATCTATATTTTGTAGGTTGTGTTGCATTGGTAATTCAATACAATGAGAGTCTAAGTTTGAGCTTGTTTAAATTCTCGAAATTGCGGCGGAACCTCACACTAGATGCTGCTAAATTGATATAATTATCTAATGTTCTCCCCATAGTAGTATTATTGTTCCTTCATATTTGGCAGTTTTCGGAAATCGGATCTGGACACTATAGAAAAGCTACATAACAGGGGACTGCGCTGTCCCTACCTTGTAGGGGTAACTCTATAAATAGTATACATGAAAAAATGGGCATATCATTACTTGAAGAACGACGATATATACAGCTGGCAGCTATAATGTTCGAAAATAGGATAAATAAAGACTGCCTACAGACTAAATTAAGGGAAACGAGACTAGCTGGGAAGGTACACAACACATAGTAATCTTGTATACAACAATCCGTACCTTGGAGGTGCGCGCGTACGGAACTCATTGTCCAACGAAACACAACAAGCCACAGACACCGAATTTTTAAGAAATGATTAATCATTTTGAGGTATAGGTTAGGAAGATGCTTTGATCAGAATAAACTGTTTATAAGAAGAATGTACAAAAATGTGGCTTTTACTTAGGTATTGGTAAAAATAATAATGATGTTTTCTTTCAATGATCATTTTCTTTTAATGTGATCGTTCCCGTCTTTCACAGATTAGAGGTGATATGGGTTTATCAGGGATTTTCAAATAATCACATGAAAACGATGAAGTTTACTGGGACAAGAACTGTGGATTGTACTGTAGATTAGATTATGAATGAATACTGAAATATCACGTTATCATAGATCTTGGGAATTAGTTCAGCTGTGAACTCCATTGTGTTCGATGAAGAAATATCTGATTGAAAGGCCAAAGAAAGCTATAGGTATAATTATTACTTATTGATTTCCGATTATTTTTACAGAATCAATTTTTTTCTTTACATGCCTTTAGGGTTGCCTATAAAATTAATCCGATGTGTTTCTATCTAGAGAAAGAAAATTATGTGAGAGAAGTATACGGTGCTATAACCGTTACTCCAGTATAAATAAAATGTTAAAAAATGGATTTATTGCCATAAAGAAAATGATAATTACATACTTCCGTCAATGATACAATCGATAGTTCTCAGATATCTACATAGGCTATATTGTGAATAATAGTATAATACAATATAGGTAAAATAGATTGACATCTTTATGAAATAAACATGTTTATTGTTTCATCTCTGTATTTCTATTGGCTTGTTCAGAGCATCCCTATTGGACAAAGCTTTTTGTATATTATAATATTATTTGTGCAAATTTTTCAGAGAAAAAATAAAAAGATATCTATTTCATGTACAACCCAATCTATCTAATAAGTATACTCTATAGGGTAGGGTGGATACCCAAGTTCTTTGGTCATCCATTATGGGGCTCTTGGGAGCCCCAGTCTCCCAACTGATCCTTCATCCTGCTTGGAAGCCAAGCAGCACTAAGAATCTGCCTGGAGAGTGGATAAGTTCCATCGTTATCCGTGAAGGTGGCACCACTAGTCTAGATCTAGATCTAGGTCACCACATCCACAACCGTTAATAAGTTTTGGTGGGACCACACTGTCCCTTCAGACTCAAACTGGTCTAACAAATCTAAAACCGTGACAAGACTAGCAAAATCAATCAAAAGGAAGATGACATTGCGTTACATCTTAGTGGCATAGAACAGTTTGATATTTAGTAGAAATAAGAGGTGAGAGATAGTATGACTCAGCAATTAAAGTGACAGTTGAATGTTTACTTCAAAACCTGAAGCACTTGAAATAAAATCGTATAATATCCAAGGTACCCAAAGATTTGTCACTAAAATGCTTTTACCAAATCATTTAATAAACTGACAATTCTGTATGGAAAAGAAGTTAGATCCGTGAATTCATGTGGTGAAGAACTACATTCTGCTGAGGTAGTAATACATGATGGGACTCCTGAGAAAGGGCATGAGCGTAAAATGTTAAAATCTTAGAGTCTATCGTTGCAGAGACGGTTTTTGCCAAGTAATAAACCGGAGTGGCTCAGTATGACCCAAAGTACTAGAGCCAAAGTTTGTCGTAAGCCACTGACAACCGCACCCGCCACCTGGTGTTTCGTTTGTTGTCGGGGCAAAATGGCTGCTCACATGACTGAAAAGCTATGTGCCCTATCTACACCACAACGTCATAGAAACAGCGATTACAGAACCTGCAGGTATGGCCTGACTGGTGTTTGGTCTTACATGGGTCACTTTATCCTGTATAAATGTGTTTGTAGAAGGTCACAGACTCAGCTTCTATAGTAAGTGTATCCACACACCCATCACCCATCTCCGTGGTAGGTTAGTGAGTGTGCATCGCCACAGTCAACTCTAAAAAAACGTCGGTAAGTCTCACTTATATAGTTTATATATCATCATAAAAAAATGAATGTTTCACAGAGGAGACCAATGAAAGTGTACGGTCAGAGGACATATCCCATCAGGTGTGAATAGCGTGGGGTGCAGCATAGTAATTCACAAGGCGAAGCAGCGTGAATTACGTAGCGATTTAAATGGGTATTAAGTGTGACTAGTTATATATGTACCATCTCAAAGAACATCCGTAAGTGTACACCACAAGATTCAATTAAAACATGAGTAATATACAGAGTCTGACAAACCATCAATAATTGTTTCTCAATACACACGAACCCATAAAAACGTTAGGAAATGTACACTAATCAATACCTTTTAAAAAAACAAAACAGCAACCACAAAAAAAGTGTTGAACGTGTCCTAGATAGAATTGATATAGAAATAAGTGCAATCTTCATCGGCATGACCGTTGAAGTAATGGGCATATTTGCTGAATGAAAAATGTCTTTATGTGTTTATCAAAGGAAAACTTTGATAAACCCAGCGGTGACCCCTAATTTTTAAGTTAGATATATATACTAGAACTCTTGGAGACCATCATAATATTCAAATTTCAGGAAAAGGGCATGGGTTTTAATTTTCAAGCCAAATTGTCCGATATGCCTTTGAAAACAGACTCAAAAACTCATGTTATATATTGACATGTACAATGAATACAGGGATTTACATGGCACGATAGGATTTTAGTTATAGACTGGAATCAGATTAGAAAAAAGTGCCTTAAAAACCTTCTTGTGGTATTTTTAAGTAACTTTTCTTCAGAAACATTGGCAGGTCAATTTTTGGGTGTAGAACTCAAAATAATAATTTTCCCAAGTTGAAAAATCTACTTTTAGCCCTCTAAATGACAGCAGACAGGACACAGAAGATTGTGTTGGTTGTGAAGATAATGTAGAATATATCATAACACCAGAAACAGCATCAAAATTGTGTTGGTTGTGAAGATAATGTAGAATATATCATGAATCCAGAAACAGTATATATTGTGTTGGTTGTGAAGATAATGTAGAATATGTCATAACTCCAGAAACAGCATGAAGATTGTGTTTGTTTGTGAAGGTAATGTAGAATATATCATAACTCCAGAAACAGCATGAAGATTGTGTTGGTTGTGAAGATAATGTAGAATATATCATAACTCCAGAAACAGCATGAAGATTGTGTTGGTTGTGAAGATAATGTAGAATATATCATAACTGCAGAAATAGCATGAAGATTATGTTGGTTGTGAAGATAATGTAGAATATATCATAACTCCAGAAACAGCATGAAGATTGTGTTGATTGTGAAGATAATGTAGAATATATCATAACTGCAGAAATAGCATGAAGATTGTGTTGATTGTGAAGATAATGTAGAATATATCATAACTGCAGAAATAGCATGAAGATTGTGTTGATTGTGAAGATAATGTAGAATATATCATAACTCCAGAAACAGGATGAAGATTGTGTTGATTTTCATCGCGCTGGTGGCGCCCTCTCTGGGTGCGCGGCTGCCCTACATCATCGGCGGGAGTGACAGTGAATACCCCGGGAAGTGGCCGTGGCAGGTGAGTGGTCGGAGAACAAGGCCTCGTGTACCATGTCTGATCAGGTTTAATACTTCCTTCATACCATCTTCATTCACCCAAAATTGGTACAGTCAGGACTGCTCATTGTCTGAATAAACGTCTTTAAAAATATTTATTAATAATACAGTTATCAATAGAGGACTGAATTCAAGAATGTTCTGTGAAAAATGAAACTTTGATAAAAAGAAGAGGTGCCAACTAAATACATAGATAATCAAAGTGAAAGATAAAGAACTTTGAGTAATATTAACACTTACCTTATATACAGAAATTGATAATTAGAACATAATAAAAAATCATGTGAGCAAAGAAACAGACCACAAGGTACTGCTACCCTGTTATTGTTGATTCACAGAACTGTTTATAAGAATCTATGTCTAAAATCTTAAATCGTGAATATAGCCTTTTAATCAACTTATTGTCTAATTCTGCTGGATTCAGCATGAATTTAAGAAAAAGGCGGTTTGGAAGTACCGAAACACTTTACTGATACTTATCAGTAGAGGCCGTTTAATGATGAAGGAGAGAAGATTTTTGGTGGCGCCACCTGGGATATCTGTTGGTACTACTCTCCCTACTTTTCCATGTATAACGAGTAATGTGACAGCATGCCAATAACCAGTTTTATTAAACGACATTTACCGTGGTTCGCCCATCGCTGGAGCGATCTTATCGTTCAGCCCAATTATCGGTCCTTCAACATCAGACAAACAGCTGGGGTCTAGATTATTAAACGGACCCCTGGCCTATAGGGTGAACATATATATTGAGTCAGGTACTGTCCGCCGTTTTGTCAGGTGCACTGTGGGATAGCACTGACTTGGCATACTGATCAACACAATTCGACAAACTATATTACTGGAGACAAAATAAGGCCTGGCGTCCACCTACTACGATTTGGCACCGATATGCCCTACGATGCACCTCCCGATAAGAAATCAAAATCGCGTCGGAAGGTTACCTAATATCGGGGCAGTTGACCACGTTTCTGCGATTAGACACCGATAAAACCCCCATACAATGCGTGCTGGATTTGCATGTCTAGACATATGTCTACGATTTTGCACCTTCCCAATATGGCACCGATTTTGACATGTTGTATCGGTGCCATATCGGGAGGTCTACGATTCTATCGTAGTAGGTGGACGCCGGGCCTAACATTCTATTTTGTTGGTTGACATATATGGCTAGGTCAATTGTAATCAATGACATATGTGGTAACCATAGTGGCAAACATGGTTAGGCGAAACATAAATGAATATATTTGAAAAGCTAAAACGTGATATTAGAGCCTAGTTTAAGAGTTTTATCATGTGGGTGGGTGGGGAACCTGAGAATCGGCATCAGCGAGTTGGTTGCCAGTCGGTGATGACGTCACACTTAGCGGATAGGTTTCACAGCCAGGATAGGTGGTGTGGTGGATAATATAGTCCAAATACCTATATAACGTTCAACCATCTCCAAAGGGTTTCTATAAGGTCCGGCGTCCACCTACTACGATATGGCTCCAATTTGGTCTACAATGCACCTCCCGATAAAAAAATCAAAATCACGTTGGAAGGTCACCTAATATCGAGGCAGTTGACCACGTTTCTGCGATTAGACACCGATAAAAACCCCATACAATGCGTGGTGGATTGGCTTGTCTAGACATATGTCTACGATTTTGCAACTTCCCGATATGGCACCGATTTTGACATTTTGTATCGGTGCCATATCGGGAGGTCTACGATTCTATCGTAGTAGGTGGACGCCGGGCCTAAGGTTCATTATTCCTAAATCCAAATAAGCAGACAGGTGTTTCTCATTGGCTAATCCAATTGGTTTTGGTGTCAAACAAGAGATGAATGTATTCTTGCATCAAATGAGTGGACTGCGTAGCAAAACAATGTTTTTCTCATTTTTATAATTCCACGCCAGGGTTCAATCTCCAACTGGCGAGGAAAGCACAAATGTGGCTGCTCAATAGTGTCTGCTAATTGGGTCATCACGGCTGCGCACTGCATCGACGGGTCTGCGTAAGTTACAAACAAAACCATGAAGAATTTTCTGTTCTAGTCCCGATTTGACTTTTGTATTTGTTTTCATTTCCGATGTTTGCTAACCTTATTTTAGTATTACAAAACAAGAACCGTATAGATATTTACCTGGAGTTACATTTGTTAACCAGGAACTGGTTATCAATGCTCTTGTGTATATTCAGGATCCATGATGAATGTAGTGGTGCGAGTGTTGAGTGGTAGGGTATATGTTCTTCACAAGAGAATGCAGTGGTCCTCCCCCTGTTGTTGCGTGTTTCGGTTGAACCCATACATGATTGTGATATTTCAAGGCCTTTGATGGCCATTTCGGCAGCAACTTTGTTGCAATCCTAGTTGCCACAGGAAATGGTCAAATCTTATTTCTGAGTGGTTCATTCAATTCTTTACCTATAAAACCCCTAAAAGTAAGGTATTATACTTTAAAATCTGGTAATAATTGTAAAAATTATGGATTTCTAGCAATCCCGTGGCATTCAAGCAGCCATCTTGGAATCCAAAATGGCCGACATATAACAAAATGCTAATGACTGAGTAGTGTTGGTGATTTATAATCATAGATTTTGGTTTAAGGCTGTTTTAGTAAATATATAATTTCATAAGGCAGGTCTATTTAGTTGAAACGTCGGCCATCTTGAAAAAATCCAAGATGGCTGACAAAAAATGGCGTGAAAATTTGTCAATATAAATTTTTGAAATCTAGAGGTCCTCAGCTTTCCGAAAATGTATATATTACAAAATCTCCACAACAACCCTCCCCCCCCCAAAAAAAAACCCCCCCCAAAAAAACCCCCAAAAAACCCCCCCCAAACATATTGACCCTGACTATATGGGTATGTACCAGAAAATGTGACTGGCCTTGTTAAGCGCCAAATCCACTGAGGCAATGGAATTTCCATGCGAATCCGTGTGCGATCCATGCGACTGTGTGAATCCTATCCGAAATTATTTAATACTTTTAATATTTTCGCAACGTCATCGTATGGCCATGCGAGTTCGCATGAGCCATACGAGCACCAATCGAATTCTATGCGACTGCCTGATCCACGGAAGCGAATTCCCATGCGAATTTCATGCGACGGAGCACAAGCTCTGTTCAAACGTCGGCGAACGTCGGCGACCGCTAATTCGCATGAAAAATCGCCTCAGTGGGTTCAGCACTTTAGAGTGTGCGTGCATGCCCTAAATACATCGCCTAAAGGTTAGCGTGACCACATATAGACTTCCAGCATGCTTCTAGAAAGCTATACCTTCACTATCTGCATGCTATTCACAGTGATAGTGGGGAAGGAGCAGGGTGCCAGTGTCTAAAGTGCCAGATCCACTGAGACAACCAAGCGAATGCGTCTGCGATCCATGCGGTTGGGCGAATCCCATGAGATGATATTCAATATATTGAATATTGTCGCAAGGCATTTGCATGTTCATGCGAACGTCTGCGAACGTCTGCGAACGTCTGCGAACGTCTGCAAACCCAAAATCGCATGGAAAATCGCCTTTGTGGATCTGGCGCTTCAGAGGCATGCCAAGCTGACCATGACCAACCACTCAAGACCAAAATACCTCAACACCCACCGGTACTTGATATATTTAGATCTTAGACTCAGGCGGTTGCAGAAATTGCAAGTTGAATTGGTGCAAATGGGTTACATAAAATTATCTATAGACTGAATGTAACCTAAAGCGCCAGATCCACTAAGGCGATTTTCCATGCGAATTTCGGTTCACAAACGTTCGCAGACGTTCACAGACGTTCGCAGACGTTCGCATGGAAATGCGAATGCCTTGCGACAATATTCCATATATTGAATATCGTCGCATGGGATTCGCACAGTCACATGGATCACAGACGCATTCACTTGGTCGCCTTAGTAGTTCTGGCGCTTAAACCTTTTATTGTCATTCATTCATAGTTGCACGCTCATTCATCAATGATGAATATTCTATTTGCTCCTAGTCTTTCTGAAGTTGATGCCCACTGCTCTTGTGTGCATGGATACTGACTACTGTAGTACTAGAAAGACCTACTCTTTAAGTCCCAGCGTCAAATGAGCTAAACACCTTCTGCGATGCACCTCCCAGTAAAAAAAAATCAAAATCGCGTTGGAAGGTCAGCTATAATCGGGGCAGTTGATCACTTCTCTGCGATGACCTAACGATGCACACCTCTTCGGATAAAAGCGGTTGTATGCTCCTTTGAGTTGACCCTACACAACATCATGCGCACGGATATAACTACGCGTCAACTGCTCGGAGCATACGACCGCTTTTATCTGAAACCCGTCAACATTGTTTATGTATTCCATGCAATGCGGTGAATCCCATGGTCCGATACTTTCACTACTCAGATCTGGTATGGAGGTCATACTTGGCGCCTACGACATCAAAACTCTACAGGACGGGGATCCTACTTCATTTGGCGTTACTGAGCAGAGAGTGGTACGTAGAATATCATACAGTAAAACCCCGCGTAAGTGCACACCCACCGTTCCGGGCCAAAGTGTGGGGTTTTCAAGTTTCTTCCGGGCAAATATTGAAGTGTTAAATACCGATATGTAGGGTAGACAGAGGGGATGGTGAATCTGAAATCGCTTACACGGGGTTAAATTAGACATCTAATAGAGGGGAAAATTTCCGTTCCGAGCAAAAGTGGCCGCTGACACGGGGTGCCCGCTTACGCGGGGTGTCCGTTAGGCGAGGTTCTACTGTACATCATTATGAACCATCGCCATTGAGAAACTTTAAACAACATAAGATTTACTTACCCATACCTATTTTTATGATTGATTTGCTTTTATAAATGTACCTAAAAGGGCATTCCATTCACATAAAAATCTTAAAATCTTAACAACACATTCTGTATACTGTAGCCATGGTAGATATAAACAAAAATCGATGGTTTTGTGGACAGGCGGACGTAAACCACGAGAGGTAGTAATACAAGAGCGTTGGTGAGCTTATTGCGACGTCAACCTAGAGCTGAGGTCTGTGGGGGACGAATCAAAGGGTAGTTTTTTCAGAATGACTACGTTCTCCGGTATTCACACATGTGTAAAACGAGTTTTCTAGGGTAAGACAGAGGAGTCTGAACACCGTTGCTGCTTGTTACTTTTCTGATTCTTTATTGGCTTCCTATGGGTTATATAGGCCTCATGGTTTTGTGGACATGCGGCCATAAACCACGAGGGGTTGACGCGCAGTAATACAAGAGCGTTAACGAGTGTATTGCGACGTCAACCGAGAGTTCAGGTCTGTGGGGGACGAATAAAAGAGGCATTTTTTTGAATGAATACCAGAAAACGTAGTCACTCGAAAAATGTATAGCTTACGGTGCAGAATAAACATCATCAATGGCTCGGAGATGAAAATACCCTGCCCACATCTCATCTCCACTCCGTGTATTCCCCTCTTCCTGTGCCGCTAACGCCGACTAGCCCTGAGGACTGTAAACAATTGCTGCTTACAGCACAGTGACTTCGCGGAGGACTCCTCCCGGGGCTTCCCGAACGACATCGGTCTGCTGCGGCTGTCAGAGCCGGCCCACCTGGACTCGCCCTTCATGGCCGCCGTAGACCTGGCGCGCCCGGAGGACGGCGACTTCTCCGGCTGGGATCACTACTGCGTCATCACAGGCTGGGGTGACGACGGAGGTACGGTAAAACCCCGCTCCCAGGAATACTGGGGAACTCGACCCGTAACCAACTCGACCCGTAACCAACTCGACCCGTAACCAACTCGACCCATTTAAGAACTAGACCCGTTACAAACTCCACCCATTCAAGAACTCGACCCGTAACTAACTCGACCCGTAATCAACTCGACCCATTTAAGAACTTGACCAATAACCAACTTGACCCATTTAAAAACTCGACTCCTAACCAACTCGACCCGTAACCAACTCGACCAATTGAAGAACTCGACCCGTAACCAACTCGACCCGTAACCAACTCGACCCGATTAAGAACTTGACCAATAACAAACGTGAACTGTTTAAGAACTCGACCTGTAACAAACTTGACCCATAACAAACTCAACCCATGAGATACTCGACCCGTCTAGAATCTTCCAAACTCAAGTAACTCATTACAACATTGGATAAATACTATAATTAGTAGTAAGTATGTTCTTTCGGCTTCAAATTTGGTTCTCTCTGTAAATAAAAACAAACAGAAAACCCTTCCCCAAAGCCTATCCCTAAGCCTTACCCTTTATCTCACCCCTGGTACTTTTGCCCCATAGGCTTTATATTTGGAACTCGCTCTCCATGCTTGTACAAGTATTCCAGTCGGTTCTCATCTATATCCTGGAAGTTTTCCATTCTTTTAGTGTGTACATGAGTGAGATAAATACAGAAAGCAACTCGTTTTGGTCGAAGAAGTTGTTCTCCAACTCGTTTGAATGTTACCTGATATTCACTCGGCTGCTGCCTTGTTCAAACTTGTGAAGAAGCACGACTGTGACCAAAACTTGTTGGTTTCTCCTATCCCTAACGTTAACCCTACATCATACACCCTACACCCTACACCTAAACATAACTTGTCTTATGTTCGATATCCACTGGTTTATTAGTCAGACCTTTAATTCTCTATTAAAATGCTTTATTCATTATTTATTTAAGTATCTGAAAGATGTCGAGTTCTCCAATCGATTTCTCCAAAACAGACCAGTTCTCCTGACAACTACGGGTCGAGTTCGTTTCGGGTCGAGTTCTCCAGTAACCCTTCCCAGACACCCTTTTATTATCATTTTTTACTCGAATTATGTTATTACACAAAAGTGTTTCCATTTGAAAGGGGTGTTAGTTCCAATCCCGTGCCGCGTATCTTCATAATAATCCTCTGGTGAATATAAAAGGGAGAGAAGAAAAAGAGAAGTTAAGTAAAGTAAATATGTAGCGCAATGTAGTGTCATAAGATAATATGAAAACAGAATTTTTTCCATATATCAAGAGTTTATCTTACCCCGATTATACAGGTGGCACCCCACATAAGGGAAAACGCCGCGTGAAGGTACAGTAATGTTGGTGCTTCTTAACCCCATGGGAGGGACACCTTATCGTACCTGAGAGGGCAGGGTCGGGACAATACTCTGGATTATGTAAATCGCTTGTCTGTGGTGTGAGTGTGTGTGTGTTTGTGTGTGTGTGTGTGTGTGTGTGTGTGTGTGTTTGTATGTGTGTGTGTGTGTGTGTGTGTGTGTGTGTGTGTGTGTGTGTGCGTGTCGCCTAAACTGGTGTATAAACAATCAGACACCAGGCTATTCTGCTATCATCCACCAGGAAACTGTAAGATAGCGCCTCTGTAGTCAGAGGACAACCTCTGTTATCAGTTGTCATATACTTGTGAGACAAGGCTAAAACCTCTCTACGGCAAGCTGCAAGAAAAGAAAAGAATGTACCCCACGCGGGGTGGCCGCTAACACGGGGTTGAAATAAACATCTAATATAGGGAACCGTTCCGACCAAAGGTGTCCGTTAACCCTTTAAGGGCGAATGATGCATTGATGCATCATCCAGGCCAGGGCGAATGATGCCTTGAGGCATCATTTCTTAAAAATCTACTAAATCGTTTTTAACAAAAAATAATGGAGGAATATTAATGAAATTTTCACAGAATATATGTATGATATCATTATGAGTATCTCTATTCAAAAGAAATGAAATATTTAAGATTATATATCATATCACATGATTAAACAATTGAATTATGGGTTTTAACGACTGTGTGCCCGTCCCCTAGCGGTATACAGTGCCACCAGCACCCGTCCTCAAGGCGGTAGCTTGGCCACAGGCACCGGTCATTAAAGGGTTAACGCGGTGGCCGCTTAGGCGGGATGTCTGTTGGGCGGGGTTCTACTGTATATACATGTACCTGTGGCCATTTCACCGCTGTATACTACCCGCTCTTACCCATGCCATGTTTAAGCCCGGGAACAGTAACGTTGAGGTAAGTTAACAATTTGATAATGAACCCTAGCATTATGTTCATTATATATTGTTTGAATATACACGATATGAAATAAAAAAATTGTTAGGTTCGAGAGTACAGAAGTATGAGACATTCTCCAAACAGTACAGACAATCTTAAAGAGGGGAGTAACAAATACTTACAGCTACTGGTTCAAGGAAGCCACGGACTTAACCCCACCAGGGCTAACGTAGTGTACACTGTAAACAATTTCCGTAAATTATACAGGATACTACCGTAAACATGGACGGTATATCACTGTAATCTTATCCACAGTTCTATACCGTATATTTGATACAAAAAAACGGTATTCAACTGCAAAAATATTCAGGACTGTAATCCACCCGTTCTACGGTCAGTTTACAGCATAAATCTGTAAATATGGACATATTAGATACACTTAGATTAACTCCAATATCAGCAACAAATCAAAGTGGAGAATAAAATGCAAGAGTTAACTTCATCAAAATGTGTAATAGATATTCATCATCTCCTGTGAAGTTCCTGTCATTTAGAGCACATTTATTCTCAAGTTGTCATGACATCAATATCATAAAGGGGATTAGACACCACTTTCATAGGACATTTCTAAAACATATGTAGGATTGACTTCATCCTATTATATCAAATGCAGCCTTGTACTGTCAGATTCTGATGAGTATTCCTGTAAAATAGTTTGAACTAATAACATGAGAGTTGAAAAACTTAAATGTTGAAATATCATTGATAATAATTATTAATGATACTGATAAGCCAATAGGCCAATAGAAAATATATGATGGTATAGCCAATACAAAATATTCACTTTTATATTCATTATCTCCTAGGGGCCATTCATAAAATGCCATGTGCACTGGGGGGGGGGGGGGGGGGGGTTGGGTTGGAGGGTCAAGAATTTAGGAAATTCTGCATATGCTCTTTCTTTGATCAATTGGAAGTTTGGGAGGAGGGGTTGGAGGTTTGAAATATCAGAAATTCTGTATACATACTCTATAGGTGACCCTCTACATATAATAATTCTCAAGAACCTCAATAACAAGATTTCTGGTATATGTATCACGAAGGGCTGTGCATATAGTATATTTCATACAGCTTTGCTCCTCTGTATTTAGAGGTCTGAACCGTTTTCAAAATACAGTTTATTACAGTGAAAATTCATGGTCTGAAATATATTACAGGTTTAAACCGTTGGGAAAATACAGTCTAGGACAGTTATAATTTATGGTCAAAAATATATTACGGTCACCTGTACAATTTACGGTATTTCCCTGGCACCCCAGTTGCCTGGGAAATACAGTAAAATTCACGGGAAATTTTTTACAGTGTAGCTCTGGTGGCCAACTAGACTGGCTCAAGTCTGTTGGGAATGCTGGTGCTAAACAGTGCCAGAAATCCAACACCATTACCAATTGTAGCCTACCAGTCCCTGTATCCCAACAACGAGTATAGATCCCAACGAGGAGGGTAGCCATGGGATGCAGGGACTGGAGCCAGTCTAGTGGCCAATGTAAGTGATGTAGACTGTAGTACGTCCTGTTGTCGCCAGGGCTAGGGTGCTCAGGCTCCCTAACTGTAAACAAATCAGGGTTCCGTTCTAGACGGACTATAAGTGATGCGGCAACGGTTTCACCAATCAATCAATCGTGAACATTTTCGTACTGGACAAGTCAATCGATTGATATCAATTAAAGGTAAAATATCGCTAGGGTAAAGGAGGCGACTATCCAGCAAGTAACCGCGTGGACCGCGGTGGGTGAAGAAATTGTAATTTTGCTACAGAAATTGACCCTCATTGGTCCTCACGATCAGCTGACCTTGTTCGTGAATTTTCATTGGCTGTTCACACAGGTAAAGGCCAGCGGGAAAGCCTTTACACTAATGAAATTCTCCCTACTTTCCTGGTTGTGGACTTGTGGCTATAGTGGCCCCCTGTCCGCAGTGGTTAGCTCAATGTGGGTCCCCTGGTGAGGAATCGCCGAACTAACGCTTTTGGGAGTGTTCGCCTGCCCTCTGGTGGGATTGTGGCGAACTATGTTCTGTATCTTGTGTTTCTGTACGGACAAACTTTTGTTTTTCTTCTCTTGCTCGAGAGTTTCGACCTTTTGGTCTCATCAGGTGATTGTAATCCATCTACTGGGTATTTTTTTAAAAATCCCCGCTTTTTTATTTTCTCTTCAATTCTAAAGAACTTTTTGTCCACTTACAGGAATATATAGTCACTTGTAGTTGTGTTTGAATCGAGAGAGGAGTCTACTGAGAGTGTCTAAATTCTCCATATTTTGGAATGAATTTTCAAAACCCAAATATTTTGGAAAATTCATTCCAAAATATCGATTTTTTTCTCTCTCTCCATACTTCGGAATTAATTTTCCAAACCCTAATGCCAAAATACTCCAAGGGTAAGTGCGACATACATGGGAAAGAATTCACACGATCTAAAGGTAAAATATCGCTATGCTAAATTGTACAATGAGATGAAAACCTCCGGGTTGTTTTCACATAGGATGCACTGATGTTTCGTCTATGGGTGTTTTACTTGGTGAAGCAGAAACAACACTTTTCTGGTGGGGTTCCAACATTCCCCTCACTGTTTCAGGTTGGCTCATGCCCAACATTCTGCAGGAAGCTCAGGTAAATGCCCTTCATAACGACTTTTGTCGTGACATCCTCGGCGACCGTATCACAGGAATGCATGTCTGTGTGGCCTACGACAATGCGGTCAGTGCATGTGGGGTGAGTATCAAAATTCATCACTTATTATATCGAAGTCCCATACTTCATCTTTTTTCCTTAATCTGTTTGGTCCACTGGGCTCATACCAATACACTTGTATTTTTACAGTTGAATTACTGATTTCTGTGAACATCCTGTATACATGTTATGAAATATTATATTATGATCACGCACATATATCGTTTCTACGTGCAAAAAAAAAATTCTTTTCATTCCACATCCAGCATATTTGATTACACAAAGAAGTAACATTGAAAAAAGTACACAACCTTTACACAGGATTCCGGATTTCCAAAAATTTCGTGAGCCAAAGCCAAATGGAATTAGGTCGTGATCGTGATATTTGTCGACCCTAACATTAATAGGTTTCAGATTTTATCCCTGAATTCTAGTATAGCACATCATCAAAATTCAAATAAAAATGGAAAATGTTTTGTGACGTCACCCTACAAAGTGCTGATTTTTTTTCACCCTACAATAGAGAGTCTTGGATGTGCGTTTCCATTGTTATGTCTATGGGGAATTTATCAGGGGTGGGATAAAATATTATCATAAAACTGGATAAGTTTTAATCTTGGCCACCGTATGCCACGACTGGAGTTTGGCATAGTGATTTCATGAGGCGAAGCCGAGTGAAGTCCAGTGCCAAAACTCCAGGAGTGTAATGCGGTGGCCACGATTAAAACGAATCAGGTTTTGATTTTATCCTACCCCGTCTCCCCGATTTTGGAATATTATGTGATAAAAATTCTGTATGCCACTAGTGGCATATAAAACTCTGTATGCCAGACAGCGTGGCATACGGAAACTCAATGTTAAGCCTATGGGATTTTATATTAGGGGTAGGATAACATGCATAACCAAACGGCCTCGTTATGTAGGAAATCATGTGACCCAACTCAATAAGGATTCTGTATTGGCATCATAACCCTGTTTTTACATACCATACAGTACACAGATGTACTGTCGTTTAAGCCTAAACACAGGCATGAGACAAATAAGAGATCGATAACAATTTACAATTGTAAGGAGTGTAGATTGCATTGGTAATGTGAAGTGCTGAATGATGTAAATAGTGCCCTAAACACGAGATTCTGTATTCTGTGAGCTGTATGTAAATCATGATCTGTAGACCAGGAAGGTGTCCGACTTTCCATATTGAACACCTGATCAGAATCATATTGAGTAGTTTCAGAGAGTTTAGTGTTTCTTTTGTTCACATATAGTATTTCATCGATTTCTCATCCATGTGCAAAATACTTACTATGCAAAAACATAGGAATGTTGCCAATATTCACATACTTATTGAAGTGTGTCAGATTCTAAACAAATTCATCGGAGACACTGAAATTAGTATGTGTGCATTGGCGTCATTACTATGTTCTAATATTATCATATGCCTTAGGTTGTTTGTAAATCGCCAAAAAAATACCCAAACTTGAAGCAAATGACACTATCACTGTCGCATAGTATTGGCGCATAAGGCTTGCCTAAATCAAACATCAAAGAATGTATCATCCCACTGCTCACTCTTCAATGATATCCTCTGTTAGACGCATGCTTACCTGCTAAACATCGGCTTGGCGATTCACTTCAATCATATCTTATACTGATTCTATAAATCGATCTGGTTAATTTCATTCACTATGTGATATCTATGCATCAAAGGATATGATATATGTAACAATCATGAATTCCACGGTAAACGTGACACAGGCAGCCAGTCAAAAGCATCTACATATATTACATATGCATACATTTTCTTGTACTTAGAACTTATACTATTCCCATTCCTAATTTTATAGCTGCTGCAGTGCTGCACATGTGCAAATTGACCAAATGCAGCAAGTGAAATTCCAAAACATGACAGAATTACCAGGGGTCAATGACCTCCAGGGCTGTGGCTCATCACAATGCATTACTGTATTGTTAGTCCTAGACATTTCTAGATTGTTTGTTGTCTTCTGTAATGGGACAGAAGGTTTTTGTCGACTTGAAATGTCTTTGAGTGAGGCAAATAAGTGACATCACTTCAACCTATATTTTGCTGGTCACAGCATGTAATTGCGTCAGAGAGATCTTGCCACCTATACTGTCCCTGCAGTAACTAGGAGCAAATAGGATGTTCATTATAGATGAATGAGCATGTAATTATAAATGAATAACAATTAAAAGGTATGGGTTACATTTAATCAATGGATAGTTTTCTGCTACCAACTTGCACCCAGTGAACTTGCCATTTCTGCAACTGCCTATCTTGGATCCAAACATATCAATAACCAGTGGGTCATGAGGTATTTTGGTCTTGAGTGATTGATCATGGTCAGATGGGCATGCCTATAAGACCCTCAGACACTGTCTCTCTGCTCTGTTCTTACTGTGACAGTGAATAACATGCAGATAGTGAAGGGATAGTTTTCTGGAAGCACACGGAAAGTTCAATGTGAGCACTATAACTTCTAGATGACGTATATAGCGCGTGTAAACACGCTCTGATAAATGCAGTAGATAAAAGTGTTCAGAAACACAAAACTCAAACTGTACGGAAATGTCCTAAACACACATTTACCATGCTCCTTTATATCTATATTGTGATATCTGGACTTGAATCTGCCTATCTGGTGTCCTTTTGTTATTCAGTCACAATGGAATTCATGCAATGGTTACTAAGATCTTGGTTGAAATATGTTTGTATCTCACTGTTTCATCATGTAATATATCTATATCATATAGGGATGCGATGGTAGACTACTGAACTTCCTCTGCTTGTGATGATACTTGCCAAATAAAAAACTAGGAGCAAATAGGATGTTCATCATAGATGAATGAGCGTGCAATTATAAATGAATAACATTTAAAAGGTTTGGCTTAGATTCAGTCTATGGATAGTTTTCTGTGCCCACTTGCACCCAGTCAACTTGCTGTTTCTGCAACTGCCTATCTAGTATCCAAACAGATCAAGCACCAGTGGGACTTGAGGTATTTTGGTCTGGAATGATTGGTCATGGTCAGCTGTGCACACTTCTAAGACCCTGAGACACTGGCTACCTGCTCTGTTCTCACTACCATAGTGGACAGCATGCAGACAGTAAAGGGATAGTTTTCTGGAAGCACTCTGAAAGTTCAATGTGACCACTCTAACCTCTAGATGATGTATTTAAAGTGTGCAAGCACGCTCTAATAAGACCTAGAGTCTAAGTCTATATGACATTTGTTGCAGGGTGACAGTGGCGGACCGCTGGTGTGTCAGGACAGTCAGTCTGTCTGGCGTCTCGTGGGTCTGACGTCATGGGGCAAGTCGACGTGTAACCCGACCTACCCGAGCGTCTACACCCGCATCTCCTACTTCCGGGACTGGATCACTGAAAACAGTGACGGAGAACTCTGAGAGTACGGGATATTTCGAAATAAGGAAAATAAATCGCTAAGGAGAAATAAATGTTTACGTTTCTGCGTTATTATTATTTTAGATTACTTTTTACATATATTGATGATTGATTGAGTTAAACGTTGTGGATATATAGGTCATGATGTAAATCATCAGGCGAGATCGGTTATATCAAATCAAGTTTCGTTGTATTCTTTAAAAGAAAAACCCAAAATAAATATCTGGGTATACATATAGTCCTCAAAATCTTTGTCCAGCTTTGCTTAACTCTTTCAGTCCTAGCAATGCCTGCAGGCATTCCCACGCAGGGGACGAGGAATGCTTCCAGACATTATTTTTGCGTCATCATATCAAACGCTATGTTTTATGAGAAATAATGAATAGATTTACACCTTTTTTTTCACAATAAATAAAACATACTATGTTCATCATTATACTCTGTGGGTATTCGATAAGAAACTATATTAACTTGTATCTAAAGATTACTCAGTGACGCCCATACGACAGACAGATGCCATTGTGGCGATAGTCTCGTCCCCCTGGGGTTTATAGCGGTATCATGCCTCGTCCTATAGAGTGCACGATCCCCAGTCAGGGTCGGACAGAAAGAGTTAAATTGACCAATGTTTATACTCAAATCACCTAGATCCGGGCCAATTGAGTGGGAGGAGTGTTGGTCAGAAGTCTGGATCCTCCCTTTCACCTCTCCTACCACAGAGAGACGCTGGCTTCCAGATTACTGCCAACACCCCCTCCCCATGCACACTGACCCAGTGTGATTCAGAAAAAATCTCCACTTTTAGAATCTTGGGCTCCTTTGGCCCAACCTAATGGCTCAGTTGTATCTCACCATTTAACATATAAAATTTTAACAGGTCCTATCCTGGACTGGCTTCGGTCCATGAGTCCTGTACCTTGAATGCTTTTAACTATCCAACCATCCTTGCAGGGATTCCTGGACTTGTCAGGTAGTTGGGGAAGTCAACTAAAATTCTTTTCATGAATGTTCATAATCTCGACTCGAGACTCGAGAAGGTCCAGACATATCACTGCATTTAAGAATAGATAAATTTAGACCTATCCTTCGCTCTAAGTGGTTTCTTTAACCCAATCTCTGTAGAATTAAATGATAAAGGTTTGCATCAGTATCTGTGTGAGTGAACTCACTCTGCGTATGGACTGGTTGGATTTCATCTTCAAAGAGCTGCCAAGTTTCGCGGATCTACTGTGAACCATTTTTCTGTCTCATCATCTTTTGATAGTTCCCTACGAACTGGGGGAATCAGAAAAAATGTATTTTAATCTTTTTGAGCTCAAAAGCTACTAACAAAAGAGATACACATTAAATTGTAGCATACACTCGCATAAAAGCTCGCAAAACGGCAAAACTCAAGAGCTTCCCGGCGCTATGCCACATGCTTCTGCAGTCTAGGGGGGGTACCCTCGTAGGGGGGAGGGGTACCCCCGTGCGCCCCCCTGGGCACCCCCGACTCCGCCCGGGCAGCAACTACGAATTGGCAAAATCTCACTACAGTTCATTATCAAATAAGCCGTGGCAGTCATGTCTTCATTTCATTCCCCGATCATCCAGAACTGGAGCTACACTACGCCACGCTCCAGACCACCCAAACACCCCGTGCCTCTCCCTGCAGAACCTTTGGGTGACCCGGACCTAAGCTTGGGGAGTGTGATATCTATCACCCTTGAAGCAATGTTTACATATTCATATTTCCTTTTGTATGCATTTTGAATAAAATAACCATAAGGATATATTTTATTATCGATTAGGTAAGCTGTGATTATTTCTTGATAAATATTACTGCTCTCAGAACCCACCTATGAAATAAAATCTTGGTCTGTGAGTGAGAATTCATGGACACGCAGTGGGTTTAACCATACCAACCTCTAAGTTGAAAGAGAATGGAGACAGAGGTGGCAGTCAGTCTACGAGAACTGATGGCTGTACATCTTTAATCACAACGAGATGTCGCCTCATTTAGTCACGGTATATATGCATAACTAAAGCAATATCTTGTGCAATACCTTGTGCGTTCTTCAATATACAGAAATTTTTTTTTTTATCACACATGTAACAGACTCTTCATTGAAGAGAATTCCTGGTTGGTGATATCCATTCTTACATATACAATTGTGATAAAACAGAGAAGAGAAAAATCCAAGAGCAGATAAATTTGTATAATCCGCCAGGTGGCGTCTCTGTGGGACTTCCCAGCGTCTGTCGGTGTGAGTTGGCTGGGTTCCGCCTGGGTCTACTCGAAAACAGAGTTTGCCATATATGGTCATATGCAAAGTGGAAAAAGGGAGTGTAAACAAACTTTGGAAGTATATCTCTTTACAAAGTGGCAAACCCATTGTGTAGCAACTGCACATCATTTTATGCAGAGCAGTACAGACTTGAATATCCAAGTGTATGAGCTTTGCATTTATATCCCATTTAATGAGTTACAAATGCTGCAGGTTGAGGTGTGGCATTAGATGCAGCGTAGCCTTAGTGGATTTGTTTGCATTGATATACTTCCACAATCAGTTTGTTTACGCTCTCTAAAATGAAACCCGCCGAGTCCCCCTAGCGGATGACCGGGGAACCAGCGTATCGGTGTGAGCTTCACCTTACCGCCTCCTTGTGGGAAAACCCCGTACCACGCGCGTCCACGTGACCCGCCTGGCTGCTGTGTAGGTGGCGCTAGTGGTGCTGGTGGTGGTGGTGTTGGCGGCGAGTGAAGCAGCCCTCAGTGCTCCAAGCCCGTCCACAAGGCACGGATCTGTACCACAGGGAGGCGCACGCCACACGCCACACGCACACACACCCGCCGCCGTACGCCGCACGCCGCACAGGGACCTAGCAGTGAGAGGCCACGCTCTGCACAGACCCACACGGACCTTGTGTATTAAAATCCGAATGGCGACCAGCAGCAT